>OY744524.1:158590033-158685033 GCA_963556195.1 Sepiola atlantica
AGGCATATTGGCACTTAGGCGTGAGTGATTTCAGGGAGTGCTTTATAAGAGCCATCCTAAGTCGGGTATTGTGCAGATAGATATTTGTTCACAGTACATTACAATTCCTGCGTGATGTTACAGGAAACAGGGAGCTGCTTTTGAATTGCAAAAGTCAGCCATTCGAGGAAATAAGCTATAAGAGTAGAAGGTTTCACGGCAACGGGGTACCTCTACAGTAGCATGGTATGATTGTCTTGCTTGTCGGATTTACGTGGTACAAGTGCAATAAGTACGTCGGTTAACACAGGGTTGCAACAATACAGTGATAAGAGTGAGACTGGAACATGCTAGACAGTGCGAAATTAAAGACTGGATGTGCACACTGTACAACTTAGTAAATATTTCAGGAAAATTATATTTAAAAAAACAGGCGTTCCATGTGTTACTTTGACACGTATTGAAGTTGATTGTTTGAAAGTAAGTGACTGGTATTTATATTACGTGAAAGTTGATCAACATATATATATATATATATATATATATATATATATATATATATATATATATATATGTGTGTGTGTGTGTGTGTGTGTGTGCGGGGGGTGTCTTTATAATTTAAATAATGTTTACTTTTCAATACAGAATATCCAAGGAGAATAAATTTTCATGAAAAATATTCCATCAATTTCAGTATGTTATGCATATTAGTGTTAAGATAAATAAACAAATTATAGTATATTTTAAAGCCAGCCTATACGAGAAAATTGAGGATGTGTTGGATAAAATTCGCCTAATATCACTCTCGCTTTCTATACACATATATATATATATATATATATATATATATATATATATATATATATATTTGAATAAGTTTTTATAAGTACAATATTTTTTAATTGATTTTCATAATAATGGCGAGGTAACCATAATTACCAAGGACGGAGAGGCTTATAATACTAAAGCAAGAAATAAAGTATTCCTTTAGTCAAGCGGTTAAAATATTAAAAAATAGAATAGAGGAGTAAAAAAATGGTGGTGAAATCGAGACGTCTTTCGAGTCGACACATTTTCAAGATCTCACCTCGACTAGAATGTTCGAAAAGCGAATAAAACCATGGATTATCGAATGAGTGCGAAGAAAAATGATGTACCCATCAGTTCCAAACTGTGGGTATATTCTTTCTGCTTGCACAGAGACGGTTTACGTAGGTTGATGGTGACCGCTTCGAGAATCTTAAGGTGATTCTTCGAGCGAGCCCTGTGCAAGACAGTAAATGCCTCATCCGTATATCCCTCAGTGCATAAATGACACTGCAATAAATGGTCGCCGATGGCCGACTCATGAGCTTGTAAACGCCCGGATGTCGGCCACTGTCTGTGCCTACGTATCGAGAGGGTATGTGTTGGGTAACTCTTACCTCTAATCGCTGAATGGTACGCCCCACGTAGTCAGCCTCACACTGACCACGAAAATGGTAAACAACTAAATTGTATTTAATGGTGGGGAGAGCATCCTTGCGAAAAGAAGGGAAAGCACTGCGGGTCCCAGACACCGTTCTCACATTAGTCGCAAAGAAGCAACGAGGCACGGCTGGAACAATATATACACACACACACACACACACACATATATATATATATATATATATATATATATATATATATATATATATATATATATATATATATATATATATACATATATATATATATAGTCATCCACATGAAGATTGTCTCGCCGTATCACAGCTAATGTATAATTCAGTATTTACTTAAACTGTGCTCAATATATGTATAGAGTTTAATGGTAGAATACATATTTACTCGTGTAAATACATACACGTTTGTATTGCATTCAAAATCAAATAGACTTAGCTAAACATATGGATTTACATTCTAAAAAAAAAACTTCAACCATCATCTCATCGGAATGATTGATTTTATTACCTCATACTGTCTATCCGTTTTGATTAACCAATCAATACCCTTTTGTTTAACAATAATTTTACGCTCTTGACCATGAAGGGGGTCATACAAAGATAGGGCGGCATTATCATGACGTAGAGTAACTGTGTAGATTATTGACGTCACATTATAGTATTCACATTTTATTTGCTGAGTATCCTCATATGTTTGTATGTAGTATGCACACTAATATAACATTTATATTTGTTCAAGTGTTAATGCTACTGATTTTTAAGTTTGTTTGTTATTTACTTTTTCAAAATTATAAGAATTATCGATTCATTTTTTGATTTACGTACGTTCGTATTTTTATTAGTAATTTTAAAATAAAAATTATTCTGCGTCTATATTTACTTGATATTCCACTTCTATGATTTAGTAATATTTTCATAACTTCAAACACATACATTTCTTGTTTCCTTTTATTAATTTTACTAAACGGGTCGTCTTAATATATGCATGCCCTATTTTATTTTAAAATTAATTATTAAACTACTAGCAACTGTCAGCTTTTCTTAAGTAGTAACGAATAATGTTCTATATCTGTGTTTTTGTTATTAAATATGCATTTGTCGGAATATCTACTTTTAGAATGTAGTGTAGTGTCTTCTGTCAAAAATAGTTTGTGATTCGAATTTTAGTTCGTAGATATTGTGATCTGGTAGATTATACTTACTTTTTTAAGGCGCTATCTTTTTCTTTATTTTACATTTATATTTCAGTTCATTGCTCATGTTATGATTTCTATTTCGATAACTAGTATGTTTAAGGGCTATTACTTGTTTCTACGATTTTATTATTAGGTGTATTTTATTTTTGTATTGCTGAAGTTATTGTTCTTGTAATTTTTGTTATAACTGTCACATTTTGATACTTTAATATTGTAAGCTTATATGAAAATTTCGAAACTCTCACATAAACTGTGAGCCAGATTGAAGTAATTCATGCTCAATAGTTCATATAGAGTACTAGTTACAATAACATTCAAATAACGTAGTTCAAGTTCTGGCTATATTACAGTGTGAATCAAATGATATTTCTCTTTCGTCTATTTTTTATCATTATTTTTCGTATACTTTATTATATTTAATTTCAACGCTAATATGCGTACAGTGGTATAAAAGTGTCAGAACTTTGACAACTATTCTTAAATACTTATTAATAAGTAGAGTTATTGTAATACTTAGTTTCAATAGTACATGGACTACGTTTGGTAACTGATATAATTTACTCGGACGTTGTGTTCGCGTATATTGGTTTCGAACATTTTAAAAATATAGCTCATATGCACGTTCATATAAGGTGAAATTTATACCTAAACAGTTGGTTACTTGTGTTTGCAACGATCCAATTCTTACATTATATATTTAATAAAATCAAATAAATAAGACTAAGAGTCGAAGTATTGAGAAAAATAAAATTAACAACATTTTTTCTGTCATTTTTAACTTAGAAAACAATCCATATGAATGATATTTAAACTATTTTGCCCGCCTGTCGTCGGGTCAGCTACGAGTCATAATGCTCACTTCTACATTTTCACAGGTGGCAGTTACATCAATGATAATTGAAGACACAAATCCCCTCTTCAAATATATGTTATTAAATTAAATATTACGATTTCCTATGATAAATAAACGCGTGTCTTCTAAATAGACAGTCACGATATATACATATATTTTATATTACAGGTTTCTTCATTTCAATATCTGAGCATGTCAGATTACTAAAATAATAAATAAGTCATATACTCCCTAATGACAATTAAACTTGCCCTACTTTCAGAGCATGTTTACCGTATTGATTAATCGCCTCGCACACTTTATATTATTTTTACATGTGTATTACTGTCCATCAATAATTAACATACGCACGCTGACTATATATTATTATGAATGAATAACCTACGTATTTTGTAAAATAATAGCCATACGTTTCCTCGAGGATAAGTATGCAGCTATTTATATAAAAGCTGAGCTTGAAATGTGAAGCATCGTTCAGTATTCAAATATCTATATGAAAGCAATTAAATTATTAATCATTAATTATTATCATATCGCAAATACATTTATATCCGGATCGTATTAATAATCATCTTTTAACGATCATAATTAAAAACAACACCAAAGTAATATAATTACCACTTTTCACATTATTTATAACTAAACTGATTATTATTACTATTATTATTATTTTTTTATTTTTTTTATTATCATCATTATTATTATTTTACAACTATTCTATTATTATTTTTATTATTATTATTATTATTATGACTCTTATTATTAGTAGTAAAGATTGCTAAATTGTTCAAATTACTACAAATAATATGTAAATTAAATTCAGGGTTTATTTAAACATCATTAATGTAAATATAAAATTTAGTAATCTGAAAAAATAAACAAGCAACATACGAAACAGATAAAAGCAACAAATCGGAGAAAATTATTATTTCCTAAACACACGATACTAGATAAAGAACGTCCCATCGATTTGGCAGTCATCTATGTCTTATAAATGATTAATATTTACAGAGTTTATTTGTTTACTTCATGAGTCCTTGATGTTGAATTTTAACTTAATAAGCATACCTCAGAAACGAGTGAGACAACCTCCTCACCATCAATGCCATTCTGGGGTATTTTCACAGCCTTTACCTGCAATTCATTTATCATGGTGTAAATAACTCAATTTTTTATATTTCATTATCCCTCCTTCTATCTCCCCTCTCTCCCTTTACTCTTTATATATATATATATATATATATATATATATATCAGATCACAATAGTATTTGTTCTAAAATGATATGTACTATTGTATTGTAGCTTAATATATAGTACCGTCCAAAATTAAGGAACAAAAATAAAATCTTCCTAATGTAAAATAAATCATATTTTAATATTTGTGAGAATGTCACTACATATGTAGATTATGTAGTTGAACTTTTACCGAGATGAATTAAAATAATATTATTTATTTTATCCACAATTTACATATTTCAAGTGTCCAAAATTAAAAAAACATTAAGGAAAATAATTGTTTAAAGTTTAAAACAGTAGTTTTTTGTATAAAAGGATGAAAATAAATATTCTAAACTTTAATTATCATCACTACTGCAAGTCAGGCAATATCAATCATATTGCAAAGAAATAAAACTGATTTAAGCGACAAAGCCAAGATCGTCAAATTAAGAAAGAAAAAGCTGAAAATAGAAGAAATCGGAAAACGTGTGAAACGTTCAAAAAGTGTTGTAAGCCGAGTTCTCAAACTCTATAAAGAAACCGGAAGGTCAAGTAACACAAAGAAACCTGATAGACCAGGAAATGCAACGGCAACAGAGGGCAGAGTTATACAACGCCTAGTGTTAAAAGACCGTTTCCTTACAGCTGGGAAAATTTCTAAACAAATGGAAGGTGTCACGAAAATTTCATGACAAACCATGTCCAGCAGGCTGCACGACATAGGTCGTCTTGCATAATCTCTTCGAACAAAGCCGCTAATAAGTAAGAAAAACAAAGCAACTAGATTGGCGTTCGTAAAAAAGCATGTCATATGGTCAGAAGAAAATTGGAAAAAAGTGTATTTCAGTGACGAATCGAAATGTAATCTATTTACCAGTGATGGAAAACAATTTGTAAGAAGAAGAACAGGCGAAAATTTGGATCCTATCTGCATAAAAAAAAACTGTTAAATTTGGTGGAGGTAACGTGATGGTGTTCGGCATGATATCATGACAGGGTACATCACCACTTGTAAACTTAAATACTACAGTAAATGCCACTGAATACAATAATGTTTTAGTACAGTATGTTTTGCCAGTGTTGCACAATAGTGGTATCAAAAAGCCTGTTTTGATACAGGATAATGCTTCCTGCCATAAGGCAAAGCTGGTCATGAATTATCTGACTGATCAAGAAGAATAGGTAATGGACTGGCCTGCTCGGAGTCCTGACATGAACCCTATGGAGAACTTATGGAAGACTCAAGGACAGAATATTATGGCAAAGAATCCGGAAAAATCGAAGACTTGTGACTGAAACTGAAAGATGGATAGGCCAAGTAAACTGTGGCCCAATGTCGGGATTTAGTGAAATGTTGCAGTCGTAGATACGCAGCAGCTATTGAAAGCAAGAGATGGAAGTACCAAATATGAAATTTCTTTTGCATTTTTAATGTGGTTATTTAAAAATGATATTTGTTTCCTTAATTTTGGACACTTAGAATCTGTGAAATGGTAGATAACTTTTAAAATATTATTTTAATTCATCTGAAATCCCCGGTAAAAGTCCAACTACATAATATGTATATTCAGTGAAATTTTCACAACAAAATAACATATAAGTTTGTTTAGATTCAGAAGATGTAATTTTTGTACTTAATTTTGGACGATTCTGTATATATATATATATATATATATATATATATATATATATATATATATATATATATATATATATTAACATGTTTCAACCAAACATAGTAGTGATTTTCTGAAAACTCTGCAATTTAATGCAACTGGCTTCCTTGATAATAATCGGATATAAATACATTATTGTGAGGCCTTGAAATGTCAATTTTAAAATATTCATGTAATCGGATAGAGCACACCGTAAATGTTCGGACAATATCTCGAGAGCGAATGAGCCGGATCAACTGTCATTTACACCAAAATCATATCACTTGTATATGAATTCGATAGAGTAACATGAGTCACTAAGTAAGCCATGAGGAGTAAGAAGGTTGAAATATGATTTTCAAATTCATTCTTGTATTTCTGTGAGAAGCCTTTACCATCGTTTGAGGAGGCTTTAGTTCCGAATAACTTGTTCATCTCTAAATGTAAAGATTTAATATCGCATCGTATTGAACTACGTCCAAGCATATTCATAAGAAGTTTTGAGCCTAGATCAGCGTGTTATATTCATACTTAAAATAGAATGTTCATCGATGGATCATGCTTAAGTTGAGGCTGGTATTTTAGGGTTATTACACGTTTAAATGTAAAATGAAATAGAATTTATGTCGGTGTGTTACGCTTTAATTAAACTAGCATTTTCATTGTTTTTTTCTACGATTAAGTTTAAAATAACATTTTCTGTGGTGTCTCGTTTTAAATAAAATTTCGTTAAGCTTTCACGTTTATTTTCAACATTATATCAGGCGCAGATAAAAGCGACACATCTTTAGTTTACCCATTCAGGTTCTACTGAGAAAATGATAGTATTGCTTTCGAATAGAGCTAGCAGTAAACACGTGGTGCAATGCGTCAAGTACGTAAGGGTTTTATAAGAAATTGTACATCATATAAAATAATTATATCAATATTTTCCAGTTAAAAATCTCTCAAGGATATAAGTAGTTCATACTAGTTGAACAAATCGTCTTAAGACGGGGCATTATATTTAATGCGTGTATGAGTAATAGACCCACAATATCTAAAAATAAATAAATTTAAGTAAAATATTTAAAAAATAAACAACTTCATTTTTTTGCAAGCTTTCGTCGTAGAACAACTTTGTCAGGCGAGACTTTTTTCTTCTTTTCTTTCTCCTGATTTCGTTGGTATAAACCCCGAGGTGTCGAATCACGATATAAGCAAAAAGGCACGTCGAGTTATAAAAGATGTTAGGATAAGTGTCGTCTAGTCGATTTTTAATTTCGAATAGAATCGACTTCTGTAACTTTATCAAACTTTACAGAAAATATAAATGGCACTAACGCACGTTGTATTTCAAATCTACAACATTTAACTTAATTAAATAAAGAAGAAGTTATTTTATGTGGGATAAAAAATACTTTATTTCTATTTATGTACATCTTAAGGTTATTATGTCTTATTTGATTAAAAGAGACAATTAATATTATATATAAGAATATAACTGTATGATGTTATTGTTAGAGTTCGCAGGAATTGGTACAATGGAGAGGTTTTTGGAAACATTATTTCGTGCAGACTGTAGGTTAGCTTGCTGTTGTTTTGTGCGCTGGGTAACTTGTCCTGAGAATAACCAGCCAATCTCCAGCGCAACTGATTGTTTGATCTTGTTGATCAGTTCATTTGCTTTCGTAAAGCGGTTCTATGATGTTTGAACGTGAGCAGTTGGCCATTATAACTCTCTATGTATTTTAATACGATTCTCTCAATATATTTAAATACATTTCAAAAAGTTGAAGAAGAGCTTAATGAGATGATTAAAACACAAACAGTTCTCTCTCTCTCTCTCTCTCTCTCTCTCTCTCTCTCTCTCTCTCTCTCTCTCTCAATTACTACATCTATGATTTTATGAAGTAAGTTATCTCTATTGATTGATATATTTCATAAGATGCGGAAATACGCATCGAAATGTTGGTCGATCAACGTGAGGCTATACTATTGTTTATGTAAGTTTATATATATATATATATATATATATATATATATATATATATATATATATATATATATATATATATATACATATATATATACATGCACATATATATATATATATATATATATATATATATATATATATATATATATATATATATATATATATATATATATAACGATGTTACGCAAGGTAATATAGCTGCCCCTACATTGTTTTCCATCTATTTCGCTATAACTATGATGTTTGTTTTCTCTAACTGTGACAAGATGCGTATCCTCGATTTCGCACATGGGGTCGGATGTATAACTTACAGCGTTTTAAGACTTTGTTAATGACATTCTCTACTGTTGTTCGAGATTTTCTCTATGGAGATGATGTGGATCTCGTGGGTCACTCGCAGAATGATATGCAGGATATAATGGATCGCTTTGCATGGGCGTGTACAAGCATGGGTCTCACCAGAACCCGAGGAAAGACAAAGGCTATGTTTCCCCAGCCCTTGCCAACCAGTATCAAGAACCGGATATATTTGTCGGTGGTGGATCGTTTGATGTATCTGGGTAGGGTTATCTTGAGGTACGGGTCGTTGGGTGTTGAGATAGATAGACGAATTGCCCGGGCTGGTGTGTCTCTTAGTAATTTGGAGAAGCGGATGTGAGAACCATGTGATATCAGGCTGGAAAATAAAATATGTGTGTGTGAGGCCTGTGCTGTGTCAACTCTGTTATATGCTTGTGAGACATAGACTACTTACAGAGCTCATATTCTCCTGCTGGATCGATTCTAGCAAAATTGCACTAGGCACTTGCTTAACATCCGTTGTAATGGATTTACTCCTCACACTGAATTGTGGAAACGAGCTGCTGCACCAATCATATAGTCTCGAATAAGGGCACACATACTACGCTGGGCTGGGCTGGGCTGGGCTGGGCTGGGCTGGGCTGGGCTGGGCTGGGCTGGGCTGGGCTGGAATGGGCTGGGCTGGGCTGGTCATCTCATTCGCCTTAATGATGACAGACTGCCCAATCAAGTTATCTATGTGGAACTAACTGGGAATACTTGCCCACAGAATAAACGTCGTGAGCCATTCAAAAATTGTTTCAAAGCCAATTTGAAGTTCTTTGGAATTGATGTTGGAGGGTAGGAGGGGGTGACGGTATAAATGCCAAGGTGGATGAAAACCGCTTTAAAAAAATAATAGGATGAAACACTAGCAACAGAAGAAGCCAGCGAGGTAGATACGGGACGTGACACGTCCAGCACATGGATTAAAAATGGAACACCTAAGATGGCAACAGTGCAACTTTGTAACTTTGTCAAGTGCAGGTTTGTTAAATCACAAACGAGTGTATGTTTTGCAAAATCAAGCACGTACAAGAGGTGGCTTCATGGCATCCCCTCTCTTGTATGTCTGTAAAAGTCTGGCAAGCTTAAAAGGACACATTCGCTCTACTCACTGGGAACCTTCGCGCTAATGTCACATCGATACACCAAAAGTGGTCATATTTGAAATCGAATAGACAGCCACCATATATATATATATATATATATATATATATATATATATATATATATATATATATATATATATATATATATATATATATATATGAGAAAGGAAGGATGTGAGGAATCCGACGTAATGAGAAATGAAAAAGGAAACACCATGAGATATTTTTTATATATTCATCAACGTTTCGTCTTTATTGTTAGACTTCCTCGAGGTGATAATTTAAAAGAAAATGTCATGCCAGTACATCGAAATATTGGTTGTACATGATGGGTTGATGAGAAAAAGTAGTAGCCGTGGCTACTAATAACGCTGACTGACTTCTCGCAGCCGGGACCTTGGTCAAGCTTTCTTAGTAGCCACGGCTACTACTTTTTCTCATCAACCCATCATGTCAACCCAATATTTCGATGAACTTGCATGACATTTTTCTTAAAATTATCATCCTGAGGAAGTCTTACAGTAAAGACGATGTACAGAGTACTATCTGAAACTAATGAAAAATACATTATTATTGTTCAAATAAATATTCTTAAAATACAGTGATTTACATGTGCACGTTATTTCTTTGTAAGAGTTTACATTTAAGGGTTGCATATATATGAGTTATTTTAAAAATATATATTTAGACCGATAATTATGTATTTTTGAATGCATATTCTCGTTAATCGGTCAGTAACATGGTTACATTTTTGATTTTGGAAATCTATACCATTTATCATGTGCGGCCTTCGGAACCTGCAATTCACCACCTAATCGTTTAATCTGCTAAACTAATGAATGGACTGTTATGCATTTTCCTTCTCTCTCTTTCTTTCTCCTTCTCTCTCTCTCACTCTCTCGCTCTCTCTCTCTCTTTCTCTCTCTCTCTCTATATATATTTATATATATATATAAGCAAATAAATAAATATGTAAATAAGCAAATAAAAACATTCTATAAACTAAATCAGTGGGTAAACACTACAGATACCATACATTGGTTTTGTAACATAGTAAATAAAACCAACTACTCGTTCATCCAGTTTGACATTATAGATTAGTATCCATCCATATCTGAAGAACTTTCTGAAAATGTTATTGATTTTGCCAATCTTCTATCTGATATTTCCGGAAATGAAATCAACGTCATTAGAAAGTGTAAAAATACGGTACTAATTCGTAAACAAGAATAATGGACAAAAACCAATCTATTCGAATCTTTTGATGTTTCTATGGGCTCACTAGACTCAGCAGAAGACACTGATCTAGTTGGTCTCTACACATTATACAACCTTACAAAAGCCATTAGCATAGAAGACATAGGCCTGTATAGGGATGACGGATTGTTAATAGTAAAACACTGAAATGGACGAAAGTGTGAAAGAGCAAAAAAATTAGAGAAATGAAAAGATTAAATCTTAAAGTGGAAATAACATCTAATATTAAACTAGTTAACTTCTTAGACGTAATATTTAACTTAAATAAAGAAACTTAGGAACTTTATACTAAAGATAATGCCAACCAAACTATGTCCACTCACTCTCTAACCACCCAAACACCATGATCCAACATATCCCCAGATCAATTGAAAAATAAATCAGCAATAACTCCTCTAATGAAGCAATTTTTAATAACCATAAGGCCTTTTACAATAAAGCGCTAAAACAAAGTGGATATAAAAACACCCAGATAAAATTCACCAAACCTAAACCTTCCAACAAGAAACACAAAAATAGAAATAGAAAAATGATTTAGTTCACCCCCCCCCATTTAATCACATGGTTAAAACCAAACTCGGTAAAAGATTCTTAGACTTAATTAACGTACACTTTCCTCCTAATGATATACTGCATGCCATTTTTAACAAAAACACCCTCAAATTAAGCTATAGCTGTGGCGAAAATTTAGAAAAAATAATAAAAAAACATAACAATACAATTCTAAACGGAAATAACTACTGAAAGTAAAACAACAAAAAAACAAGGTTTGCAACTGCACAAACAAACCAGAATGCCTCTTACAACAAAATTGCCAAATAACTCAATCAGTATAGTTAGCAACACTTTCTACTAAAGAAAATCCACCCCTGAAAAAATACTATATAGGTATGGCTGGTAATACCTTTAAAGAAAGATATATCGGCCATAAAGTCTCTTTTAATAACTCTACCTACTAAAAAAGAACCTCACTTTCTATATATTACTGGGAATTAACCCACAATAATCAATCACCAACAGTGTTTTGGAACACCATTAGAAGAACCAGCACCTGCAGTTCACTGAATCCACCATGTAATCTTTGCCTAACTGAACAACTTGAAATAATTAAATTTAGTGATATAGGCCAACTACTAAACAAAATACAAGAAACCTCAATTAACTGTAGGCATAATAGATTACACCATCTCAGTAATTAACTTATAACCCGTCAAGCTAATACTATCTCATAAAAAACACTTTATCTATCCACTAACGGTAATTTGTCAACATATCATTTTATACCATTCTAATTAATTATTGTTGTTGTTGTTATCATTATCTTTTACAGTATTTGCTACAATTACTACTTATAGCCACCTGCTAGTAATTTTGTTTAATTTATTAATTAATTTATGATAATTTGATAAACTTTAAAGGAAAATAAAACAGTGTTAATATAGAATTAGTGACACAATAGATTAACAGGCCCTGTCTCCCCTCTATCTGACACACACGCATGCACGCTCTTACACATATACCAATTACACCTGATTTGAGAACACACACACACGTCTGAACATTCATACACATGTAGCATGCAACGAATTACAGCTGATTTGAGAATATGTGGTGCCCCCAAGTGAATGAAACTGTTCAACGATTTTTTGACACATTATGTTGCATGTATGTCCCCTTTCCACTTTCTGTCTGAATCAACAGACGATGTCATTTTTCTATCTATCTACCTATCTATCTTTCTATTTATCATTCTATCTATGTTCATTCTACTCTTTTTATGATATCTCTCTCGTTTTAATTTATTTTATCATATTTTATGTATATATTATATATTTTTTATATTTTATATTTTGATTTTAACATTTTGATTCTTAACGGTCCGAAACCACGTGATTTCCTAAATTTTGAAATTTTAAATTTCTTTTCTTCTTCTTTTTTTTCTCCATTTCATTGTTTCCAAACATGATCTAAGGTTAATGTCGGATGCTAACTCTGCCTGTTTGAGATCTCAGTTTATAATAACTGTTGATCGATAACATCGACATGCCAGTGTCGCAGATTTTGTACATGTCTGTGTAAATAAAAATAATCATATATATATATATATATATACTTAAAAATACGGTGATAAACATGGGCGCATCATTAGTTTGTAAATTCAAAATTTATAGGGGGCATCAAATATAAAATTAAACAAAATTAAATGGAGTAAAATAAAATATTAGATAGACTATAAAAATATAAATTATCAATTCATTGAAGATAGAGAAAACTCAGGAGAGAGCGAAGTGAGTGGGAGAGTGGGGGAGGGAAAATTCAAAAGAAACAAGGCGAAGGGACGAAAAAGTCAAAACACACTCGGCTAATGTTTTGTTGTGTAGTGAGACACGCTTTCCCGTCTGGCTTCAATTGGTAGTGGCAGGTTAATAGATTAGGCTCTAATCTTGTTTGTTTTTGTTTTTTTACTTTTTGTATTTGTCTTAGTTTTTTTAATCTTTTAATTCTAAGGTTTACTATTTTTGATTTCATCTTATTGTTATTACTTAATTCGTTTTAATAATTTATTTAGGCCGAGTACAACACACAATTGGGAGTACATTAATTTTAAAAAAATACTCAAGTTTGATAATAGCAATTACGTGATAAATGTTTTTTTTAAAATGATGATATAAATTCATCGCAACGATTAAAATGATAAATATAATAGAAAAAATGATAATGAAAATACTAATGATAATACTAATGATATCGATACTAATAACACTTATACTCGTAGTAATAATGATATTTAAAGTTATATTTAAGTGTAGGATAATCGAATGGAATAGCGAGAATCAAGAAAAGGTCATTGTGATTGAGACAGCACCAACTATTTAAATGGGAATTTAACCCAATAAGTGATGATGATCATAATAAAAATAATAACATAATAATAGGATATGAGGTAAAGATGGGATACTAATCCACCTGATGCGATCTCAGTTTATAACAACATCGACATGCCAGTATCGCAGATTTTGTACATATCCGTAGCAATAATAATAATCATATATATATATATATATATATATATATATATATATATATATATATATATATATATATATATATATAAGCTCTGTTTAAAAGTGTGCACTTTTTATGAGCCCGGTTGAAATTTATCGGAATCATACTGTAGATGTTCATGTTGCCTGCATTATGATTATTATTTAATATATATATATATATATATATATATATATATATATATATATATAATGTGGTATATTCGGACTACTGTTTCTATCTTGGTTTTTTTTTATCACAACGTGTCGGCCGATGTAACCTCCGACTTTCTGCAGGTCTATTTTGTCGAACTCGGAAATTTTCCTTAGAACGCGGGAACTTAAACGGAATTTCGAACGGAACCCTTTATTTAATACACGGGGTTAGCATGCTCTGGTTCCATCTGCCATGACTAGGAAGAAGTCTTCAGTAATTCCCAATTCTTCGTATAGCCGGCACTAAGAATTGAACTTTCAACCTTCAGATGACTGTCACTTATGAATGTAAATATATTGGAAAATTGTATTGCGCTTATCGTACACAGATGCACATGCTTTACCCATACTCTACACTTGCTTGAATTTGAAGAATAGTTGATCTCATTAATCAGCAGTCATAATAATTTTCAGAAAAATACAGAGACAAAACAGGTGTTAGAATATCTCTTTCGCTGTAATTTATTATTTATTAAATGCACTTTTCGCCGCCATGTTCTATTCGTACATGTATTACAAATACAATACAACTTGTCGTTTTTGTGTTGCTCCCATTAATTACCATTGCCACTATTATATGCAATACAACATTTCAATAAATCCTCCCAGTCAACAATGTAATAGAAACGTACTTGCCTAGACATTTGAAGAATAATAATGCCATAAGAGTGTAACTCTTATGATCGCGGAGAATGTTATTCACATATTATGTACTTTGCGGTCTATCTGCAACTAAATGTATTGCTTTTTTTTCAAACATTTTACTATTATATATAAAGAGAAGTGCATATAATACCATACTCAGAAAATGATCCGTATTGGTCTACTGGAATAATAGTCTAGACAATGTCAACATTGATATTGCATTAGCAATTCCCTATAATTTGGGACCTGCAATCTCTTCTTCAAGTTAAATGGTACGAAACTTTTAAAACTAACGAAAGCGACATGAAAGCCCTTAACCTATGTGAATAAGAGAAACGGGTGCTGGCGATTACTTACTATACCCAAAATCATTTGAATAATGCTCTAGTATACAAGGTTCGAAGAATTGTGAAAATAACAATAAACTAGATGGGCAAAACTATTAACAACTTGTACACATAAAAGAATAACCACGAGAATCCATGGTATAAAATTTCAATTCTAATCAACGACGGTATTTCTATGAAGTTGTATGTCGGGGAAGATATACATGGAGAATCGTATGTGGATTTTAAATGATAGAAACGCCTTCAAGCCAAGTAATGATTCGACATAAATAAAATTCCACACCGGCTATCTATTAAACTATTACAATATGACATTGTCGCTCAAATAAGAACATATAGGGAAATGGAATAAGAGAATAAGAAGGAAAATTGTATTTTAGAAACAAGAGATCTTTTCATTGTGATCTTGTGGCTTGGGGATTACACCTACGAGAAACAAAACGAACAATCGCTGTGTTCGCTTTTTACTCCCCAGTTATTGAAATACCTTGACGTATATCGTTCCTGATTGGTCACTTCAATATTAAGTATCAATGTTAGATAGGGAAGTGGACCAGAGAAAGGGCGCCCCAAAAAGTGGGAGGACAACCTTAAGGGCGGTAAGAGTAGCAGGGAAATTGAAGTGATGTCACTTCCGTTTGGGGGTATTTTCCCTTCTGTTTCTGACGACCAAGAGAGTAGGACGTGAAAAAAGTGCCCCGCCCTTGTGGCAGAGGCCGGACCACGGTGGCGCATATAGTCTGAATATCTTCCCAGTAGTTTATTCTCTCTCTCTATCTATCTATCTATCTATCTCTATCTTTATCTATCTCTTTATATCTCTCACTATCACGCGTGTGCAAACAACAACACAATCTGTGTATATCTATTGTTAAATAAATATTCTAAAATCCGTCCACGGCGTTCGTGAGAATTTGTTTATGGTGGTGATAACGACGGCGGCGAGCCGCTTTACCAGTAAATGTTGGATGTGGCGGTAAGTACGGAGCAAACAGCGTGTATCAAGTGGCGTTTAGCAAAACTATACCTGAGAAGGTAATCGAATATTCAATATCCCCGATTCCAATATACAACATCAATATTTAAAGCAGATATTTCATGTGTATAAGTTGGACGTTTTCGTATGCCTGACATCCATTTGCTCTAAGATAGTGAAGTAAATTCGTATTAATCAGAATGGTACAACTTTGTTGACCGGCTTGATTCTGTTGTCGGCATTCTTGCAGGAGGGGCCACGTAATGGTTGCCAACATCCCTAAGTGAAATTACTATTATGTAATCGACATGATTCGAACTTGGCACACCGTGGTCGTTAGTCTGCGTCGTTATCCACTTAACCGTTGCTCTAAGATTACTTATCGTTATAGGTTATATTTGTGTAGGGCAACTTTGCTAAACAATTATGTTGTAGGTACTTTGAAAATAACCCTCAATCAAACACATGAGTGCTGAGAATATCCTGAACACTTTTGGTTGTATTATGATTATTATTAGTTTAAGCATAACACACTCGAAAGTGCTCAAAATCGTTGCATCACTTACGTTCTTGATTTGCGGCAATATTCAGGACAGCCTACATAACATTCCGTCATATTTCGTAAGGTTATATTTCAGCTACAACAATGAAACATTGTTTACTTAAATATGATTAGCTGATTTTATTAATACATATTTGCTATTTATCAGCATATTGGCGATAAATTACATTATATGCTGTTGAACCTATTGATAATTGACACATTTTATGTTTTTCAGATGTACTTCACATATGTCCATTATAAATAGTTCTCAAGTACTTCTACAAAAAATCAGATTGTTAAATTCAAGCCAGTAAATAAACTTACTAAATGAATAGCATTTGATAGTATAGTTTAATACGTAAGCATCAGCAATAAAAACACATTCTATAAATTATACTTTTTAAACTTTGGTTACCTACGTAATATTTCGTTGTTGTTTCAAACACTGTTCTCTCCATAGTTTTAGTTGCAAAAATGGACAATAACATTGCCACAGTAGAGCGAAAATGAACGTAAGCTTGTGTATTCTTCAATATAGTACATCAATTATGTAGTCTAATATGTTTGTATGTGTACTTTGTAAAATAATGAGTTTATTAATACCATGTTTAACTAGTTGATCGTCATAACTGAGGAGATTACTTTTAGGTTAACCGTTTAGCGTATTGCAAGGGGAGAAACACTCTGCGTACCTATTGTAGCATGTCAAAATCTGCGATGCAACGCATATTCACTTCAGCAATTTCGACGGGTACAGAATATTCGATGTATTTTGCACTTAACAACATTCCTTCATTAAAGATAATCGTTCGACCTGTATCTATAGTCCGTTAAAGGCTGACGTAATTTGAGTCAGAAGTGATTGTAATTATTTAGTATATTTACAATTATAAATTATCCTGAAGTAAATCTCTAGAGATAGAAGCTATTTCGCTTCCATGGTATAGTAATTTGGAAGCATTTTTACAATTACAACAATTCTCGTTTCTCTTTAAAGCATAATCTACACAGATCATATAAATATGTACATGTCATCGTCTTTCGAAATATGTTTCACATTACCTTAGGCGAACATATGCTTTTTTTAAGATCTCAGGTATGGATAAATTGTGATGTTTTAAATCTTAATTTTCTGTTATTGAACGTACTTACTGAGCTATTCTAACGTATTGAGCACTGTGTATGTAAATTATTAAATTGTCAAATGATTTTAATTATTTTAAACGACCTTTTATAGCGAAATTACCAGCAAATTTAAAACAGGCAAATAAATCATAAAATGTGTCCATTCAAATTTCGTGTTACATAATTAAAATACAATTTCGGATTTGAATGTGACAGAGCGACACACATGCTATTTAAAACTGATGCATCACAGATCGACTGATCGACCAATTGACCTACCTAATGAAGAAGTCGCTTATAAATGTTGTCGGGCACATCTAACAAAATCCCCGGGTCGGTGCACCGAGCCTTTTCCATAATATATGGGGTAATTCACTTAAAGGTATCCGACCTCTGATCGAGCAAATTTTGTGTGTCATATTCTGAATGTGTTTTCGATTCAAATGTCTTGTTTGTTTTTTGTCTCATTTTATGTATATGCAAATAATCACAAAGACTTACACAATGAAAGACATACATACACTTCTTAATTCGAACTTACATTTTTCTAGTAGTCGGGCAACGTTTAAGTAGGCCCCATTATGTAACTTTCTTCTAAATGCTGTAAGCAATATTAAAGTCGGACACATTCACCACGTAAACTTTCACTTCGATTGCCCATGTTTCTCTCCGACGATGAAGCCTACTTTCTTGTTTTAATACGTAACAGACAATTCATTAAAACCTCTATGATGTAACTGATACATGCATTTGGGTCGTTATTTTAAGGTTGGGATTTAAAACAGGAAGTAGCATAACGTTGGCCTACCGGGAACCTAGACGAAATATTTAATGAATCATTTGCCACACGAACTGATTTGGCACCATTATATACGGCATGGAAAATGTATAGAGTAGGTTCATTTTAGAGTCCGACAGTGGTCAAATAATTGTTGAATTCGCGTCCGTGATGCGGTCAATTCAATTGGTAAAGCAGGGACAATGTATTGGAACGAAGATTAAAGATAGGGAGTACGTACGTTTTCCTATGATATTGAACACGCGATGATTGGTGCCTCCAAAACTTCCATAAAATTGACCTCTGTCTTTAACATTTAGGTTTTGCATAGCATTTTTCTTTCTCTTGTCCTTCAGGGCTTGAGTTACGCCGGTCTATGGGTCTGTCCTGTGCAGTTCTAGGAGGCCCACCCTCCCAGACTTCGCCTCCCCTGTTTGGGGAGGAGTAAGTTTATTGCTTACTGTCTGAGGCGCCCATACCGGGGAATGCCGACGGGGCTGCCCAGGCAATTTTTAAACCCCACTTTCCCGACCCGACGTTGGGTCACATCTTACTTGTGGGAGCAAGATAAAAACTGGCTTTGTGCCTAACTCCTGGAGAGGAGTAAATTAATACTCACGGATGTAACGAAATCAGCCGGAAATATGTGGACTTAAATAATTATTTTATAAACCAGTCATCTCAGTAATGGTTACTGCCTGTACATATGTACGTGTATTAAAATTAAGTTTTAAATGGAGTGTTCATTCATAAATACATTTTTATCTTTGTTCGTCAACGCACCTTTATGAAAGTTTATTTTCCGTTAGTTACAAAATGCTTTTTTAAAACAAAAGAAATAAAGGAGTTAAGTAAAATATATCCTCATCTGTATCATTATGGTAAGCGTAGAATGTGTAATATTTTAATGTCATGTGACTCGTAATATCCTGCTGAAGATTAAGAATTATCCTTCTGACATATATTTTTCGAAATATCCACGTTATAGTAAGAAATAAAACAAATAAATTCGTTAGATATTCCAATAGTCAAGGTGTGAGCGCATCACATCAAGATCGAATACTTAGATAATAAAAATGAGCACACGTTGGATAATGTCTTTGCTTTATTTTTTGTCTCACCAATTGAGAGAACGAGTTAAATGTAGAGTATGTTTAAAGAAATGTAAACTGTTTTGAAGTGTGTCTTTCTTTTCATATCGATTATCATACGAGAGATGTTTTTCCACAACGGCATTTTCATATATATTTTCATCAAACAAAATACCCGTAAAAAATTATAATTTGGGGAACTGAGTTATGTTTGATTCATTATTAATATGTTTTATTATTTTTATAAATCTCTCTCTCTCTCTCTCTCTCTCTCTATATATATATATATATATATATATATATATATATATATATAAAGATCAAGAGAGTAAGAAGGTTAGAAGAGTGAGCGAGAGAAACAGAGAGGTTGTCCTATAAATATTGTAGCGTTCAGCTCCAATTCAAACGATATTATAATCATAAGGTTTATTCAGGCATAATTCCCACTCATTTTTAAGACACGAATTCATATTTAATGTACAAAGGTTTGATTAAAAACATAATTTATATGTCAAATCCCTGATCTTAGCATATAATTTATCTTCAGTAAACTTTTTAGGATAAATGACTTACCATAAATATTTAACATTGAAGGTTTGGTTAATATATATTTAAAAAAATTATTTCTTCTTTCAAATAAATGACATATACATGCATACACTAATAGTAATTTGCTAATAGTTATGTCTAGTTTTCTTCCGTTATTTTACTTTTTTATGAATCAAAAAAAATAAAATTTTAAACATTCAAACATCTATATTTATTTTGTGTTGTTTTAAATGTTCGGCCGCTGTAACATCCGGCCTTCTTCAGGTGTATATTTTCAAACTCGGGAACACTTCTGTTTAACTCTGGAATATGGACGTAATTTCGAACGGAACCCATTATTTTATCCACGGGGGTAGCATGATTTAATTCCTTCAGCCATGCCCGGGGAAAGTCTTCAGTAATTCGCAATTATTCGTAACGCCCGCACCGATGATAGACCCTTCTATTTTCAGATGACTATGACTTACAACTGAATGTGTCTTAGTACTATATCCACTGCGCTACGAGCCAGTGCGAATACACCTGGGGAAAGCATGAAGTTACAGCGTCCGCAACGTTGTGATGATAACACTCAAGATGAGAACAGTAGTCCGAATAATCGAAATTATACAAATTATCAATCCTCATCTAAAAAATCTTGAAATATATTGAATTGTTTAGACAATTTGACAAGAGTTAGTGTATAATTAAATAGTGTAATCTATTTGTATATACTTTTTATGTATATATCTTTCTGAATTTATTTTTAAATTAATTATTAATTATCTGTTTCTTAAGGAAATAAAATATTTTATAATCATTGGTGTTTTCTTGTTTTAATTGTTTTTTTTAAGTTGGTATATTTTCTTTATAAACATAACATGCAGTTTTTCCTATTTATATTGTGAGATGAGAAAGATATCATTTTAAGATGTTCAATTGATCTCAGTTCTTATGTGTTGTATTATCATTCTTATATATATATATATATATATATATATATATATATATATATATACAAAAGTTAGTACAATTATTATGCCTTTTAATTCTGAAAAGGTTGATTAAACTCAGTACATATTTATAAATATATATATATACATATATATGTATATTTAATTAATATATATATATATACATATATATATGTATATATGTGTATATATACATATATATGTATATATATATAAATATGTATATAACAAGTAACTAAACAATTAAGTATATATATATATATATATATATATACTATTTACACACTAATAACATTTGCAAAGGTATATATACACAATTTACTTTAGCTATTTGTGAGCTAGTTACTTGTCTACAATAATTATTATACGATTTCTTGTTGACAATATGTATTGTCTTTCGATATGAAATTACTATAATAAATTTAGGTATGGTAACATTGGCTATAAAAATGCATAGTATTTACTTGGTACGAATATGTCTATATTTGTGTATATATAGAAATATATGTGTGAAGTGTTCAAATGCAAAACGCGACTAAACCATTTTTTAAATTGAGACCTAAAAAAAATTAAAGACCGTATATATTACACATAGACTTCAAATATAAGCTTATTTTAATTGAAGACAAGAATAAAGTATTATGGTTCCATATTATGTAAAACATACATTTGGTACATTATCTAATATTGAAATAAAATACGTTTTGTAGTGTTAGTTTCGTAATTATCAAAATAGCGTTTACTACATTCTGCATTCGAAATCTTCATGGGTAATTGTGTGTCTAGGTGTAAGACTATATATATATATATATATATATATATATATATATATATATATTTATATATATATATATATATATATATTTATATATATATATATATGTGTGGGTGTGTGTCTGTGTATTCTCGGAGTATACATATATATGTTTATTAATGTGCAGCTATGTGTTTATACATATATTGTTGTGTATGTGGGTATGTAGATATGTACCTAATTTAATAGACATAAATAAATTATATATATATATATATATTTATATATAGTTATACATATATATATATATATATATATATATATATATATATATATATATATACATATATAATATACACGAAATTCGTATGATTCTGTGAATGTGGTTTTATGTATGTGGATTAGTACATCTATTTAGTATTTTAAGAAATTGTTAACATGTAATAAGAGAAACTAAAGATAATATTTAAACACCCTGTTTAATATATTTAAAAGCCTGTATCTATCTTCGTTTGATTAAACACATATGAGAATTTCGTCGCTCTAAATGGCACTGCGGTCATTCAGATCACAAACTCTAAGAATTTGGTGACTCTTAAAATAATCTCTTGGTGTAAGAATGCATGCACAATGATGCTGATTTAATTTAAATACAGACTGAATTATTTTATGATGTTTCTTTTCGTGTTATTTTTGTTTTGTGTTTGTTGAGAATTACACTGTTTTTGGACATTGTTGTAGAATGTCATCTGGCTACTTAAAAAATATGTTCTTAGAAGATTCGATATTGTGTAAAAATGTTCAATTGTATGACGTTAAATAAAAGCGTATCTTAAAACAGCTGCATAAAACTATAATACGTTTGAGTCTGTTAAATATTACTAATATTATTTGAATTATTTCCATCGTCAAACATACATATATGTATATATATATATATATATATATATATATATATATATGTATATATATATAGAGAGAGAGATAGAGAGATTCAATGACAGCTGTTTCGTATCCTATAACACATCAATGTTTCAAATTCCCACAAGTAAATCTACGCCGAAATTCGAAACCGAACGGCGTATCACATCCGAATGGACATGAAGTCTAGCACATACAATCACTCTGTTTACAAATCCCATACTTACACTAAGCGAAATTCGTGCGTTATTTAGAACATCCATTTACATATATTTTTATGGATGAATTTAGTAACCGAAAAATGTATTCTTTACAGAATAATCTTGATGTATTCCCTTATTCGACTAGTCGAGAGCTTATCATTCTGTTTCGTTCAACTAGTATGTACACTTACAAATATTAAAATCAATGTATCGTGCTACTTAATCTCATGTAATTAATCTTAATTAAAATGTATATCAACACCCATTATTACATGATTTTGATTCTAAACAATGTCAAATATTTTATGGTTTTAGCTTAAGAGGTGTTAGGAAAAAATTAAATTTAAGGAATCGTACTTGATTTTAATCTGATTGCCATGTATTTATGTAGTGCAAGCCATAAATATTATGTTGTTACCCCATTATATTTCTGATAAGCTTTTTAAGAAACTAAAGAAAATCTGAAATTTAGGAATATTTGTTAATTGATATATAATATCTATTATAAAAGTTTGATAAAAATCGAAGGTATCTACATTTTCTAAAATGACTTCTACCGCTTTATTGCTCTTTACTCAAAACACATAGGCAACATTATTTACACATATGACTAGAAGCTGTGTTCTATAATCTATAATTATCGCCTTATTAGTTTAGCAGTGCATACTATACATAATACTATATAACACTATAAATGTACATAACTTTAAATAAATCAAAATATGTCCGAGTGTGTGTGAAGGGGGGGGGGGGGTCATCAGACATAAGATGATCTAGTCATCAAAGTTGTGTTAATCTTTAATTAAGTAGAGCACCATGTTTTTTTCAAATTAAATGTTATTCAATACTCACTGACATATGAGAACCTCATTGAGTTTTCATAGTCAATCAATTCACATCATAGCTAATGCTGCTCTTGTATTTGACCGTTTACATGGAACATAGACCGACTTGAACGTGAGACATTCATGAAACAAAAAAGCACAAAATTATAACTTAAACTCTACTGATTGTCACGTTCCTAACGACAGAAATGGCGTTGGTTACATTGCATAACTCGAATGTTACATTATTAAAACATTCACTTCGGTGTAGGTGAATTAATTAATAGTATAATTGCTCAAGAATCACTACTTTAGAAGGTGCTGATCTATCGTAAAATAAACAAACAAACGTGTTACAATATGCATAGGAATTCGGCATTTACGTGTATGCACAAATAAAAAAAATGCCTACGTATGCTATATAAGATGGATTTCGTTTCGATACGTCTTTAAAAAGTAATAATATTTTTTGAAGAAAAAAGAGGAAACTGTTTTCGATCAAGAATTTTGTACAGAATTCTGAAGGTTAATAGACTTCTGATTGCCTTCTAGGCCTCCTATGGATTATAATGCTTCGATCCCAAGTATTTTCAATGAGGGGTGTGTTAAGGGTTAAATAAGCAGGTAATATTTCGCATCAGGAAAAGAATTCCGATCCCAAAGGCAATCATGAAAAGTAATTTGAAATGGGAATGATCGTATTCGACACAAAGGAACTGTTAGCCTATAGCAGCTAACTCGTGAAATAGGTTTTAGCACATGTTGATTTCAAATAATGTAAGCACACTATTTCCGAATGAGATAGCACGATAGCAACATTTTAAAAATATCAATACATGTGTTATTCCATCCTTTTATATACCGTTATAAGAGAAGAATATATTCAATAATCAATGGAATCCGAAAGAGACATAAACAAACAAATACTGTTATTAGCATTGTGTTAATAAAATTGTAATCATACTTGTAGTTGAAACTTAACGTCAGATGATATATCGAGTAGAATGTTAAAAGAATGTTATTAAGTAAATAACAAGGGAATCACCACTGGGATAAACAAGAGAGACACACTAGTTGCCTTGTTGTAAGTCATGCTGTAACATGTTGATTCATACGAATAACGTTTTAACAGTATTTAGCATTGAACCAGAAACTCACAATGGGGAACCATATGACATTTATAAATTATCAGAATCTATGAACAGAACTTAAACACGGAACGTCGATTCATCAGTTCGACTGGTATCTGATTAATCAGCACCACGCCTGAAGTAGCGTCGTGAGACAGCACACTCACACTTATATAGTTTAAAAATAGAAAAGTTGAGATTAACAATATACACTTCTAAATATTTCAAGTCATCTGTCAGTTTCAGCAGATCAGCAATTTGGATTATCAATTAAATGCGTACCAAAAATATTTACATGAATTATTTCGGATTCTTTTACATTGGGTGTAAGAAGTTATGATATTTTAATTGTTCCGATTATAATTCTCATATTTGTTGTAATTTTCACATCTTGCAGGTTGCATTGCATAAAAGCTACTACCATCAAAATAGTAGTCTGCGCAATTGAAAAAGATAAATATTTAACAGATTTACTATTTTCAACTTGTTCACGCTTCATTCTTTTATTCATATATTTTATCATAGTATATCAACACTAGCGCTTCACATCTAAATGTTAAACATTGTTTAAATGGTAATTATTACCTAATTAAAATTCATAATGAAAGTGTGTCCATTTTAATCAAATATCTCTTGAGAATACGGTATTTCGACTGACAGTTATCAGTGGATGTTTGTTTCCTTCAATCAGTTTTTTTTTTCTAAGCGAGCGTCCTGCATAACGGTGCACTTGTTTATTGGCTACGGGCAGACATACCCATCTCGGAATGATTAGGAAATCATGTGAAATCTTGCTGACAACTCTGAATTCCATATTACCATTTTTTCTTACTTGTTTAATTACCATTATTTTCATTTTTGAAATTATTTTAAAATAAAATAAAATAACGTAAACGACTATTTTCGTTTGTTGATGTCCGATGCGAAGCAGAACGAATAATAGAGATATAAGCTTTATTCTTAATTACATTTTAAGGCAGACATTAAGGCAGACATTAACCACAAATAGAGTTCTTCTTGTTAAGCGTTGTTTTCCTTCACTTGTCTCTTTAATTAAATATGAGTATGTTTACCATGTTTATTTGTGACGAAAGTTTTCTAAACAAATAAATCTAATCTTATTAGCGTCTATAGAAGTAATGCATTTTCTTATTGCAGACATTTCTTTAGCATATTTTTTTAATATCTAAAGAAATATTTCTTTCAAGTTTATTCAAAGAATGTAAGTTGCATTCCCACATCTTGCTGCGCTGATTCTGCCAAAAATTCTCACCGTGTTTTCTTACTTTCCGATTTAACTGCTACAACGAACTATCTATTTCCTAATCGCCTATAGTCTCGCTGGCGCCATTGATAGACACACGCCCTTCCTGGCATTAGCCTCACCTGACAACCTCCCTAATCATCTGGCTCCATGCCTCCGTCAGTGAATCCTAAAGCAGTTATCTTGACGCTTTCTGGTTTCTCGTTTTCCAGAAAGAGCTTACCCATCCCGCTTTCCTCTCTTCACCCAGCCGCTTACAGTAAGCTAAAGTCTTGGCAAGCTTGCATCTGGAACTACCCAAACCTGTACTAATAAACAAGATAAACCAACTTACTCGTGTTTCGCTGTCAAGAAACTTTTTCTAGCTAGCAGCACTTATCACAAGTCTCCCGGCTCGTTAAAAAGAAGAAAAAAACATTATAGAAAAAATAAGATAACTAATTGCCTTAGATTTATGTTCCAACCGTAAAATCTACCTTCTTTATATTCTTTTCTAATCTCTATTTTGCAAAACGCACTTCACCTGTAAACTGAAATATAAACTACTTACTACCTTGTCTACTCTTAAACTATTTAGTAAAAACTAAATTACACCTATCTATGTAATAATTGTGCTCGTTCCTATTGTACATACTACGACTGTAACGCCGTCAATACGCATGCGCTACGAAAAGAGAAGGTTATACGGCCTCTTTCCTGACCTAATTAACTAAAGACCTATGTAAAAAAATTGTCGCTAGTGTGGCATATGCCACTCAACCAGAAATGATTAAAAGTTTAGGGTACAATAAACGCAACGTTCTCGAATACATTTTGCAATGGCTCAAAGTAAAATTAAATGATAAAACAGAACCAACATATAATAATAATAAAAAATGGTAGACAACAGGAAAATGACAGATAACAATTCAACACTTTGTTCAGTTAGTTTGCGCAACAGTTCTGTTGTCAATACAGATACGCTAAATCAAATACATGTAATTTATCGAAACTAGATGCATGCGTATAATTAATACACCTTTATTTGTATCGGTAAACAAGAAGCAGATGTTAACTGATTTTGAAATCGAAATACAAGTGACATTTTAGACTTTAAACAAATTAAGAAATATTACTCACTAGAAGGAAGGTTTTGAGTCATTTACACAATCAGATCATGCGATTTTCGAATTTAACTACGTAAAGTTTGTTTAATACTTTTCTATTTCTCACCTTCCTGAAGTACTTATTTAAGGAAAAGTGAACATTTTCGGTTAGTAACGGTTGATTTCGTTATAGCCACATACGACTTAATAACGTTCGCTTATTCATTCCAATCTTGTATTCGTCCATTTAGCTTTACTGTCTACACCGGCTTAGCAAGAATATATAACGTGGTTTTAAATAATTACATTTTGTAAATTTTCTTTGATGAAATCATACATTTTAATATATATTTTGTTTTTTCTAATCCACTTTCTTCTATTTTGGTCGCCGTTTTGTATAAACATCATATGGTCTGCGTTCGCGCCGACAAACAATAAGCAGCAAACCATGCATTAATTACAAAGTAGAGGATGGAATATCTTGTGTTACTTTAGTTTCCTTTTCTAATGCCATGACACACGTCAGCTTGTTAGTAATATTTTAATTCATTAAAAACTGTAGGTCGGGATAGTGAGAACACATAGTTAACATTTAATGAAAGTATATCTAATGTCTACATAGGTTTTGTAATTGGTAGCACTATAGTGAATAGTAGTAGAAGTGTTATTAGTATTCCTAGTATTAGAAGTATTTGTGATATAAGTAACATTATTTGAGCCTTATCTTGGACGAATTATGTATGCAATTGCTTCCTAACGATGTACTATTATATTAAGTGGTTCATTCTGTAGTAGTACCATCTTTAATACGAACATGTGTATCCACTATAACATATTCGCCATTTAAGGATACATATTAATACGGCAGATAGATTGTCCGTTGGATGATGACAAATATCCTGAGAAAACTTCAAATGATTAATAGAATGAGCAAAATTTGATGATTCTGAACATCGATATATGCGTATCTGTTGTGCGTTCGTGTGTTCACTACAGTGTCCGTAATCGTCTCCACACGTTGTGCCGACCCAAATGTTGTTGTGCGATCTTGTCACCGTGTTTCACAAAAAACTATCATGCCCAGTTTATCAACAAGTTACACACTTATTTGCTGGATGTTATAGAAGATACTCGTGTTTCCAAGTTGAATGGCAGATTTGCAAATCGAGGCCCGCTTAACCCGGCCAGAAACAGATAAGTGCATCACAACCCTTTAGATAATAGACGCAGATGGGGCACCTCGCTTCCAAATACACCTAGCTTAAACTGATCGGCAGCTCTCCTTACTTCCTGTTAGGCCCAGTGTACCCACTACCACCACTTTTCAGTACTGGACCACCCAAGCCCTCACCACTTAAGATTTAAACTTCAGATAACTTGCTACCCAGTCTACACAGGGCGGCTTTATCATAAAGACAACCTTAACATAACTATTGTGGTTCAACAGCATTGTCTGTTTTTACGAGATACTTAATTTATCACAAAGGGACACGCACATCTGGGGTCGTCCAAATAAAAGCAAATATATTTTCACATCATTTTGTACCCCCTTCTTCCTCTGATCGAGCATGTGTCACTTGCAACGTCCGCCACTCATATACATCACTAACGAAAATGCAGCCCACTTCATTTTTTTACAATAAATTATTAAAACGGTCTGTAACAAATATTCCTTGTCATTGGATTTGAAGACAACAATGTAATATTTTGCATTTCCATACTAATTTGTTTTACATGTGAGACGTTCTTTGAAATGAACTCTTTCCATGAAAGTTCCATTTTATGTTATGCAGAGAGATACAGAAATGAAGGTTAATTGCAGTTGTTATATAATTAAGACTTCTAGTCGTGAATGTGTTACTAGAATAAACGAGTTTTAGCTCAGTTGATCAGCGTTCATGCACATGACGATGGAGAAGCAGAATACTAGCACCTGCCCTTCTATGGAAAAGACTCGGTAGTAAAAAGAAGAGTGCATTAATCGCTAGATCATGAAGTTGATGGTGAACGTTGAAAAAGTAAGTAAAGGTTAGTTGATCGACCCACATACAGACGTACTCAATTTATTAGACCTATCTACCACTTATGTAGGTAGATGATTGCATAAAGTATCAGGTATTTTCTGGAATGCTAAATACATCCATCGATTTTTACAAGATAAGAAACAGATAGGATATACGTATCCCATTACAGATCGGGAATAAAAGTCAGTTCGAGGAGCTAATCATAATAAGGTCCTTCTTCAAGAAAGGGTTGTTAATTTTAACTGGAGCAAAATAAGGATCTACATGAGTGTTGTGAACGGCGAAAAGCTGGGTTCATATGTGTTAGGGTTGACAAGTTACTTTTTCCCCATTGTACCATGTTTTCAGATCGGAGGAAAGAGAATCATCAAAAGCTATAGACAGTTGTATTTTCTTCATTAAAGATCATAACAGTATCAAATTATATGATGTGTACGATTCTCACTAAATATGAGACAGAAGGTAAGGTCCTGAATAGATACTTGAGATACGTCGGCGTTGATACTTTATGCTTTACATTTCTCCCCATTGCTAACTCACGTAAGCGCTAGTTGTCAATGGTTGACCTCGGAGCCAAAACTGTGACATATTTTTTAGAAGAAGTATTTTTCTTATAATAATGCATGACATGTAGTTTTAGTATTCTGTTTGACTTCGCTTTAATTCTGTGAAACGTTTTACTAAATTTTGCTAATCTTTTGTAAAGGAATTTTAATTTTGAACATAAATTCGCTGGACGAAAAAATTGATAGCTTTGCTGTGACATTTGTCATGTTCAACATATAAAATACCAAGACAGAATTAGCAAATTATGTTGGTATACATTACACAATAAACAACGCCTATTATTATGTTTTAATGTATTTAAATATGAGGTTGACATATCTTTCATTCTTGTTTTATACGTACGTGTTTCTTTCGTAAGTTATAAATATGATTCGGATATGTTGTTCTTTGGCAAGCATCTGTAAAATTGATTGTGTCTGCGTATATTTCCGTTTTACTCTGGGATATGTTGAAGATAAAGAAAGTAATGTCTACCTAATTTTCTGACATCGATTCGATTCCACGTCCAGGATTCTGCCCGTAAGCAAATAGAATTTGCCCACCCACGATTTTGGCAGTAGAACTCTTTTACAGGTGCCGCAGCAGAGCCTCCTTAACGGACGGATAACTTTCTTTATAAACAGATTTTACTGCTCGAATGAGGCTAGCAGGCCGTGTGTATAAAATCGTTAAAATAAAACGATCAAGCCAGCAATGGTACGTGCGTTGGTGCGTAAGTAGACACATTAATATTAATGTTCCTCATGTTATGTTATTTTATATTTGGACAAATACATTTTATGTTTTTTCGAGATATTTATCAAGCCTCGATAAACACGAACACATTGCTAGACAAAACTGAATTTTCAATAGAGAGCTCATTATGCAGAGAATATCTTAACATAATTTATTATTTTCGTATATAACAACACTAGTTTAACTGCAGGTCTCAAGCATGGTTTATAATCACGAGATACACTTGCAAAGTTACGAAGAGCAGCTCTACAAGTTGGCATTTATAAAATCCAATCAAAGATGCTTACGAATTGCCTAAATAAACTATATGTCTTTGTCATTGCTGAACACAATCCAAATGTCATAAGAAAAAGCGGTCAAAATCGGCAAAGAATAAAAGTCATTCAATAATTCCGTGGCTTAACAAACAATTGTTTGGATAACATTCGATGTTATTCATCTACATAGTCTGCTTCTATTATGATGAATTGATTCCAACTCTCCTCGAAATATTTCAGTGTTTTTTGTAGAAATATTAATGTTTGTTGCTTAAAATGCGACTCAATTTTCGATATCACTTCTTTATTGGAGTATAATTTATTTATTTGATCATTATTTAAAGTCTGCAACTAGCCAGTAGAAAAAAGGTGGGTACGAAAGGAATTCGAAGTGGGATTAATTTTGTTTTACAATCCTTGCGATTGACTTATGAGACTGTGCATATTCTTGGTGTAAGTGCACACTTTTCATCTGCATTTGTGGCCGTAATTTGGCGATGTATCCCATATAAAAGCACCAATGCTGGTATATAATATTCTGCTATTGATGGTGCTTCCTTTGTCAAGGTAGCGATTATCAAAATACGTTGCGCACTAAAAAATATAGTGGGCCAAACCTGGATGTTTGTTTTTATATCGCTTATGTCTATTTAACTTACGGCCAATTTCCCCCAGAGTGGAGTGGTTGATCCATGTTTCATCTATTGTGCCATGTTGCTGCAGAACACTCTTATTCTTGCGTAGAAACACTTTCAAATAATTCTGAAACGACGACGTGTTGTTGTTTCTTATTGTCTGTGAGCAAACGCGTCAGTCACTTTGAACACAGCATTAGTATGACAAATACGTTTGTAAAATGGTGAATACACTTCATTCAGATGTATTCAACTCCTCTGTTATCTAACGCAACTTCAATGTACGATCAGACACAACGAGTTAGTTTAGTTCTATGTTGTTTAGCTGTATTATTGAACCGAATTTAAATGTAACATATCACCTCTTAACTATAGTTCCGACTGAACAAAGTCATAATAACATTTTAAATGGCATTACTCTGTTTTAACATTATTTACCTATTAAAAAGCAATGCTTTATCAACACACAAAATAAAGATGTTATTATTTTTTAATTTGCTTCACTTAACTTAGGATGAATTTGAATACGTCCCTGTTAAAGTGTCTTATTTTACGGAAGTACTTTTTTAAAGTGAAGTATGATAGTAAATTATTAGAAAGGTGTGGTGACACGATCATTCGATTTAAAAAAAAAAAGATCTCTATTTTCTTCGCGTTTAGCTAAGAGTGAAGTGTAGTATCTGTTCTGATACTAAATTTGATCTGTTTGTCCTCGGTCAGTGTAAGAACATTTTTTTCTTGATTGAGGAATTTTAATTTCGTCAATCCAAATTTCCTCTGCTGGAGGAGCTGGATTTTGCTGCATCAAATACCGATCTTGCGGGTACTCTCCCCGATAGAGAAGCTAGCTAATATGGACAGGTAGTGCCAATTCATATCATACATTCAAAATTATTTTATTTGTATATACCCAGCTATCGAAAAAAGATCTTGTATACCGGAGTGTGTATTTCTCTTAGCACATCTAATGTTGGTTTTAAGCTGATGTTTAAAGTGATCACTCAGATTGTAATTAGAAAACGATTCCACTCCACTCCATATGTCTAAGCGTAATGTGCACACTACTATCTATCTACGCTAATGCTTGTGAGAAACAGGATTCAACTCTCGTTGTACTACGAAGACATCGCATTGTACACTACAGATGTTACATCAAGGAGTACCAACTGATCGGGACGATGCGGGCTGTCATTTTGTTGACATACTTCCAAAACTCATGCAGATTGCTGCAATTGAATAATGCATATTCAGTCGTTTCCTCCTCAACATTCGTGCCGCGCAAGCAAAAAAGGTTTACGTTAGTTCTTATTTGAAAATATTTTTAATAAGCAACAGAGTACACTTAATCAATCACTCGGTAAGAGAAAACTCATAATTATTTAGATGACTCTGGCCTGTCTCCCAACTCGACTTAGAACGGATATCCTCCTTCGACCACCCAAGCCGCTCCCCAAGCGGATACGAAACAATCCCCGCCATTAGCTTCCGATATAGCGTCTTTCGAGGCTTTACAAGGTAACTGGATCCCATCACTGATCTGAACGCAGCTCGGCATTTGTTGAAGAATTGGCCGTCAATGAAATGCCAAGAATGAGGTTGGGAAACTCCTTCTGAACCTCAGGGATCCAGGCAAACTCATTTATAGAAGATAGGCTCAGGAATAACAGTCTCTCGGCATGTGGTAACTTGCCAAGTTAGGCATCGCCAAAACCCTCTCATTCAGACGTTGAGTACAGACCATTTGACGGATAACGGCTTCTTGCCCTTCAATTAAATTAGAAGAGCTCACGTATAAGCGCCGCAAAGCGATCCACAGGCCGATTTTGTAAAGTAAATCTGTAACGGATAATAGGAAATACCTAGTAGTGCAGACCTCAGCTCTATCTTTAAAGGAAGGGCTCCAACTGAAGCCAACTATTAACTGACGCATCGACATCAGTGTCCTTCCATCCAGTTCTTTTCAAGCTTGAAGCACGGTCCGAACCATACGCCAACGATCCGACTAGGGCAGCGCCGCTCCAAGCAGCCAGCCTAAGGTCATTGGATTTGTTAATGTTGACTACGGACCCTGCGACTTAATTGTACCGTTAGATTGCCTTAGTCACCGTGATGATGTCTCGAAAGCTCGGCACGCAACCTGTGGCATCATCGGCATACGCGGAGACAATAGTTCATGTATGACTGGGAAGAATTATATCGCGTATAACTTGTCTCGCCACCATGTCCCATAATTTGCGCAAAAAGGTTCCAGAGCAAGGGCAGAATGTTGAGGCGATACCGACAACCTTGACGTACCGATCGATACACGGCGAACTGTTTTTTTTTCTTTCTTTTTATAGAAATCGCTCCAGACAAGACATGGAACCACTTGATGTAAGGAGTTAACAAAGACAACAATGATTATCGTAAAGACGGGAGATGCCTATAGAGTTTAGTCTTGAAAAACTAAGATTATTGATAGGAAGGACACAGTCAGCAGGAAAAGAGTTTCACAAGCCTGTGTTTTTTGGAAAGAAGCCACCTGCCCCACTGCTGTCAATACAAAATGGAGATATATTTGCGGAATTCTGGATTAAAATCGGCGGCATCTAGAACAGACAGGAGGAAACGATAGTCGACCCTGTCGAAAGTTTTGGACTAGTCTAAATCCATACGTGCGGCATGGGTGTCGTCTTATAATATCTCTCTCTCTCTCTCTGATCATGAAGCTCTGATGCAAATTGTTCTGAATCGATGTCCCCTTCACAGTATTATTCTGATTAGGGTCAACCAAGTCACCAATGACAGCCTCTAATCGATTGACAATAACTTTTGCAAAACACTTTTACTCTGAGTTGAGCAGAGTACGAGCAGGAAGGAGGTAAGACAGTTTTAAATAGTCTAACATCGTTCCAGGCTTTCCTGTTTCTTCAGTAATGTGATAACTCCCTTGGTCACTTTAGCAGGAAAGACCCCGAATCAACCCAATAGTTGAACGCATATACCAGAAGAGGAACAATTCGTATAGCAAACCATCGAGACCCGGCGATTTGTTAGAGCCGCCCTGTCTTAACGCAGTAAAGACTACACACTCTGTAACCTGACATTCACAGCCAGCTGCTGGCGCTTTTTTCCAGACGGGATGATTCAGCCAGATAGCAGTTAAACCTCTGTGCGCGGAGTCTGAGTAGTTGGGTGAAATGATCCTCAAAATGCTTATATTTCCATCATCGATACGAGTGGGTGACTTTCAGGTTGTAAACTTTTCGAATATAATGATCCGATCTGCGACGGCCCACAGCACTACGCTTTTTTGCGTCCACATTCACGGCTTCGTTAGACACATAGTCTTACCTTGCCGTGTCTATTAGGCTTTTATAAAATTATTTAGCTGACGTTTCAGATCCTTCGTGACTTCTCCTATGGTTATGGAGTCCCGTCCGCCACCGCAGTGGTCAACTTACTTTCGAACCGCTTTGTTTCTCTAGCCCAATTTAAGACGACGCACGGGCTATATTAGACAACAAAGTGTCAAATTTAAGATTTTCTATTAAACCACCACTTAGTCCCGATAACCGAAACTACTAGAGACCGCTGAATGAGTAATAATAGCATTTCCTAGAAGTCACGTATCTCCAGCAAATAGGTATTTAACTTCCAGTACTCAGCTACCTTAAGTCACTTTCCAAAAGTGGAACTTGTTGGCAAGATAGAGATCTACGTTGCCTCTTCTGACAAACATTTTGTTCAAGTAGGTACTTGAGCAGGAAGGCAAACTAGTATGCCACGTTCCGGTCCGAGTCATCAAAGCGGAATCTGGCAACAGGTTGCCCGAGACCATAAAGTTCGTGCCACCTATCTATCATTATAGTCCCGCCAACTATATATCTGGTGATCAAAGATTACATTCCAAATACCCTTAAAGTTTGCCACACCTAACCCGTGATGACCACCTCCAACCACCGAAATAAAGGAACCTTCTCCCCATATGCAGAGAGCGTAAGACTCACCAACACCGCTAACATTTTAGCCGCCGAGTGCGAAAAATACCTCGTAATGTTTAGACAGAAGACGACAACGTCGATCGAAACATATATCGCGAGCTAAAAGACTGCTCAGTACCCGACCTTACCTGTCTCGGAATCTCATGTGTCTGCATATAGACTCGGCAAGCGTAATTTCTTGAATATGATCACTATTTAGTTTGATCTCCGACCTGGCAACCTCAGGAATGATGACGGCACAGGTCTTGCCTGTCAGCAGTTCGGTTGTAAGTCGACCGCCTCGGGGAAACATTCCTGACATCCAGACGAAAAGTTTATTTGACATAACGATAAAAAGAAGGGACGCAAAAAGGGGACCCTACCTACAGTTTTTTCTTCAACTTATTTTAGCGATGAATGCTCGTTTACCAAAAGCTTGACACCCAGTACCGTGTTGAGTGCCTCGTTAACCATTAGCCACAGGCAATCGGTCCTCCCACACTGATTAGGCCTCAGTAAGGACATCCGCATTACAGCGTCGGGGAAATTGTGTATATCGTAAACCGTCCGTTACTTTAATGCTGTAAAAGTATGAAGCGGTTTTAACCTTTTTCTCTGCCACACTGTTAAATAAGCCGTTACGTGCAAAGGATCTGCTTTGCAGATTCCTTCTCAGATAAGAAATGGGACTTGGTTTGGTCCATTCTTCTTTTATCTGTAGTATGTTTATTTTAATTAGTTTTTCTTCTCTCCTTTCGTGTATTTAAGCTTTGCTATGCGACCCAGTCATGTGGCCCCTGCCCCTGATTCGACCATTCGCATTCTGACAAACAAGCTGGCAGGTTTCGCTAGATCGCAGCTGTCATGTGTGATGCCTCTACTGTTGTCGGAGTTTACAGATGTAGATGATACTAGTATACCTCTTGCTTAGCAACCTTCTTTACAGGGAATGCTTGTTTGTCCTTGGAAGTAGGAGTACAGTTGGTCCAGCGGTATTTTTGTTGTTTTACCGCGCCACAGTGTTCCAGCATCCTTGATTTAGAGGTTTTGGTTCGGCGACTGTCACGGACGTTGTTGTTGGATCTGTTAGTGCAGCAAAGACCCTCGTATATTAAGTAAACAATATGCCATGTACCTCATTTCTGACATTGCCAGTGTGGTCGTTAGCCCTCCATTATCACCGAGCGAGTTCAGATTGTATACCTGATTAGAGCTGCTATGTTGTTGAAGCCGTTGAACTCTAGTTCATTCGCAGGGTGTCGTCCCCTAACATCACCCCCTGAAACCTCTGGCGGAGACAACTGATTATACGTCTCAGTACTGGCTCATGTATGTATGAGAGGGTGTCGCGTATCAGGACTATAATTCTCGTTCTGCTTAGGTATTCCGGTGTAATTTGTAGGTTCTCTCACCTGTACTTTGTCCTGGCTGCTTTCCCAGCCTCTTACAGAGTTTGGAGCAGTATGTCACACACTGCGAAGCTCATGTGAGTCAAATACTGCATCGGGATTTGCAGATAGAAACACATTTTCACAGTCAGCTCCTTGAGATTTGCGTCCGAGGTCACTAAAATAGAATTATTTTTGGATGATCTGCCACCTACCAGCAAGAGGTTAAGGATATTTCCCTCGGTGCATTAAGTGTACCTGGTGCGGAAGAGCTGTATATATCCCTGCCGCCACTGTATTTTGCAGTTGTGCTGTTAGAAAGCTAGTGTCCAGATTGTCATTACCTTCCACAGCTTTTTTTCACGGCTGGTATCCTGGAGCTAACGTGACTTCTACCCCTCGGTCATCCCGACTATGAGTTGTCTGTGCCCAACAGGGGGTGTCAGTCTTTCAGGAGTTGTCAAAGGAGAACTGACTGGGGTGTTGTGCTGTTTTCTCCGCTTGTTTCTTTGTTCTGGATCTGAAGCTAACTTTGGGAGTCGGAAGGCTCCTCGCTGTTGGTGAGCTGTCCGAGTGTATTCTGACTCGCGTCTGTTCTTTGCTTTTTGGGCAGCCTAAGCGTGAGGTTGGTGGCAGAGTTTCTCTAGATGCATTCCTCAATCTTGGGGAGCCGCTTTTTGGGGGAAAAAAACTTGTTAGATTGTTGTCCAGTCGGCATGCCCATTCTTTAATATTGTTAGCTCCCCGGTTGAGTGAGCTCTGGTTAGGGGAGTTGCCTTTCAGAAAAGTTGCCCTTCAGGGGAGCTGCCCCTGAAAGTTTTTGATAAAGGCGGTATGCCCTATCAGTTTGGTTGTTTAAATCCCGATTCGATAAGCTTCGGTTTAGGGAGTTGTCCTTTAGGAGAGCGGCCCCTTTTTCCAAAGTCATTCGGGGAGCATCCGTTTTACTTTTATGCAAATCTACGTGGTATACTCCTTTGTGTCAGGATGTGGTCCCCGTGTGTTGAAGCCGCTCCTTAGGTGAGCAGACCGTTTTACAAAAGTCTTTGGGGAGCAGCATTTTTGTTTTCGCTGAATAACGGCCGTATGCCTCTTGCGTTTCATAATTTGTTTTCCAATTTGGTGAGTCGTTGATTATTTCCGTTGCTCTTCTGCGTTGTTTGTCGTGGTCGTGGTGGTGGGCAACTCCTCCATTTTGCAGTTGCTACTAGCGTGGATACCGCGTGGGGTGAAGAGCAGCTGTTGATGCCAAAAACAGTTACGCCAAAGCGGCAAGAGAGAAAGATAGAACTGGGAGAGGGAAGGGACAGAAGGTTAAGAAGTAAACAGAGAAAGTGTGTCTTACACCCCTTGTCGCGTTAGCATACGGGAAGGTCAAGGTTTTTGAGGAATACATATAGAATATTTATGTTTTTAACTAGGGATTATATATTTATTTAGGAATATTAAAAATCCTACTCAAAAATTTCGCAAATATGACTATATTTAGCATTATTTTCTTCTCCAGGTTATCCCAGGTTAATGCAAGTAGTATATACATCAAATAAAGAAATACAGTTTCGGCAGTATTTGTTAGGACGTAAATAATAAAATGCAGACATCGAATTTCTTTTCAAAGAAAACAGTCAATTATTAACATTTGAATGCAAATATAAATTCTGGTCGAAAGCCAAATCTATTAGTAGGATTAGTGGATTTCAATATTTTTATTTAGGTTTATCTCATAAATTTCCATGGGAAACATTTCTACAAATAGACAATCACATTCAGCAGAAATGCATTTAGTCTGGGGTCATATAACGTAATAAAGAAGATTTCAACAAAGGGTAAATATATATATATATATATATATATATATATATATATATATATATTATTTTATATATATATGTATACACATATATAATATAGTATGATTGCATGTTGTATAAACATATATTCGTTGTGATATATATATATATATATATATATATATATATATATATATGTATGAACAAATTAATATGAAAAGATATATAAATGCGTATATGTTTTCTTTACTGATTCTTTCTTTGTTGATTTATGGAAAAACACAATCTCTTCAAAAAAATGTTTTACCGTCGGTGTATTGAGATGTATGTGTGTACGGTAGGTGGTTGTAGCAGGGGAAAAGAGTACAGCAATTTACATAAAAAAATTTACATGTGACCGCATGTGTCCATTCTAACATATTTACACTTAAAGAGGTCAGTAATGCGGGGGGTGTTATGGGATGTTTACGAAACATAAGTTAGCCAGAAAATGTTATAGTATATATATATATATATATATATATATATATATATATATATATATATATAAAATCAAAAGCTTTTATCTAAGCAGTATTGACCAGACAACATCAACACGTCTAATGCTTATTTACTCCTATGGTAAATTATACTGTTTTTTAAATACAGTATATATATAGTAATCTACCAACATCCATAAACATCTGCAGTTATTCATTATTCTCATATTTATGGTATTTTGAAAAGTCATGAAATGATGAGGGGGTCTGAACAGGGCGAAGGGAGATTGTTAAAACCATTTTTGCCTGCCTAGAATTTCTTTCCGGGTGAAAAGTTTGCTCTATGTTCGGGTTATTTAGAAAAGAAAATGTGTTTTTTTTAATTTGGGAGGCACGCCAATAATTTTTTTTTTTCACTAAAAAGCGTAAACAAAGTCTTTTCTGGGGGATGGGATTCTTTTTTTTAACTAAAAATATTTCTTTGAGCGGGGTAACTACAATATTTTTTTTTATTAAGCGGTATTTTTTTTTCTTTTTTGCAACTTACAATATTTCTTTGTGTGGTAGAGAGTAAAAAAATTTGGGGAGAGGTGTCGAATTTTTGTTTTTTTTTACTAAATATATTTTTGGGGGGAGGGGAGGTGGAAAGAAAAAATTGTGGGGGTAATTTTCTTTTAACGAAAAATAAATATTTTTAAGAGGATTGGCGTTACCTCATACTTCTTGAGAGGTGTGGAGGTGATACAGTATCTACTCTGCTTTCAACTAGCAAACATATGCAGACGGAGGCTTGTGCAGTATACCACCCCTATGGAATTTTTTTTATGCGGCTTGTGCAGTATTGTGCTTCTATGGAATATGTTTACTTCTTTTTCTTCTTCTTCATGAACAGAGCACACAGGCATATAAGTTCTTTTTTATGATAGTGACACTACATGAATGAACTTGATTTTTGTTGTTTGATAAGACAGGGGCGCATTAATATGAGTCATTTTTTATGATAGTGACACAACATAAACGAACATGATTTTGGGTCTTTGAAAAAGACGTTTTAATATAAAGATTTTACACACGCTACTTTTCCTTTATTTTGTGTTTTTATTACCCTTGGAAACGCCGGGTAGCCTTGTCTGTCTCTCTATATCAACCCAATGTATGTGTGTATGTGTGCGTGTGCCCTATAGAAAACATGTTAGCGAATCTAGATAACATCTAAATGTGTATTCTAATGTAAAACTTACTAAGAAAGTTAATGGGCATATTCCCGAATCTCTAAGTTAACTTCTAAGAGAGCTATAGGGCAGACTTTGTCTGGGGGTCAATTATTTAAGCTATTTTGTTATACATTATAACTTAATTATGGACAAGGTTTAAGAAATAATGCCAGTTATAATTCAATGGGAAATGACATTAGAAAAAAGAGTGTCAGAAAGAAATCCACCCTCACTACACCTCTTTTTGTCCTTCCGTTCTTCTTTCCTCTCTCAATATCACCCTTTTCCTACTTCTTTTCTGAATTAGTAGTCGCTAACGTTTCAGCTACGTCCGTCCGTCAATCCGTCTACTTACGCCTGTTTTGTTGTGATTATACCATTCTTTCAAGGCATTACCTGTTCCTATTTTGAGAAGTGTAGAGGTAGTGTAAGATATGTTCTGTTGTCAAAATATCATCCTTCTAGGCAACACCTCCACCTTTTTTGAGAGGAGTGGAAGTAGCGTAATATCTGTTCTATTGTCATGATAGCATCCTCCCAGCTATTGCCTCCTCCTTTTTTGAGAGGTGTTGAGGTAGTGCATTATCTGTCCTGTTGTCATGATACTACCCTTCCAGGCATGACCTCCTTCTTTTTTGAGAGGTGTGGAGCTAGTGTAGTATATGTTCTGTTGTCATAATACCCTCCTCCCAAGTATTACCTCATCCTTTTTAGATAAGTATGGAGGTTGTGTAGTATCTGTGTTGTTGCTATGATACCATCCTTCCACGCTTTACCCCCTCCTTTGTTGAAAAGTACGGAGGTAGTATATTATCTGTTCTGTTGTCATGATACCATTGCCCCAGACATTACCTCCTTTGTTAAAAGGTGTAGGGGTTCTGTACTATCTGTTCTGTTGACATGATACCCTCCTTCCAGGTATTACATCATCTATTGTGTGTAGTGTGAATGTAGTGTAGTGTCTGTTCTGTTGTCATGATACCCTCTTCGTAGACATTATCTCCTCCTTTTTTGATCGGTATGGTGGTAGTGCATTATGTGTTCTGTTGTCATGATACCATCCTCTCAGGCAGTATATTTTCCTTTGTTAGAGATGTAGAGGTTGGGTAGTATCTGTTCTGTTGTTATGATACCCTCCTCTCAGCTATTACCTCCTCCTTTTGTTAGAGGTGTGGAAGTAGTGTAGTATCTGTTTTTTTTTCATGATACTATCTCCCAGGAAGTATCTCCTCCTATTTTGAGGTGCTTGAAGGTATTGCAGTTTCTGTTCTTCTTCAAACTAGCAAAAATATAACTTTGGTAAGGGGAGAGTAATATATTTTTCTTGGTGGTGTTAATCTTTTTTTGACCTAAAAATATTTATTTGGGTGGGACGAGTAAAAAAATGTTATTATGGTTGGCATGAATTTTTTTTAACTAAAAATATTGCTTTGGTCGGGGAAGCGTAACAAAAATATTTTGGGGGCGGAGAAGAGTAACACACATTTTGTGGGAGGGATAGAATTTTCTTTTTTTATAAAAATATTTCTTTTGGTAATGGAGAGTAAAAAATTGGGGGGGGGAACATTTTTTTAAAATCTTGACTAAAAATATTTTTGGGGGGTGGGGAAGTGGGGGGAATTTTTCTTTTTTGTTCCACTTTCAATATTTATTTGAGTGGTAAAGAGTAAAAATAATTTGGCGGGGGACGAAATTTTTTTTTTTACCAAAAAAATATTTTTTAAGTGCGGCAGGGTAAAAGAAAAAACATGGTTAGAGGGTAGGAATTTTTTTCAAAAAAATAAATATTTTTAGCAGAGTAAGCGTTATCTCATGCAAAAAATGCAAAAAAATGCGCCAGAGGGCTTGTGCAGTATACACTCATATGGGATATGTTTTTAAGCGGCCTGTGCAATATTGTACCTTTATGAAATGTTTACTGCTTTTTCTACTTCTTCATGAACAGGGCACAACGGCACCATATTGGTTCTTTTATATGACAGTAGCGCAGTAATATGTTTTTATGATAGTGACGCTACATGAATGAACTTGATTTTCGTTGTTTGAATAGAGAGGGGCGCATTAATATCAGTTATTTTTTATGATAGTGACACAACATAAACGAACATGATTTTGGTTCTTTGATACGATAGGGGCGCATTAATATGAGTTCTTATGTATGCGAACCGGGGTGGTGATAGGTACGTATATGGTATGCGCATCGGGGCGGAAATAGGTACGTATATAGTATGCGAACAAGGGCGGCGATAGATACATATATAGTAGGCGCATCAAGGCGGCGATAGGAACGTATATAGTATGCAGACTGGAGCGGTGATACGTACCCGTATAGTATTTGCACAGGTGCGGAGATAGATATATATATATTGTATTTTCACCAGGGCGGGTATAGATACGTATATAGTGTTTGAGCCGGTGCCGCGATTGGTACGTATATAGTATGCATAGCGGGACAGCAATATGTACATATATAGTATGCGCACTGGGGCGGCGATAGGTATAATATGTGTACCAGGGAGGCGATGGAGACGTGTATAATATGCACACCGGGGCGGCGATAGGTGCATATATAATATACAAACCGGGCAGAGATAGGTACGTATATAGTATGCGCATCGGGGCGGAGATAATTACATACATTGAAAGCGCAGATATAGTTGGTACTTTTAATACAAATATATCATAGGTTTGCGCAGGGCAACGGAAATGGAGGGTAGGGTAAAGACAGCTTTCGTCAGAGGGCAATAGAGAGAAGGTAGCATCGGGGAAAGTTGGCGGTGAAATGCAGCGACCAGGGAAGAGAAATAGAAAAAGATAACTAGACGGCTATGAAGAGAGGAAGAGAAATAGAAGTTCGTATATAAAGATGTTACACACGCTATTTTTCTTTTTTGTTGTGTTTTTATGACCCGGAGCAACGCTAGGTAAGCCTGCTAGCATATATATATATATATATATATATATATATATATATATATATATATATATATATATATATATATATATATAATATAATAATAATTTTTTTGATGTTCAGAAATTTTAATACAAAGGGGTTTATGAAATTGTGTCTAACTATTTTAAAATGTGCATTTTTTCCATAAAAAATAAAGATGATTGTAAAAGCCTCATTAGGTAATATCTACAATCAAATACATAAAAAAAGACCCGTTAATATTCAAAATTGTTTACTCACATGTACATAGATAGAGTATATAAAGTATTAAATATACTTATAGAATTTAAACTAAACATAAATGTCTATTTTATGTCCGGAGTATATGGTCACGCTCAGATTACATTTTTTAAAGTAAATCTTGAAAGATATATATACGTAATATAAGATATTTTCTAATATAATAACACATTTTAAGTTAAATAATTATCAATTAGTAATCTAAATAAATTAATAAATGTATCCGAAAGTTATTTTTATCTATCTTAATAGTTTTATCATAAAAACGTTTCATGCTTATTTTATTCTATGAGAGATGATAGTGTTGTTAAATATCGTATGCATATATATATATATATATATATATATATATATATATATATATATATATATACTAATCTCCTAACACACTTAAACATGTAAATATATTTTTTATTTGAATATCCATAGTATTAACAGTTTCTAATAAATCAATATTCGTTAATATACATCACTAATTTTTATAGTGAAATTGTATTATTGATACGCAATCATTTTTTCGATGGTAATATCATTATAAACAAGCCGCGCATGCGTAGTCCCTCTCCATATGTGACGAGTGTAAAATGCAATAAATTTGGGCAATTTGACGCATATTTGACCCCCCTTTGACCCCCTGAGGGCGCGAACCAGAATTTTTCTGATGTCAAGGATGCTCATTTTATATCCAGAACAATTGCCTCTACATTTTGGCCAAGTTTCAGAAAAATTGAATGGATGGATCAAACGTTATGGGAGAAAATGGTAATCTTTTGCCATTTATGGGGGCTTTTGCCCCCCTGGGGGCGCGAACCAGATTTTTCCCAAGGTCAGCGATACTTAGTTTCTATTAGGAACAATTGCCTCTACATTTTGGCCAAGTTTCAGAGAAATTGAATGGATGGATGAACAGTAACGGGCAAAAAATGTCACTTTCGGCCAATTCGGGGCGTTTTGACCCCCTGGGGGGCTAATCAGATTTTTTTTCAATAGTTGGAGAATGTCACTTTCTAACCTGACCAAAGTTACAACTTCATGCAAGATTTCAGAGAAATTACAGAAAAATTGAATGTATGGATCAAATGTTATGGGAGGAAAGAGTCATTTTTGGCCATTTTAGGGGCACTGTGACCCCCTGGTGGTGCGAACTGGATTTTTTCCAAGGTCAGCGATACTTAGTTTCTATTAGAAACAATTGCCTGCACATTTTGGTCAAGTTTCAGAGAAATTGAATGGATGGATGAACAGTTGTGGAGCAGAAAATTTCATTTTTTGCCATTTCGGGGCCTTTTGACCCCCTGGGGGGATAACCAGATTTTTTTTCAAAAATCAGAGAATGTCACTTTCTTACCTGACAAAAGTTACAACTTCATGCAAAATTTCAGAGAAATTCAATGGATGGTTGCGGAGAAAAATCCGGACGGACGGACGGAAATGCCTCAAAACATAGGTCTCCCGATTTTATAAATCGGGGGACCAATATTTATAAAATAAATTAAAGCTATTAAACCAAATGAATACTGTTTTGAAAACGGTTTCACGATTTAGTTTTCAAGAGAGATAATTTACATGAAACTGTCGGTTTTTACTTACAGATTTTGGTAAAACGTCTGATGTAACTAATATGCTGCAAACAGCAAAAAGCACCTCCCACCCCCCAAAAAACACAATGTGTAAACTACGCATTCAGACATAATGAACAGGAAATTAATCGGATATGTCTTAATGAGAGGTGGGTAGTGTAGTGTTGGACCTGTTGTCATCAGAACATCCTCTCAGATATTACTTTCATTTTTGAAGGGGTTAGTGTGAAACCCTGCACGGTATTAAATATTTCTCTGGAGAGAGGTTAATGTATTATCTGTTCTGGTTTCAAGATACTATATTTCCATGGATAACCATGTTCCTTGGGGGGAGGAGGCTAGTATAGTATTCGTCTGTTATCATACTATACTCGCAGATATTTCGTTCTCTTTTTTATATGGGTGCACCTCTTTATTTTGAGTGGGTAATGTAGTATATGATTTGTTATGATAGCTCCTACTAGGCATTGCGTAGGTGTAAGGTATATTCGTTTGTTAATAATGATACAATCCTGGAGATATTGCGACCTCTTTTTGCGGAGGATAAATCACCATTCAAGGTAATGTTGTATATTCTCATTTGTTATGGTTAATTCTACCAGGCTTTATCTCCTTATGTTTAGGAGTGAACACTACTATATATTTTCAGAGGAGTAACTTCTTATTTTTTAATGGTGGGATATAATATTTGCTCTGTTGACATCTTATCCTCCCACGAATTCATTAATTCTTTTTTTCGAGGGGGCGGGTAGTTGAGTATAGTTTCGTTCGTCATGATACAATCCTCTCAGTCATTACCTTCTGATGTTGTGGGGTCAGTGTCATATATATTCGTTCACTTTGATAGCATATACTTACTAGTAAATTATAAAGAAACATATTAATGGTTGTGTGGGTGTGTTGTGTATACATACTATACAATTATCGAGTTATATTTTACTGAGGTTTCTCCATATCGACCATCGATCAGTTTACGCATCTGGACATTTAATTAGTTAGGAGGTGCGTCAATGATCAACCGTAGAAAAAACAAGATTATGGAAGTTACTTTTAGAGGAGGGGGCGCAATTGCGAACACGTCGCCGATTACAGTCCTTCTTTTCGTCGAAAAGCTATCCTCCGACAGAAAATATCATATACACATCTAATGCATGCACTATCACAACATAATACAGATCTTATGAGTAGAACTGGATAAGGCCCTCTGTGAATGAAAAGAACTCGTCAAGGGGAAAGTTATTAAAGGTAAGCCTAAACGCAGAACTCCGTTAAATGAGACAAGGGGAACGATCCATTTAGTTTTAAATGATATATAGTTAAAAATAAAAATATGCAATTTAGTTTTAGTATATTAAATGTTAAATCTATGCGTGCGAAATGTTATGAATTTAAGGAGTTATTTAAAGTTACGCCAATATACATATTAACCTGATCTAAATGGTTTACCAAACTGTTTATGTTTTTCACTGTACACACACACATGCACATTCATATATCAAGGGGGCTGTAATTACCTACTATACACTATCCTCGAGTACAGTTGCTCTCTTTGTACAATGATTTATCAGGAAAACCTGGCATGAGGATACTTTACCCCACAGGTAAACCCTGGCAACATATACAAAATAACATATTATTCGCAGCCCAAATAATACCCTCTTAGCACAGCTCTATACTGGCTCACTCGATCAATGGTACACTTTATGCTAGTGATGTAATCTCAGTAACACCACCCAATTAGATAGTCCACTAGACATGATGGATTATTGTCCTGAAATCTGGAAAGACCAAAATACCACTAAAAAAATACTATAACATAGTTAAATTGTCGATTAGAGAAAGAAAAATACATGTTATTTACTTCTTTACTAACTCAATGTTTTAGATATACAAGATCAATTTCAATAGACTATTCAAATATCTATGTATCTCATTAAGGATAAAGTGTTAGTCCCAGGAAGGGCTCCTTAGTTTATGAGAAATTCGGTTGAAGCCTCGGGAAAACCCACCGGAGATAATTGCAGGGTCCCTTTCCATGCGCGACATGGCACATACAACTACCCACGGTATTATGCAACTGATGATGGAACAGCCGTTCTTGGCGCTACCCAAGAGTTTGGGCTCGTGTCCTGTCAGTCGGAAACAGCAGTCAGACAAGCTGTCTAACCTGTACCCTCAACCTGTCGGAACAAGAGAGACGCAACTGGTCATGTCAGACTTACTAACGAAAAAACTTTCCCCAAGTTGCCCAAATAGAGAGAAAGAGACAGCGTTCATTGTCCTAGTAAGGAAACAAGGCTAGGCACTGAGTGTTTAGAGGCGTCCCAGCGCTGTTACCCCGGCGCCTGACTAATAAACAAAGAAGGAGTGCAAGGGCCGGCGAAAGGTAGAACCTATCTACTCCTTAAGCAATTGTAGGTTTGCAAACCGGATATTTTGTTCGAGATTCCAACTCTAGGAAGGTTGTCGATCAGGACTAAGGAAGCCATCCTCCCCCAACAGTTTACTGCCACGGCGTAAGTAACTGGTAGCAAGGTTTTTTTGTCAGAGATTTCCTTCTCTTAGATGGATAGCCTTACGAGGTCTTACGGGTCCAACACTCCGAGAGGGGTAAAAATAGCCTGCGCCCATTTACTAGTCGGGTATTTCCTAGCCCCCGCAGGTAAAAAAAAATTTAAGAAAAAATGCATATAATATATATTTATATATATATATATATATATATATATATATATATATATATATATATATGTACACATGAAGATAGAATAAGTTCAATTGCATACTAAGGAGGGAACAGTAAGTTGAAGATAGGTTTCCTCCCCCCTCTTTCAACCCCGAACGACATTTAGGTTTCTTCACTGCTAAGGCATATACGAAATGTGTCTTTAACCAGACTAGCATGCTTAGTTTGGACGATATTCATCCCCTATCTACATTCGCTAGTAAACTACCCCCACCCACCCACCCACCCCTTTTATTACCTGAACCCAAGTGAGCCCTGCAGAATGTAGGCAAGAAAAGAAAAGAAAGAAAAGATACAGAGTTTTTGAACAGTCAAGAATCCTGGAAAAAAAAAGATTATTTTAGCTAGATACTCGTTACATGTTAATATATGGATTAATTAAGAAAAATTTCCAGAGTAAAAATAATTTAACCACTTAGCTTTTGTTTTTTGTTAAATGCCACCCATACATTTCAGTTGAGATTTCAGTTTCTTCAGAGGCAGATACGAAATGTGTCTTTAACCAGACTAGCATGCTTAGTTTGGACGATATTCATCCCCTATCTACATTCGCTAGTGAACTACCTACCCCTTTTCAAACCTGAACCCAAGTGACCCCTGCAGAATGTAGGCAAGAAAATAAAAGAAAGAAAAGATATATTGTTTATATATATATATATATTTTATTATTATTAGACGCAAATTTTAATAAATATGTCACGTGCAATGAGGTGAAGGAATGAAGGGTTCATTTTTTAAAAAATGTTTTTTTTTTAGAAAATAAAATTTAAAATAAATGACCGCTGACACGAAGAGAGAAAGAAAGAAAGAGTGAAAGAAAAAAGCAGGTAAATAATTCAATTAGCGGTTAAATTGAACGCAGTAGCAGTAATTTTAAACAATTAAGTCGACTACAACGCTAAGAGATCAAATGGAGTTATCTGTGTATGTATGTATGCATACATCTATGTGTATGCTTGCTCGCATGGGCACGGGCGGGTATGTGTGTGTTTTTATGTGTGTGTATGTGTGTGTATCGAGCAGTAAGAGAAAAAGAAAGAGAGAAAGAAAAAAGCAAGTAAATTATTCAAACAGCAGTCAGATTGTACGCGAGCCCAGATCAGCAGTAAGCGTTAAAAATGTGTGTGTGTTTGTATGTATGTGTGTGGGTATGTGTGTGTATCGAGCAGTAAGAGAGAAAGAAAGAGAGAAAGATAAAAGCAAGTAAATTATTCAAACAGCGGTCAAATTGCACGCTAGCCCAGACTAGCAGTAAGCGTTAAAAAATTATGTCGGCTTTTACGCTTGGTGATGAAGCAGGGTTATTTGTAAATGTGTGTATGTATATATGTGGGTATGCTTGCACGCATCGGAACGTGTCGGTGTGTGTGTGTGTGTGTATCAATGTACATGTACACGTCCCATTACGTGTGTGTGGACGCGTATATGTGCGTGTGCTCATTTATACATATATTTAATTTATGATTGTTCTACTCTTTCTCCCTCATTGCCTGGGGAAACCTCCCACCGTACACACGCAAACCCCAAACACTGACGAAGACTGAAGGCATCAGTCGAAATCTTTGTTCTCCCTATCATCAACAAGAAAAACCTATTTTTCTTTACAAAAAGAACAATTCATATTCCTACACGTCAAAATATATTGAAAAAATAAATAAATAAATAAAAAAATAAAAAATAAAAAGTAATAACACAATATAAACTTTTTTACACATTATTTTTTATATACATTCACATACTTATATATATATATATATATATATATATATATATATATATATATATATGTATAAGATTAAAGATGAGAATACAATGAAAATATATAAATACAATATGTATTAAGACATCAGAAGTTCAAAAGCAATGAGGTCATTACCTTAACGCATGGATATTCAAATACAACATCTTTGCATCAGAAAATAAAACTCATTATTGTAACTGTAAATATTACCTGCAACATTTAACTTCGAAAATTAATACACACACAGATATATATATATATATATATATATATATATATATATATATATATATATATATAATAATCTTTTGACTGAGAGGAACGCTTCATTTCTTCATACCAACCCGGAAATGTCCGTTTTTAAATCCTTATTTGTAACCGATGGAAACACCGCTCTGCCTGGAAGCTGAAAGTTGAAAAGACTACTTTATTATACATCGACTTTTGACCTATAACCGGCATCTTTGATCCGTTAGATTTGCTACTTTTACCCTCGTCTTCTCGCATTTCCACGAACTTCTACACACACTGGATGCACGTACTTAGCTTATCACCATCGAACACTCAGCTTTTTAACAACTGAACTTTTGAGTATCTACAGTATTGTTCTTATTTTTTTTCACATTTCTTTACTTTAACGGCATTTTTGTTTGACAGTGCCTGTCCTAACTTTACGTTCGTCTCAGACAAAAATGGTTTATATATATATATATATATATATATATATATATATATATATATATGTATATATATATATATATATATATGTGTGTGTGTGTGTGTGTGTGTGTGTGTGTGTGTGTGTGTGTGTGTGTGTGTGTGCTGGTGTGTGTGTATTAATATAAATATGGGATTCATGCAATTGTACATACCCATCTTTCATCTTCTGAATGTATTGCTCTATTCAATATGTTGAGCTTTATATTATCACGATAGATTATTATTTAAGGATACACCGGTGATATTAATGTTATATATATATATATATATATATATATATATATATATATATGTGTGTGTGTGTGTGTGTGTGTGTGTGTGTGTGTGTGTGAGTGTGTTTAAGAGGATGACATGTTTATGTATCATTATGTATGGCAACAATGCCCGATTGTTGTGCGTATTGTTAGTTACTAGAGTGAGCACTGACCAAAATGATAGACGCAATCATAAACACACACGTCCCAGCTGTCTGCCAAAATTGATTGTTTTTATTAAAACTATGATGATATTACTAGCGTCAAACTTAGCGGCCCCGAGTTGGTACGTCTATCCATCTACTCTGAACAATAACTGAATTTCATAATTATCTTCACATGTATTTATTACTGAAAAAGAATCATGTATGAACCAAATAAACGGTATTCTTTACAATTTGTCCTGAACTCTATTCCTGTATACACACACTAAACCATAATAGATAAGGGTTGCACACTTGTTGAATATAGGATATGGAATTTAAATCAGTGGTTCTATGAGAGTCGTTCATCAAAGCGGTAGAAACCGAGTGATTTTAGTGTACCTATTTTATGCTTTTACTTTTAAAGTGACCACTTTTTAGAAAGTTGGTTTTAGAGAAACATTTTTAAGCAAACAGTTTTAGATAAAAGATTAATGTGAGAGAGCGATAGAAATGTTATATGATAAACATACCCAACATAATGAGTACAAAACAATAAGTTCACAAAAAGCGAGTGTATATAGATATATTTAAAAGTTGAAGTTTACAGGAGTACGAAAACATAGAATATGTGTTCTTAGTTTGAGAGTATGTTTTATTATAGAGGGGTTTCTTTAGCTGAGATATTGAGGAAACATGAGTAGATAATTTACGAGCTGTGAATTACCGACAGGTCAAAGAAGTCGGGTTCAAAACGTCCACAATGCATTACAAAGATTACAAAAATTGCATGAAAGTTATTAACAAGCGTCAATGGTCATGTGTCTGCATTGTAGACGGCTCAGTGACAAATGTAAAGAGTATTAACATGAATATGTTTTTCTATTTATTTCACTCAGTGTTAATCAGCAGCAACCAGCGTGAAAGAGTTAAGGCGTTGTATGTGTATGCCTTGTCGCTGGTATCAGATTTCGTTGTGTATGACTTTGTGTGATTTGAGAAATAATTATATCTTTGCAAAGCCCGACACGGAGAAGGAAAGCTGGTGTAATGTAGATGCTAGCTCTGTCATTTATTATGGCTAAACTTGTTTATTAGAGGGGAAATCTTACTTTATGTTCACTCGAGGTGGATCAAAAAAGCATTTTCGACAAAATCATAGAGTGACTTCTGATTGTTTAAACTGTTTTCATTTGATTTTATTGATTCAGGCAGATGTATGCCCGAAGCCCAAATGCACAGAAACGATGTTGACCACTATCATTTTGTGCACCAACAGGTAAGTTGCCCGCTACAACATTAAAAAAAAACAGGCGAAGAATGTAAGAATAGATAACACGTCCAATACAAATGAAGGCAATACATTAACAATGTAATATTATTATGGCTGCTATTTTTGTAATATTAGACTGGTTTCGTGTATAGGAGATCTAAATACATATAAATAATTCTAAATAATCAGAAATATAATGAGTAAAACAAGCATGATTTTCATACATATTAAAGTGGTGTATGTATAGAATATATATATATATATATATATATATATATATATATATATATATATATATATATATATATATATATAATGCTTTTTAGGGTTAAAAACTCTTCAACACCCTTAGTTTCTTCTAGTTTATTCCGTGGAATTACAGATAAGAATTTCATTAAGCAAAGTTTACATGATGATATGTTCTAAAATATCGAGACTGATGTTTATGTTCATTAAATCTAGAAGTAAATCCACATGCAGTTACATTTCTATTTCAATGTTGACCAATCAAAATTATTGCAATGTAGTCTGTCTTGTTTATTCAGCATATAATTTTGCCTAAAATATGCATATTTTATCCTAAATCCACTACGTGTAAACACACACAAACATATATATATATATATATATATATATATATTTACTTACTAGTTCTTCTGTTAGATGTGTCATGGCTATCATATTAGGATAAGTAAATGTATTTAACATTTCTACATCATGTGGCATCAGAAAATACAAACAATACATAATTTAGCTATACATACATATATATATATATATATATATATATATATATATATATATATATATATATATATATATATATATATACAAGTATCATTAAAAATAACGGACATCTTGTGTCTGGATATTTTTTCTATGATCCTTTCCGTTTTTCTGATTAGGTTCTTAGTTTCAGACGGAAACTGTCTGATAAAATTGCCAAAGCTTCCCAAAGCGCTTTCGGACCCTTCCAGGTCCATCGTTATTTTTAATGATACTTGTATAAAAGAAAAGATGCTGCCAAGTTACACACATATATATATATATATATATATATATATATATATATATATATATATGTATATATATATTTCTGAAAGAAATTATATCATGTTTTTGTTTTTAGTTGTGTAATTAATACGTGTACTTTGCCTCAGCAAAAATTAGAGAAATACAATAGGGCAATACTACGTTATAAGAACTACTCGAATGTGTTTAGGGTATTAATAGAATTGCTTCTTAAACCATTTGTAAATATTGAAGGAAAGATGCACCAATTTAGTATTCTTTTTATCTTAGAAACATCCCACTTGCTTTAGGTAAAGTTTGTGTAAAGAATACACACACTACTGTCTCATTCTGATTATAGCATGATAGCGTTAATATGAAACAATTCATACATGTCTACAAAACTATCAAGTTTTGACTGTCAGCATGATACACTGGGCATGTTAAAATAGGAACGGGTAGTAACAGAAATTGTTTTATCAGAAGGTACGCACATAAGATCACTGCGCCATTGAACCAGCTACTTACAGGATAACACACTTTAGCTGTATATATATATATATATATATATATATATATATATATATATATATATATATATATATATATAGTATAGGGACAGTAAAAATTAAATTGACTTACAGAAAAGTGATTTTCCACCGAACGACTTGGGTCTAAAATGTTATTTTTTGTTATATAGTTTTAATGTTTGATAAACTTCCAAGACTATATACATATATATATATATATATATATAGTCTTGGAAGTTTCTCAACCATTAAAACTATATATAAAAAAAAAGAAATTAAGTCCCTAGTCGTTCAGTGGAAAATAACTCATGCCAGTCAATTTAACTTTTACAGTTATTATATTTGTTTGCTTCTAACATTATTTAAGGGATCATCAGTAGTTTACCATTAAAAACTGTTTCGGGAATTTTATATATAATTTAATATGTTATATATATATATATATATATATATATATATATATATATATATATATATATATATATATATATATATATATATATATAGTCTCGGAAGTTTCTCAATCATAAAAACTATATAAATAAAAACATAAAGAAAATAAAAACAACTTTTTAGTCCCAAGTAGTTCAGTGGAAAAACACTCATGTTATATATATATACATATACATATATATATATATATATATATATATATATATATATATATATATATATATATATATATATATATACATATACTCACTCTGTTTACATATATTGTATCAGGATAGACTGTAAAAAAAACTATACTTTACAAAAGTTCATAGCTTTAGATTAATGTGAACAAAATCAACATTATGGATAAAGAAAAGAAAATCTAAATGAAAGACAAGGAAGTAGTATTTGTATTGAGGTAGCGTGATATAGTTTGGCGAATTTTAAAAATGTAGGTTTGTAAACTGTGTTTTTGCCATTTATATATATATATATATATATATATATATATATATATCACGTAAATAGAAGTGTCGAATTTAGGTGTTTAAATATATTTAAGAAGTGGGTATGTAATTTGTTTGTGGTACATTGAAGTTAAATTCCATTGATATTTGTGGTGATGTTTCTATTTTTTATATTGTATGACATTTTGTCTGCTAATTTTTTATTCTCTTTCTATTGAGTGTGTTATTACTTTATGGGATTCTTACTAAAGAGAAATAATTTAGCTTATAATACATCTCTGAGTGACATACCTTATTGGGCCTGAATAGACCTTTAAGACGGCAATGACTATAAATAATGAACGTTTTGTGATGATAGGGGGACAGCAGTCGAAATTTAAGTCATCGTCGCCGTCGGTTGGTTTGGCATACTGATGTGTTGATGTAATAATTTAGGATGTACACCATGCCGTCTAAAATAGGACGTGAGATTTGAGGGTTCTGTTGTCAAGTTTATGCTATCGTGCCAATAGCTGAGAAGATGATAAGAAGCGAATGTTAACTTTTTGATGCATTGCCAAATGCGTGAAATCCCATTTATATACTTGCGATATTTGTATATATTTTTTATTCAAATGTGTGCATCTAAATTCTAGAATACTTTAAATATATTTTATTTCTCATGGCGGTACCTTTTATAAGTAGTAAAATTGAATTGCTAAATGTGAAGTTGTTGTTTTATTAAATGAATTGCATTATATTGCATGTATCGCTAATGTAGATTCGGCTATTATAAAATATCAACACAATAAAATCCAGACATAAGTTGTGTTTTTTAATTCCTAGAACTCTAATAAATAATGTTGTCATTTTTTTTCATTATTTCCACCCATTCTCTGTCTGGCTGTCTGACTGCCCCTCACTCTTGCTCTCTCTCTCTCTCTCTCTCTTTCCCTCTCTCTCTCATTCTCTCTCTATCGTTCTCTCTCTATATCGTTCTCTCTCTCATTCTCTCTCTCTCTCTATATATATATATATATATATTTATTTTTTTTTATATAGAGAGAGAAGCGGAGAGAGAGATAGAAATTAAAAATTACTTCATGACGGCATTCGTGCCAGGCAGTTTTTATCCCAATCACTTCCGTCATAATCTTTAATCGCTTAGATTTGGACGGCATTTTTAATTTCACTAGTTTGTAAACATGTTAAGAGGGTTTACTAATCTCTTTTACCACAAACCCTAACTCTGAGTAACAGGGTGATAAAACAACACGTAATCGCCATAGAAAAAAGCTTTTGGTTTCATCATTTGTAATATGTTTTTTATCTCAAATTACAAAATAACAATTTTATTTATTATGTCTTGATAATTTATACAAATAGTGAAAACTAATTATAAAGTGTCCCAACCGCCCCAAGAAACATATTACCGTTAATATAATCGGTAACTGGTTTGGATAAACACCGTTTGTCAATTAAACACACACACACACAAATATATATATATATATATATATATATATATATATATATATATATATATATATATATATATATATAGATAGATAGATAGATAGATAGATAGAGATATATTTTATGTTACTACTGTCGAGATTAAGAAAAATATTTATAAATAATATACAAATAAAAAAGTAGATATTTTTATCAAAATAAACAACGCTGTGTATTTTCGCTTCATCTCACTGTCTAAGTTTAGTCTCGTTGTCATTTTTTATGTATTACTGTCAGTTACCTACTAATATACACTGAAATATTGAATTTGGCAATTCTCTGCAACATGACATAACTGTTTTATCGACCAAACTTTTTTTATATATGCCCTCCCATTGTTATTGTAAGTTATACTCACTGTCTAGGGCTATTGCGTATTGTTCAGGAAGCGCCACGTTTTCTCATCTTTGTTTTTCATATTTCTTTTTTCTGACAGGTTTTAGTTGTTAGTAAGAAACCGTCCGAACGAATGATTGTCAGTGAGACTTTATTTTATATATATGTAATATATCTGGTCAAATAACTGACCCTTATACACATTGTCTTGTGAAAATCAGATATTTGTATCCTTTGAAATATTTGAAATTTATTGGAGGTATAAAATCACATATATACATATATATATATATATATATATATATATATATATATATATATATATATATATATATATATATGAGAAGATAGAACATTAACCTAACAATGTATAAAAAATAGAAAAGAGTATATAACAATTCGTTGACATACTGAGTTGTGAGTAAAACGGAATATTGAATAACAAGGCTACTTTTTGTTTCAATATCAATTCTCGATATAGTTGTATATGTGAACCCCGTTAATCACAATATTCTCGTGCATATCGCCCCTTTCCCAAGTGTTACTATTTCTGTAACCGAAGTTACTATCTCCCTTTCTTCAAATATATGTGTTTTATACTACGTCTATACCGCTATTGGAAATGCCCTTTTTTATTATTAACCGGGATTAGTTTTGATAAAAATATAGGAACGAATTATCAGTTATCTAGACCATCCTTAAACAGGAAAGCTATTTTTATAAATGAATTTTTTCATAGTTCTTCCCAAAAGCATACTAATCGCACAAATTTGATAATACCTCACAGAAAAACAACATCAGCAACAACGGGATTTCGCTCACAGGTGATCGAACATCTTTGTTCCATCTATATTATTATTGAGAAGAGGATGAGGTAGCCTCAGTTCTAGCAATCTTTACCCTCTGTAAGTCAGTACATACCCCTACGTCAGAGACAGATTTTATTGTTTTTCATTAGTGCTACTCAGCGTGAATCCAACAGGGAATTTTATCTGGAGGCGTTCGATAGGACACTGCGAGTCTTCTATCCTGAACAAAACGTGTGTTCGATATTACTCCATTACCATTATCGTATAAAATGATATAAATAAATCAGTACTTATATGGACAAACGGACAACCGGAAAACTGCCAATCACAGACTCCGAAAGCGGCATCGGAAAAGAGAGAATGTAATGTGCGTAGTCTTTACAACGAGAAATTAATTCTGAATAGAAACGATGGTAAAACTTTGGGTATCTTTATTTTAGCACCTTTGTTATATAATTAATGAAAAGATACTCTATATTTCTGACCATATGTTACGTTTATCGTTATCTATTTCATGGAACGCTTTTTTTGCAGACGGATGGGCGTTATTAAACGAAACGGTTAATTTATCAACGGGGCTTGCAACATAAAAAATTATGAAAATAATAAAAATCATCTGTACAAGTTTAGAACGAGAGGGGCCACCTTTTGTTGACATCATTTATGCTATGCAACACACGTGTAGTAAAATCAACGCAATCTAATAACTGTTTATCTAGCGAGAAAACATGTTTAATAGCCAGCGACAGAAAACCACTGACTTGAATAGTCAGCAAAAGAAGTCACATGACTATCGCGAGTATTTGCCACCGTCGAATACCACTGCATACACAACAGACAAGTTAGCCATGTTTAAACTTAAGAATACAGTATTCGCGATCGCAAGCAACTGGGAATTCATTTGGGCTGTACAAATTGACAGTACACCACAAGTAAATTTATGACAAGTTTATCTAACATATATACTTTATTGTACGTCTTTGTTCAACGAACAAAATAAATGAGTTTAGGAAGAAGTTATTAATTATTCATATTTGTTCAGGGAAGAAAATGTTATGTTAAAAATTTAAACGTCAAAAAAGGAACATATTATTAAGTGGGAATAACTGTGGACAACGACATGTTTTTTTTGTATGGCCATAGGTATGCAGGTTGGAGAGTTCAGTCGTTCGTAAGCTAAGTATGATTTGGAAGTAAGTAACACCATGACTGAGAGCGTGTCGTTATATTTACGAGTGAGTCCATATCCAGATATAACGCAATCTTTAGAAGTTTGCTCCACGTATTGATGACAGTAGCCAGAAGCTACTGACGGCATTCGTTTCCGCGCAAATAAAAAGTGTATTCGTAAACTGAGTGACACGGATTTGTTGGACAAGCTTGCTTTCTCCCTGGCTCACCGTGTTCAAAGCGCGTATGTTGATGATTATATTTTTGTATACACATGTGCACGGCTCACAGTAAGATTGTTTCTGGTTGGCTAAACTCCGATATTGGCAACCAATCGGTATTGTGTATTCTACCAATGAGTAGCAAGTATTTAAGTCACGCAGATTCCGAATGACACAAAGCTCTCATCTCTATAGTTATCGTGGTTATCTATATATTAATACGATAGCGTGTGTGTTCGTGTGTCACGCTTCCGGCAAAGCTCTGCGCATGCGTGCCGCACCTAGATTTTAAAAAACAGTCAAGTCGCTTTATTTTCAAAACATTTTTAAGTATTTCCCTCTGGCGTAACGGTTAGCGACGTAGTATATTTTGACTTCGGCCTGACTCTAAGATTTCTTTTTTCTACATTTTAAGGGGAAGGGGAAGAGAGGTAGGGAGGGGACGACCGGGAAGACACATATTAATACAATAGCGTGTGTGATTTTGTGTGTCATGCTTACATCGAAAGCAACGACCTTCCGAATCTTTGTATGCTACCCACCTGTTTAAAAAATACTTTTTTGTGTTGCTTTAAACTTAAAACTATTTTTTGTTTTTTATTTTGGCGTGTTTAAGGGCATTGTCTATTTAATTACGTTTTCTTGTTGTAGAGAGGGCCAGTATTATTATTTTTTTTTTTTGAACGGATGGCATATCAACCTTTTTTAGTAGATATGGGCAGTGTCCATCGTACACGAGTTACCATTTAAAAAAATTATTTCACTCTTATCTAGAAGGGGGGGGGCTCATAATAAAGGAAGTATAACTAACAAATAGAGGGTGCTTTGTTACATTAGGACCCGCGCTAACTTTGACCCCGTCGTTAGAGTTAGGGTCAGTGAGGCAGACGATAACTTCGTCAACTTTTTGAGTTTTATTTTCAAGAAATAATAAAAAAAACAAACGAACACAACACGGTGTAAGTAAAAATAAAAAAATTAAAATTAAAAAGATTCCGTGTAATTTACACGGGTCCCGCTAGTTGTTACTAATACTTAGACAGATACCCTACAAGTTTGTTATCTTCATAACTACATACATCTGTTATCAGTTAAAATTGCACCAAATTTTGCATGATGTAAATTTGAGAGCCAGATAAAATACTACGAATAATTGTTACGCTTAAATACATACCTATAAGTGTTATAATAAATATCACGATCATGACAAATTTGTTGGCCGGATATTTTCGCTAATATAACCCTCAGTAATCAGAAATCAAATCGCTGGCACCATTGTTCAGCTAGGCAGAATTAATTCCCATCTGTCAAGCCGGAACAAACAGAATAATGCCTAATATAATTAGGCGTATTTTTGTTTGGTGTTCAAACTTCATTAGTAAACATTTTTCTTTTTCATTCTGATTTAGCAAGGGAAACAAAATTAGATGGAATGCTGGATAAATAATTTAGGTTACTTAATACGAAAAAAATGTTCAACTTTGCCCAATTGCTGACAAGACGAATGCCTTTTTATATGTATTTGGACAGACTGTGAGTTACTGGAAACTTTTCCGAATAAAATGATACGTCCAGACATATTGATGACCACTAGCACAGAAGATTGATCAGCGTTTCCCAAAACGAACGAAAAATGCTACAACGAATGATTATGGTTGCAAATTACTGATGACCTATTTCTAAGGTCACAATGCGATTTTTCAAATGATAGGATGCACACAGATGTAATTACTAGTCTAGAATTTGATTTGCTCAGCTATACAATATGTGTATGTGTGTATTGTGTATGTGTGTGCTGGCTGCTCGTCTTATAGCTACATGTATGCTAGTAAACTGATTACGTTAAAGCTTGTAGAAATTATACCTAATCAATGTGGATAAACACAGTCATATGACTATTTCAAACATATAAATATTTATAAGATAATATGTGCGTATGCATATTGCTATTTATCTTCCTCCTATGAGGTCAGAAAGTGGGATTTGAAAAGCCAGCGCCCGGTCTACACAATATGACTGGGCAGTCACGTCGCCATTCCCCGTTAGAAGCACCTCAGGCAGTAAGCCATTAAGTTACTCCACCCCAAAGAGGGGATACAAAGCCTGAGAGGGTATACCTCCTAGAACTGCACAGGATAAACCCCCATACCGGCCTATAGGGTGTAGTATTCATCGAAACAGATACCACACTTTGATCTTAGCAAAAAGGCCACGAAAGAACATATGTATATGTTCAGTATATATTTCAACGGTGTTTAATACATGAGACGAGTTTCTAATAGTAAAAATTGCGGAAATAACTTGCGTTTAACCTAGCGATTTACTATGGAAATTTAATGAATATTTTTTTACGCAGCTTACTTGTCATATGCATATCTTTATATATATATATATATATATATAGTAATTTTTTCTTGGAACAATCAGATACTTACAAGAGAGATCACTCGAAGGTTACCAACACTCCTAAATAAAAGTCGGGCTATGGAACAAACTGGATTTGAACTCGTTAACCACTTAACCATCATAACACTCCTCTAATTCACGATGAATAGGATGTGTTTATCGAAAAAATTACAGCTGGCACGGTGGCCACGTTGATTAGGCGCAATTTTGTGATAGTTAATAGAGACTAGGCTCTACGTTTTCAGTCATGCAACTAGCGGAACAGTAGCATATAGACACACATGTGATTCTTCTTCAAGATGCAGGATATACGCACGTAGATATCAAATCATATTATTTATAACAATTGATAAATATTCTAGTTAAAAGGTGAGCACTTTGGAGAGATAGAAAAACCTTCTCTCTAAATTATAATGCTCAGTTATTTTCTTTGAAAATATCATCCCCTTGCGTTGACATTACGTCTCTTCCGAGGGGAGATCTAATATCTCGTATAATACTATACTTATACCTAGTTTTATTTTTCTCGAATGCAAATCAACAAATAATAATAACATCAAAATTCAATTATACCGCGTGTCTTCGTGTTGGACCCAACAATCTTTCGCGACTGAGGCCTTTCATTCCATGATCGTTTCCATGAAGTGGATTTTCGCTGGAATTAAACTGAACACAATCATACAAAAAAGAGTAAAATATCTCGAATTAAAAGAAAAGATTATTTATCAGGCTTCTGACTTTGTTTTTTCTTCGTCTAGTGACGGCGGACATTTAGGAATCGAACATTTCTTAGGCTGGTCCATTAAGTTAAACATTTATTTAAACTAATAACTTTTCACATCCTGTCGGCTTTTCATATTACATGTGAATGGCTTACTCCTTTCATTTACGCTCTTATTTAGCCGGGTAACGTCACATTCGTTATTAGTATACAAAATGTTCGAGCTGACATATGAGTGCATAAGTGTACCCCATGCACCTTATTTTCTGTTAACGTGCCAACGTTCCTGGGCGATCCTAAATCATAAGATATATACTAGCGAATATACCCTGGCTATTTTACATTCGAAACTTACTCTTGTCTTAAAAATAAATAGTTGTCTTTTAGAGATTTCTAAGGCTGTCCGAGTGGCCGCATTCATTAGAGAGTAAAATCCTTACAAGCAAGTTATGCGACGAATGGAACAGTTACCCACACTGATAGTCATTCATGAAGATGGTGCATATCTGTATGTGCATATGAAATAAGATATGTTAAATAGTTATAATAAATTTTATATATATATATGTGTATATATATATATATGGGAAGAGAAGGATGAAGGTAATCCGACGTGATGGTAAAATGAAAAAGGAAAACCAAAAACTGGATGTTTTTTATGTGTACATCAACGTTTCGTCTTTATTTATAAGACTTCATCAGGATGATGATATAGGGAAAAGATATCATGCAAGCACAGATACATGTAGGGTAGACATGTTGGGAAGAAAAATAAAATAAAATGAAAAATAATGGCAGCGTCTTGCTGGACGTCCGTACTTGTTAGAGAATGAAAATGAGTGGGAGAAAAAAGGGGAAGGGTGGAGGGAGCAAGGACTACTGTGGCTGGCGATGAGAGAAAGAAATGGGGGATGAGCAGGGGTAAAATGGATGGCAGAGAGAGATTGGAGGAAGAGGGGGAGGGGGTGTTTGACCAGATGGCTGTGGTCGAGATTGAAGGGGAAGAGTTAGTTGGAATGTTTGTGTGTGGGGGGGTGTATGCAGGGAAAATGGGGATGGGTAGAGAGGGAGGGGGGGCTGTGATTTTGGTGGATGGGCGAAAGTTATGGTCTTAGAGAGCGTTTGGAGAAAATGAGGGAATTTAAGAAGAGGTATGGGAGAAAATAGATGAGAGGGGGAAGAGGGAGGATGTGTCGTGATAGGGTGTGAAATATTTGAAATATTTGGAAAATGATAGCAATGAGTGAGGGATTGGAGTGGGTGGGGGAGGGGGTGATTGAAAGGGTGGGTGAGGAATATTTGAAATATTTGGAACATGAGAAAGTTTATTTGGACTGTAGTATTAAAAATGTTTCACACCCTATCACGACAAATCCTCCCTCTTCCCCCTCTCATCTATTTTCTCCCATACCTCTTCTTAAATTCCCTCATTTTCTCCAAACGCTCTCTAAGACCATAACTTTCGCCCATCCACCAAAATCACAGCCCCCCCTCCCTCTCTACCCATCCCCATTTTCCCTGCATACACCCCCCACACACAAACATTCCAACTCACTCTTCCCCTTCAATCTCGACCACAGCCATCTGGTCAAACACCCCCTCCCCCTCTTCCTCCAATCTCTCTCTGCCATCCATTTTACCCCTGCTCATCCCCCACCTCTTTCTCTCATCGCCAGCCACAGTAGTCCTTGCTCCCTCCACCCTTCCCCTTTTTTCTCCCACTCATTTTCATTCTCTAACAAGTACGGACGTCCAGCAAGACGCTGCCATTATTTTTCATTTTATTTTATTTTTCTTCCCAACATGTCTACCCTACATGTATCTGTGCTTGCATGATATCTTTTCCCTATATCATCATCCTGATGAAGTCTTATAAATAAAGACGAAACGTTGATGTACACATAAAAAACATCCAGTTTTTGGTTTTCCTTTTTCATTTTACCACATATATATATATATATATATATATATATATATATATATATACACGATGGATAACAGCAGATGTATCTCCTCTTATATAAATAGTTTTAGTTACCTTGTTGTAGCCGGGGGTTCTGTTATACATGAGAGATTTTTTATAGAACTAATTGTCCCTATCAAGAATTCCATTTATACACAGCTAGATTTAATCCACATTTAAAACCGGGCTGTGTGTTACTGTGCTACTCATGTAGGCAATTAAATTACAAACACAATATCTTATTTAGGCTGAATGTATAGGTCATCGTCCCGGGAATTAACTCCTCTTAAAAGAGCTGGTGTTCCTTTTTTTTTCGTACGCTTGAAGCGGCTTTGAAACATTACAAGCTGAAAACATCTCTCGCTGTTCCGTATTCTATTCAAATAAGGCGGCGTCGATTCAGATATTAAAAGACGTAACCTATTTAACTCAAGTAATGTAGCTAAATAATTATATAAAAACAGTGTAAAATTATAAAGCAAGGTTAGCTAATTGATGAATAGGGATTTATCAACCGAATTATGTTCACAAAATACTTACTTTTCATGCACTTACATTTATATTCGACAACAAATCACATTGTTACTAGGAAAAGAACAGTTAAATGATGGTATGCATATCTATCTACTGATTGTATGATGTTTTAACAAAACCGAAATATGATTATAGCAAAAACAAGAGATGTGTATTCGTAATCGTCTTGTCAAGTTAAAGGCGATAGGTATGTAGAAAACAGGCAGCACAAAGAGAGTTCCACAATTCTGCAGTTCTTAGAAATAAGCTACTGGGCTATAAATCTGTATTACAATGAGGTATTAAAACAGCGAATGGATAGAGACAACTAGACACACTAGTCAAACAATCTGCAACAAAGGAGGCAGGAAATAGATCAGGCAATTCGGAAAATATTGTTTAATAGTTTTTATAGAAAGAGTTGAGAATAACAACATCAGCCCTTTAAGAAAGAGTGTGTAGAGAAGAAGAAAGTGCTGGGCCACTCAAATTAAAGATACGTTTCTGCACCACATCAAGAAAACTGAAATGGGACACAGATTCCCAGACAAAATATTACAATAGTACCCCATACAGAATCCGATAATAGATTTGCAGAAATAGAAAATAGCCTCATGTGTAAGTAAGTGTTTAGAGCGACAGAGATAATTAATCTTACGAGAAGCAGAAATAGCAATGGATCTAATGCATGCCCTCCAAAATAGTTGATGAGACAGAAAGACCAGGAGGTTTCAAAGTAAATCTCTCCTCAAGGGCAGAGTAATCCATGAGAATATCAGTAAGAAAAGGAGCACGTCTACGATTGAAAGGCGCGATCTCAGTCTCAAGAGGACCAAACAAAGAAAGCCGTTTCGTACGCCAATCCCCAACAGTTAAAACTTCTAGATAAGCTGCATATTTCAACTACTAACACAGAGCTGGGCAACTAGCAACACCCGAATAAAGAATGGTATAATTAGCATATATGTTAATCTTCTGAATACTATTCTCGGGTAGAAAATTGATATACGACAGTAACAGTGTTGGGACTAGAATAGATCCCTGGAAATCAGAAGCACTGATAGGAAACAAGAATGAGAATACACCATTCAGAGTAACTCATCAAAAAGAAAATACTTATTAATGTAAGAAAACCAACAACACTAATACCATACTCCTTAAGTCTGCGTAGATTCCAGAATGCCGCACTTCGTTAACCACCTCTGAAATGTCAAACGCAATGGCCCCACCATCCCTCAGATTATCTATGAACCGACAGATCCGATTGGTCACAACAGTTAGATGATCAGCAATTGAACGGAAACCACAGAAAACCATACTGAAATTAACAAAACAAGCCTAGACTTTCCAGAGAATTAACGAGTTTGCCGTTGACCAACATTTCAAAAACTTTTCTAATAACAAACGGAGACTAACACGAGCAATACTTAGTTGGATCAGACCCATCCTCAACATTTTTAAGATAGGAAATACAGAGGCACATTTTCCAGCAAGAAAGGAAAGGGGAGTTCAACAAACAGAGATTAATAATTCCAAGAGGACGGAAAACAGGTCAGGGGCACAACGTTTGAGACCGACAATAGGAATTAAATCAGAACCGGATGATTTAAACTGGGCAAGAACAGAAATAACCTCACTGACGTGATTATGACAGAGATAAGAGAGTGATTCAAATAAATTCAAGAAGAACAACATTAAGAGAAAAATTGTCAGCAAATAGACAAGCAAAGAGGTCAGCATTATTTTTGGAAGATGAAATAATCTGAAACCGATTAAAAAAGGAGGTATAGCAGACCTATTACTATTAACAAGCCTATTGTAGATTCTCCAAAAAGTACGAGAGCCAACCTTGTGAGATAAGATAGAGTAACGAATCTTTTGAGAATAGCTAGAGTTAGTATACGAGATTGTATTCTTGCAGGCAGTGCTAGCTATTCTCTTAGGTTTTTATAGAAGTCACAGAACAACCCCGACGATACTGACTAAATGGTTACGATTACCAATAGCAGAACCACACACAGATGGAACCCAGGGAGGAGAATGGGGTTTAATGTTAACCTAGTGATGAGGAATAAAGGTATCCATTCCAACAAGAAGCCGGTGGGTAACCTCTCTTGTAGCAAAATTTGAAGTCGAAGACATATCAAAGACAGGCCTTCATAAGACGGCACATAAGAAGTTGCGAAGCTCATCCCAATCAGCGTTCATGTATTTAAACGTCTTCATATCGAAGGGACGATCAAGAGAAGAGTTCACAGAAAAAGCAACCCTAACAACAGCATGATCAAGCGAACAATTGTGGAGTAGGAGGAATACAACATGAGCTTGGAACAGAAGTGCTTAAAATATCAAGTAAGGATGGTTTATCAACGTCATTATCAGTACAGTATGTGGGGAAGGTGACAATTTAGGAGTAGCCATGAGACAGAGACAAATAAGGGCAGAGTTCACCTATTAGATGTGTGCAATTAGAGTGAGGATGTCGTCACAATGATCAGCATTGAAGTCACAAAATATATCAATTTATCTATATGAAGTGAATTTTTTTTTCAGTTTGTTGTTTCTTAATGAACTACTCCGAGAATATTGGAGATAGACGCACCTAACACTATATATTCTTAAGCAACATTTCACATGGAACTTAGATAAGTATATTACATTTTGATTAACATTTTATACAATTATTGTGTGATCTGATGTTGTACTTGACATGCACAAAGAAAATACGAAGTTTTACTTAAAAGTTACTTTCCTTACATCCTATACCACGACAGCGCAGAAAGATATAGCGTTCCTTACTCGTGGGCAGGGCCGAGGTTAGTATCTAAATAAAACACAACTGAGTAGCTATTCCCCTATTTAGAAGACAACTATTTTACTCATGTTTTAAATAATTATGTTAAATTTTACATGATCTTGATAATACTAATACTCACGTCAACGGTGTACACCTGATAAGTAGAGTAAAAGTTCTTTTTCAGTAAATTAGTTCTCAGTGCTATGATTTTAGTGTAATTCAGAAAAGATATGAATGTTGTATAAGAGTAAGCTAAATATGAAAGGAACACTTTCTAATAAGATAGCATTGACTATTATCGTTAGTAGAATAGGAATACTGAAAAAAATTGCATCATTTTACAGTGTTGTTTACCATGCTAATTTAAAAGAAAACCATGCACAACGAAAATTAATGATTTTCTGTTCCCTAAAAATGTTCAATATTAAGCTTTCATAAATACTTTATTGTTTATTTTCGGCGTTAGTTTTTGTAAAAGTAATTAAATATTTTATAATAAAGGTACTAATAAAACTATATTTTAATGAACTGTTATTATGATTTAAAGTATAATTGCTGTAAATACGCATTAACTTTTATAAATGTCGATCTATTAAGGTTCACTTCTAATGAAGTGGATTCACTAATTTGTTAAGATATGATATAGCCAGGTTACCTATGGGGGATGATTTAATGGTATTATTTAACGGCAGACGAACAAGTTGTGCGATAACAAATGTTATGCACAATTGTTTTTAAATAATAAAACAAGCAACTAAAATGCTAACGAAATATAAACTGCTGGGAATAAAGTGATGAATTGAATATAGCATAAGTCTAAATAATTCTATTTGAATAAAAGGATACATCTAGAAGAATTGTGTGGACATATTATGTCGTTACAAAAATGATGGCCGATTTCAGAAACATACATTTATTGATGACAAATGCTACACCTCGCCAATACTCTGTAAATTACGCAAACTGTTGCAGTGCTGAGATTTGTTGACACTTTGACATAGATTTTGCTCAAAAAATGATTGATATTGTTCATTGTCATAATTACGCGGCCGTCCTCTCCCTTCATCTTCAAGGCTCTCATCTCCACTAACGAATTCTGGAACCACCTTCGTACTGTCTGATCGTGTGTGGATCCATCTCCTCATGCTCTATTTAAATACGCAGAAGTTTTAGAGGAAGTGTACCTAAATTTGAACTCATGCAACAAAAGATGAATGTCATGTTTATGCATGATCATCATTGAGGGTCTTCTATACTTCGGAAAATACTTTCTATTCTAAAAAGGTACACATTATAATTAACAATACATTAATTATTATATATATTTTTATTTACCAGACATAAACTATTAATTATGTGTAAAGGAAAACTTTTAAAATCCAGCGCTTCAGGCGGGTATAATTTTTGTAACGACCTACTATATGTGAGAAACGTATAATCGTGACGATCGCTCGAATTACGAGTGAGTTTCCAAAATTTTGCGAATATTCTCTTATGTAAATGTTTACATAATCGCAATAATTATCATACGTAATCTAATGGTGTACATTTGATAGGTAGAGTAAATGTTGATATGTATATTCATTAAGTAAATGTGTTTTAAGTGCTAATATTGCATTTTTAATTCGGACAATATATTAAATTAGTGTAGGAGTAAAAACATATATAAATAAAACATTAATAATAAGAAATTTATGAACGTCGTCGTTACTAGAATATGTCTACTGGTTCTTATCCAAAATAATTAAATGGAATTATGACTTTAAAGACAGACAAGTGGTTAGAAAATGACTTGTACGTTAAATATTATCTAAAGGAGCGAGAGAAATAATTCGAATGTTAACATAGTATAATGTGTAATGCTAATCATGTGATAGAATTTTGTTGAAAGTAGCAGATATATTTGATACATGATGTATAAATATTTCTCTGAAGATCTCTGCACTAGTCAGTCAGTTTAAAATCTTTGCGAATATGTTATATGTCAATAGTTTTATATATGCCTTAATACATAAATACTTATTCCAAAAATGTAAACCCTTTATCAGAAAAAATGTTTAATTGGAAGGTAGATTTATTTTTTGAAAATTTGTCTTCGTAATTTTCTTTCCAGATCTAGAAGAAACGTTATACACATATTCATAGTGAAAATACCATTAATTCAATCGAAAAGTTTCAATTTATTCTTGTTCTGTCTAATTCACCGAGTGCAACCCAATGTAGGTGGGTACTCCCCTTGAAAACTGGACCACCTGTATCTATAAGTCCATTCCAACTGTATTATTCATTATTATTCTTCAAAAAATCAAAACCTTTTTCTTCCTTCTAAAATAGATACTATGATATGGTGGCTGAGGGTAAATCGTGTTGAGAACAAAGAAGATTACCAGTGCCAAGGAGTATTGTTTTATAACAGCAATGTTTTTGAAAAGTAATGTTTCCAAAGAGTAATGTTTTAAAAAAATAATAATTTCAAACAATAATGTATTCGAAGATTAATGTTTTCAAAGAGTGATGTATTCAAATAGTAATGTCTTCGAAGTGTAATTTTCTGGAAGTAATGTTTTCTGGGGGTAAAGTTTTCTGAGAATAATAAATTAATTAAAAAAAATGAATTAAGTTCCTTTTCTGTCCTATAAATGAATAAATGCGAAAGTTGTTTTTAATATATGTAAACTATATTTATATTAAATACAAATTAATTCGGCGACGAGTATACTTAAAACATTGGTCTTACTCAGACGATCCCATAATTTAAACTAATTGGTAAATTCGTAGATTACCAACCCCAGAAAAAATGTCCACCCCCTTAAAATCCAATTCGACTTCTTGGGGTTATTTTACTTATTATGAGAGTAACCAAATATATTTTAACACTTACATACAGTTCGAGTGGCATAGTCGTAAAAGCACATCTAATCGCAGAAAAAGTGGACCACTGCCATCTATCCCCCAAAATAACGCAGATTATTGATCTTCAATAGTAAATAAAATGGTTAATTGCCATAACATTCTAGAATAGCCTGGGTATAGACTATCATTTTACTTTAATTTATATGTGACACTGATCATTTACTATACATTCAAAAATACTTTTGCTATGTCTTTATAATTTCCGCCAGGATTGTCAGGGTGCCTACACGTAATCACCTAAAAAGTAGAATCTCATTGTCTTAAGGGGGTAGCTGAGGGTGTTAATCTTCAATAATACTAACATTTCAAGCATTTTTATTTTTACATCAAACACAAAGTATTTAGTTATTTAGACAATTTTAAAGATAATATTTATTTAATTTTTCCTAAAAAATATAAAATTTGAACAATAAAATGTGTAATTTGCAGATTTACACACTTTGCATTCTCCATCCCCACACCCTCTGCCAAAACAAAGGACATTATATTCTACTTTTTAGGCGATTACATGTGAACACCGTGAAAAAAGAGAAAGAAACAACTTTTAGTATTAAGAGTGGGGGATCAATTTCATAATTATTTAACGTAATATGTTCCTTAATTTTCTCTATTATAGGGTTCCTGGCAGTTAACCATTGTTTAATTCTATTAAATATAAATTTTATGCGGTATTTTATTTGGGAGAAAAATCCACTCTTTTAGGCGATTACGTTTGGTTTTACGACCTTGCCAGTCAGACTTATGGTTAGTGTTGAAATATATTAGTTTACTATAACTACCCCAATTACATGCTGCTTTGAGGGCAGGAATGCTTTGCTAGTATATATATATATATATATATATATATATATATATATATATATATATATATATATTTATATTTATATTTAACATATTTCAACTCAAACAAGGCAGGCCGCCACTGTAGACTAAATCATACCACTCTGTTTGTCTTGATTATTACCGGCCTGCAACACCGCGACATACACAAAATGAAATTTATATAGATCGATACATCTATGTTTGCAAATATATGTATATTTATATAAGCACATGGCTTAGTCTTAATCCTTTCATGTAGCATTGCATCTGATGTACAAAGCGAATTTATTTACATGTGTTTTTTTTATTTATATATGAGATGTCGTCCAACAGCGCCTGCTTTTAAAATAATTAGATTATAATAATAACAAAGGAAATACGATCAGAAAAATGTACTTCCTGCTAATTTGATAAACGTGCTTTGATTCTATAGGAAATACCATACAGACACGCATATTTATAAACATGTAGACACATGAACACAAACAGATGTGCATATATTTATTGATGTATGCATAATGAAATAAATAAAAAAAACTGGGCAACCGCACAATATATAAAATAAAATAACATGAAATCAAAGTCATCTTTATCTGACGAATATATTTTCCTTTCATTAAGATAACTTTATGTTACTTTAATAAATGTATTTGTGAACAAAACAATGCGTGTAGAATTCAGCTTCGTATGAGCTTTAGTAAAATCCTTGAGTCGTGTTTGCAAGAATTATAAGTTCTTTTCGTTATATTTTAACAATTATTATACTGTATTCCATCAGCCTTTGCTTTTTGCTCAATAATCTCAGCGCAGACGTTGTAGTGACTAAACCGTTCACCAATAATCTCCTCGAACTTTGACCCAGAACATCGTTACAGAAATAGCGCATGCATTTTATTCTAGTTACCATTGACGTATAACTTGTTGTGAAAGGTAAATTCGTGTTTATTACTACAACGACTAGCGTTTTAGAAGCTATTAAGAAACACGTAACAATTTTCTTCGATGAAAACTTATACAATAAAACAACATAATATTCACAAGGGCATTATTAGATTATACCTGCAACAGGTGTATATCAAACTAAAATTGCCTAATGAGTATAGACTACTTTTCAATTTAAATGTTAATGCAGGAGTAATTCGGTCTCCAGACTAATTACCGATGCGTGTATAATTGCCATATTCAGCAAGTGACGTACTATAATCAAAATAGCTATCAGAACACTCGGATGATATATATACATATATATATATATATATATATAATTATATATATATATATATATATATATACGTATGTATAATGTATATATATATATATATTTATATATATATATATATATATATATTTCATGATTTTATGGGGAGTACTAAATCTTATGATCACAAGCATGAAGAGAAGACGAATTCTATCGTCCATGATTAAAAGTTAATCAAGAGAAAAAAATGCCAGCTGACCGCTTTCGCCCTCTCTTAACAAACGCTGTATCGAGGAATTTATGAAAAAACGAGGGATTAAAAAAAAACGGGGTTAAAACAGAGAGTACAAAAAATAAAATAGCGTTATATTATATGTACAATGGAGGGGGAATCTTAGAGACTGATCACATCTTGTCCCAATAGACATTTCTTTCGTACAAAGGGAGGTACGATTAAGACGAACGTGGGTCGTCTCCAAGATTTTTAGATGGTATAATGAGTGCCCATGTCTGAGAATGGTGAAGGAGTTTATGCTAAAATTCCTAGCGCACGGCGGGTTTTTAAGTAAATGGTCTGTAATTGAAGACCCGTATGTGTTATTTTGAACATACATTGACCGGAAGGTTCCATTCCTGATCCTACCTGGAATTTGCTGTTAGACTCTACTATCAAATCGTAACGTCGTCCTACCCACGTAATCAGAACTGCAACTACATTTAAAATGATAAATTACATTATTTTCATGGTGGTGTTAGAACGTCTTTACGAGAGGACGCCAATAAAGGTTTTGTAGAAAACACAACACGCACATTCGAAGAAAAATAACACTTTTCAACTGCTGAGCTTATTTGCTTGGCGAATTTCTCACTTACTGTTCCTAACCAAGGTAAACCTAACCGTATTTGGTTTTATTTCGGGAAAGTATTTATTTCCCTTTGGGTGACTGCACTAATCACATCAAGAGGATAGCTGTTATTGGACAAAGTATTAGTTATAGTTTTAATTTCTTTCGTCCAATTTTGATTTTGAACAAATAATAAGGGCTCTGTGTGTTAATGTCCAAATCAAGTTTACCTTTCGTTTCTTAGGACAAAATGAATCCCAACGAGTATATAATCCTATAAACGTAGGTTTACGGAAAATTGATGGAAGGTTACTCGATTGGGTTTTTGTTACCAATACACCGAGGAAAGCTAAAGTGGAATCAAGCTCTCCTTCATATGTATATTTTAATGCGGGATGCATTTTATTGAATAATGAGAAGAATGTATTTGACTCCGTATTGTTATTCAAAGGCAAAATGTATCGTCTACATATCGAAAGTAGACTAAAGGTTTAGTGGGTCCAGATAATAAAACTTTCTCAAAAAACCCCACAAAAATATTCGCCATAGTCGGTCCTAGGACTGAGCCCATAGATACACCTTCTATTTACCTATACAATACATCGTTAAAACTAAATTCAACGGATGTAGTGGCAAATTTCATCAACTGCACGAATATGCTTTTAGGAATGGAAGGAGACGATAAATGGCTACGATATAAATAATCGGCACATACAGAGATAGTTTCAAAAATATGGGCACAGGTAAATAGGTTGCTTATATCGTAGGAACCCATGAGTTTGTTAGCAACCTTAGAATCTTGAATGTACTTTGCAAAATGAAATGAATCTTTTAGACAGCATTTACTATAGTACTTCAATACTGGCTGTAAAATATTTTTTTTCCTTGGTTGACTTTTAATCATGAACGATAGAATTCGTCTTTCATTCATGATTGCGCTAATGATATGTTGTACTCCCCATAAAATCATGAAATATATATATATATATATATATATATATATATATATATATATATATATATATATGTATATATATATACATATATATATATAGAGAGAGATACATAGATAGAGAGAGAGAGATACGGCACAATCACGTTGACACACCGGTTCCCGTTAGATCACCGAAGTTAAGCGACGTCGAGCCTGGCCAGTACTAAATGGGTGACCATTTGGGAATACCAGGTGCTGTATGTGCACTCTGCTTATCTCGGCATTGTTTCCTGTCGTCTTTAACTACTTGCCATTGGAATCAAGCAGTGTCGACACAGGAGTGTTGTTGAGGATTGTGCAACTCTTGCAATAACAATTACATGCGCGGGCAGCCCCTGGCGGGGAACTCATACGCCGAAATCGACGGGAGAGTCCATCATCATATCATATATATATATATATATATATATATATATAATATGAGTCGCATTTATTAAAAATCTAAGATATACAAATATATATCCTAGTGATGAAAAACAGTCCGCCCAAAACTGGAGGGGTTTAACAATGTATGAATACATAGTTTTGGCAAGGATAGTGCCCCCCTTTTGGAAGGAGTTGTAGATTTTCCAAATTAGAAAGCCTTGAGGAAGATTTCCTTTTCGTATCTGAGGGAGACAGGCGGAGCCTGCACTCCAATAAAATGTCAGCAGCATGGTTGGGCAATAGTTTTAATATTAGTAGGTAGACGGGTACGAAAATGACAACTTAAATGTCAACGTTTAGGATAGATGACTTACGGGGTTAAAAGATCGACTCAACTGTCATCCTAGATATGGCGAGGAACTGTGAACAGCAACGTCTGTATTTTCGGTGTCTGTCTTCCTCTGTCCCACTCTCTCTCCTTTCCTCTCGCTTTATGGCAGCGAGATGTTTTTTCAGCGCTACGCGCGGGTCGCATACTCGCTTAAGTCAGTCGAATTCTCGAGAATTTTCATTGTTATACTGAATGCATGAAAACATTATTGTGTTTTATATATATAGTAATGTTGTTCCCTTATTACAAAGCTTTCATATCCACATTGTTCCCAGCAGATAAGTAATTCTTAGGAGATAATTAATAAAGCCACTCTAATTACGCCTATTAACGCCACCGAGTATCAGGACCAAATAACCAACCAAGTATAACGAACCCTTGAATTAAAAGGAGGTGCCAATCGATTAGTCCGATGAGCAAGTGTGGTACCGTGCCAAGACGAAATAGCTCTTCCAGGACACACATGGTTAACGGCGCTGACACACATGGTTACACTCCCTGGCAAACGGTTGTTTTATATAGTTATTGTAATATAATTTTCTATTGTTTATTTACACATGCTCTGCAGTTAACACATACTCTGCTTAAATCCTGGAAAATCGACAATTAATAATAAGTATATATATATATTATATATTATATGATATAATATGCTTCACAATATTTATTATATTACTTGAAATACTTATTTGTGATAATTTCACAAGAAATAGGTTGGTATACTATGTATTTCAAAACATAATGTCACATTTTTATGATATTTTATAGGCGTGTCAAAAGCAAATGGACAACAATTTGAAAAGCGCCAATGATCCAGAAGAAAGGGAATGAACAATAACACTTCATACAGAATTGTTCGGATGCTTCGCTTGTTTCTTACTGATTAACTGTCATCGATTTATTCATTCGTTTCTAATCATATCAAGTCGTACCCTGTCTCATTTATGCTTGAGTTATCAGCCAGATATATATATATATATATATGTATTCAGTTATGAAATAAATAATGTTTATATAAACTGAGAATATCTTTTTCGTGAGATATGCCAAGTTTTAATATAGAAAAGTTAGATGAAGCTAAGAAGATAGACTCATAACATGGGGATCTATTGTCATGAAAACGCTAAGTCCTTTCTTGGATTAAAGAAAACCAGAGAGAATGAAGAGATATGATACATGATGGTACACCTGAGATGCAGTTTATATAACTTTAAAAAATAATACATCTCTAATGGTGGTAGCGGAATCATAACATAAGTAATTCATGTGCTAAGTGGGAAGGCCATTCTGTGTGATCATAGAGGTAGCAAGTAAAATATTTATACGTTGCTGAAGCGAAGAAGGAATCACGGACAGAACATATGATTTTAGTGAGATATAGCAATCATTTTGCATGAATGAATTATATTAAATGAAGAAGGCGAAATGACAAAATGACGTTATCATTAACAAACTGTCAATTTTATGAGATGTGATTCTAAAATAATGAAATGAAGAAATATGACTGTTGAAAAAAGGTGACTAGTGTAATAATAACACTATGTTTAACATATAAGTTGTCGCCATCGATATAGCAAACACAACGGAAATGTATAAAATAAATGTATTTATTTATTACTTGTATCTCTAAGCATACCAGAAAAAGATATGTACTATGTAATTTGAAGTTTTTAAGTAAATCCTCTGAACCGAATGCATTGATGTCTTAATCCATCAATTGATATGTTAGGATAGAAACTGTCATCATTCAAAAAACAGTAGGTTTATAACTCATATGAAATAAGGCTAAATTCTTCTTTTGAACCAATATAAAAGTAGATAAAAACGTAAAGTTGAAAATAAATTTTAAGAAAACATACAGGTTCTCAGTTAAAACATAATTAGATCAGATAAAACTACAACTGATACAACACGATCTAAAGCACGCTATCGGAAAAGGCCCAGATAACACAGCTGTAAAACGCAGTAAATATGACCACTAAAATGAAGATAATTATCTGCCAAATGTACATAGTACATTTTAACATAGTAGTCAGTCAGTAATGTCGGAATATGATTATTATAAATTCAAATGTTTCAGACAAAATCAGCATTTGACTTCAATGTTTTCAGGTAAGAATACTTGTTTCAAAGGATGAATAACACAGCAGACATCTCGAATTAAGATATGAGTTAACGTTCACTTATATAAAGGTGAGCAATGACAGTACGAAAATCAGAGAACGCCAGCCAACGTTACATTTAAAGACCAGCTCTTCCGATGCGTGACTTAAACTTACCTCTCGCCCTATTTACCCTGCCTAAACATAAATCATTGTTATTACGAAGTCAGTAACGATATATAATTAGGAAATGTAAATTTGTAGTCTCACGAATACGTCGAATAAACAAGGACGTTTATTTGTAAACTGACGGAATATATGTATAATAATACGCTAAGTTAGTGTTATGTTCGTACGTTATCACTTTGTTTTACAAGATTGGATCGCACGCTCGCCTAAGATGCAATGCACAAAAGGTCATTTTAAATATATCTTCAGGCTACGATTTAAGTGTAATATATGTCCTGTCTAAAGATAGTACAATAATATCGTGAAGTCAGCGTTTGCACCGGACGTGCATGGAATGGACATAAGTCACAGACAAATGCAACGGTTTTGAAGATCGGACCGCGTAAGCATATGCATTCTTAAACTTAGATAAGTATGGTTCAGTTTGAACAAAGGTGGTGCAATAATAGTGTGTGACTTGTGTTCGCGCCAGACATGCTACGAAGGGAAAAATATCGCAAACTTCGGTACGTTTTTTTAGATAGACCTACATAAGCAGATCTATTCTAAAACTATATTAACTATGAGACATCTGTGAAATTTTACGAGTCTCGCTAGTTACTTTACAATCCATTTAAATCGGTTTGCATGATACTTTTGATAATGTTTACACAAGTAATGGAAAATCATAACCAAACGCATCGATATGGATATAAAGAATAAAACAACTTTATCACTATATATAAAACAACCCGTCTACTATTAAGTACTGGGTTCCACTTCTGATTGTATGAGGTTAACTCTCAAGCTAATTTCCCGATTACTATGCATTTTGGATCAGAGTTGAATAAGCTATATTAATGTTAGCAATGCTCTGTGTACTCTAGTTTTGTGCAATGTGGGAAATTGAGACTGGTAGGTCTTAGTAAAAACAATAGACGAATCTGAATTTGATGAAATTGTAACAATAGGTATTATAAATCAATTAATTGATACGCAAAATATTTCAGTTTGTTTGAATGGGGTGTTTAGGGTAATAATATTAGCACAATATCTCATTAAAAAATTAAATATTTATAAGTTTTATGATATTTGGTCAATAGATATAAACACAATGTAAGCCGGATTCCTTAAATATAAAGTTATACTAAATACCTAACTTGTTTAAGCACTTAATCATAGAATCCAAATCATTTAATGAATTGATTTTGATCAAAGTTGTAACAAGAATTACACATATAATCTTTAGTAACATATACATCTAAATCTGTATCAGGTGGCATAAAAGTGGTACAACACGGTCTGTTATATTAAATAAGTGTATTTGTAACCAGCAGAATAATCGTTCTTTCCGGCACACTAGATATTTAACGCTATATTCTATATCTAATTAGATTATCGTACGGACGAATTGCAAAATTGACGGAACTATGTTCTTTCAACACGTCTCTATGGCATAGAAATATAAGATGTATTACATAGTGAAATGAAATGATGTTATGGCTACACAATTCATGATCTAAGGGAGATTATGAATTTAGTCTGGCAGAAACAGGCTATTGATAAGAACATTAAAAAGCAGGAAACCTACAATCGATTGCGGATCTATTGATAGAGTATACTCACAGAAAGCTAGTACATCGAGATAGTATCGAATCATTACCATTAGTAAAACAAATTTTGTATTCTAAATTATTAAAATAAATGAACATTCCTCGAGGGCCTGTACTAACATCTTAGCGTTTTTTTTTAAATGAACGCATATCAACACCAGAAATCGGCAAGATCTTTCAAAAGACATAAACCAGTAGAGGACTATGATTATGTCCTTGAGGCTTTAGCAAAACATTCATCCGCTAATCGATTAACTACGTATGCTGTTAGGTTTTTTTATTTTAAGACATATCATCAGACACGACCTGTTTAGAATATCTTCAAAATATAAGGATAACAAAGAACAATTATATTTTTTATTATTTCACATTCCATCGTAATTCTTTTATGAACATAATACAGTGATTTATTGAGGTTCGCCTAAACTCTGCTTATAAAATGTTTACCTTTCACAGTATTGACAATAGCGTCTACTGAATGGTGTGTTAAACATTTTTTTTATCTTGGATTCTTTCAATATTTTCTGATTCAAAGAAGAGCACATAAAAGTCATTCTGTTTTTTAATGGAAGCGTGAATTTATAACAAATATTCACGAAGCAATTTGTTTCTTTTTTGTATATTTACTTTTCTGTATTTTCTCTTCGATGTTGTTATCATATTGACAAAATCGAGAGGCGCTGATTGGTTCTCCCTTTAGATTTCCCAAGGGGGGAGCACAAACGCGCGTCGAAAGGAATGTTTACGTTTCTTTACTTGTACGTAATTTGGAGTTCTTTTTCTAGCTATTTTTTATGGAAAGACGAAAAAGTGAAAAAATCCAATCTTCGTAATATTTTCATAAAATTAATTACTACCTTCACGAAAAACTGCAGTACTTCTATTTATTGGTTGTGAGCAGACACATATGTATAGATGTCAGTGTGGGGTATTTGCCTCATCACGAGAATAATGGTCTGAATGGGTGAACGATCACTACGCATAGATGATTGTATGTGGGCGGTATCGTTATGGCAAAGTGCACTATTTCACCTAGAAACATATGTCACATTTAAAAGACTTTGCTTATCGGACGACTAATACATATATATATATATATATATATATATATATATATATATATATATATATATATATATATACGTGTGAATGCAAAGAAATTGAATAAAAGCATACGTTATTCTTTGTGAGGAATGAGCCAACGGAATATTTGTTAGTATTTATCAAGGAACGTTGACGATAACATCTCTTTCGGTGAGTCAGAGTAGACCAACATAAGACTTCCGGAATAGACGTCAGGGAATGTGACCTACATGGCGGAAACCGCTGCTGCTGCATTCGGAAAGAACCACAATTGACCTGGCCGGTTTTACATTACTTAGGCTAGCCAATAATCGGAAAATATAAATGAAATTTAATATTGCGATTACATATAAGTTTACTAAAATGTATTAAGCTTATTTATATATATATATATATATATATATATAGATATATATTTACACATATAAAAATATATACACACACACACACATATATATATATATATATATATATATATATATATATATATATATATGACAAATAATCTAAATTCATTCAAAATATTGGATTTGATACTAATATATAATAATATAATTCCTATAATCGATTCATAATAAACATTAATATTAAATGTAATCAACACTGAATTGCTGAAATAAGGAAGATATTTTAAAAGTACATGTGGAGCATTAGATGTCTCTTCAATATTTCCCCGATATTCATGAATGACAGAAGGAAGACATTGCATTGTGTCAGCGTTAGCGTCTACCCTACTTCAATGTAATTATTAGAGAAAATATAATAACTACCGTTTTTTTTTATATTTACAGTTATTACCGACTGAAAATATATGTGGTTATCTATAAAAATGTAATTCTTTTTTCAATAATTAACTTTAAAAAACAGAGCTAAGTATATACATGTTATTAAACATATATCAACGCTAAAGAAACAGTAAATAGGTCGACCTTGCTTTATTCATAATATAAGTTATCGTTTATAATTGTTATTGCGTTTCCGAATTAAATGAATAGACATACGCACTTAATGTAATGATCTATGGAAACGGCTATATCACGTTCAACTCTTATTCAATGTATTGCAGTAATACTCTTTATAAATGTATGATATATCTACGCATAATATTGCAAGGTATAGTCAAGTTATCTTCTACAATTAATTGTACATGATATATATATATATATATATATATATATATATATTGCGTTTCACTATTAAATAGTTAAAAAGATGTGTGGATTTTACGGGAAATAGGCAAGGCAAACTATTACACAAAAATATAAGTGTATAAGTGAGCACAATAGTTCCAAGGAAATGCAGGTTTATTTTGTCAACAGTTGATTTGAATCTATTAGTTGCCTCTATTTTTATTTTGTGTTGAAAAAAAAAACTTTACTGAGTATGAATACGCAGCCCTACCCGGCGTTCCCCGGAAATCAGTAAGGGTACTCTACTCCTGCTGCTTTATATTCTTATGTTTATTCTTAGTGTTTATCTCTCTAATTTTCAGTATAAATTGGTTTGTACTAAATACGTTTGATTTTATACATAAAGTTTTGTCTTTTTCATTCGTGCAATAAAAAGAATAATCTTCTGAAACCATGGTAATAAATACGTACACGATTCCGCTAGGCAAATGAATATTACATTAATATTTTAATATAACTTCCGTGGGGTTCTACTGAATTAAACTATGTTAGGTTTGTAAGTGTATGTTTGGAAGTTTCTATGTCTTATTCAGCCAAGCAGTCAGAAAATATATAGTTCTTTTATATGAGTGATTACCTATATTAAACCTCGATTAAATGTGTGTGTTATACAGCCTTTCAAAATGTGTCCAATATCTATTGACGAACTATATTATATATTGGAAATGATTCAGCATAAAGAGACATTTCACAGATATAGAAACTAAATTATATTATTAAATATATTACGTGCACATCAAAGCAAATCGGGTGTATGATGTACTAAAACACCTGTGACTAAACCGACAAACATGAGAATGCGACTTTAAGCGATAACTTTGAATATAGTTTTAATGCTAAAAATCGAGCTCATTAGAAAGATAGTTTCGTTTTGGAGGGCCTGCTCTTTAAGCAATTTAATTTTGACACAGTAAGTCCGGGTAGTTAATTAGAATATGCTCATGTAAAAATTATTTAAATAAAAATATAACATCCTACGCGTGTATAATATAATCAGCATCGATAAAAATCTTCTATCATTCACAATAAGAATATATTTTAAAAAAAATTTAAAACAATAAGTAAAAAAATCGATACAGGCTTAATCAAATTAGATATGAAACACAGACACACAACATCTCTTAAACCATACACACGAAAACATGCATATATTGATTGATCTATATATATATATATATATATATATATATATATATATATATATATATATATATATATATACATATATATATATATATACACAAACGATCGATAACTAGGAATTTATGGAGACAGAAAGTAGAGAAATAGACGGAATATAATATATATAAAAGAAATAGATACAAAATTAATGATTACAAGAAAGCGGGAAAAATAGCTAGAGAGGAAAAAAGAATGAAAGTATATAAAAAGAGAATCTAAAATAAGGAAAAAAAAATTTCGAATGTGAAATCGATAAATTATGAGAAATAACCGACAGAAAATAATTAATAAATGAATCATGGAGAGAAACAACGCAAATAGAAAACGGGAAAAAACGAAACATGACACAAAAGAAAATAGAAAGGAGGAAAGTATAAACAATGAACGAGCGAATAAAACTGACAAATTAAAAACAAAAGAAAAAACGGAGAGATTACGAAAAGAATGAATACAAGACAGAACGAAAGAAAAATTGAATGAAAGAAAAAAATGCACGCGAAATAACTAATAAGAATAGTAAGAATGTAGAAAGTAAAATTAGATAAACACACTAAGAAAGAGAAGTAGATGAATAAAAGAGCTAACAAATGAACTGCAGTAATAAATGTTAAACACAATTAATGAAAGAAAAGCAGGAACGAGATAATAGATTAATATATAAAAATAACTAAGTTAAAATAACATGTAATATAATGAATGCAATCAATGAAAATGAATTAGAAAATGTAACGAAATCATCAGGTGCCCCTGCGACTTAAATTCAGGCGACCAACCAGACAATCCGCTGAACCTAATCCGTTCAATGTTGAGGTCCCCAGATTCCGGAGGCCTTTCTACTTAAATTGTGTTTTCTCTCGAACTGCCAGCCTCTGTAATTCCCTTCCTACTCTCTGTTTCTATGACTGTACAAACGTGGCGAAATTTTTATGTGATGTGAGCAAACACAATGTTGCAAAATTACTCAATTAGGATGCCCCCTATAAATCTGGTCCCTAATCAACCTTAGCCCATTACGTCACAGTGACAGTTTGCCTTGTTTTAGGTGAATAAATATAACAGAATAAAAATAAAAAGACGAAAGTCATGAATGTGAACATAAATAATGAGGAATTAAATGAATGTAAGAATGAGTGTAAAAGGAGAGAAAGAGAGAAAGAGAGAGAGAGAGAGAGAGGAATGGGAGTCCTTAAAGAATAAACGAAACAAAGACGAGAATGAAGCAATAACACAAAGAAAAAAGAATATAGGGACGAAAAGGAATAATTCATGAAAGATCAGAATATAGAAAAGTAACAAGTAATAATGAAAAACAAACCCGCAAAAAATAAAAGAAATATAAACAAAACAAAAAAATAAATCACTAATAAAAGAAGGAAACAAAGAACAACAACTCGGAAGTAAAAAAGTAGACAAGTAAGAAGAATACATATATGTGGATGTTGTAGCAAAAGTAAAAGAAAAGTTATCCGTTCGTGTAAAATCTTCGAATACACTGGCTTCAATTAAATTACCGCGTACACAGAGTTTTTGTTTTATATTAAACAATCAAACATATAAAAATAGCAAATCATACTCACATAAAACTGAGTACAGTTCAAGAAATCTAGGTTGCTGGAAAAACAATTCGAAAAAATATTGAATCAAAAATAGATTAAATATACGTCATCGCTATTTTTGGTAGTTTTGTTGCAAAATCAAGAATTCAATATTAATCACCTCTTTGTGGCTGATCTATTTTTCCAAGTATTGTACAATATATAGTCTATATATGTCTGTTTGGTTGGTTGTTTAGTTTTACGGCATATAAACCGGTGTGGGTTTATTTATTGCCGAATCCTGTTATTTCAATAAATGTATTTATTGAATAGCTTTTATTTTTGTACGAATGTTTTTACATCAATTTGTTTTAGAAATTTATATTTTGCAAAGAACTCGTATGTCATTTTGAACTTCGATTTGATTCTTAAAATGGTTCCGAACATATTCTAACACTCCACGTTACTATATACTCTGGAGTATTTGTGAAGAAGTAAATCTACAGCCATCTAATCTCTCTATTTGAGGTTTCATCAACAGATGCATTTTTTTAAAATCTCAGACCCAGGACGGAAGATTAAGAGAGAGCTTTAATTGGAGATGAATTGGCAAGACTTAAAAAAAGTAAGAGCTGCGAACAATCGACCTTAGGGTGTTTTAGTCGGTTGGATGAGAACATTTTTCCAAAAGCGCCGGAGGGATTTTAGTGGTGTGACGAGGACCAATTTTATTTGACTTAAACAATAGAAGTAATAGTAAATAAAGCATTACTTAACACTCCCCCATATTAACTAGAAATGAATACGGATAACTGTGCGACCCGCTCACAACTAGTATTAGATTTTTCCGATTTCGATTATTGACAATTTTAAAATTACAAATACATTATAATCGCATTTGCTATGAAATTATGACAAGCTGACCGTCGTATTATTGATAAATAATACACAAATTAATGTCACCATTTGAACATTACATTATTTAAACGTTACAAAAAGTATTTCACCAATGTAAATTCAATCATCCAATAAAACTACCTGGTGTGTAATCAGTTTTAATGTGCAATATCATTGCGATGTAATGAATAGACTAGTCATTTAAAGTGCTTCTAATGATAATTAAAAGTGCGGTGAGGCGTACTCCGATGGATGTTTTCGCATTGTACACAAGGCCTGTTCCAAACACCATCTCAAAGTTTTGGAGGCAGTGAGTGGAACAATGCGAAGGCCATCGCTCTGTAGACAAAAAGAGTTGTCTCACAAATTGGACGTTGCCTATTATTTCCATATATTCCTTTTCGGTTTATAATGGCGATATTCAATCTTTCTGTTTTTTTCTCTCCACGTTACTCTTTTCCCCGTTTTTAAGCGATATTCGCCGATGTTTCCCTTGAAAATGTGTCGACTGAAAGGTACCTTGAGAATTAGTCCGTTAATTTTAGTCGATCTTTTTTATTCTTTTTAAAAGTTTTTAATCGAATGTCTTCCGACGATTAAATATATTACTCTAAATTCCATCTCTATTTTTTCCTTGTGATATAGTCCTTGACTCGCTATGACTCCGTTCATCCTATTTAAAACCTTGATATATATATATATATATATATATATATATATATATATATATATATATATATATATATAATAGAGAGAGCGAAAGAGAACGGATCATGGGTTTGGATTGTTTAATAATAAAATTACGTTGAGACTTGAAGCAAAACACGTATTTCTAATATGCGATTTGTTTACGTTTGTAAGACGTGATGTTAGACTGACGACACATATTGTGTTATGCTAAATTAAATGTTAATTTCAGTAGTTAGCATAATAGAATTTTTAAAAATACAGTTCATGCGACATTTAAAATTGTGTTCGAAATCATTTGCAGATGTTATATTAGGCTCACAGTCGACTATTCAAAGCGTCTCGGAGTGGGTTCAGCACCGTTAATATTAAATGCATACTATAATTAAGAGTGGGAAAATAAAAGGATATACTAATGCTCCCTGACTCCAATGGGATTCTCCAGCATTATTGTTTTTAATATTTATTAGCGACCAAGCAGAGTCCGACTCACCTTATCAAGCAATTGCCTGAGTACAACATTCTATGTTTTTCTTCAAAACGCAATGTAGATAAAACATACGAAATTCTGAATTTCTGCTGTTTTAAGAATTTGCAACAGTGAATTCGTAATTAATGCACCGCTTTTAACTAAAATGTTGTTTAATCTCAGGAGTTTACGGAGGTGCATAATAGGGAATAAAGACAGAAAGAAGAATGTATATGCTGTCATTCAATATGTGTGCTTGCAGATTGACATTTTACACTTAAGCGTGACGAGTCGACAGACATACAGGCAGATATACCCTTTCATAGATATAGGCAGTACATTAAAAAATGATATTCAAAACGTAAACGGGAAAACGATTTTATTTCAAAATTAACTGTTACTACTCCATCGTCTGACCGAGAACGGACTCTCTTCACGGGATCGTTCGTGGTGTTAATGAATAAATAATGAGGCAATTTCATCCATATAAAACTTGGTTTACTTAATCAATGTGATAGTGAATAATTGAAAGGTTTAATTATATTAAAGCAATTATAGTCAACTACAGCTCTTACACAATTATACATTAGAATAAAAGGGGAAAAGAATATGCAAAGTTCGATTGCAAAATGCGATGAACGTCATTTTCAAAATTTCGAAACAACAACGAATAAAAGTGTTCCATTTCAATACGCGACTTCAGTCGAAAATCAGTTTTTACATCATGTGATTTCGGCATAATCTTTGGTGTTTTGTTTATTTTGTTGCCACCTGAAGATGATTTGATAAAGACTCCGAAGTACTCGTGATATATATATATAGAACATTTATTCGTCTTTTTGATTTTGCAACTAAATATAGATTATTAAGAACATTTTATGAATAAAAACATGTCATAGTTTACATAATAATTATGTTGCGTGTAACAGCGTTTGCTTAAATAAGGAAATTCTGAATAAACACAGACAATATGTATATATATATATATATATATATATATATAAATTTATATATATATATATATATAAATATATATATATATATATATATTTATATATATGTAAATATATGTATGTACACATATATATATGTAAATATATATATGTAAATATATATATATACACATATATATGTAAATATATATATATATAAATATATATATATGTAAATATATATATATATATACGTGTATATATATATATATATATAAATATATATATGTAAATATATATATATGTAAATATATATATATATATATATACATATATGTAAATATATATATATGTGTGTAAATGCATATATATATACATATATATATATATATATATATATATATATATATATATATATATATACATTAACTTGCTTTGTAGGTTCTTTATAGCTTAGCAATGTATGTTACTTGAAATTCTGTAAACATTGCATTCCATTCATAACTTTCTTATGTATTCATGAAGATAGATAAACATTACATTATTTTATTATTTTGATACCCATTCATTCATCTTTTAAGATTGGCTGTACAAAAAAATAAGACATCAATGGGCATTTGAATAAAATCTCAATTTTTTGTCCAGGAAATAAAACAATATTGCGAAACTTAATGTTTGTTAAGTTAGAATCAAAACACTCATTAAATTATAAAGAAAACAACAACTAAGAGTTAATAATTAAAATGTGTTTTCTCAATACTAACATGTAAACTAGTGAACTTTGCGCCTAACATCACATATACATAAGCTGTATATAGAAAATATGGCGCGTTCATAGTATAAAGTTGATTTAACTTAAAATAGGGGGGTTTCCCTTCATTCCCGGCTCATACTGCCTCATATATATATATATATATATATATATATATATATATATATATATATATATATATATATATATATATATATATATATATATATATATTATAAAGCGTAACATTAGTTTATGATTAGATATACGTAAACTTCCTCTAAGTGGTTATGATGGGAATACATTTTACAGCGGGATAGATATACAAACTCCGGATAAAATCTTATTCTACAATGATGAGCATAAACTACTATTTAATTTACAATTAATATTACGAAATCAAAAACGATTTAAACTAGAAATGATTGAATTTCCATTCGAGAAAAGAATTCATACGAACATCGTTTCGCGTCATAAAATAAAACTATACAATTAATAATGGGATTGCTTTAATCAAACTAATTTTCTTTAAAATATATTTTATTTCTTTTCTAAATGCATTTTCCGCATAAATCAGTGAAGGAAATATCGTCTGGAAGTAAGCACAAATTATCATGTCGATTTGCGTTGATGATTTAAAAGCATAAATGTAATTTACATAGAATGCATTTGCAGTGATTAAAAATTACTCTCATTCATTGTGGAAAAAATAGTCTAAAACATTTTAATCAAACAGAGAATACAAATATTTTTTATTTAGTTAGTTTTAAGATAAACCGACAAACTAAAAGGAATTAATGCGTGAGCAAAAAAAAAATATCAGCACTCGTTCCAAGCTGGATCGCATTTTATTCTAGTTTGAATTACTGATATATATATATATATATATATATATATATTTGTTTTCTTTCGTTTCTTGGGTTGCAATTTATAACTCTTGTAAATGCGTATTAGCTGTTATCAAAAAGAAAACTAGCATCATACCGAATTAATTGATTTCTATGTATGTTTTATCATTCGATATTCTTACAAAGTTATCGATTTCTTTAGTTTGAACACATCGACCTCAATAATCAATAGATACTCGTCAAAGCATTCAGTCACGGAGATTGTATTCTTACTGAAGCGAAGGCCGACCGGAGCTTCATTTAATCATCATATTTAGTATGATTAATTATTTTATATAGAAGAATTCTGTGTCTTCTAGATGGACAATTTGCTGCAATTTTATAAGTAGTTTTCTTCTTTTATAACATCTTATTAATATGACTAGTATTAGTTGTATAAGCATGGCGGAAATATTACAAATAGCAATAGTACTATTATGATACAAGTTGAACAAATTGTAAACACGGATATTATAAAATGAAATATTTCAAATGTATTAAAATAACATAATTGTTTACTTTTCATTCTTATTTTTGGTACGAAAAGGTCCCATTTCAGCTGTTTCTAATGGAATCATTACAAAGGGTTACTTTCAAGGCACAGAATCATGCATGTAAAGCAAATGTGTATTATATATTAAATGTCAAATAATTAGCATATTTCCACAAAATCACAAAACTTATTTTTTAATGTAGAATATATATTTCGTAAAAATAATGTTATTAAAAATGACTAATAGTATTTTCTTTTCTCCCATGGCGTAGGAAGTGCAATGACTGGTTAATTGCCTAACTATGTTGTGGTTTGTTTCATGAGCTAAAGGAGACGTTAATATTACATATCTCTTAACATACTTTCCGGTACATGAGGCACTGCAGTGATAATATTTCTCCTGCAGCGTGGCTTGTAATAGAGGAAGCCTCGCGGAACTAATCTCCGTCCGGGACTGTATTTTTACGGTTTCTGAACAGCTTGATCTTACTTAGTTTCAGGAGGTTTGAGTCAAAAACAAAACATTTTGAATTTAATTGGCATATGTTTTTTCCTAAAACTGGAAACAACCCGTAAGTATTGTAAACGCTTGGCCAAACAAGGTTTGCATAGTATAGTTTGATATATGCCTTAGTATTACAGTTATACTCTATACCACAGAGATTGGCTAGATTTCCCGAACTACACAGACGCATCCGATAAATAGATAGTGAGTTATTCTATTGCACATATCATTTCAGAAGCAGTTACTATCCCGACACGCATCCCTGATCGTAATGATTAGGAAGTCATAATTTTCACCTATTCTTGACAACTTTGCTCGAAACCTGTGTGAAGAATGCCATAGCTTACTCGGAAACACTGATCACCTAGTGATAATGGTTTATATGACGTTAAGTCTCCGACCTCGAACCAAAGCGCCGTTACTGTAAACAACAGGTTGAGTAGGAATCCGTTCAGAGGTCTCATTGGACATGCCACACGAAGAGAAACATTTTTTACTCCTGCTGAAAAGGGCATACATGAAGTAACCGGTTTGGTCAAAACAGCTATAGAAAAATCCATCCCCACGCTAAAATTCTATAGTAAGCCTCACTTTCCCCAGGGATTCACGTCATCCTGTTCAGATGCTATTACACATAGGCAGAAAGAATTTCGCCAACTTCACTGCCACAAGTCAACAACAACTAGAAACAATGTATAAAATCAAGATACCACTGTAAGAGTGTAATGTCCGCAGCTGAATGTAAGTATACTGAGATGGACAGAAAACGATTTAAGTCGCAGAAATTAGGAACTTGCAGTTTCTGGAAAATATTAATTGTTTGGTGAACAATGGTCAATGAATAATTCCTCTACTATTGAACCACAATAATGGTGCTTCCATGACAACGGTTTAAGTTGGACTTATTGTCCAGCGATTCACCTTAAACTTCATCTTGAACCCCACAAACCGTTTACAACTAAAAACAGAAATCGCATTTGATGATGTGATAATCACTCGAGCTGAAGTATGAGGTGCAAAGGGGAAAACGTGTTGGTTCCTGTTAATATATGTCTGCGTGCATGGTAATATTATATATAAATGTATACTTGAGAATAAAATAACAAATCCAACTATAAAAATAACGCAATCTCAAACAATTATCATAACGGTAATAGCAATGTAACAAATATTTTGATAGAGATAACGATACAAACTTATATAGTGCACAAACACCTACATTGCATAAGAGCAACGTCAAGTTTTATAAGTCAAACATTTTGAAACATAAACAAACTTGTAATGATCTGCATTTTTCAAGTGTTACTTTATTATATGTGATATTAAAAATAAAAGAGGCCATATAAGATTACATGGCTCATAGTAAAAATTCTAGATCTACTCAGGTTTTAGACAGATTTTGTAAGTTGTGCTTACAAATATAACTATCCATGATAAAACATGCTGGCCACTGTAGCAGTAACAATTGAAAACGCGAACAAAAATAAAATCGGAACTTCGACTCACGAATTGTATTAACAATTCTCAAATACAGACGAATTTCGTCAACGAAATAGACTAACACAAATGACGTCAACTCGATGGTCTCAACTCGTCACGTAAATTTTACAGTCTCTACTATTCTTTTTATCAAAACGAGAATTTTGTTATGAAAAAAAAATACTCATTTGTATAGGTGAACTTCCGTCACTTCATACAAATAATAAGTTGCTAACTTGCAAGCGAAACGCTCTGGTTCAATCCGCGACCCACGGCGCGACTTTCACGCCTTTTCCGCGTGTACGCACAAGATAGCAGCTACACTTCCCCTTATCTGTTGATACTACATGATGGAGGTTCGGTAAGCATTTTGATTAGTACGCTTCCGCGAAGTTGAACTTATTGCCAATATTGTCCGAAAATTCCGATTCCTGCATAATATAAATGAATTCGCTCATGCAAAAGAATGTTCATTTGCATAAGTGAGCTCTCGTCATCGGACAAAACTAACACGATTCTATTTTGTAAGCGGAACGTTCTGTGTTCAATACATAATGGAGGCCACACGACGATATCCTCACTAGTTTTCGTCGAGAACCCGCATGATGGCTGCTACAGTAAGCTATTAATAAAACGAGCATGATGTTCTCTCTAAGGGTATGCGGGGAAATTGTTCAGATACAACTATAATAAGGTCCATATTTCCATTTCCCCTTTAAACAAACTATATGCACTAAGAAATAAATCGTACTATTTTATCTGAAATGTAATAATACTTTTCAATATAGATTATTTCTGTATATATTCAACATCTACGCAGTTTGGATGATAGTATAGCGTTAATTAAAGTAATTAATGCAGTAATTAATCATTCGTAAGATAATCAAAATTTTAGGATAACGACATTAAATTGAGAATGGATAAAATAATTGTAGGAAGTGTTGTATACATATAAACAAAAATTTGAATTAGCTTTACGCATTATTCCTTTTGATTTCGGTTGTTCCCGCCTTATTTCTCTTTGGTCGGCAAAGCTTTCTACTTAAAGCAGAACATTTAAGATAATATATAACACTTTTTGAAACATCTTTCTGCCCAGGAAAGCCAGGTTTTGAAGGCAGATATGAACTTTTCTACATAGCGCCGTTCAACAGACAATCTTCACCTCGGATTTGCCAAATTGGATATTTAAAATACCAGTCCAGGATTCTACTTGTAACTCTACGGAAGTATACACATAACGGAGTACGAATCCATACGGACCAAGTGAGATATGTTTAACCTCCCTACCTTGAAACCCGGTAAAAATTGTTAAAAAACTTTCTCCAATTCTACAAACCTTTGCTATTTTGCTACCTGCACCATAGCGCCCCCTTTTGTCTTCGAAAATGGCTACTCAATACTGCTAAAGTTTTCCTCACCGGCCATTTATTTCTTTTTTTTATCCCCAACCTCTCTACTTTTATTCTTCAATTTTTCAAAGTGAAATGGAACTAGGTAATATATATATATTATAAATACCACATTGCCAAAGTTTATCCTCTGACGAGAAGAGTGTTATCTTTGAAAAACCATGGTTTAAGGAGTAATGTAACTCTTTGCATATGAACTTTCGATGTAATAAAATTGTATTAATTTTGTGTAACGTTATATAATGTCATGCAATTTTGATCTTCCTCTTTCTGTCTTTAACATTGATTGCTCCACTCAACGTATTGAGCTTTAGGTTATCCCGATAGATCACTTAATGATACTTCACTTATCGTTAATTCTATTATCATTAGTATATACATATATATATATATATATATATATAGAGAGAGAGAGAGAGAGAGAGAGAGAGAGAGTAAGAGAGAGATAGAGAGCAGAGAGAGAGATAGAGAGCAGAGAGAGAGAGAGAGAGAGGGGGAGAGAAAGCTTGAAAAGCTGGCGTATGTAGGTACAAATGATTTAATATTTTCCTAAATTGAAATTCCCATGAGCCGCGTTAAGCGATTGAAGTTGAGCCCTGTTCAAGGAAGTTAAATATAGACTGTAACGTAGTTATATGGCATGTCCCGACAACGTTCGTCGAACACTCTAGACAACCTTTCTATATGTGCCTTATTCGCTAAAATAGAACTTAAATTCACTTTCTTTAAGTGGTAATGTCTCGTGGCTGTTTAGTTCTGACGTTTGCTTGCGGAGTCTAGGGTTATACTGTGACCGGGTTCAAATATTGCGACTGACTTATATTATAAGTCTCTACACTGATGAGAGCGTAAGCTTGAAACGTCAGCATATGTACGTAAAACCAATCTTATATTTATTTAAATAAATATATATATATATATATGTATATATATATATGCTTTTATATATTAAAACATATTTATATATATATATATATGTTTATGTATTAAATTATATATACACACATATATATATATATATATATATATATATGTATATGTATATATATATGTTTATATATTAAATTATATACACACACCCCCACACACACATATATCTATACACACACACCCATATATATATATATATATATATATATATATATATATATATATATATATATATATATATATAAATTATTCACGCTAATTAAGCAACACAGAGGCTTTTTGTATTTAACCCACGTAGGTAATGTTGAGGCTAAAATGTCGATTCCCTGTGTGGAGTAAAACGCGGAAGCCTTTGTGTGTTTTAGTTGTCATACATATATGTTCATAACTTGCTACATAGCTCTACTCAAGTATTTAGCACTGTTCAAATAAATAATGAACATTGATACATACAATATTATATATTTATATATCATTTTATCATATATATTATTATACATTGTATGTGGGTGCATGTATATATATATATATATATATATATATATATATATATATATATATATATATATGTGTGTGTGTGTGTGTGTGTGTGTGTAAATATTTATATGTGTATGTTTATGTGTATTTATACTTGTAGGTATTCTGTATATTGTTTTCTGTATGTTTGAATGCATTTATATATATATATATATATATATATACATATATATATATACATATATATATATATATATATATATACATATATATATACACATACAATGTATAATTATATATATATATATATATATTTATATACGTTTGTTTGTGTTTTGCGTGTGTGTATATAACTGTATTCATGTGGGTATATAAATTTACATATACACATTTTTTCTATATATTTTCATATATATGTTTGAAAAGTAAATGTATATTGGTGTATGTTTTGTAAATATATGATATCTGATTTTTTGAGCGATCGATCACTTTAATTGGCTCATACGAGGAGAACTATTGATGATCTACATTCATCATTTAAAAGTAATAAAATTCAAATGTTACTCTATAAAATTCATTCATATACAGATGAACGGTCAGAACATATACGATAATATGCATTTGAATTGTGAAAATGTTCTATCATGTTTCAACTCTTTTAGTCTACATAAGTAAGGTCAAATGTACTAATGACAATCGTCTCAAGAATATTGAGATGTAAGTCCGAACGAGCATTATGTAAAGCGCAAAACCACTCATCGGACTACGTGTTTGAACAGATATTTTAACTACGCAAAGGCACATTAATGTGTCTGTTTGTTTTCTCATGTATTCGAAACGTTGTGCGTACGAATAGCACATGGGGTAAACCACCATTAAGTAAGGAAAGAAGGGGACATTGTAACATCATTCAAACATACAACTAATATTTTCTCATCATAATTTAATGCAAGCAAAATTTGTTGGAAATATAAAAATGTCAAAAGTAGAAAATTTAAAAACGAGAACAAAAATAATACTATAGTTTATTTCCATTATATGAGGGTCGTTTCATAGAATATCAGGATAGTATACATTAGCAGTTGACATTCACCTTCCGTTGTTATTATACGATTATTGCTTCGCATTATATGATGAATTAGTCCACACGTAGATAACAACGAATATTGCTTGTCTGCCTGCCTACTTGACTAGTTAAGCCGTTTTACCACGAAAGGGTAAACTTATATATGATATTACATTGACCAAAGGTACTCAGTCGCATGAATATGTCATTTAGGCGAGTTGATGTTGACAACGTTATTTCAATTTATTGTCAGGAACTGTTGCCGTCTGCTCACATACAGTTGTCAGGTTGGCTTTCCTTAAACTTTAATGGTCTTAAGAGAAAATGTTATTCTGCCTTTATTGAATACATCTCTAGGCTGCTTAGCTGGATTTTGATTACAGATATACTAATTATTTTATCGCTTAGTACCATGGTAAAGTATCTCCTTCTCGCCTCCGATAAAAAACTAATAGAAAAATATAGATGCAGCGCACAGGAACACAATGGTGCAATTCAGTGTATACGCTTGCTCATAGCTTCAGAAATAACATGTGAAACTGTATTTCAATCT
>OY744524.1:158690033-158710033 GCA_963556195.1 Sepiola atlantica
TTGTTTTGTTTCTGTTGGGTTCGGTTGCTCTGTCGTTGTTTTTTCTCCATTTACCTTTTTGTAAAACTGGCTTTCATTGTTTTCAAAGGTCCTGTTCTGTTTGCTCTGTTCTGATTTGTATCTGTATCGTCTCAGTCTTCCTTCTATTGCTGCAATCCTTTGTTTTATTTCTTCATGTTTCTCATTTAGTTTTTCCTTGCGTTTCTAATTTTTGCTTCTTAATCGTTTCATGTCCTCCTTCCTTCTGTTCACGGTTTTAGCTTCTTTCCGAAGTTCGGTGATCTGGGTTTCCAGTCTGATTTCCCATCCATGTTTTGTCGGTCCTCTCTTTTGTCCATTCTCTTCGTTTCTTAGTTTCATACTTACCGATTTTGCCCCTGCATATATCAGGTTGTTTAGGTCTGTAATAGTTTCTGTTGGGATGTGTGTGAGGAGTCTGTTTACTCTTTCTGTTTCTGCTTGTAACTTCTTCGCTACTTCATTCCTGAGAGATGGGAGTTTTGTTTTGTTTTCTAACATGTATCGTCTTATGTTCTCCACTTCACTTGCTTCTTTTTCGTTGAGTTCTATCTCAGCAGGTTCTGTGGTTCCGCAGTCTTCTATCTCCCCTGGTTCTGTGATTCCGTAGTCTTCAATCTCTTCAGTTTCAGTGTGTATGTTTTGCCTGTCCTCTTCCTGTGGTCTCTCCTTTGGTGGTGTTTCTTGCTCCGTTTCGCCATTAGCCTTCTGTCTGATTTCCGTCAGTTCCATCTCCGAGAACCATCCTCGCTTGAGGATCTGTCTTGCTTGATCTGCTATCCTTTGTTCCGTTGTATGTGGGTAACTAGCAATGTCCCAGAGATGTGTCATTCGTTTTCGGTAGCCTCTTTCTATAGGGTAGCGGCTTTTATAGTAGCACTCCATCACCAGTCTGTTCTCTTTCATGGTCCATTTCTTTCTATATCTTTCCAGTTTGCTGTTTTCGCTCTGGTTTACTTGTCTCTGGTCTGTGTCCTTGTCATACCTGGAATCAGAGAGGTTACTTACCTGGTTCTTGTTCGTTGTCTTGTTTCTGAAATGAGAAGGGCCAACATTCGCAGGATGCGGACCGGGTCCCCCATGTTGGTCATCGAGGGAGCACCTGCCCATCATGACACTCAGATCTTTCTTCTGAGTCCCACGGCGTTTATTTGTGTTTATAGACATTTATCATGGTTTAGTGTTTGTGGCAACACCAGGCCCAGGCTTAGTTTACCTGTGATCCTGTCACAGGGATAGTGTTTCTCTCATTTTCATGAGGTTCAAGGTGCACTATCACACATACATAAAGAAACATTTACGAAAAAAAAAAAAAATAAAAAATAAAAATAAATAAATAAATAAAAAAAAAAAATAAATAAATAAATAAATAAAAAAAATTTAAAAAATAAATAAATAGATAAATAAATAAATAAAAAATAAATAAATAAATAATAATAATGAATAATTGATAAATAAATAAAAATAAATAAATAAATAAAAAAGATAATAATTATATATATATATATATATACACATACACATATACATATACACACCAGGCACGTGCAAAAATGGCCGCCTCTTGTGTTTGAAAGATAAAAGCCTAAACGTAATCTTTAAGAAAATAATTTTTAAAAAAAACTAAAAAAAAACTGCATGTTTACGTGTGAAAAATAAATAAATTATGTAATCATGGCGGCTGAAAACCCCAAAAATGCAGTGAATTTTGAACTTTGGGAAAATTACTTGTAAAAATCCCTTAGAAAGGTAAATATAAGTTTTTGGGAACTATTTCAAAGATAATTATTAAATTAAAGTCATAAGATATTGAGTTAAAAAAAAAAACAAAAAAAACAAATCCCACATTTTACTAAAAGTTAGGAAAATTATACCCCCAAAAGTCATAAATGAGTAAAATCCGGCGTCACATAATCGGCAAACAACTTTGTTTACCAATTGACTATCGCTATGCAAAATATATGGAAGAAAAAAAAATGTTATAATTTATCATCTTTAACTTTATATATAAAAATGGTTAATTTATAGAAGTTGAAAAATTATTATCCACTAATTTCTTTATTCTTTTTAACGCTACAAACAAATTTAAGTACCCTTATTTTGTTATAATAAAAAGGGAAATGCTTATTTAATTAAAATATTTGTGAGTGTACGCAATTAACATCTTATTTTATTTTTAACAAACAGAGGTTCATATTAAACTTGGTATTAGTTTTTAATTATTGATGACATCTGTTTACCAATTTTTTTTCTTAGAATTTGAAATAAAACTTTTAAATGTTGAAAATTATTTTTACGTTACGAACTGCGTACATTTAATCATTTTTTTTACATGATTTAAAACTTTAGTTACTCGATTTATCCTTATTCATGTCGTAACGATAAATTACATTGATTCTTTTTAAAATAAAGTGTATTTTTTATTTTAAGTGTGAAAAAGTAAATTAAAGTTAATGACTACACTGACAATTTATACATTGAGAAAAAAAAAAATTGCGCTGATGATACACGTTCATGTATGAAAGGGAAAATATATAATTATGTCGCATTTTTTATTTTCCCAGAAATTCTAATCATTAAAATCACATGAAATATTTTTTGCAATTATATTATTTTTTTTTTGTGAAAATATTGATTAAACAATAATATCGCTAATTACATAAATTCATTTTTCTTCGAGTTATAGTGATTTTGTAAACACGGTATTTGGGGGTCTTTTTCGTAATATACAAAATATATTATTTTTTAAAATATGTTTTTTAATTGTAAACCTTCCAATGCTTTACTTTTATTAAAAAAAAAAAAAATTGTATTTTTTATTAATATACAAAATAATAACTTTAGTATAGGTGTATTTTGTGTTAAAAAAATAATATGTTTTCACCAAGATTTAAAAGCAAAAAAATGGTTTCATTATATTCCGTGATTGTGGATTAATAAATATTGAACATTTCATAAAATCTGGTTGATTTCCTGAATATTTAAGTGAAGGAAGGGTCAAAATGTTTTTACATTTTGGGAATCGGCCATTTTTTTTCACGTACCTAATACACACATACATACACATACACACATATATATATACATACACATATATATATATATATATATATATATATATATATATATATATATATATACATATATATATACATACATATATATATATATATATGTTACATAATTACATAGTATAAGTTTTCTAGGATATTCTTAAATAAAAAAAGATGATAGATTCCCCTCCTATGTTTGTCTAATAAATTGACGCAAAGTTATCCAACATTCAGTCTATATTGAACAAATTACACACACACATATATATATATATATATATATATATATATATATATATATATATACATAAACATTTACAAATTTATATCTACCCAAAATACGTCTTCAATTCATACGCTCGAGACTTGAAATGTTTATCGCCAGCTGAAAAATAACGGTCAATGCGGTTCTCTATCTCTAACGTGACAAGCTTCTTTTTGGAGAGGGGGGGGGTTAATAACGTTCAACTCAAAACGCAAAAAATATTATCTCCCGACCCCGAATTGAAATCTCAGAAGCTTCTTATTAGTTAAAATTAAAATTCACAATAAATATAACATTTGTATATCTACCCAAAATACGTCTTCAATTCATACGCTCGAGACTTGAAATGTTTATCGCCAGCTATTTACCAGTTATTATTATTATTATTATTATTATTATTATTATTATTATTATTATTACTATTATTATTATTATTATTATTACTATTATTATTATTATTATTATTATTATTATTATTATTATTATTATTATTATTATTATTATGATGATGATGATTATGATTAGTAGTAAACTACTGATAACATGGCTATGCAGATATTAAGATGAGGAGAAACGCTGGCAACACTGACAACAAATATCCGCCTTAATTCAGTTAATAAAACAAATTTGGGTTATTATCAATTTACTGAGAATCGCGATTCCACTATTTTAATATTTCTCTCAGATAATGATAAATCTTGCGTAAGTGTGTGCAGGTAATACGATCATAGTCGGGTTTCAAATGTATTAAACGCCGAAATTGTATATATATATGTATATAATATATATATATATATATATATATAATATATATATATATATATATATATATAATATATATATATAAATAATGTATATACCTATATATATATATATATATATATATATATATACTGAATTAAAGTCAGTCCCCTCGATTGAAGACATATTATTATAATAACAAAATATTTTCATATGGTAATCTATTTCGCTATCATATTAGGCTAGGCCTACGTGCGTGTTTCCAGAATGTATACATTAATTTCGTCTTTTTTATGTTTAGTATCTTTTTTATGTTTATTATATTTTCTACCGGGTTACTGGACTCTCAAAAAACCCTCCCAAAAAGAAGTTGGCATCCATTTTTACTCGCTAATATTCATCACAACTAGTTACACAGATTCCTTTCTTAATAGAAGAGTATTTTTATTAAATCCTCCGCATTATTTGATTTGGTTCTTTTCATAATATTGTCAACATAATATAATAGTTTTGGAATCTTTATAACAATCGCTTCCTTTCGCGGGTTAACAGAATACCATACGACTATTCTGAAGGCCATTTGCTTATATTGTGGTAAACATCCCGGGGTTGCTGTCAATAAGAAATGTCTGAATGCATTTACACACGCGGGAAGATACGGGAAGATTAGTTTTTATTTATTTCAGTGTGCATTTGAATTAACCATGTAAACAACACATAAAAGAGGCAGACATGTTTATCAAGACTAACATATGTTTTCCCACGAAAGTACATTTTTGATGTTCGCAAAATATGTCATTTTACTAATAATCAAGCTAAAATAACATTGATTCTTACAGTGCTGTTTCGTTCCTTTTTTTATTTTGACTTACGACAAACACTTAGACTATTTACGAAGAAAAAGTATTTAAACACGTTTTTCAATATTATTTGTGGGACACCCTGCTGTCCGAAAAAAATAAAATATGTCTGTCTACAAAAATTTCGTTTTAAGCGGAATCAAAACCAATTTTCGTGGGAATATTCCGTATTGGATACGTTATTAGAAAAATATTTCCGATATAAAATAGTTCACATATATAATAAAACATACAAGGAAACATTGATTTAAATAAAAGTAATTACTATTTAGGAAAATACTATTCGGTTATTGACAAAAATGCAGTATTTTAATTTTCTCATATATGTGGAAAATTCCGTGCTTCCCCCCCCAAAAAAATAATATACAAATTATTCCGTGTTAAGCATAATATCTAAAGACTAGCGATGGAAAACACATACACCTTTATTGCTAGAATTTTTCAATTACGTATTCTTATCAACGCAAATACCTCACGAATGTGTAGGTAAAAGTTTACGAAAGCGAAATTATGTTGGCTTTTGGGAATTATATTAATTATTAATTAACAAGTACTTTTTCTAAACGTTTCTTTGTTTAACTTCTTTTAACTTTATTCCAGTTAAAAAAAATTGCAGTCATGCTATTTCTTCTTTCAAAATTCAATAAATAACATAATAAATTCTGCCGCTGCCATAGCTTACCCACGAGGATAGGTTTAGACACAGGGTCACTTATTAGTGTAAGGCCAAACACATATCCCCAAAGGGGGCCACTGAATAAGTACAAACAATGCCTCAGTCTAAAATAATTTCCTTCATTACCGATTACTGAATAAATGAAGTGTCCTATCAGAAAAGATACGACACTTTGCTACGCTTAAAAATACGTTAGATCGGAATAAAATTACTTGAATATTCTGTGTTAAGAAACACATTTCTAGACAAGCGGTGGGAAAAAGCATAAATAGTTTTTGCTAGAATTCTCCAATTATATATGTATTCCATGATAAATGCCAGTATACTGAAACCATATGCCTTTAATAAGGTTAAGATGAAAAAGCATATACACTAAATATACAAAAGCAAGCAAATTCCCAATTGTTTACACTTTTATTGTCATTAATTAAGGGTATGACTACATATCAACCAAACCATTTCATTATCACATCACTACAGTATAAATCTCTATGCCTGAGTGGATGAAGTTTGTGAGGTGCGCTGAAGCAACATTCCTACCAGTAAAATACGTAGCCTTTATGTGCTCGCATACCCTTAATGACAATAAAAGTGTAAAAATTTGGGAATTTCCTTGCTTTTGTACATTTAGTGTATATGAATTTTCATCTTAACCCTACTAATGCCATATGATTTCAGTATACTGGCATTTATCATGGAATGTCACTACTTTTGTAAAGGCTATGCCTCAATACAATGGTCATTTTTAGAGTTTTTTGGAATTGTCTGGAAAACTAAGATATATGGTTAACTGAAAATAAAATGGCATCAACGAGACCCTAGAACCTATATATCTGCTAAAAGTCAGCTGAATCCATTAAATAGTTGATGAGATACAGCATAGCACATACGTACGTCCGTACGTACACACGGATAACATGATTTCATGATTGAACTTTCTGGAACTCTGCGTTGCCTTGACTAATGATGCTGAAATTCTACACACTATAGAACCTATTAAATAAAAATATTGTGCAAAGTTTTAACTAATTTGGTTTATTGGGTTTTGAGTTATGATTGATAAAAAAAATGAGATTTCCAGCATAAGCCATTCGTGGCGTCTATTAAAGGGATACAGCACGTTCGCACCTTCCTTGATTTATTAATGTAAATACGTCACAAATTTGCAAGTAAAAGTTTACGACGAAGCGAAATGACGTTGGTGTATTAGCATTATGTTAGTTACTAATATACCAACACTTTTTGCTAACTTTTAATTTTTAAACTTTTTTTAACGTTTAACCTTTTTCCAGTGTGTTTCTCCTTGCTTTTAAAATTCAATAAATAGTATAATAGAATCGGCTGATTTGATGGCTTCACAATGAGGGTAACTTTAGACGCCCGGTTGGTTTTTGGTGAGAGGAAAAACTACATCTCTTTAAAAAAGAATCACTGGATCGGTACAAAGAAAAATGCCTTATTCTCGAAAGAGCTATCGCTAAAACATGCGAAATCCTATTTTAATCACCTAAATTACTTTCATTGATAGATAATATTCTGATTTTTTTTCAGGATTGCTAGTGTAATATTTTTCAATTAAATCATTATTTTATACTCCCGGACACGAGACACGTGTCTTATATATATATATATATATATATATATATATATATATATATATATATATATATATATTATGTAATTATTTTTATTGGTGATTGTAGCGTTCGAAATAATGGTAAGCAAAATAAAAACGAACGCTACAATCACCAATACAAATAATTACATAAAAATACATTAAATATTTAGGTGATAAAAATCGTACATGTTTCTAGACCGAGCGTCTTGGTCAAGTGGCAGAATGCTGGACTATAGACATCAATACTGAAGGCTCGATCTCCGTCTAAGTTAGCCATGCTGATGACGGCTGTGAGCCAGAAACACGTGTCCATGGATTACTTTCATGTACGTATAAAATAAATAAATATATATATATATATATATTAACGAAAAATACGTCCTATGATGTTAAGGGCGACTAATAATGCAATGTTCTTCATCTTAATCACTTAAGAAGTGAGACAATCGAAATAATAGTAAGCAAAATAACAACGAACGCTACAATCACCAATAAAAATAATTGCATAAAAATACATTAAATATTTAGGTGATAAAAATCGTACATATTTCTAGACCGAGCGTCTTTGTCCAGTGGCAGAACGCTGGACTATAGACATCAATATCGAAGGTTCGATCTCTGTCTTAGTTAGCCATGCTGATGACGGATGTGAGCCAGAAACACGTGCCCGTGGATTACTTTAATGTACATATAAAATAAATTATATATATATATATATATATAATTGTAAATGTAATTTACCTACAGAATACGTTGTTTCGAGCTTTTTCCTATCATCAGTGTAAAGAAATTGGTAATTTCAGAAAACCATAATGCGCGGCCTCAGTACACATAGCCACTTTTGACTCCGCACACTTCCACTCTATAGGAAATTACTACGTGATACGGAGAATTTTAATTATATTCAGGCAAATTACAGCAAATTAAAGCAAGACTAGAAAACTCAATGAAATTACTCGGAGTCTTGCTTTGTAGCTAAGTGAATATCTATTTTTAAATGTTTCTTAACCGTGCTCAACTTTAATTTTCTTAAAACGGCACTAATAACTATATGTATGTGAATAAATATTAAAATGTAGTCCACTACAGACGACGTCGTTTCGAGCTATTTGCTCTCATCAGTGTAGGGAAGTAATAATGTAAGACGGTAATACGCGAACACGGTTCACAGAGCCACTTTATTTTGCATGATTTCACTTTATATGTATATATATATATATATATATATATATATATATATATATATATATATATATATATATATATATATCGGCAGCAAGTCATGGTAAATGCAAGTGTTGCTAATAACTACGGCACCTTGTATTTTGATTATCATTTTGTTGCCGTGCACGTTTTCGTAAGTTTGGGTCTTGCTGATGAATAACATACCCTAACTCTTTGTATTGTTCTGTAAAACGGTGCCTATCCTCGCAAAACAACACAATTAATACACTGACATACAACATCTTATGAAAACGTTATACTAATGTCCATAGTTGAGCTCAATATCAATAATAACATACCTTTGTCCGTGCACACATAGACTCTAATAACGAAGATACATGTAATATTTCTATATATAAAAAAACAAGAAAAAAAAACTCATGACGCTTAAATTTTGAAATTGGATGTCGAGCAAAATATAGAATAGACCTTATTAAAAACGTAATTAACAAAGACTTGCACACCTCGCCTTGAAAACAAGATGTTTGATAGAATACAGGTTGGCAAACACATAGACATTTACTTTTTCAACTGTTAAACACACGAGAAAATCACTAACAATAGAAGTATTAAGTTATTTAAATGAAACTAACCACATAGCAACAACCAACAAAACGAACGAGCTATTACCTGCGCGATTAAATGATACATTAAACCGGTTATACAAAAAAAACAGATTAAATTACTAATATACTAAATAAAATTGAACCCCTCAAAATCAATTGTAATAAACAACATTACCTTACCAACACCGTTTCTCCAAAAAACGCAATGTTGTATATAAATTCAAATCCTCACACGATTGTCTCTCGCACAATGACTTTAGTACATACATAGGTCATAGAACAAAAAAACGCTCTCCCATCAATTAAAATACTATCTAAATGATACTAGCGGTTTTGTTTTCAGTGTTACCTTTATATTATTATCCGTGTAGCCATATTATCAGTATTTACATACGAATATATATATATATATATATATATATATATTTATATATATATATATAAAGTATAACTCGCAATCCTAAAATCCAGAATATTATCCAATAGCATCGATTACGGTAGATATTTATGTAATTATTACTGCTTAGATATTTCGGATAATAAATAATTATGAATTCCTTTGTGTGCATCATTTTAAAGATTGTATAATGGGAAATAAAAATATGGACGATGGTGACTAATAATGCGTATGTTTGACCTATTTCCATGGGTATACAATTAGAAAAGGTCATATTTTTATGTTTAATAGGGAACCAGTTTTTTATTTGGGGAAAATGATTCCATTAAGCACAATATACTTAATCTATCTTAAGACGTATAAGAGCTATATCTTTCACTATAAGCTATATTATGTTATATGAAATATGTTTTATTTTAAACATCACATGCACTACTAGACGATGTAAGATGAACATAGCTACTGAAACAGTAGAAGGTACTCGATATGAAGCGAGTGAAGAAAAGAAGATATTGTTGTTTGGAAGAAACAGCTAAATTCCGGTTTTATATATATATATATATATATATATATATATATATATATATATATATATATATATATATATATATATACATACATATATATATATATATATATATATATATATATATATATATATATATTTTATTCATGTTTTGTCGACTGTTTTACATGTGGAATATTTTATTTCGACCTCCAGATAATGTCGAGTCATTAGTATAGAATACGTCACATTTCGAGGCCTTTCACTCGACGTATTTTTCAAGTATCGGTTCCACCCGTTGATGTTCGGCCGCATCATCTGAATTTCATTCCAATTCAATGAACTGTTCAATTAAATTAAAACGACTGACTGTTTAACGGACTAACTCGTCACGTGTTTGTTAACGCCTTGGTGTTTCACGTGTTGTTTAACGGTTGTTCGTCTGACGGTTTCTTTCCGTGAAAATGGTCTCCCATCGAAAAGGAAAATAAATTAACAAATAAATAAATTAGAAAAGTGTTCCTCTCACAGCGATAACTATACGGTGACCACTTGCTAATATACTCCGTTTTGGTCAGAGCAACATTGCACGTTGTTCGGTTATCTATATGAGGTCATTGCTGGCTGTAGCTCTTGTTCGGCTTTCAATTCCAAGCTTACCCATGAGCTATGATCTTCACGGGTCAGCTGTTTTTAGTTCCTCTATATTTCTCCATGTTGTATTGATGTTGTTTGTTTACGATGCTCTTATAAGGCTTTCTATATTAAACCAAGATCAGTGTTTTTGCTTGTTCTTGGCGATGTTTGACCATTTTCCATTTCCACTTATAAGTTTAGTCTTATTATTGCACCCGCCAAGGAGATCTGCGGCTATCATGCAATTGCCATCCGGTTCCATAATTTTTTTACGTTTAGCCTCTATCCGAATCTTCTCTCTCTCTGAAAAAAAAAACGTTGGGCTTGTGTTAGCTTCATCGGTCTTCATATGACTGCTAATTGTTTTCATCAGTTCATCTAGTACCCTGATGCACCGTCACGCATATCAGCCATTAGCAAAGGCTAAACTGCAAGAACTAAGAACGTGTTCCATAGTGTGGGGCTTTTCTTTATATAACTCATCCGTATGTATATATATATATATATATATATATATATATATATATATATATATATATATATATATATATATGTGACTATGCATACGTATATATATACATATATATATATATATATATATATATGTATGGATATATATATATATATATGTGTGCATACATATATATATATATGTGTATATATATATATATATGCATACATACATATATATATATATATATATATATATATATATATAGAGAGAGAGAGAGAGAGAGAGAGAGAGAGAGATTGAGATTTGGATTTTTCACTAAGAAGATAGATTATTCAGTGACGACAGGGATCAGGCCAATAAAATACAAGCTCGATGATACTCGATTACAGGGTACAGACCATTTATATATGATTTTTTGAAGGCTTACCAAAGCATTCCGTTCAGGAGTCCACTCATCACGACAAAATACCTTTTCATTCAAAGAGTATTTATTACTAGCGAGGTTTCCCGGCGTTTCTCGGGGTCATAATGACATATAATTGAAGAAAAATCGCGTGTGTAACATCTTTATATTCAAACTTCTATTTCTTCTTCCTCTTCTATAGCCGTCTTTTTATCTTTCTACCTTTTTCTTCCCTGGTCGCACCATTTCATTGCTACTTTCTAATTTTGCCTTTTGCGAAAGCTGCTTATTCCCCACCATTTCTCCTACGTTGTCCATGGCAATAGTATGACATATTTCTATAAAAAGTACCACATCTATCTGCGCCTTCTATATAGGTACTTATCTCCGCCCCGGTGTTAATACTATATACATATCTATCGCCACCCCGGTGCACATACAATATACGTACCTATCGCCGCCTCGGGGCAGATACTATATAAGTACCTATCGCTGCCCCGGTGCAAATGCTACATACGTACCTATCACCGCCCCGTTGCGAATGCTACAACGTACCTATCGCCGCCCCGGTGCAAATGGTAAATACCTCCCTATCGCCGGCCTGATGGGAATGCTAAATATGTTCCTATCACCTCCCCGGTGCGCGTGCTAAATACGTACCTATCGCCTCCTTGGTGTGCGTGCTATATACGTATCAATCGCCGCCCCGGAGCGCATGCTAAATATATACCTATCACCGCCCTGGTGCGGATTCTATATACATATTTACTGCCATCCCTGTGCACATGCTATATAGTACCTATCGCCACCTTTATGCACTACTATACACGTACCTATTGCCACCCCGGTGCACATACTATATATATATACCTACTGCCGCCTCGCTGCGCATACTATATTCGTATGTATCGCCGCCCCGGTGTGCATACTATATACTTACCTACGAAATATTTTAAGTTCAAAAGAACAAAAAAATTTCGCCCGATCCCCTAAAAAGCTTGGCCCGACCCCTACAATTTTCCCCTACCCCTAATATTTCAAGCCGCACCCCCCAATTTTGTTTTAATCTCCCCCAACCCTGAGAAATATTTTGAGTTCAAAACAAAACAAAAAAAAAAATTTGGCCTGACCCCTAAAAGTTTCCCCGACCCCTCAATCTATCACGCCCCAATCCCAACTAATTTTCACTCTCCCCCAACCCTGAGAAATATTTTGAGTTCAAAACAAACAAAAACATACAAATTTTGCCTGACCCCTAAAAAGTTCGGCCTGACCCCTAAAATTTCCCTGACCCCTCAATCTTTCCAGTCCCCCATGCCAACTTGTTTTTCACTCTCCCTCAAACTTGAGAAATTTTGAGTTCAAAACAAAAAAACAAAAACAAATTTGGCCTGACCCCTAAAAAGTTCGGCCTGACCCCTAAAAGTTTCCCCGACCCCCTCAATTTCTCTAGCCCCTAATCCTAACTAATTTTCACTCTCCCCCAACCCTGAGAAATATTTTGAGTTCAAAACAAACAAAAGCAAACAAATTTGGCCTGACCCCTAAAAAGTTCGGCCTGACCCCATGAACTTGTTTTTCACTCTCCCCCAACGTTGAGAAATATTTTGAGTTCAAAACAAAAAAAAACACAAAAATTTGGCCTGATCCCTCAAAAGGCTGCCCTGACCTCTTAAAATTTTCCCTGACCCCTCAATCTCTCCAGCCCCTCATCCTAACTAATTATTCACTCTCCCACAACCCTGAGTAAATATTTTAAGTTCAAAAAAAGAAAAACAATTTGGCCCAAAACACCAATATTGCTAGACAACGTTATACTTAAGAAGCACCAACATTCCTGGGGAGGGGGCCGTCATACTTTAGAAGCACCTATATTTCTAGGGACTTATACTTAAGAAGCACCAACATTCCTGTAGACCGCTATACTTTAAAAGCACCAACATTCCTGGGGAAATTTATACTTTAGAAGCACCAATATTTCTAGAGACTGTTACACTTTAGAAGCACTTTACTTATTGAGACGTTATTTAATATGTATACAAATATTAGTAAAAACAGTAGTGGAGCATAATTCTTCTCTTACTTTACTTATTGAGACGTTATTTAACATGTATACAAATATTAGTGAAAACAATGGCAGAGCATAATTATTTTACTTCTTACTATTCTTATTGCGACGTTATTTAACATGTATAACAATATTAGTGAAAACAGTGAGGGAGCATAATTATTTCTCTTCTTACTTTACTAATTGAGACGTTATTTAACATGTATACAAATATTAGTGAAAACAATGGCAGAGCATAATTATTTTACTTCTTACTATTCTTATTGCGACGTTATTTAACATGTATAACAATATAAGTGAAAACAGTGAGGGAGCATAATTATTTCTCTTCTTACTTTACTAATTGAGACGTTATTTAACATGTATACAAATATTAGTGAAAACAATGGCGGAGCATAATTATTTCTGTTCTTATTTTACTTATTGAGACATTATTTAACATGTATACAAATATTAGTCAAAACAATGGCAGTGCATAATTATTTCTCTTCTTACTTTACTTATTGACATGTTATTTAACATGTATACAACTATAAGTGAAAACAATGGCAGAGGATAATTATTTGTCTTCTTTCTTTACTTATGTCGACGTTATTTAATATGTATAAACATATTAATGAAAACATTGGAAGAGTATAATTATTTCTCTTCTTAGTTTATTTATGTCGTCGTTATTTAATATGATTAAACCATAAAAAGTGGTGACCCAACAATAAAACATAGTGACTTAACCATAAAACGTAGTGACTCCACCATAAAAAGTGGTGACCAACCCTAAAAAGTAGTGACCTAACCATAAAACGAAGTGACCCAACCATAAAACGTAGTGACCCAACCATAAAAAGAGGTGACCAACCATAAAACGTAGTGACCTAACCATAAAAAGTGGTGACCCAAGAATAAAACGTGGTGACCCAAGAATAAAACGTAGTGACCTAACCATGAAACGTAGTGACCCAACAATAAAACATTGTGACCCAACCATAAAAAGTGGTGGCCCAACCATAAAAAGTGGTGACCCAACAATAAAACGTAGTGATCCAGCAATAAAACGTGGTGACCCAATATCAAAAGGTAGTGATCCAACAAAAGGTGGTGACCCTACAATAAAGTTGTGACCCAACAATAAAACGTGGTGAGCCAACAATGAAACTTAGTGACCCAACAATAATACGTAGTGACCCAGCAATAAAAAATGGTGATTCAACGATAAAAGTTGTGACCCAGAAATAATAAGTGGTGACAAGAATAAAACGTAGTGACCAACAATAAAAAGTAGGGGACGTAATAATAAAAGTGGTGACCCAGCAATAAAAAGTGGTGACCCAACAATAAAAAGTGGTGACCCAAAATTAAGACGTAGTGACCAAACAATAAAACGTAGTTACCCAACCATAAACAGTGATGACTCAACCATAAAAAGTGGTGACCCAACAATGATACGTAGTGACCTAGCAATAAAACTTGGTGACCGAACATTAAAACGTAGTAACCCAACAATAAAACGTAGTGACCTAACCATAAATCGTAGTGACCCAACAATGAAATGTAGTGACCCAACCATAAAAAGTGGTTACCAAACCATCTAACGTAGTGACCCAACCCTAAAACGAAGTGACCCAACCATAAAAAGAGGTGAACAACCATAAAACGTAGTGACCCAACAATAAAAAGTGGTGACCCAACAATAAAACGTGGTTACCCTACAATAAAACGTTGTGACCTAACCATAAAACGTAGTGACCCAACAATAAAACGTAGTGACCCAACCATAAAAAGTGGTGACCCAACCATAAAACGTACTGACCCAACAATAGGTGGTGACCCTACAATAAAGTGAGGACCCAACAATAACACGTGGTGAGTCAACAATAAAACGTGGTGACCCAATATTAAAACGTAGTGACCAAACAATAAAAAGTGGTGACCCTACAATAAAGTTGTGACCCAACTATAAAAAGTACTTACCCAACAATAAAAAGTGGTGACCCAACAATAAAAGTGGTGACCCAGCAATACAAAGGGGTAACCCAACCATCAAAAGTAGTGACCCAACAATAAATCGTAGTGACCCAGCAATAAAAAGTGGTGACCCAGCAATAAAAAGTTGTGACCCAAGATTAAAACGTAGTGACCCAACAATAAAAAGTGGTGACCCAACAATAACACGTAGTGACCCAGCTATAAAAAGTGGTGACCCAAAAATAAAACGTAGATACCAACATTAAAAAGTGGTCACCCAACAATAAAAGTGGTGACCCAGCTATTAAAAGTGGCGACTTTAGAGTAAAAAGTGGTGACCCAAAAATAAAACGTACTGACCAACCATGGTCAAAGAATAAGAAGTGGTTACCAACAATAAAACGTAGTGACCAACATTAAAAAGTGGTGACCCAGCAATAAAAAGTGGTGACCCAACAATAAACAAGTGGGTACCCAACAATAAAACAGTGGTGACCCACCAATAAAACGTAGTGACCCAACAATAAAACGTAGTGACCCAACCATAAAAAGTAGTGACCCAACAATAAAACGTAGTGACCCAGCAATAAAAAGTGGTGACCCAGCAATAAAACGTGGTGACCCAACCAAAAAGGTGATGACCCAACAATAAAAAGTGGTGTCCCAACAATAAAAGTGGTGACCAAACAATAAAACGTAGTGACCCAACCATAAAAAGTGGTGACCCAACAATAAACGTTGTGACCCAGCAATAAAAAGTGGTGACCCAACGATAAAAGTTGTGACCCAGCAATAAAAAGTGGTGACCCAACGATAAAAATTGTTACCCAGCAATAAGAAATGGTGACCCAGCAATAAAAACTGGTGACCCAACAATAAAAGTCATGACCCAACAATAAAAAGTGGTGACCCAGCAATAAAAGTCATGACCCAACATTAAAAAGTGGTGACCCAGCAATAAATCGTAGTGACTCAACCATAAAAAGTCGGGACCCAACAATAAAACGTAGTGACCTTACCATAAAACGTTATGACCAAACAATAAAACGTAGAGACCCAACCAAAAAAAGTTGTGACCCAACAATAAAACGTAGTGACTTAACCATAAAACGTAGTTACCCAACCATAAAAAGTGGTGATTCAACCATAAAAAGTGGTGACGCAATAATGATACGTAGTGACCCAGCAATAAAACTTGGTGGCCGAACATTAAAACGTAGTAACCGAACAATAAAACGTAGTGACCTAACCATAAATCGTAGTGACCCAACAATGAAATGTAGTGACCCAACCATAAAAAGTGGTTACCAAACAATCTAACGTAGTGACCCAACCCTAAAACGAAGTGACCCAACCATAAAAAGAGGTGACCAACCATAAATCGTAGTGACCCAACAATAAAAAGTTGTGACCCAACAATAAAACGTGGTTACCCTACAATAAAACGTTGTGACCTAACCATAAAACGTAGTGACCCAACAATAAAGCGTAGTGACCCAACCATTAAAAGTGGTGACCCAACCATAAAACGTAGTGACCCAACAATAAAGTTGTGACCCAACAATAAAGTGGGGACCCAACAATAACACGTGGTGAGTCAACAATAAAACGTGGTGACCCAATATTAAAACGTAGTGACCAAACTATAAAAAGTGGTGACCCTACAATAAAGTTGTGACCCAACAATAAAAAGTAGTTACCCAACAATAAAAAGTGGTGACCCAACAAAAAAAATGGTGACCCAGCAATACAAAGGGGTGACCCAACCATCAAAAGTGGTGACCCAACAATAAATCGTAGTGACCCAGCAATAAAAAGTGGTGACCCAGCAATAAAAAGTTGTGACCCAAGATTAAAACGTAGTGACCACACAATAAAAAGTGGTAACCCAACAATAAAACGTAGTGACCCAGCTATAAAAAGTGGTGACTCAACGATAAAAGTGGTGACCCAGCAATTAGAAGTGGTGACCCAAAAATAAAACGTAAATAGCAACATTAAAAAGTGGTGACCCAACAATAAAAGTGGTGACCCAGCTATAAAAAGTGGCGACCTAACAGTAAAAAGTGGTGACCCAAAAATAAAACGTACTGACCAACCAAAGTCAAAGAATAAGAAGTGGTTACTAATAAAACGTAGTGACCAACATTAAAAAGTGGTGACCCAGCAACAAAAAGTGGTGACCCAGCAATAAAAAAGTGGGTAGACAACAATAAAAAGTGGTGACCCAACAACAAAACGTAGTGACCCAGCAATCAGAAATGGTGGCCTCACAATAAAACGTAGTGACCAACATTAAAAAGTGGTGACCCAACAATTAAAAGTGGTGACCCAACAATAAAAAGTCGTGACTCAACAATAAAACGTAGTGACCTAATTATAAATCGTAGTGACCCAACAATAAAACATAGTGACCCAACCATAAAACGTAGTGACACAGTTACAAAAAGTGGTGACTCAACGATAAAAGTGGTGACCCGGAAATAAGAAGTGGTGACCCAACAATAAAACGTAGATACCAACATTAAAAAGTGGTGACCCAACAATACAAAGTGGGGACCCAACAATAAAAAGTGGTGACTCAACAATAAAAAGTGGTGACCCAACAACAAAAAGTGGTGACCTACAATAAAAAGTCGTGACTCAACAATAAAACGTAGTGACCTAACAATAAATCGTAGTGACCCAACAATAAAACATAGTGACCCAACCATAAAACGTAGTGACCCAGTTACAAAAAGTGGTGAATCAACGGTAAAAGTGGTTACCCGGAAATAAGAAGTGGTTACCCAACAATAAAACGTAGATACCAACATTAAAAAGTGGTGACCCAACAATAAAAAGTGGTGACCCAACAATAAAAAGTGGTGACCCAAAAATAAAACGTAGTGAAAAAACATAGTCACAGCAATAAAAGTGGTTACCCAACAATAAAACGTAGTGACTCAACAATAAAAAGTTGTGACCTAACCATAAATCGTAGTGTCCCAGAAATAAAAATATGTGACCCAACAATAAAAAGTGGTGACCCAACAATAAAAAGTGGTGACCCAACAATAAAAGTGGTGACCCAGCAATAAAAAGTGCCGACCTTACCATAAATCGTACTGACCCTACCATAAAACGTAGTGACCCAGCCAATAAAAGTGGTGACTCAACAATAAAACTGAGTGACCCAACAATAAAGCGTAGTGACCCAGCAATAAAAGGAAGTGACCAACCATAAAAGTGGTGACTCAGCAATAAGTGGTGACCCAACAATAAAAAGTGGCGACCCAACAATAACACGTTGTGACCTAACTATAAATCGTAGTGACCCAACAATGAAACGTAATGACCCAACCATAAAAAGTGGTTACCCAACCATAAAACGTAGTGACCCAACCATAAAAAGTGGTGACCCAACAACAATACTTATTGAACCAGCAATAAAACGTGGGGACCCAACACTAAAACGTAGTGACCTAACCATAAATCGTAGTGCCCAACAATGAAACGTTGTAACCCAACCATAAAAAGTGGTTACCCAACTATAAAACGTAGTGACCCAACCACATAAATTTGTGACCCAACAATAATACTTAGTGACCCAGCAATAACACGTAATGACCAACCATAAATCGTAGTGACCAAAAATAAAACGCGGTAACCCAACAATAAAACGTAGTGACCCAACCATAAAAAGTGGTGACCCAACAATTAAACGTAGTGACCCAGCAATAAAAAGTGGTGACCCAGCAATAAAACGTAGGAGCCCAACCATAAAAAGTGGTGACCCAACAATAAAACGAAGTGACTTTACTATAAAACGTAGTGACCCAACAATGAAGTAATGACTCAACAATAAAAGTAGTGACCCAACCATAAAGCTTAGTGATCCAACCATAAAAAGTGGTTACCCAACCATAACACGTAGTGACCCAACCATAAAATGTGGTGACCCAACATAAAACCGTAGTGACCCAGCAATAAAACGTGGTGACCCAACATTAAAACGTAGTAACCCAACAATAAAAAGTGGTGATCACACAACAAAACGTGGTGACCCAACAATAAACAGTTGTGACCAAGCAATTAAAAAGTGGTGACTCAACGATTAAAATGGTGACCCAGCAATAAGAATGGTGACCCAACAATAAAACGTAGACAACAACATTAAAAGTGGTAACGCAACAATAAAAGTGGTGATCTAACAAAAAAAGTGGTGACCCAGCAATAAAAAATGGTGACCCAACAATCAAACGTAGTAAGCTAACCATAAATCGTAGTGACCCAACAATAAAACGTTGTGACCAACCATAAAACGCATGATCCAACCATAAAAAGTGGTGACCCAACATTAAAACGTGGTGACCCAACACAAAAAGTGGTGACCCAACAATAAAATGTGGTGACCCAACAATAAAAGTGGTGACCCAACAATAAAACGTAGTGACCCAGCTATAAAATTGGTGACTCAACGATAGAAGTGGTGACCTAGCAATAAGAAGTGGTGACCCAACAATAAAACGTAGATACCAACATTAAAAGGCTAACATTAAATATGACCAACAT
>OY744524.1:158715033-158752533 GCA_963556195.1 Sepiola atlantica
GCAATAAATATACGCTCGTGTTTTCAGTGCAAGTACTTGTCCAGGTACTGATATTGTTAAGAATACAGATTAAATGCAAAAATCACAAACGGTAAACGTAGTGGGTGTTTGTATGTGGCATGTAATTAAAACATATTATAGTGATAATATATAAACCAGCGACAACAGCTGGGCATCTGACTATTAATACATAATCAGATTATTTCAGTAAAGTATTATGAAAAAATGTGAAGGAACTTAGATTTTGAATTCTCGAAAAATCATATTACACATAACTTGCAGTAATGTGTATTTAAAGAGGACTAGCTGTGAACGGAAATCTTCTGCTGTAGAGTTTACTTATACGGTGTGTGTTTGGGCATGCCCTATTGAACAACTTTACAGTTAGATATCTAATTTTTTTTCAAAGTTAGTCAAAATAGCAATGAATGCAGGATACTCGTGGATAGTACGCTGAGGTGACATCTTTCGTCTGAGAAAAAATGTCTTATACAAGTAGAAATCAGCATCCATAGTTCAAATTTATAAAATAAATTACACAGCTAATTCTTCATGGGTAAACCAACACATCTGAGAGGCGAGAAACAACATTATCTTGAAAAAAGGCTGTACAACACATCTATACCATCTAGTAACTAATAAAACAATTGTGTGAGACAAGAAACACAAATTGTTCTCAATTTGAATATCAACTTCGCCAATGTTCTTTACCGAAAATGCGTCAGATATCAAATGATTCCCATTCGGTTAATGGAAGATATATGAGGAAATATAAGAAATGTAATCGTCAGATGCGACCATTCTACTCTATGCATTTTTATTGTTTGAAGAATTTATTTGTAAATTCGTACACCGATTTCTGTAATAGGCTCTTTAAAGTAATGATTTAGTTGTTTCAGTTAAGATGCGTACATGCATGTCTACATGAGGATCTTTTTTATTTGGTTTATTAGTCTGTCAATCATCGATTGATCATAATAGTTCAAAATATATTTTCGTGTGGATGAATCCCTTTGATCTGTATTTTACAAACATATAAATAACAGCCTCTTTCATTAGTAGCATTAGGTGACAAACTTCAATTTTTACATTACATTATCTTTTGTAATTCGTTTTAATTATATGATACATTTTGTTAGGTTGTCTGATAGTCTGTCGATCGATCTGTCACGCTTAGCTATTAGTAGGCAATGTTTGCCCGTGGGTTCGTCAGTCAGGCTTCATTTTCATATTTCAATTTATTTGTAATAGCGTTTCATTTTAGACGAAGCTTTCCCCATATTTTACGTATGTCGGTCATGCGGTTCGTCTGTCACGCTTAACTTTGAAATCTCATTGTCATCACTAACGGCGCAACTCAAATGGACGTATATAACGAAACAGGCGGTCTAGTTGAAATTATTGTAAAGAACGTCCCCCTCTTGCAAACCAGTTCGTCAATTAATAACTAATAAAAAGAAATTACATGCGACAAGTAAGAAAACAAATGTATTTCCAATTTGAATAAACACTTTGCAATTTGCTTTACTGGAAAGGAAAGCGCAGCCATAACACTGACTTTTTTCTCGATTATTTTATATGTAAATAAATGTCTGTTCGTGTTTTGTACTGCCACGTTTCAGTTTTACATTGCATTTTTATTTTTAACTGGGGTCTTATTTTATAATAGTATTTGTACAGTTGCCGGATGGCTTGTCGATTGATATGTCACGTTTAAGTTTCAAATAGCATTTTTATTGCTAAATGGATGTTTAATTCTTGCATGTACCCAATCAGACTTTCTTCGTACAGATTACGGTCACAATTCAGTGTTAAATTTTATTTTCTATTTCTTATGGTGCTTTATATTCGTAGATGTATGTAGTCTCTTGTCCGTTGCTCGGTAATTAACTCGGTCTGTCAGGCTTAATTTTTCAATAGAAAGGTCATTACTAAACGCGCAGAGAAAATAGCCGTTCTTTTCTACAGTATCAGTACATCATTTAATCCCTGGCAAACAGTACATCAATTATTAACTAATAAAAAAAACCCTTACACGCTAGAAGTAAGAAAACAAGAGTCTTTCCAATTTGAATGCAAACTTTGCCAATTTGCTTAACTGAAACTAAAGCGCTCAGATACAAAATTGTATTTTTCTATTTCATTCGTAAAAAAAAGGTGCCGTTCGTCTGTAAGGCTGGGCTGTCACATTCTGTGTTTAAGTGCATTTTCTTTTCCGATTGCGTTTTTATTTTATTATTGTTTTTGTTCAATGGTCTGTCGATCTAGCTGCAAGACCTATCTCATATAAATAGAGGTGTTATCCATCTGCCAATCACATTTTTTTTAACATAATAAATACATTGCGGAGTTTGTCTCATTTAGAACTATCTAAGATCTTCACTACTTTAAGAAATAGGGAATGTTGGAGATGGAGAATAGTAAATAATAAATTCCCAACGAATAAAGCGGGTGCCATAATCAGTAATCGAAACCTAAACTTTGAGATTTTAAGTCAGAGGTTCTACCAACTGACATATTTGGATTTTGGATACATGAAGCATAAAACATTACCTTATAAAATAAGTATAACTTTTGTGTGATAACATAAATTTAAGATGTACGTCATGTTTCAAAACATGAATTCAAACATAAGAGATAATAAAAATAATTACTATAAAAATACGATAGTCACAAATGGCTGTTCATTAGCAAACTCAATACTTATATTAGATATACATGCAACAATATGCGACCGGGGAGCTTATTATTGTTATGGCCTTTTTATTTGTAGGTGATGTGTTCGTCCAGCTAACGGTCACCTTTCAGTTTTAAATTAAACTTTCATTCTTTATGGTGTATTCTATTCGTAGACGTGTTTTATCTCTTGTACAGTCGGCAGTATTTCTGTCGCTTTGTGACGCTTGAGTTAGAAATAGTATTTTCAAACGCGTAATTTGAATTGACACATCTTATGAAGACGCCGTTTTAGTTAAAATTGTTGGTAAAACCTCTCACCCCGTGCAAGCCAGTACGCCAATTAGTAACTAATGAAAACCTTTTCATGCGACAGCAAGAACAGAAAATATTTCTAATTTTAATATAAACTTTGCCAATTTGCTTTACTGTAAAAAGAAGGGCTGACACAACACTATATTCTTTTTATATCTTATTCGTAAAGCGATAAGTCGGTAAATACATTGACGCCATGTTGCTTTTCGGAATTCACCAGTTATGTGTGTTTTCTCTCTACTCCACTCTCTCTTACACATTAGCACATAAGAAAATACAGTGGAAGACATGCGAAGATTCCAGAATACCGATTTACAGGCCGTAAGATGAATTAATAAATACATAAAAGCCACAAAGTTTGCATAGCAGGACTTAAAAATGTAATCGTAAGTTATCGAAAAGGTCACGGGGCATTGCGAATGTAGAAAGGCAATTTGCAAAACCAAGGAAAATCGAAAATATAGACCATAATGATTTCTTCTCCGAAGGAAGCGCATTGCTGATAAGGGTAGAGGTTCACTTTGGATGCAAAAGGTCGAGACGTACGGCCGTGTTGTAAGGAAATGTTACAAGCTTTCCAATGGTTGATGACAAGCAATGAAGAAAAGCAACCTCCATTCTATCTTTGCATTTAGAAATGTACGGCCGACTCACGTTATGATACTGGTTTCCGTTAGATCCCCAAAGTTAAGCGATTTTGAAATCGGCCAGAACCAGATAGGTCAGTGTTTAGGAATACTAGCGGCCATTCGTGGAAAGACGACGAAAACTCTATGCCAAAAAATATAGACTTGTTGATCACTTTAGCAAGTACTTCAGTATAAATTGCGAGCACAACACATCTAATTACATAACAGAGCACTAGCTCTTTGAGTAGGAGTTCTGTTTTAAAGCAGGTGGCGATATCTTCTAGGTTGATAGATGGGTAGGTAAATAGCCTAACCATTAATATGCTATTTCGTATTTCAGTGTGACAGAGAGACTGGCAGACAGATTATCTTAGATAATGTGTATGTGTGTCTAAAACGGTAAAAATAATCGTGACAGACGACAAAAATGGTATTCCAAAAGAAAACCTGAATGACCAACAAACATGTTACTTCAGAATTAACCATGATAGAAGATATTTTATTAGAAAGTAAAGCGGATATAGAAAAAAAATGATTTAAAACTCGAATATTACAGTCCGACGAAAATGGTATTTAATACTTTATCTTGAGAAAACTACAACATCGTATTTAAAACCTAAATGTTACTGACTGACAGTAATAGTGTGCGATAAAGATCGTTAGATGTATGACAAAATAACCAAAATATATCAAAAATAGAAAAAAACTGCATGTAATTTCATAAGACAGCAGGTAAGCCATAACATTGGAAAAGATTTTAGTTAAAAGAAACTGCAACTATTCTCCAGTGTAAAAACTTAGACTAGCATCTCGGTGAAATGCAAATATCGCTTATTTGATTAGTTACCCAATATTTAGATTGTGGCCGTCGTGAAATATTTAATTTAAAAAAAACATATGCCAATAATATTCCGTGTCGCCAAGGGATTACCTCAGTCAATAAATATACCGGCAAAGGTTAATGATCTGGTGCTTAATATGTTCCGTCACGTCAGCATTGTTAAAATAAAGCTGCTAAACCTCCAGCGAAAGCAGTTCCCTTTTGAACATATAAGAGTCGTTTTGCTTCAGGGAAATGTGTGCAAACACTGGTGGATAGATTATTTTAATCTATCCACCTTTCGGCTTTTTTTATCAACCTTAAAGTGCTACATAATAGTTTTTCGTGTTGGCGCTTATTTCGTTTCTTAATGTTATATGACTAATATTTGAAACAAACGAACAAGAAATGTTAACCAATGTTATATATTCTATAACACCTGCTATATTTTTCTAAAAATGTATTAGTGATAAAGGAACATGTGTTTTTGTAAACAATGATTAATTCACTATCAAAGTTCTTTTTGTTTATTTCCTGTTTGAGTTATGTATGTTATACTAGGCTTTAATGGTGACGGTGATGATTATGATGGATAAATAGGCTAGGCTTCGTTATACTTCTCGTCAGGATGTTAGTTATGTTCAGCTTCCGAGAATAGTCTTTCTCTGGCCATATTATTGTAAATTACAACGACATGACGCTAATGCATTAGTACACATAATATATACTTATTTTTGTTTTTTTATGAAATGCAAGTAAAAGCCTCAGGTAGAGAGCTGCAGAGACCCGGTTAGATAACAAAACATAATGACATTCGAGGATCTACATGTTACTCGAGAGTTTGCACCACGAAGCAATGAATTACATTTGATACTAACATGCTAAGTCATACAACCGATTATGTCTTTTCCGTTCAAATACATCAAATCTGAACCCCGAAAATCTTTTCTACAAACATCCTTTTTTCATCCTACAGAAAACAGCTTTGACATATTACATAAGTACCGAGCAATACTTGTATCGGTTTTCTATGAAATAACCCAGATATATTAGCTCCTTGTCGTAACTCTATGTATGTATGTATGTATATATATATATATATATATATATATATATATATATATATATATATATATATATATATTTAAATAAATTTTTCGTGGTACAAAATTTGATAACGGCGAGGAATACGGACGTTTGGGACATTTTTGGGAGGGTAGAATGAGATTAAACAAATATAAAAACGTGAGAAAACGATTAAAAAGAAATTAATTAATGTACTGAACCGGTTTTCGTCCACACTGATCAGAGTAAAACGTGGAAGTGATTGAATAAGGCTAAAACCTAAAAAAATTTGTAATGTAAACTAGGTACAGGTTTAGGAGAAGAAAAAAAATTATATATATGGGGAGGAGAGTCATAAGTTGATCACATTAAGTCCTAAAAGCCATTCCTTTTGCGTACAAAGGGAAGGTTTGATTGACTTGATATATATGGCTTCCAGGACTTTGAGGTGGAATAGAGAATGCGATCTACTTATGATAGAAAACCAGTCACTAGTGTACGTCGACGCACATTCGGCGCTATTTATGAGATGGGCAGCAATAGCGGACCCGGATGTATTAACTAAATTATTTAAATTATTTAGTCGGCCCTGGCGTATGGCAGGGGGGATGTGTTGTTTGATTCTGGATTCAAACCTTTGCACTGTTCTTCCCACGTATACGGCATCGCACCGACATTAAAATAGATAAATAATATTACTGATATGTTGGGGTGGGAGAACATCTTTATGGATAGATTTGAGCAAAGGTCGAGCAGAAAAAACAATTCTAGGATTAGATGCCTGGTAACACCGACGCACAGCTACAGAAATTTGATTAGCAAATTTTATGCTAATATTACCCAACCAAGGTAATCTGAGGTACGCCGGGAATATTGGAGGACCAAAAAGTTTAGGCTTGTTAAAATGAGCGATCTTGTTAACGATATTAAAATTAACAATATCAAGAGGGTACCCATTTTCAACGAGCACCTCTTTGATAAATTCAATCTCCGAATCAATCAGGGATTCAGAGCAAATCTTTAAAGCACGATGAACCAAACATTTAATAAGATTTATTTTTCTTTGTATGGGACAAAAAGAGTCCCAGTGACAATATAAACCAGTAAATGTAGGTTTGCGGAAAACAGATGTTAAAAACAATGAATCAGATTTATGCACTAATACATCCAGAAAAGGAAGGGTGGAGTTGTGTTCCTTCTCACAAGTGAACTTTAAGGCTGGGTGTAATTGATTGAGTGCATTAAAGAATAATATGGAATCTGACTCATTGTTAAACACGCAAAATGTATCATCTACGTATCGAAAATAAGTAAGTGGTTTATTGATACGGGCCAAAAGATTATGCTCGTGAAAACCTACAAAGATATTGGCCAACGCAGGACCAAGGGGTGACCCCATAGAAATGCCGTCGATTTGCTGATACATGACATTATCAAAACTGAATTCGACAGACATGGTAGCAAACCGCATCAGTTCTACGAAGACCTCCTCAGAGATAATAGGATTAACTGAGAAACCACGATATAGAACATCAGCACAAATATCGATGGTTTCTTGTAAAGGAAAGCATGTAAATAAACTGCTGATGTCAAAAGAACACATAAACTTATTCTCAGCAGAAAAAGGGCAATTACGTATATATTCAGCAAAAGTGAATGAATCTTTAATACAGTTGGCCGAATATACTTCAAGCACAGGTTGAAGCAATTTAGCCAACCATTTAGCTAACTGATGCTGAACCGACCCGACCATAGAGAGAATCGGTCTTACGGGTATATTTTCCTTATGCGTTTTTGGTAGGCTGTAAAGACGAGGTCTTATAGACCCTATTGGTCGGATTATATCGTATATTTTCCCAGGAAGAACACCTTTCTTAACTAATTTAAGCAATAAATATAAATATATATATATATACGTACACATGCAATATCATACTATATACTAATAATATCACATAAAATAGTATATATATACAGTTGCCGACATCCGGGCGTTCACAAGCCCACAAGTCGACCATTGGTGAACATTTATTACAGTTCCAAGTTGGCACTGGAGGGTACTCGGATGAGGCATTCTCTATTTTGCACAGAGCTCGTTCGTAATCGCATTTAAAAATTCTCGAAGCGGTTGCTATCAATTTACGACAACCGTCTCTGTGCAAACAAAAAGAGTACACCCATAACTTAGAACTAATGGGTGTACGTTAAGAATGTCTTTTCTTATGTTTATTTTTTATAATTTTCTTTTTATACCCTCGATAATTATGTATGGTCTTTTGACCACGTTTTTAATCGTGATTCCCATTCATAGTCGACGATTACCTTGAAGAATGTCGACTGAAAGAAGTCTCGGTAATTTTTTTTTAACCATTTGTTTTACTCAATACTCGTTTTGAAAAGGAGAATACATCTTCATAGAGAAAGAAGAAAAGTTTACGAAGTGATTCCTCTTTGTTCCCCTTCTCCTGTGTCTGTTTACCTCTTTTGTAATATAAATCATAAAAAATACTCATTATAGATAATAATGGAAGTGTATCCAACATAATTTCACTGTTGATTAAAACTTTGTACCTATACAATATATTCAAATATATATATATATATATATATATATATGTGTGTGTGTGGGGGGGTGCATTGCATTATTTGATCAGCAGTGCTCAATGACTTGGTAGAATATATCAGTTAAATGAACACTTCCTCATGTCAGGCCACACATAAGTGTTTGTGATCCGCTCTGTCAGAGCTCATCAGGGTAAATTAATCTGATGATATCGTACAAAAATAGGTACTGCTTGCCATAAGTGTTTAGTCATACAACTAATATATATAAATATATTTATATATGAATATCTATATGAATATTATATATATATATATATATATATATATATATATATATATATATATATATAGCACATTCAATCACTGTATATCTATCAAATACATATACTTACATACGTGCGGTGTTCCTTAATTATGTGTCGTTATTCACAACGCTTGAAGGGTACTTCATTTTATTCACCGACATGAATTATTTCGGATCAGTACACAAATGGCCATTAGTCGTCATTGAAATTCCTTTCGTCCTTTTTTTATAGGAGCCCGCATGAATAACAAATAAATGTGTTCATTTTATAAAATAAACACAGTTAATACACTGTCATTATTATACTAGTTTTACTTCCAGTGAAAGCAGTCCGTTTTTGAACATATAAAGGTCGTGTTGCTTCAGGGAACTGTGTGCGAATACTAGCGGATAGATTAAAATAAATTGACTGGCGGCTTTATTTTAGGAGCACTATATTGATACATAATAGTTTTTCATGTTGTCGCTTATTTCGTTTCTGATTGTTATACGACTAATATTTGAAACAAACTCACAATACATATTAACCAATGTTGAATAAAATTTATAACAGCTGATATGTTTTTCTAAAAATGTATCAGTGATAAACGAACATGTGTTTTCGTAAAAATGATTAGTTCACAATCAAATTTGTTTTTGCGTATTTTCTTTTTAAGTTATGTATGATGTATACCGCCTTATACTTGGCTTTTATGGCGACAATGATGATGATGGCTAAATAAATCTAGGCTTCACTATCTTTTTCGTCTGGATGTTAGTTGTGTTCAGCTCCCGAGAATAGGAGTTATGTGGCCATATTGTTGTGAATTACAACGACATGACGCTAATGCATTATTTTTTTTATTTTTTTGAACTAAAAATATGTATCAGGGTTGGTGGAGAGTAAAACACACTGGGGCGGGGCTGGAGAGATTAGGGGGTCGGGGAAATTTTCAGGGGTCAGGCCTAACTTTTCTTCTTTTTTTTTGTTAGTTTACCAAACCAGAGAAAAAAAAACGCGCATTCAATTTCAGTTGTTTTTTTTTGTTTTTTTGTTTTTTTAACTAGTTTTCCCAAACTAGAGGAAACGCGCACCCAATTTCAAGCTGTTTTTTTTTTCGATAAGCAGTTTTCAAACTTAGAGCACAACATGTCCATTTCAGTTTTCTTTTTCTTAAAAGAAAACAATTTTCTCGCACTTAAGAATTCAACGTGTTTTTTGTTTCAGTTGAGTTCCCTTTTCTTCTCTCGACCGTTCGGCAAAAACCTTTGTTTTTTTTTGTTTTTTTTTGCGTGCGGCTTCCTGCATTAACCGTGTGAGTGCATTTTCACGTGGTATTTTCAGTTTTTTGACCCAAGAGTGCGAATTCCCTCGTCGCCATTTGTTGTGGACCTGGGTAAGGCCGAATGAATTACACAGGAACACATGGTTTAAATGAACAAAGGTATATATTATATAATAGAAAGAAAAGAGAGACACGGAGATGTGCTCTCAACCGCCATTGCCGGTTTGCCTGGGAAGAAGAGAACAAGTGTCACGTTCTTCCCGTATTTATAAGGTGGACGAGTCCATTAGTTCTCCGTAGGTAGGTACGGCACCATAACAGGAATGGAAAAGGGTGCACTATTAGAAATAAAAAAGGAAAACTGGAGATAACAGAGGGCATGGAACTCCCCAATCGCTAGGCTAATAAAATAGCTACAAATATCTTAGAGTTCTGGAAGCAGACACCATCAACTCTACAAAAATGAAACTGACACGACACAAAACTGAACCAATGAACAGAAATAGCAAGAAACACCATCAGTTCCCCCCCAAATAAATAAATAAATAAATTAAAAAATCAGCTCCCCCGCAAAAAATAAATAAATAAAAAATGTTAAAAAGATATGCTAAATTAAAAAAAGAAAATAAATGGTACCATCCTAGGCTGACACCACACAAAATATTTGCAAAGGGTCGAGGAGGATGAGAAGACCGAGGAGGGACAGAACAAACCAGACCTCCACATGAAGTGCAGAAACTGCTAGAACCTAGGGGAGGCTTATTCCCACCCAAATCCCAGAGAAGACCAATGGTCCTTACCAGCGAGAAATCAATGGTAAACGTTCTCGGTTGCTTTTTAATATTCTGACTATTTCTACAGCTGTTTTATTGTCACTAAGGAATGAATCGAGGAAGACTCGGAAATGCTAGTTATACTTATGTTAACATTCATTTTTTACACAAAAAAAAGATATATTAAAAATTGAAAAATTGAAAAGGATAATAAAGCAGTTAAATGTTGTTATGTTTTAAAATGCTTGTGTAATTACCTGCACACCCATGACTATTTCAGATACCTTTAATGCCTACTGAGGAGAACTTGAATGGCAACCGGAGAGTATTAAAATGCTTACTAGACACTCTCTTCGAATATGCAAGTTATCTCTGTACTATGCTTTGTCCATGCATCTTGGCATGAGCATTCTTCCTCCTACAAGTAAACCCCGGCCAAATATTCAGTATAACATAGTACTCGAAGCCCTAATACGATTTCTTTTGTATGGCTACCAACATTGGTTTATACGAGGAATGGTGTATCTTCTCCAAGTGGTGTTTCTTCTAGTAACATCACTAAGCTAGATACTCCACTAGACTAGATGAATTCTTGTCCTAGAATACAATAAGACGAATACACTATAATAAGGGTATGCTATAACATACCTTACTAGACAATTGGGAAGAGGAAAAGTAATGTTCTTACTAACTCAACGTTTGACACGTAAAAAAGAACTTAAATCTAATATTAGAATATTTATGTATCTCTTATAGAGTGTTAGCCCCAACGAGAGGCCCTGTGATTGCTGAGAATTTCGATTGAAGTAAAATGTAACAATATATATATATATATATATATATATATATTGAGCGAACGCTTACAGATTAAATGTGTATCTATTAAATGAGTTCGAGCCATGTGACCCTCTGAGATTGCGCTGATGAGAGCCGAAAGCTCGAAACAACGTCATTGAGTTCTATCAGATGTCTTAATGTTTACACTCACTGTTTTCAGTGTAAGAATAACTTAATTTGTCCGTTATTACGTGACAAGCCCCTGTGGCCTTAAGGATTAAGCGAACGCTTACAATTTCGAGGTGTCTCTGTGAACCGGGTTCGCGCCTTGTGACTGTCTGAGATTATTGTTTATCTGGTTTGATGAAAGCCGAAAGCTCGAAACGCCGTCGTAGTAGGTAAAATATTACAAATATAATTTAGTGTATATATATATATATATATATATATATATATATATATATATATATATATATATGTGTGTGTGTGTGTGTGTATATATAATATACAAGACTATATATGCTTGTATTTATTCAGAATAAATAACTGTTATCAATCAAGTATACCGTTTTATGTCATATATCGGGTTTATTAAAAATAACATGTACACTTAAAAAAAAACATTTTGACAATATGCATCATATTAACATATCAGTGAATGTATCCTACATTTTCCATCATCTAGACCTGAAACTATTTTAAGAATTCTTATTATTATGATGTTAAAACTATATATCCTTAGTAAAATAATACATGGGATTTTCTATGTGCATTTATCGGGTCTACGCGACTTATAAGTTTCATTTAATATGAAAATAACAATTACTTTGTAATCTAAAGCTTTATATGATTCTGTTTTGGGAAGCATTTACATTGTCGAATGCAAAGTCCTTCTGGCGAAAGTAACATTTAACGCTCCCTAATATTTTCACAGCGTAGAAAGTCCCCCTCTATGTATTTCTGTTTTGTATGTGTATTGCCACCCATGATTAGCGTTAAGGTTATGAATAATCTATGGTGTGTGTGTTTCTTTAATTTTCCATTTTACAAATAATTATCCCTGATGTTATTAGAAAATTGCAAATAAGTAACTGAATGTTTGATATTACATTTATGGGGTTCTTATTAAAAGAATGAATAATTCGAATTAATATACAGGTTCAAAATAAATACGTGTATATTTTCAAATTGTGCTGAATCGATCACTAGTTGTAAGGGATTTTGCTTGCGTTAAATAGTATTACTTTTTTGGTGAAAATATTTTATTTTTTGTTTATATTACTTCCGGATAACATGGCTTTCGTCAATGTATTTTCTTAGTTCTTTTTTATTTATCTGTCATGCGATAAAGGATATCGAAATTAATATCATGATTTTCAATTACAAGCGTACACGTTAAATACGGAATTTCTGTTTAGAACCCATATATAATTTTCAATGGTACTCTGGTAGGGTTTCCAGTGATTGCAATAAGATAACCACGAAATTCACCAGGTAATGTGATCAAGTAAATAAGTAACACTTCGACATGATAGAAACATTAAAAAAATTGTAAGATAAACTAATAATTACTATTACCCTATCTATATATAAGGATACATATAAAATAATAATAAGCAATAATAGTGCACATCTAAACAAGAGTACGTTTAAAGCTTCTAACATTCATGCTAGTATTCCCAACATGAACACGTGGTGCAGCGGTTAAATGCTTTGAGTGACAATAGGTTCTATGTCACAGTCTTTTGTTGAGTTAACATACAACTGTTTTAGATCTAATAATAACACAAATAGCAAAATGATTTTTTTTTAAATGTCCACCCAGTAACGGCTGAATAAATGAGAAAAATATACCCGTTAATTAAAGAAAGAACTAAGTTCGAAAATCTGTATACGTTCCGTTGAATGGACAAACTATACAGAAGTTCTTAAAGATGCACCCGAAGTTGTGAAAATAATAATCCAGAATATAAGAGAAATCAAAAGAGTACAAATGATCAAACCTCACTTCAAAACGTCCAGAACAAAAACGGTCTCATATTAATGGCAGTAACAGTATTTTTTTAAGAGATTTGCTTTTTTCTAATATGTAGTTTTCATTTTACATTTCTAATATATCTCATACTATGTGTTAGTTGTAGTGAAAAAAGTGTTTCTTAAGGTTAGCTATATTGAGTTTATGTTAGTGTAAATAGACTCTTCTATTTGATCAAGGTTGTGTATTTGTACAGTCGGGATAAAGAACAGATTATGACACGCTTTTTTCAACCTTGGTAATAGTTTACTATAATAATTATCGATCAGTGATGTATTATCATCCGCATCTTTAAATTATGCTATCGTTTTTATTTAGTATAGTTTGACTTTTCTACAGGAGAACATGTGACGCCAAGCCTTGTTTTAAATACTAAATGAGATAATAAGGAAATATAGAAAGTATTCTCATTCATCATTGTCGCCTTTTCTGAAATGTGATATTGATAACAGGTTCCTATATGAAAGCAATATCCATTATATTTTGAGTCAGATGATTTAAGGCAAACAATAATTTATTCTTTACAATTTGTTTATTATAAACAAATAATACGATCAACCTGGTTGTTTTTATAATGAAACTTTTTCATTGTAAATATATATTTTTTTAAATAATTAAATGAAACTTATTTAGAATTGGAATGTTTCTTTTTGTTTTGCAAATATTTTTAAATAGTTTTTATTGTTTTCTAATGAACATAAATTTAACAAAATCAAATATATTACAAATTCAACTTTTTATAGAGCTAACATATTTAGCATAATAGTTAGGACGCATCCAAAACATAATATTCTCGAAGACATTGTCTTTTATTCGACGGCGTGAGTGAAGACCCTATAGATCACTGTAGAAGTTTTTACGGTTCAACAAGGACCATGGATATCCACATGGTTGTCAAATGCGAACATATAGCGAATATAATTGTATCAATCCACTACACTGTCGGTTGTTATCTAGTCTGTCTGTAAACCTGAATTTGAGTATCTTCTAAGCAGCGCCGATAAACAATTTCAATAATTTAGGTTAGCATTAAACCCGGATGTTCAGAAAATAATTTATGCTATGTATTTTTGTTACGCCTGTATTTTGGGCACGCCCAACAGTAGTTATCGATAAGATATTTTTCTCGAATGGAAATACATTGACCGTTTGCTTTTTCGCAATTTCGCACAGTGGCAATAAGGCCATGCCGTGCCACCATTTTATTATTTTAATACTCTCTCAGTTTTTAAGGGTTAAATCTCTTAAAGAAATTCAAAAAAAAAGAAACAAAGATCTACAGCTGGTTGACTTTTTCACATTTTTTCTGCATGAGTGATTACTACTTGTGCATCACCATAAATTAAACTAAAAATAAAAATATAGCCCAAACAAAAACTGGCCTAAAAGAATTGTGATTTTTTTAGGGGAAATATACAAGTTCTCAATTTCCACTTTTAGAAACGGCGGCTATGATGAAGTGAATACTTGTTTTTACCGATAAGTTTTTAGTTCCCAGGAAATGTTAAATGACTTGAGACACTCGTAGTAGATTTATTTTAGAAAGAGAATAATTATTACATAAGAAAGCTGGAATATTTACCTTAAAACAATTATGTATTGCAAGTTTGTAAAATTATTGATTAATCGTGAGAATTTAATATAAAATTATCAAGTCGACTTAGACGATCGCATGTGGCATAAAATACATTTAATGGCTAGACACGATACATGACGCATATGATACTATTTAGGGGTGTGCAATGTTAGCCAGAGTTTCAAGTGTAAATATAAGCAAAGAATCTTCCACTATTTAAAAATGTAATTACAATTATAAAAACGATCCAGATTGCAACAACCCTTTTTATTAACTCCGATTAACTTCACGTGAACTAGTATTATAATGAGTGGTGATATATCTTTACAATTAATAATTCCAAATAGTGTATCATCGTAAGTAGTGTTACATTTAACGTTACATTTAATTGTTCATAAACAAAGGAAGTGACAAAAGCGAGAGTTATAGCTAATCTATGAAGTAACATCGGGGTGTTACACAACATATAGTTTACGAGTGAGAGTGATAAATAACATTATTTTGAAATATTACTCAATCTGAAAACTGAGGATGTTTAGCATGCATCTTGTGTGATTATAATATATAGAAACTCATCCCTAGAGTAACAAACATTGAGTAATTCATATCATGTACGACAATAGATATAGACAGCCTGCCTACGTTATTATGCAGATCACACGAATTAAAAAGTGGATGTATGTATAAAAAAGCAAAACATATTTTAATTTAAATATAATGAAAAGTTTAACGGTTAAAGAAAGCTTTATTCAATTCTATCTAAAAGGATAACATTCTTGTAGTAAGTATTGGTTAATTATATAGATAAATGCATAGATAAACAATGAACATGGAAATATGTTTACAGACTCAACAATATCAACGTTTGCAGCAATAGAAAAGATTGACCAGGTCTCCGTCATATGAAGTTAAAGCGCACCTACTTATCGACAATTCTAATGAAAAGCCTTCATGAAATGCATATCTGTGTATTACATGTTCTTTAATTAGTCAAATTGTTCCTCTCTTGTCACCGCTCCTAGTCTCAAATGTATTTCCTAACTCGTTTCACCAAACACCGGAAATGTGAAAACAAGCAGGAAAATACGATTATCAGAATTTTAGTATTATATAAATTTTAAAGAAAAATTCTCAAAAAATTAACACTTATATCATATTTTATTACAATGTCTTATTATGAATAAAATACAATAAAGTAACAGGTAGTATTTATGTTAGTTTTTACGCCGGTACCATTCTAATAAATCCATCATAATACCACCATTTGACTCGTCGAAACATGTTACTCAAGAAAAGATTGTGATATATGTATAGTACTTTGATATCAATTGCATAACCGGACAACCAGATAAACAGATTGAAAGACAGAAACATAACCTTTATAGTATAAGACTATCAATTAATGCTCCCTGTTACTCGCAATTTTTCCTGTGAAACCGCGTCACCTGCTGTAAACCTGTTACAGAAGAATCGAACGTTTACGTAAACGTCTCTGGTGTACACAAGTTTACAGATACGCGTCTCGTGTACAAAATAATCTCAAGTTTACAGACGCGCGTTCGGTGTACACAATAATCGAAAGTTTACAACCGCGCTTCTTGTGTACGAACCAATCGAAAGTGTACGCCTGCGCCTCTGTTGTACAAAAAAATCTAAGATTTTCCTACACAATTAAATAAGCTTAAACCGAAATTAAATAAACAATGGCTCACACAATCACGTCATTTCCGGAAGAATGAGTCTGCAGTTTTTTAAAAACTTATTTCAAGTCACTAAAAATATATTAGAATTTTATTTCGGGATGAAAAATACCATTTAAGACTATTTAATAAATGTTATCTAAAATGTGTGCGAAAATAAAACAAAATAAGCAAACGAACACTCCCCCACCCTAAATAAGTAAACGTTTATGCCTGGGAGCGTGATATTATGTAAACATAATATTTAGAACACTACTCCTCTATAAAAATAGAGAAGGTAATCATGTGGGATGGTATCGTTAGGAACGAACGTATATCATAAAGCACCCTTCTTGGAAAAGTGGAGGTAAAGCCTTGGAGGAATGTATCATGATTAATTAAAATATACTACACAGAATTAATAGACTGGATTACATCGAGTTATCTTTTAATGAAACACTCCGAGTTAATGCTTTGAGACAGGATATCATGATAACGAAAGTTTATGTACCCTCCTCTGGTGTACAAAAGAATCGAAAGTTTACCTACACAATAAAATAAGCGTAAACTGAAATAAAAAAAATAAATAATGACGATGGGACCCCTCCCCGTTTTCCACTCATACTCACGTCAACTCCGGAAAACTGAGTCTACTAGAAGTGTTTATGTAAATCTCTTCTTCAAATCAGAAAGTCTAAGTATATTTTAAAAACGCAATCGTTTTTTAATTACATATATTTCATTAAGTGTATTAGTAAAAGTGTATTATTAAAAGTGTATTAATAATGTTATTAATATAACTATCGAGGATTGAAATTTAACGATACCAGTTATGACTGTATATTTCCGAATATTAATTTAGTATAACTTTAAAACAAATAAATTATGTAAATTCGAAATAAACGCATATTATTTGTGCCATTTTCATATAACTATATATATGACCTGCCAGAATAATATTCAGCGAGATTACCCTGACGGACATACTGAATACATTTAGGTTGGTGTTCTTATCGCAGTTTCGACGTCAAATTTGTCTATGGCTTATATATTTGTTATTTAATCTAAAATAAGTAGTTAGGAATATCCCGAATGTAATACTTACGTTTACAAGAATTCTCCCCGACGGACCGACAAAAACCCATGACACCGTAACAGGAAATAGATATGAAAAAATGAAAATAAAAATAAATAAGAAACCCATTAATATAAACTAACGGGACCTGTGTAAATTACACGAAATGATGTTTTCAATACTAATTATCTAGTTCCTAACCTATACATCACTTTGTATATACTTTAGATTAAATTAAATTTGGCTCCAATTCATGAGTAGCATACAAAGATTCGGGAGTTCGTTGCTTTTGATGTAAACGTGACACACAAAATACCACACACGCAATCGTATTAATATGCGCCTTCCTGGTCGTCCCCTCCCTACCTCCCTCCCCCCTTCGATGTAGAAAAAAGATCGTAGAAGTTGCTTGGAATCGAACTATAAACCAGTCGGGTTGACGTTAAAAACCGACGTCAAAATCCTACGTTTCTTTACCGTTGCGCCAAAGGTAAATAGTTGAATATATTACAACAATTAGGTTACTTAAATGCTTGTCAAAATCTAGGTGCAACACTGACCCTAACTCTAACGACAGGGTCAAAGTTAGCGAGGGTCCTAATGTAACAAAGCACACGCTATTTGTTAGTAAGTTACGCTTGCTTTATTATGAGCTACCCCCCTTCTGGATAAGAGTGAACTAATTTTTAAAAATAGTTACTCGTGTACAATGGACACTGCGCATATCTACTAAAAAAGGTTGATATGCCATCCGTTCAAAAAAAAATAATAATACTGGTCCTCTCTACAACCAAAGGAAAGGAAATAAATGGTGTTCACGTTTTAAGAAATACTAAAGATACCGTACTTTTTAAGCAGTTAACGTAATTAAATAGCCAATGCCCTCAAAAACGCCAAAATAAAAAAACAAAAAATAGTTTTAAGTTTTAAGCAACACAAAAAAGTACTGTTTAACCAGGTGATAAAAAATGTATTATTTCTTCCCCTTCCCCTCGAAATGTAGAAAACACATCATAGAGGTTGGTTGGGATCGAACTATAAACCAGTCGGGCCGAAGTCAACAATACTACGTCGCTAACCGTTGCGTCAAAGGAAATACTTGAAAATGTTTCGAAAATGGTACATAATTCCATATCACTGTGATTATCGGCCTCAATATTTTACAACAAGCAAAATATAAAGGAATGAAAATGAAAATAAATAGTCAACCAGAAATTCATTAATCGAAATGAACACATAAAATGGAATGATTAATAACACGTATAAGTAACACATCGTATTTTGTTTCTGCATTTCATTCCATTTTTCTCGTGCCAACTTGTGTCCGTATTTAAATAAAATTAAATTGATCCATTGTTTTTCTTTATTGGTGATCTAATAATGGTACAGCATTCCATATTATTTTGATTATCGATCTCAATATTTAAAAACAATAAGCATAAATGAGTTGTATTCCTTGAAATCGTGCACAATATATCAAGTGGATATTGACACGGGCTGGACACCTGGGTGTTCCAAGTTCGAATCCAGTCAGTTCCACATTACTAATAAAATGGGATGTTGGCAACCTTCTCGTGGTCCTTTCTGTAAGTAGCCGATGTCTTTCGAGAAAGATTTCTAACTAGAGGGAAGCTAATGCCAACACCAGAATCGTCTGATTCACACGAGAGAAGAAGAAGCAGACACGTCATGGATAACCACCAATTATGTATTACATCCAAGTTAGTGATGATACAAGCTGAAAATGCAATGCGTGTGAATCATCTTGTTAAAGACGTTTTACTCGCCTGATTCTGTTTTATTTTTTTATATATAATCAAATATTCGCAGTAGGTGTAACGAGAAATTTACGCCGATATAATCAGGTAATTATTTTAGTGCTTGTATACAAGGCGTGAGGAAATATCTCCTTATTACGACAGGATCCTAATTTACTACTCAAATATACATTTTGCAAGAAAATAATATGAAGAAGTGTATAACATGGTGCTTAACTTCGAATTCAATGGAAACAACATCAAATTATTCCACAAGTTTCTTATTTTTACTAGATAAATGATGATAACTACTTACAGAGTATTGGAAAAATAAACGTACCAGCCTCACAAAACATAGGTCAACACAAAAAATAGAATGTATTCACATTTATTGAGCAATGCTACTTACAAAGGTGTTAAATACTGTTTACAACTGTAACTTAATCAACTCTATGGAAGATGAAACAGCATATGTTGAATGCTAGCGCAACTTTTGGTTATTAAAAAGCATATGCTATACCATTTTTAACATATTCCTTTATTGTAAGAATTATATTTCTGTAATAATACTATATAGTATGATATAATAGGAAGTTAATTTCCACAAACCTGCATTTTAAGGGAAAAGCTTAGATGTTTATTTATACAATTAAAATAATATTTGTGTTATTATATTTCACAAAGTAGTATTTCGCAAAACCTAAAATTAACTTTATATGACTTCATTATGTTAATCAATGGACTTTACGGTCTTGTATCATACACAACATTATTTACAGTTAATCAATGCCCATCTTTATAATTGTCTTTCTCCATTTAAAAATAAATATTTCGTAAATATTCGAGCAATATAGTTTTCGTTTTATGTGTATATAAAATGAAGTAGTGTTTTCGCACGCATTTCGCTATATGTGTGGATTACTAAGTATATTCGATGTTTATATAATTACATACGTATATATAAGCATATATGTCCATTTGCATATTCATTATGTGTGTGATGATGCATGCTTTTATATATGTCGATGTGTACATCTGTATTTATCCATGATTACATTTGTTTTAATAAACAAATAGCCGACATAAACTATTTTCACACTTTCAAAAATATTTACAGTCGTTAATTAATCTAACAAAAGATAAAACAATTCGTTAGGCTTAAAAGATTAGAATGAAATTAATGTACTCGTACATGAAGTTAATTTTGATATCTACATGTTTTTTTCGTTCCATATTGCCATTTAAAAAACATATTCGTTTTAGTTTACTATTTTTTATACTTCTGACAATTATTCTATCATTCTGCAAAATAAATCCCTTCTAAATAAATTAAAAGATAGATGGAACACTGAAAAATCCTTATTGAGGATAGTATTTACTATTATTGCATTTGTCTATGCTTGTCTAATTATATCACATTCAATTGTACATTGAGAGATCTATTCAGAGTGTATTTTTAAATGATTCTGCGTCGATTATCCAGATACTAAGCCACATAGATCCACCGATTGTCCATATATATATATATATATATATATATATATATATATATATATATATATATATATATATATATATAAATATACATATATATATATATATAAATATACATATATATATATATATATATATAAATATACATATATATATATATATATATATATATATATATATAAATATACAGATATATATATAAATATATATAAATATATATATATATGTATATATATATATATTTTTTTACATGATTCACCCCAAACAAGGCAGGACGCCACTGTAAACGTAAGGGGCTACTGAGAAAAAGGAAAAGGGGAGAAGGATTAGTGGTTCAGCTTAAATTGGAATCTGAGCAGCGAGATGTCTGTTTACATTAGTTTTAAATTTCTGCATGTCAGTACTGTCGGGGAAACAGGGGGCAGGGAGGGAGTTCCAGAGGCCAGCAGCATGAGGAAAGAAGCTATTTGAGTAGAATGCTAACACTGCTATATATAATGCTATATATATGTATATGTTTAAATATATATATATATATATATAGCAAAGACGTGTCTCTGTGCGTTCAGCAATCATATTTTAACGGTTGATGTGCCACTGATGACAAGGATATATTTATAATAAATATCTCATTTGCTATGTTCTAGTCACAGGGTTGATATATTAAGGTTTGAGAGGTGTAAACATGATACACAATTACCTCGAAAATTCAAATATCTCCGATTTTAATGAAATTTAAACCATACATATCCGAGACAAATTAAGAGATATTCCCTAATTTTCAATACCATCTGTATTATTTACGAGGATTAAAATTGAAATAAAAAGCACATACTGCCCACTTTGAATGTTTGTTATGAGTGTTATCTTATTTTCTGTCTTTATTCATTCGTTTTAACATAAATATACTTAACATAATTTTATACAATTTGTAATGGAACATCGTTAAGTTGCAAGGGTTTACATTTAAGGAATTTACCAATATTATTAATATGGCTACTACAATAACTAATAGCACTTATATTACTGCTTAGACGAATTAAACAATTAAAGGTTATATACTTCAAAACTACTTGAAATAGTTACGTATTATATCATAGAAAGAAAATGACCATTGCTACTATTACTTCTGTGAATAATAATACTACCAATAATAACCATGATGATAATAGCATTAATACTACTGCTATGTTTATAAACAATATAGACTTTGACGATTCAGAATGAACTATTAGAATTTGGAATAAAGCATCATTGATTTACCAGGAATGTGATAGAAGGTAAATACTACTTCTTCTATTACTAACCTTCATATTATGTTAGCTGTTATGATATGAATCTCAAAGATCGTCTGTCATATAACTGTTTATATGGAAAGAAAACACTACATCACGACGCTGACGTAAGCAAGACAATTAAGACCATAAATGAAGCTAATAATCTAATGGCTGATGACGTGATTTATACATTATAATAAGTGTGTAATCAAGAGAAATCTCATGATATGTTGCCATGGTTACTTCACATAATAATCTGAGTTCGTCTCAATTATTTCTAAATATGGCGAAGAATCTGTCAGCTTCATCTTTTAAATTTGGTTGACTCTAAACATAGATGATCAAATATTACATTATTTCTTGTTTCTTTTGTTCACCACAAATAAGGCATATTGCCACTGAATCATACTGTGATAGGTTCCAGATTTATCTAGGTCAACCTGGGTGGGGAGTTGGGCAGCAACATGTTTGTTCACATTACATCTGCATGTTGGTATGGTCGGGGGAATAGGGAGCAGGGAGTAAATTCCAAAAGCAAGTAGTCCAAGGAAAACAGTTATTCGATTATTATTGTGAAGGGTGTGACATAAATATGAACAAATAAATGGATGAAAACGATTCTATGGTGATAAACAATATAACATTATTTTTTCATAATTTTACAAGTAAAGGAATCATTATGAATTATTTAGATTAGAAACAACTTATTAGTTAAAAAAAAACTATTCTACAGAATATCACCAAATTTGGAACGAGTTATTCTTACATTGCTAGGAGTTTCATTGAAGAAGAATTAACTTCTACCATCATTACTATAATGGTTAGAACTAATAAACAATACTTTAGAACAGTTTAAACATAAATATCAGATATGAAATAAATTCTAATGACTACGACGGTGTTACTTTTCTATGAGAGCAAATGAGCCGGAAACCTACCATTTTTTGAAATGGCTGTACACATATATTCTAAAACAATTTAACACATTATTTAAAATAAAACAGACATAGCATAAATGAGAGAAAATCTAATGAGGAATGTTTATTTATTTTTAGGAGAAAAAGGAACTAACAGATGTCTATTTTAAAAAATAAAAGAACGAAGTTTCAAACACGACTGATCACATTCTTATGAAAATTGTAACGTAGTAAACATGAAAGAAGTCTAATTAGTTATGTTTTATTTAATTTTTAGGTGGCAAACAGGTCAAACATTTCTATCTGTGAAAATAAATGTACACATCGATTCAGATACTAAAGGTGTTTTAGTCAGCTATCTTTAATTTAATTTTGGAGGGGGGGCAAAAGATATTGAAGTACCTTGAAAATAAATATTACTATAGTTTCAAAAACTATTAGTCAGATTTTTATGAAACCTGGAACACATATAGTAGCTATAAAATGGAGTCTACTTAGATGTGGTTTGTATATCTTTGAGTAAAGCAAAATAGAATAAATCGATAGATTAAACATCTTCGGGGTAAATGTGTATGGAACACAGTAAATGCCTTTTATATTATTATTTTATGATAGCAAAGGAGGAAAACTTGCTTGAAAATAAATGCCTACATTCATTTGAAAATTACTTGAAGTATGTTTATGAATTTTTAAACACAGGTAGTAGTCACAACGTTATAGTTAAACGTTATAGTTTTTACTATAATTGTATACGTGAATTTGCCCTCATACACCTACCTAGAAATTATAAACACTTAATTTCAAGTATTAACTTTGATTAAATTTGCACGTAAAATATCTAAACTCTATCTGTCATCGACGGACAGTTTTTGGTCGAAACTGTTAACATCCTCTAGTCCAGGAAAATTCGCTGAAGCTGTAGTTATTAAGAATAAGCCGATTACATATCTAAATTATGTGATCTTACTGGAAATCATTTTACTACGTGATTATAGCTGTATTCATACAAACACACGCGCACGAACACACCCACATATAGTGAATAGTACTCAGTCATGAGACTATATAACTCCGCCTAACAACGTAAGGATCGATCAACTGGTGTTATGAGACTTATTCTCTATATTGTATGAAGTATTCCAGGGAATCTTGATAATTCAAAAACTATTTATATGATCAGGCTTAAATTTGCAGGGTAGTTACTAATATCAAATGACATCATATTATGACAATGACCGAACTTTTAAAAAGTAAAATTCAAGTAGGTCATGAAACGTTCGGGAGTACTTTGGCTCAAATATGGTTGTTGAACACGATGTCCCAAAATATAATCATATTTCAGTTTGATCATGCCCTCTCCAGTTTTACCAAAGTTAGTGACGATTGGTCAACTCATTTGGACGCTTGGATTTACACAAACAAATAAACAAACAAACACACACAGAAACAGTAAAACCAAATACGACATAAAAACCTCATATCCGACATTGTCAGTATTGTATTTTTATTACACAGGTGTGTATATATACATATATATATATATATATATATATATATATATATATATATATATATATATATGAATCCGAGCTGAATCAAACAAAAAGCGAATATTTATATTTTGAAGACAATTTCAAAATTTCCTTTACATGACTCACGAAGTGTTCGTCACTTACGGTGCGAAAATATCTTTAAAATTGTGATTAAATTAGAAATGTATTGACACACATTTGTTGTTATTAGTGTTTTGAATTGTATTGAAATTACGATTTATTACATTTTTAATGCTGCTACTTGCACGCGCTCTAAACGTGACACGCCTCGTTTTAAAGGTTATACTTGTATGTGCTTAAATTATAGTGTTATTGTTTCTATCTAAATTAGTAACGCTATTATTTGTTTTGGGGTTAAACTTGAAATGTTACTGACAAACAGGTGTTCCAACGTGTATACACTTACATTTAACAGATTATTATCTCAGTAAATTTATCGAGATTTTTTTCTGATGAGGCTCTAAACTTAATTATAGTTGGAATTGGTTATTGCAATGTTAACAAAGAGTTATGTGATGAGATAATTTTAATGTATTTTATCGCCATCAAAATCACCAGTATACAAGTACATGTTTTCCTGAGTTACATCGAAACTCTCAGATGACTGCATTCACGAAAGGGGCATCGAATACACCACAGATTGACGGATCTCCTCGAAAAGGTATATGGACACATTTAATACAGAACCTACTTATTTCGTCTAATTAGCGCGATTTTATATCTGATATTATAATGCTTTTTTATATTAGGATGCAATGCCGATAGCTTGAACGAACGAACGATACAATTAGAGATAACAGTGGATGCGTGTATAATATTTAATGAATAACAGTGTTTGATAGAAACTATGAAATAAACACAATACTTCATATTTAACTTGTGTACGCCGTTCATTGAAAATGCGATAGCCGTTTACACACACTGTACATAAATGTCAACAGTCTTATGTGAAAGGCACACCAGCTATCTATAAGATCATTAGTTTAAATTACATGAACATTTAAGTAGACAATGAAATACGTTTTTATAGATTTCATTATAATTGATATTATTATGATTATTTTACGAATAACTAACTATCAAAGGTCAAACACCATTCGAGGATAATTGTCAATGAGATTGGTGTACAAATATATACCTATTGCTATGCGATAGGTGTGACTGATATGCTTAAATATTAAACATAATTTCGTTGTTGTGTACAGCATAAATTTTAAATAACATTTCACTTGCTAAACGGACAGATTGAATGGACGCATATTCAAAATAGGATTGAATTCATGTACACTCGTGTATATATAAATATATATATATATATATATGTTTATATATATATATAATTATAGATATATGTATCTATCTATCTATCTATCTCTCTCTCTCTCTCTCTATATATATATATATATACACATATATATATATATATATTGATATATACACACACACACGCACACACACATATATATATATATATATATATATATATATATATATAGAGAGAGAGAGAGAGAGATAGAAGAAAAAAGAGTGATAAATATGCGACGATTGTCCAAATTTATTTCAAATTTCAATTGTTCAATGCAAGGTTGTCAGTAATAAACTAGTGTTTATTTTTCTTTCCTTAAGCCAAGGCTTTTCAAAGATCGAAATCTTATCATCAGAGGAGAAATACAGATGGATAAGTTGGCTTTCGAAAAAACCAAAGTTCAAATATTTGAAAAATATGAGAATTATTATTAAAAATTATTAAAATATTTTTTGTCAAAAAACGTATTGAATGAAAAGAAAAATTCCGTGAAAAAGATATGCAAATTGTCCGGGTGGTATATATATTCTTTAAGATCAAATCGATTCGAATCCAAAACATATTCTAAACATTATATTTTTGTTTATGGTATTATGAGAGCTGATGTCTATGCGTAAAAGAGCTTGTTAATGTAAGTTTTATTGTAAAATGTTTTATTATCACATGGTATGTTTCATTGAATTATCTCGATTGATTTCACTGAAAGGAAATATATATATATATATATATATATATATATATATATATATATATATATATATATATATATATATATATTCTGATTGTGGAAATAAATATGTATATATAATTATATATATATATATGTAATTATTTCAATAATAAAGACAAAAAAGAATATATATATATATATTCTTTTTTGTCTTTATTGTTGTAATCATAACACACACACACACACACACACATATATATATATATATATATATATATATATATAATTATATATACATATTTATTTCCACAATCAGAGAATATATATATATATATATATATATATATATATATATATATATATATATATATATATATATATATATATATTCAGTTACATGAATCTTAGTAATCAATTGGGGATTCCTACAATGAATATCACTATGCGATAATGAAGGAATTTATAATTTCTATCTAAATATATATATATATATAATTATTTGTAATATGTCGCGTTACTACGATTTAGTGTAGCAAGAACCGTGTATATTCGAAAGTGGAACCCCAGTGGCTGGAGTCTGGTGCTTTACTACGTAAACAATACGAAATTTCTTGCGCCAGTAGTGGACCTGATACCATGTATTGAGGAGGCAATTAATTTTCTTATATTCGTTAGAATACTGATAACGGTAAGTACTCTATTCTTTTTGAAGGAAGTACATATATTTTTAAAAAAACCTTTGCATTAAATTCCACCCTTTTTGATTGGGCAATCTTACCAGCTTAAGTTCTACCTATGACTAAAAACGACAGTCATATATATGTCAAGAATGTTACCAAACCTATCAAGAACCTTGATGCCAGCAAACGACTGGTCTTGACAACATTCCAATCATAGTACATAAACATGTTCAAGCGGGAGTTGTTCTTATTTTTCCAAATCTGTTTAAACACTGCTTGAAGGATAAATGCTTCCCATCACCATGGTACGTATCGTTAGTCTGACCTGTATTTTAAGATACTAGAAATCGGCCATGTGCTTTTCAGTAAAAATTGTTATGAGTAAGTTGCTTTAATATGTGACCAATTAAGGAATGTGTAAATCATCTCAGCAAAAACAGCTTACACAGTGACAAGTAATATATATTCAGTGTGGCAATATCAACAGCAGAAGTGGTGACTGAAATTTTGCACATGATCAGTGAATCTTTCACCGGGGGATTCGCTTCTACAGCTATAGCTTTTGACATATCAGAAGCCTTTGATATGCTTTGTCATCACAGTCTATTTCACAAGTCTGCTAGCTATTGAATATTTGAAAATATCGTCTCAACCATCAAATCCCTTTCTCATATAGGGTTAAAAGTAGTCGTTGATGGGTAAAAGTCTGAAGCACATAGTATCAATGTCAGCCTGTTTCAGGACGTCATTCTCGGATCAACCGTCTTTCTGATATTTATCAATGACCTCCCTAAACACATTTTGAGATCATATGTCAATATTTATGAAGATGACACAACGATTCATGGCAACATTTAGAGGCGCATTTATAATCACGTTCTTTCTTATTCTCTATCTTATGACCTGAAGCAGGTGTTGCAAAGGGGAAAAGGTTGGCTTGTTTATGTTAATGCCTTTCAAACAAAGCTTCTCTTATTTTAGCACAAACGCTCAGACCCTCACTTTCCCTCAATTGAAATAAGTAGCTCTCCTATTGAAGATACGTTTTGATTAATTTGTAGAACTTACATTCACTTCAGACTTTAAATTAAAGATTTACATCAAATATTTTGCTAAGGTCGCTAGAAAAATGGTTGGGTAATTCTACTGCTCAGAGGATATTTCACACCTGACGCAATTCTCTACTTGTATTAAAGTAGTTCTCCTGCTTTGACAGAGTACAACACGGACTTCGAAATCTTGTGAGTGACGTCCTATTTTCTTCCCTACAGCCAGTTCTTTACAGTAGAGATGTTGCTAGTTATTCTCTGCTTTATCGTCATTATCATAGTAGGTGTGCTACCTAGGGTACATCTATGGTTTCCCTCTCTATGGAATTCACAACTAATACTCGTCTATCTAGTACTACTGTCAATGTTTTCCATTTATTCAGCTGTGTACCTAAAACTAAACGGGGCTTTAACGAACAAAGTTTATGTCTTAGGAAAACCCGTTAGTGGTCCAGAATACTGCGCAGCGGCTACCCAGCTGAATACAATTTGGTCGTTTTCAAGTCCCATATAAACACATTCTTGTTGAACCGTCCACTTAAAAATAAAAATGCTGCTAAATTTAAACCATGTAACGTTATTATGTCACCGCATACCTGACATACTCATTAACCTTTGTCCTCGCTTAGCATTTACCCCTTAATAAGTTGTGACACTTTCGTATATATATATATATATATATATATATATATATATATATATTTGTATAAAATATAGTGAAACGAAATCACATAATCATCAACGCATTAATTTATTTCAACATTGTATTATTGGCTAGCAACCAAGTGAGATGATTACATTTTTTGCAAAAATGTAATCATCTCAATTGGATGATTGACAATACCACAAGGTTGAAATAAATTATTGCATCGAGTATTACGTGATTTCGTGTTACAATATTTTAGTTTATTCTTGCTCTGTTTATTACATTGAGCTCTCACACCCGGATTTCCGCCTGGAATGTGTACCACACTATATATATATATATATATATATATATATAGAGAGAGAGAGAGAGAGAGAGAGAGAAGGAAGAGATAGTGTATATATATATACATATATATATATATATATATATATATATATATATATATATATATATATATGTATGTATGTATACGGGAAATGAAAAAGGAAAAACCGAGAGAAAGTTTTCATATATGTATAAACGTTTCGTCTTTATTGTAAGACTTCCTTAAAATGATAATTTTAAGGAAAATGTCATGCCAGTACATAGAAATATTGGGGTGACATGATGGGTTTATAAGGAAAAGTTGTAGCCGTGGCTACTAAAACGCTGGACGAGGGTCCGGGTTGCGAGAAGTCAGTCAGTAGCAAAGAGTGAAATGAATATGGAAAGCTTTGGGTGAGTACATTAACGTGGCAGTGAAAAAAAGGGGGTGAGAGTGTTGGTGAATGTTTCTTAGGGGGGGAAAGATGAAAGGGGGGCTGAGGTTTTTGTCGTGGTGAGATGTGGCATGGATTTTCAGGTGATGGGGAAAGATGAGGGAAGGGGTGAATTATGTGTCTTTGGTATGTAGGTGGTATCATAGTTCGGAAAAAAGATTTGAAGAAATGAAGATACTTTGATAATAGGCTAGGGTTTGGAAGGGTATGAAAGAAGTAGTCGAACGGGTTAGATAGGTGAGAGGAAAGAGGGGACATTTTGTTTTGGTCAGGTGTGAAATGTGGTAGGGTAGGAGTATTGACCAGATTGCTATGTCAGGAATGTGTGAATATAAGTGAGTTAGAAGGAATGTGTTGAAATGTGCTGTGAACATGACCATAAAGATAAGGAACAGAAAAATAAGAAGAAAAATAATATTTATTTTGGCGAGAGATAAGTGAAATGTAGTTTTTTTCTGGATGTGTTGATGGTTTGAGATTAAATCTAGGGCAAAAGGAGTTTAAATATCTAATAGTTGTGAGGGTGTCTGGAGTGTGTACATTACCAAGGATGTAATTTGTGGTTAAGTAGTGTGGAGTCATAGTATAAAACATAGGTAGTACCACACACAAGATGGCACGTGCATAGCTGACATTATCACCCCACTAATGGGCACCATCACCACCTGTACATCCAAAACTTAGGCAACTTTCTTAACAACATAAGAAACATAAACGTAAAAAAAGAACAACATACATAGCTTACATATAACAGCGCTTTACACAGATATGCCAGTTAAACATGGCTACACTTACTCCACACACATCTAAAGAAAATCAAAACCGACGTATCATTTCCCCACAACACTTTAATATAAATAATTAGACTCATCACTGACGTAACATATTTCCCATTCCACGACGAATTCTACAAACACACATTTTGACTCCCTATGGACAACCCTCTAAGCGGTGTATTTTTCTGCGTCTTCTTAGAATTCTTAGAATCCGGCCCTTCTAAATTTAGACTACCTCCTAACATCGAATACTTCAGATACATTGACGATATTCTTATTTTCCTCCCCGAAGACATACCAATTAATAACCTCAAAGCCAACTTTTACACAGTAAATCCCTCCATCAAATCCATACATTAAACTGAGATAGAAAGTTCGATACAATTCCTAGACAATCTACCAATAAAGTCCAACAACAAACTAGCATTCAAAGTACACTGCAAAAACACTCACAAAAACGACTACATCCACTTCTACTTTAACCACATTCGCAAGATAAACACAGGTATGATTATAGGTTTTTTTCCTGAGGAAGTCTTACAATGAAGACGGAACGTTGATGAATATATAAAACATATTTCTTGTGTTTTCCTTTTTCATTTCCCATTTATATATATATATATATATATATATATATATATATATATATATATATATATATATGTAAAAGACAAAATGAAATAAAGGATAAGCAAATCAACAACTAGCAAAAATGAACTCATGTTCTATTACTGGTTATTCGGTTCACCAATAACTCTTTTAGTTCTCGTCGAACTTCGCTGTTGACTCAAAGGAGACGATATGTCGTATTTACTTAGATCCGATTCTCGAATCGCCGTCGTCGCTACTATTAGTACTGGTTTCTTCTCTCTCTCTCTTTTCTCGTGGTCTCCGGCAGCCATTTGTCGCATGCTTGTCGCTGTTGGTTATACTATTTGCGCTCCCTTTTCTTCTGCAACTTTTTGTTGTCACGACTGCTACCGTTCACCGCTCGTCGTCGTCCTCGCAGGCGCCGCTGTCATCATCCTTCTCGGACTGTTGTCCTCGCTCTCTGAAATCAATTTCTTAAAGTATAACAAGCCTGTTTTCTGTTTTAAAGAGCCGCTTTTATTTAATTACTTTAATTAGCCGACCTGAACGAGTCGTTGATTGAGAGAGAGTTTACGCTAACTGACTTCACTAGTTAATATTCGTATTGCCCGAGAGAAAGGAGTATTGAGATTTACTAATTTGCTCTTAGATTTCTGTCATTCCGAATCTTTCTCGTACAGTTACATTTTTGGTGATCTTGACTTTCTCGCTTCCAAGTCAACTCTCATTCCCTCTCGATTTTAATTTTCCCACGCTGAAATCTCGCTATCAAATCTCGCGACCAACACGCAGTTGTGATCTCAACTTCTGACCTCTCGTAACCCGAAGGTTACGTCAGTTGTCATCGTGATCGTGGGAAAACACATCGAACCAAACCGCACGGAATGACTCCGCCACAATTCGCGCAAGTCAAACCCGTCTCAAACAGATGCGTCAAAGCCATAATCTAACACTCAAAAAGACATATTGAATAGTTCTACCAAAATATTTAAATTGTAAAATACAATCATCATCGGTCGGTAGCAGAACTTTAATTAAATACAGAAAAGTTTTCAAATTCATACAAAGAACGCAATTTGGAAAAAATAGTCCCGTGTAATAAACAGTAGAAAGGGAGAAAGAAAGAAAGAAATGGTAAAAAGAAAAAGAAAAAGAAAAAGAAAGAAAAAAATCAACAGTTAGCGTATAAACGCCGATTGGAAATGCTGCAAATTAATACAGTGGGGAAGAAAGATTAGTAATAATTTTAAATGAATGGCATCAAAGAATTGAACAAATAAGGATGAGGAGGAGGAGGAAGAGGAGGAGGAGAAGGATGAAAAAAGAATTACAGTTATAGAAGTTATCCGTTATCATATTGATTTAGGTTCATTTCGATTAGATGTAGCAATATTATAGAATCCTGATCTTTGAATAATTGTATGATTATAACGTAGGATTAAACAAGATTGTATGAGACGACGGAGTTTAGTGCCGTGTATATGTTTTATTGAAATCGCCCTCTATGTATTGAAGTGATGACCAAAATAAATCATGTTTGTGCATAACGCGTTTGAGTTGTCACAGTTTTTTATAGCACGATTGTGTTCATAAATTCGTTTCTTTAACGGACGTTGTGCCCCAGCCAAAATATATTTTTCCGAAAGCGGCGCATGGTATAGTATACATTCCAGCTGAAGTAGAAGATGTAAGGACTTCATTTTTGTTTTTATTTTTTTATGTTTTTTATTCTTTGTATAAATTTGAAAACTTTTCTGTGTTTAATAAAAGTTCTGCTACCGACTGATAATGATTGTATTTTACAATTGAAATATTTTGGTTGAACCATTAAATATGAGTTTATTTTTGGTAGTTGTTGATTTACTTATCCTTTATTCTATTTTTATTTTTACATTTTGTCTTAAACATTGCTTCTGTTATTCCTCATGTATATATATATATATATATATATATATATATATATATATATATACATATATATATATATATATATATATATATATGTATGTGTATATGTATATATATATATATATATATTTTATATTCGAAAGCTCAGTTTAAGATAAATAAATGTTATTTATTTATTTTCTACGAATTACATTGTTATGGTTTTTCAAAAAAATGTTTATACCTTTACGAAACAATGGTTTATAATAATGTGTCTACTCCTATCTACGTATTCAAAAATGGCTTAACCGCGCCCAAGACACGGATTTTCTTCCTCAAAGTTAATTACACCAGACTATGAAACGAAAGAAAAAAAAAGAAAAAAACTCTCTGACGAGGAATATTTTATATTCGAAAGCTCAGTTTAAGATAAATAAATGTTATTTATTTATTTTCTACAAATTACATTGTTATGGTTTTTCAAAAAAATGTTTATACCTTTACGAAACAATGGTTTATAATAATGTGTCTACTCCTATCTACGTATTCAAAAATGGCTTAACCGCGCCCAAGACACGGATTTTCTTCCTCAAAGTTAATTACACCAGACTATGAAACGAAAGAAAAAAAAAAGAAAAAAAACTCTCTGACGAGGAATATTTTATATTCGAAAGCTCAGTTTAAGATAAATAAATGTTATTTATTTATTTTCTACAAATTACATTGTTATGGTTTTTCAAAAAAATGTTTATACCTTTACGAAACAATGGTTTATAATAATGTGTCTACTCCTATCTACGTATTCAAAAATGGCTTAACCGCGCCCAAGACACGGATTTCCTTCTTCAAAGTTAATTACACCAGACTATGAAACGAAAGAAAAAAAAAAGAAAAAAACTCTCTGACGAGGAATATTTTATATTCGAAAGCTCAGTTTAAGATAAATAAATGTTATTTATTTATTTTCTACAAATTACATTGTTATGGTTTTTCAAAAAAATGTTTATACCTTTACGAAACAATGGTTTATAATAATGTGTCTACTCCTATCTACGTATTCAAAAATGGCTTAACCGCGCCCAAGACACGGATTTTCTTCCTCAAAGTTAATTACACCAGACTATGAAACGAAAGAAAAAAAAAAGAAAAAAACTCTCTGACGAGGAATATTTTATATTCGAAAGCTCAGTTTAAGATAAATAAATGTTATTTATTTATTTTCTACAAATTACATTGTTATGGTTTTTCAAAAAAATGTTTATACCTTTACGAAACAATGGTTTATAATAATGTGTCTACTCCTATCTACGTATTCAAAAATGGCTTAACCGCGCCCAAGACACGGATTTTCTTCCTCAAAGTTAATTACACCAGACTATGAAACGAAAGAAAAAAAAAAGAAAAAAACTCTCTGACGAGGAATATTTTATATTCGAAAGCTCAGTTTAAGATAAATAAATGTTATTTATTTATTTTCTACGAATTACATTGTTATGGTTTTTCAAAAAAAATGTTTATACCTTTACGAAACAATGGTTTATAATAATGTGTCTACTCCTATCTACGTATTCAAAAATGGCTTAACCGCGCCCAAGACACGGATTTTCTTCCTCAAAGTTAATTACACCAGACTATGAAACGAAAGAAAAAAAAAAGAAAAAAACTCTCTGACGAGGAATATTTTATATTCGAAAGCTCAGTTTAAGATAAATAAATGTTATTTATTTATTTTCTACAAATTACATTGTTATGGTTTTTCAAAAAAATGTTTATACCTTTACGAAACAATGGTTTATAATAATGTGTCTACTCCTATCTACGTATTCAAAAATGGCTTAACCGCGCCCAAGACACGGATTTTCTTCCTCAAAGTTAATTACACCAGACTATGAAACGAAAGAAAAAAAAAAGAAAAAAACTCTCTGACGAGGAATATTTTATATTCGAAAGCTCAGTTTAAGATAAATAAATGTTATTTATTTATTTTCTACAAATTACATTGTTATGGTTTTCCAAAAAATGTTTATACCTTTACGAAACAATGGTTTATAATAATGTGTCTACTCCTATCTACGTATTCAAAAATGGCTTAACCGCGCCCAAGACACGGATTTTCTTCCTCAAAGTTAATTACACCAGACTATGAAACGAAAGAAAAAAAAAAGAAAAAAACTCTCTGACGAGGAATATTTTATATTCGAAAGCTCAGTTTAAGATAAATAAATGTTATTTATTTATTTTCTACAAATTACATTGTTATGGTTTTTCAAAAAAATGTTTATACCTTTACGAAACAATGGTTTATAATAATGTGTCTACTCCTATCTACGTATTCAAAAATGGCTTAACCGCGCCCAAGACACGGATTTTCTTCCTCAAAGTTAATTACACCAGACTATGAAACGAAAGAAAAAAAAAAGAAAAAAACTCTCTGACGAGGAATATTTTATATTCGAAAGCTCAGTTTAAGATAAATAACTGTTATTTATTTATTTTCTACAAATTACATTGTTATGGTTTTTCAAAAAAATGTTTATACCTTTACGAAACAATGGTTTATAATAATGTGTCTACTCCTATCTACGTATTCAAAAATGGCTTAACCGCGCCCAAGACACGGATTTTCTTCCTCAAAGTTAATTACACCAGACTATGAAACGAAAGAAAAAAAAAAGAAAAAAACTCTCTGACGAGGAATATTTTATATTCGAAAGCTCAGTTTAAGATAAATAAATGTTATTTATTTATTTTCTACAAATTACATTGTTATGGTTTTTCAAAAAAATGTTTATACCTTTACGAAACAATGGTTTATAATAATGTGTCTACTCCTATCTACGTATTCAAAAATGGCTTAACCGCGCCCAAGACACGGATTTTCTTCCTCAAAGTTAATTACACCAGACTATGAAACGAAAGAAAAAAAAAAGAAAAAAACTCTCTGACGAGGAATATTTTATATTCGAAAGCTCAGTTTAAGATAAATAAATGTTATTTATTTATTTTCTACAAATTACATTGTTATGGTTTTTCAAAAAAATGTTTATACCTTTACGAAACAATGGTTTATAATAATGTGTCTACTCCTATCTACGTATTCAAAAATGGCTTAACCGCGCCCAAGACACGGATTTTCTTCCTCAAAGTTAATTACACCAGACTATGAAACGAAAGAAAAAAAAAAAGAAAAAAACTCTCTGACGAGGAATATTTTATATTCGAAAGCTCAGTTTAAGATAAATAAATGTTATTTATTTATTTTCTACAAATTACATTGTTATGGTTTTTCAAAAAAATGTTTATACCTTTACGAAACAATGGTTTATAATAATGTGTCTACTCCTATCTACGTATTTATATATATATATATATATATATATATATATGGTGTGTGTCTAGTTATATTGAAAATAAATCAAAGTGTTGAGGCGCAGAAAAGTGAATTATTTGAAAACTATATGTTACATATTTCAAAAGATTACCGCGGTTTCATCCAGATGAGCTAAGTTTTTACATGTCTTAAAAAAATCTATGCGCAGTGGAATCGTCAGCGTTCTGAAGTAGATCAAACCACGATGATCTCCCGCGTTACATCGATGAAAAACGGTTTATCCCTGGAAAGTCTAAATCTATTAATATGTAAACAAAACAGTTAACAAAATAACACCTTTTAAAACACAAAACTATAAAAAAAATTAATAATAAATTCCATACACAAATTTAAACCAGGTATCACCATCAAAACGAGACTTCAATATTACAACTTTTAAACGACGTATACAAACTTTGTATTTTCACTTTACAAGACACTGCTAATCTTCTACGATCTACAAAGAACACATTACATACATATACAATAAAAATACAAAACTAAAGAGAAAAAAGAACCACTAACTCAGTCAAATAAAATGAAAACCTACTTTTAAAAAAAAGTAAATAATGTATCGTATACAATTCTATTAATTCTGAAACAATACATTTTTTCCAGAGACTTTCCAGGAATGAATCGGATTTTTATCGATACAACGCAATTTCACATCGGGGTTTAATCTCATTCGGAACGCTGACGATTCCACTGCGCATAGATGGTTTAACAAATTGTAAAACGTCAGGTACATTTCTGAAATATGTCACATGTAATTTTCAAATAAAAAACTGTTCGTGATAAGAAGCCTCGGAATATTTTTCAGTGAGAGGGAAATTGATTTCACATGTCATGATGAATTAATCATTAATAGTTTCGAAGGAAAAATGTTCATACTTTTTATAAGAATCTTTAAATATATCATTACATTTTTATTAGCCATATTTCGTTGAAAATAATGAGAAATATATGTAGCATTCCATTGAACTCAACACGTCTTCCAATTAAGATTGAAAATTATTATGTTTGTAATACATATATATATATATATATATATATATATATATATATATATATATATATATATATATATGAGAAAGTAAGGATGAAGCTAATCCGACGTAATAGGAAATGAAAAAGGAAAAACCTAAAAGAATGTTTTTTTATATATTCATCAACGTTTCGTCTTTATTTGTAAGACTTCCCCAGGAGGATAAT
>OY744524.1:158757533-158772533 GCA_963556195.1 Sepiola atlantica
CTCCGGTCCGCATACTATATACGTATCTATATCCGCTCCAGTGTGTATACTATAAATGTAGCTATCTACGCTATGGTGCGCATACTATATACGTATCTATCGCCGCCTTGGTGCGCATACTACATACTCACCTTGTTCTGCCCCGGTGCGCATACTACATACCTACCTATTTCCGCCTTGATTCGCATACTATATACGTACCTATCTCTGCCCGGGTGTTCGTACTATATATGTACATATCCGGTACACATATTATATACGTACGTATCGCTGCCACAGTGCGCACACTATATACGTACCTATTTCTGCCCCAGTGCGCATACTATATACTTACCTACCATCACCCTGGGGTGCATGCTATATACGTACCTATCCCCACCCATATGCACATACATAAGAACTCATATTAATACGCCCCTGTAGTATCAAATAACCAAATTTATGTTCTTCATGTTGTGTCACTACCATAAAAAAGTAACTCATATTAATGTGCCCCTATTGTATCAAAGAACAAAAATCAAGTTCATTTATGTAGCGTCACTATCATAAAACACTCATATTAATGCACACCTGTTGTATCAAAGAACCGATATGGTGACTTGTCCAACTGTTCATTAAGAACACGTAAACGTAGCATATAGGGGCGCAATACTGCACAAGTTCCTTAACAACGTATTTCATAGAGGCTGTCTATTGCGTAAGCCCTCGATCGCATATTTTTGCTAGTTGGAAGAAGAACAGATAGTACATTTCCTCCACACTCTTTTAGTAAGAGGAGGTAATGGCTGGGAAGATGGTATCATGACAACAGAACAGATACTACACTCACTCCACAACTCTCCAAAAAAGAGGGTGGAATGCTTAGGAGGATGGTATTATGACAACAGAATAGATATTACACTACCTCCACACCTCTCAAAAGAAGAGGAGGTAATGCCTGGAAGGATGACTTCATAGCAATAGAACAGATACAACACTACCTCTACACTTCGACAGATAACCGTCTGACGCGTCCAGATCTGGTTGTATCTCGATCCGGCGCCCTGTTTAAAACAACCAAACAACACACAAACAAAAAAAATTGCAATAACCATGATAAAACATTAAAAAAATTTTTTTTTTTTAAATAGCTATAAAACATCAAAATTGGCGCCAAAGAGCAAAATATACATTGACAAAAAACATGAAAAAAACTTAAAAAATAAAGGAAAAACTAAAACAGCAATAAACAGCAATATTGGCGCAAAAAAGGCAACAAAAAACAAATTGACAAATAACATGAAAACACATCAAATAAAAACAGCCACCTTCCCTTCACGTTTGACCTAAGGCACCTCTACCAGTTAATTCTGGATAGAAGTTGGCACCTGCACCGGCGAATGCATAGACTCTTTTCTCAAGTTTGGCCTGAGGCACCCGCACCGGCGAATGCTGCCACTTTCCCCCTAAATTTGGGCTGATGCGCTGTCACCGGCGAATGCCGATACTCCCCCCCCCTCCACGTTGTGCCTGAGGCGCTTCCGCTGGCTAATGCTGACACTCTGGCCTCAAGTTTTGCCTGAGGCTCCTCCATCGGCGAATGACGCACATAGATGGACAGACAGACGTAGCTAGATGGCCGGACGGACGTAGTTGGACGAATAAATGGACAGACTGACAGACGGACGTAGCTTGACAGACAGACGGGCGAAGCTGGACGGATGGATAGACGGACGTAGCTGGATGGACGGACAGACGGACGGACGGACGTGGCTTGACAGACGGATGGAAGTAGCTGGACAGACGGACAAACGTAGCTGGACGGATGGATGGACGGACGGACGTAGCTAGACAGACAGACGGACGGAAGTAGCTGCTAAGACGGACAGACGGACGTAGTTTGACGGGCGGATGTAGTTGGACAGACGAACGGACGGGCGTAGCTGGACAGACGGGCGGGCGGACATAGCTGGAAGGGCGTAGCTGGAAGTATGTGCGGACGTAGCTGGTAAGATGGACGGACGTAGCTGAACGGGCGAACAGACGTAGTTTGACGGACAGACGTGGGTGGGCGGATGGACGGACTGACGTAGCTGGACAGACAGACGGACGGGCGTAGCTGGACAGAAGAACGGACGTAGAATCGGACGTAGGTGGACAGATGGACGGACGTTGTAGGACGGATTGACAGTCGGACGTAGCTTGACGGACGGACGTAGCTAGACCGATTGACGATGTACGTAGATGGACGGATGGACAGACGGATGTTGCTGGGCAGACATACAGACAGACGGACGGGCGTAGCTAGACTGACAGACGAACGTGGCTGGAAGGGCGGACGTAGCTGGACGTAGGTAAACAGATGGACGGACGGACGTAGCTGGATGGACGTAGCTGGTCAGACGTAGCTAGACAGATTGACGAACGGACTTAGCTGGACGGACAGACTGGTTGAGCTGGACGGACAGACATAGCTGGACGGACAGACGGGCGTAGCTGGACGGACGGAGCTGGGAGGAAAGAAGGAAGGAAGGAAATAAATAAATATTAGCGTCAATTTGGAATTTCCTCCTTCCGCATATCCCCTATAATGTCATTTCCGGTTAGATTGCAAGAAGTAGTCAGCAAAATCATTACTACATAATACATTGATTTCAAAATCACTACATTATAATGTTGAATTCACTAAAACCGGCCCAGTTGACCTATTTAGAATGAATTTTCTTCCGAATTTTCGATATTATAGATCCACCGTGACGCTGTTTCGGAAAATACTAACTTGGCTGGCGTGTTTCGCGTGTGGCGAAATAATTTTGCGGACATACAAACACACTTACACACAGACAACTGCTTTATATATATTATATTTCTATTATATTAATCATTATAAAAATAGCAAGAGTATTAGTCAGAAAATCAATAAAAAAATGGGCACTTATGCTGTTTAGAGATTAGGCTAAAACAATAACATTATAATTTAGAATGCGATATTTAACATGGGCATGGGGATTATTATCTATTTTGTTTATTAAATTGTTAGCTGCAAGTACAGAATAGTTAATCTAATCCGACCAACCCATTTTCAAAATGACTTTCTAAATCATAAAGTTATGATTTCAAACAGTTTGACTTATTATCCCTTCAACTGACTCTTTTGAAATAAAAACAAATTACAATTTTAATAATACAGAAACACCTAAAAAGTAGCTGACAATAGTAATTATTTGAACAGAAAAAAAATAGTACTTTCATTGACCCTAGTAAACATTTATTATTTAAACAAAATATCATCATAAACATTCAATTATACAGATATACAAAGCTAGTTATAGTTATGTATATAATTGTCATTCTTCTTTTTCATTATTATTGTCTTTGATGATGCCCACATTTCAGTTATCCTGTTGAGAAACAGAAATTTGTTTAAAATATGGGTAACTATTTTGTACACATTTAAATGTAATAATGTTTAGTCGCATATATTAATAATTTTATTTATATTAATATGACTTGGATGCTCCTTCCTAACCATCATACAATGATTGTGTATATCCGGAATCATTTCGATCTGTTACATCCACTGTTTTTATATCCGCATTTTTATAAGAGTCGTTTCTGATCTCTATATGTATGTACGCTTTAAGCTTCAAGTAGTATTTTTATTTGTCGATTAAGCAGCAGTTAAAATAATATTTTCTATCGATGAAGCAGTGTATTAGATGATTCTTCTTTAGGGAGTTGTGTCCGAGTGTCTTTGTAATAAACCTTGTCCGTTGATCGCTCTGTCCTTATAACATGTGCGCTTTTACGTTGGTCATAGAGAGTCTTGTTTAAAATAACATTATTATTCGATATTAGATGAGCGTATATTGCGACACTCTTTTCTTGATGATAGAAATATGGTACCAACGGAGTTTCACTAGTAATATGTTGTGCTGATTAACCAACAAATTAATAATTCACGTAAACCCATGTTGCTTTTTAATCTTGTGCCATACACGTATTAACCAGTTTATTGTAGGTTTAAAGAAACATCAAAGTTAACAAATGGTATCCCTACTTTTCGGCGCTGCATGTTCTCTTCATTCGCTTTCATAAGATCTTGGAAAGTAAGCTGTTTTCATATCTTCAAAAATGACTTACAATCTGACAAGGAAATGTGTCGCCTAATAAATGTTTTTCTCATAGACATTCATGTTTTAAGAGTTTTTGAATTCGTAGGTTTACACTATAAATCTACTAACCGTCTGCCAGCAAATACTTCTGCAACTTCCTGAATAATAAAACATTACATTTTTTCTTTCAAAAAACGCTGTTAAAAATGTGTTTCAATTGTAAAATAAGAAGTTGCTTAAATAAGATGAAAAAAGTTATAACCATCCACAGAAAGATACGCCCCTCCCTCCGTCTTATTCTTACTTATACGATCAGAAAACAATATCATTTTGTTTGGTATTTCTGGGAGGTGACGTGTAAACTTCTATGTACACATATATATATATATATATATATATATATATATATAGAAAAAGAGAGAGAGAGAGAAGGAGGGAGATACTTATTTTAATCTTTGCTGGAGCATTTTAATACTTTACTAGTACACGGGCGCATGATTACCCCTTCGTTGTGATAGACCCGTAAACATTGTCAAGTAATCAACATTGTAGAAAGTTAACTGATATACAAACTGTTCTACTGACTAGTTACGTATTGGCAGCAAACCTCTGGGGCGAGACCTTTTTAGTCTTTATCGGCAACTTTCCCACAGCTGGAGTCTCGAACTAGTATACGGTTTGTAAACCATAAAGTGATTAATGAACATATGAGGTCTATCTATCGCCTGGCGTTTGGACTCCTTTTGTTTTATTAGCCAGACACAGAAGCACTAGCGACGATACACCTCACTTACACTCTGTGCTTGACCTTGTTTTCTGACTAGGGCAATGAACGTGTCTCCTTTGTTCTCTCCATTTGAACAACTTAAGGGGGGAACCTTTTGTCACTAAGTCTCACATGACTAGTCCACGTCGTTGTCTCTCGTAGAAATTCAAGTTTGAGGTTAGGCAGGTTGTCAAACTGTTGTTTCTGTCTGGTAGTGCAGGAGCCATAGCTTTTCGATAGCGCCAAGAGCAGCTGCTCCATCAACAGGGGTATAATATCATGTGTAACAGTACGTGCGAGGTCGCTCATAGAAAGGAATCCTACATTTAATCCTGGCTTTAATTCACGAGGCAAGAACGAGCATGGATCAAGTCCTAACTAATAATCTGGCTGTGTGAACTTATTGCCAATAAAGCAGCACCAACTTTGCCATGTGCTTTAGATTGATCTTATAGCACGGCGTTTGTTACTTATATTTTATGTAGCGTTCTTCTTCGACCTAATATTGTACCCTGCTTACTTTTGTCTCTGAAAGGGTAGACACAGAACTCTCACTGGACTCAAGTGCAGAAATACATATATTCCGGGATTTTAATGTACATCACTGTGACCGTTTTAGATTCTCAATCGATACAGACGCAAATGGTAACTTTACTTACAGTTTATCCATAGCACACTCCCTCTCACAAGCTTACTTTCAGGCCCGGTCTGCCTGGTAGTGTGGAACAGCAAGCCTCATTTCTCGACCAATTTTTAACAACACTGCCCGAGGCTTGTCCGACGAATGCACATATCCCGCTCGAGAACACTGATACAGCTTGTGGTAATGATTGATATCATCCTAACATCTCGATGCAAACCGTATGAGCCGTTCCTCAAAACAGCGAGATACTACAAGCAGGATGAGTTGGAATCTATTTGTGATCACATCAGAGACGCCCCATGGAGTCAAACATTTGTCTGTACTTGCTGATCAGTACGCAAATAAGGTAACCGAATGGGTCAACTCAGGCATTAGATCACATGTATCGATGTAATAATTCTACGGCAAGTCCTACTAACCACAATGGTTTACCTCGAACTATGCAGCTGCTATTGCTCAGCGACAGCAAGCACTCCGACAGTTCAACCGTGATAAGCCAACTTCAAATAGACGGAAACGTGTAGCGTCAAAAAAGCATTGTAAAAATCTAATGGAGTAAAACAAAAAAACGGTATACAGAGACGACCAGAATCGCATTGAGTCAGAGACAGTAGGTAGTCGTGATTTCTGGAAAATCTTTAATACGGTGGTGCATAATAGGAAATCATTTATTCCTCCGCTATCGAAAAAATGATATCGTTTGCACTACAACTACGAAAACTGAACTACATGCTCAGCGCTTCGCATCAAACTACACTTTGGACCACACAAGATACTTCCTCCAAAATTTCTCATTGCGGACTTAAGCAGCACTTGACGACCTGCCCATTATGCCACCTCATGCCCGGGACATCATTACATCTCAAAGGCATATACGCCTGGCATTTACCAGTAATAGTTATGAAGAAATACTCTGATAAACTGGCCACTATCTTATCATAACTATGCTTTGCCGACACTTGTATCTTGATAGCTGGAAAATTGCATTTGTGAGACCAGTCTTCAAAAAGTGTAAAGATTGAACTGACCCTCTAAATGATCGCCCAATCAGTCTACCTCTGCTTTTCCCTAAATTATTTGAATACTTATCAAGCTAGGGATAGACCGGCTCCTCGTCAATACCAAACTTCCTTCTCATCATTAGTATAGATTTAAGCAAGTACAGTCTGCTGCAGATATCCTAACGGGCATCTCCGAACGAATATACAATGCACTATACAAAGCTGTTGAGGCTATGGTGGTAGAGCTTGATATATCCAAAGCATTACGCCTGGCATGAATTTCTTCTCATGAAAATGTATCTATATAATATTACTGGACGAATATTATATATATATACTTACCAATGCCAACGGCAAGGTTACAAGCTACGTACACATTAAAAGGTAACGTTAAAGCTGTAAAGTAAGATCAAAATTACAAGGTATATCGTGTAGCGTCTATAAAACTGATAACAACGATGTAACATTAAATAATCGTTGTAACTAAATACTTTTATTGGCTAGTGATTTGACACAAGAAAATGACATTTGAATTATGATCGTATTTCTGACAGTGTGAATCACAAGTTCAATAACATACAACAGTGGAATAAAGTCAGAAACATTAAAAGAAAACATTTCTATTAACAGTCGAAATGTGCTAAAAGCGTTATTTTTTATTTATTATAGTTTTTATTTTATCATAGTCTTTCTAATCTTCTATGTATTTCCTTTAGTCATGAAGTTTGAAAAAGTTTCTATTCATTTTTATGATAATCTGTTATTCCTCAGGTAATATTTTCGAATAAAAGGGCACTCTAACTTTGTAGTGTCTACCTAAACTGCATTACGTTCATCATATGTTTTTAAATGTTGCGCTTGGTCTTACATACAAAAAATATATATAAATGCACAACAATTCACAAAATGTTATACAACAGCAAATATTACATGCATTCAAACGGCATTTGCACTGCATTGCATAGATAATTATCTCGACCTGTCCATTTAGTTGCTCTATTTATTTATTATTTACTACTAGTATGAAGATCTGACGTTACTTGGCATTGTATTAGGTACATTACTATGTCATTTTAAACTAGGCTGATAAGACCATATTACTTTCGTTTTGTTTACTGCCTAACCTCCGCCGTCTGATCTCGCTTGAAGCTGACAATTTTAAAACTCTCTGAATAAGTGTCTTATACATGTGGGTTAAATTCCATTATAATAAAGTATACATTTTGCAGTTATAATAACTTGCTTAGAGATTCAGCATATAGAGGAGAACTAAGATATTAGGGGTCACGTCCATCGTCTTTACCGTAGAATGTTATCCATATGATTTGAACTACGTCAAAATGTCTAATGTAACTCATATTTATGCCTTCAATTCTTATATTTTATATTTTAATATTTCCTTCTTCTTTTTTCTCTTTTTCTTTTTCTTTTTACTTATATTTTTATATTTTTGTTTTATTCATCTTTAATTTTATTTTAAACTTCAATCAGCTTCAAAAAACTTTGTGCAATTATTATCTTATCTTTACAGGCATAATTTTATTTCGATGCCTGATGATCGGAAGTCCCTCAAACTACTCTAGTGAAACAAATAAATTTTGTAGTCGTAATCAAAAAAATTATCATTAATATATATATATATATATATATATATATATATATATATATATATATATATATATATGAAATTAAAAATAGAACAGTGGAAGACCCATAAGCTCAACGTTTCGCTCAATGTGATGTGAGCTTTTTCAAGAGCGGATGAAAAGTGTGCTAAAAATGATAAAAGACGGGAAGGTCATATAATTGGAGAATATATATAGTGGTAGGGTTTGAATAGAAGGAAATATATGCAAATATGTAAAGTGTCAGAAATAAAGTTGAGCTTATGGGTCTTCCACTGTTCCATTTTTAATTTCATCCCGTCGGAGTGTGTTATCCTTTTAGCTACCTATATATATATATATATATATATATATATATATATATATATATATATATATATATATATATATATATATATATATATATATAAATATATATATATATATATAACAAGTGTTACCAATATATTTTTCTATTATGTGTTAATTGTTCGGTAAAATGTTTTATTCCTAAACTCCCTAAATCGAACTCATGATTTGACAAACAGACAGATTATTTGTGATTTGCTGTTGCAGTACAACAGATAGCAAATAAACACTTGGCTTCTAAAAATCTGCTACTTGACGCTTCCTTGAGTCTCTTAAGTCGAAAATCACTGACGATTTGAAGCAATCATAGAATTCAGTGTACTTAAGTTGTTGTTTATTATTTTGCAACTGAACCAAACACGTGTTATGTAGTGCAGCTGTCAAAAGACTAAAGACGTTTGATAAATGGGTTTAAATAATCGCTTTTTTAGTCAGTCGACAGTTAGATTAGCAGATGTTCTGTATGTGTATACGTACAACTCAAAATAGAGTTCGACATTATCATACCAATTTATTTTCGTGACATCTACTTATAATATAACGAGCAATTTCTCTGTCTGTCAGTCTGCATGTCTGTCTGTTAGTCCGTTCTGGAGAATTTTTCACTCTAAATAATTTACGTGACTGAGATAAGAATTAACCTATATACATTGCCTTAGTCGAGAAGGAGTTGTTATCTTTTGACCAAGAGTTTGTTTTAATGAAATGAAAACATCGTAAATTCCTATTTTAGTCACGTGACCTACTACAGAAAAGTCAGCGAAAGTCAATTTTGTTCTGTTTAAATAGCTGAACCATTTTCGTAAATCACAAACATTCAGGCCGATATGCTGCCCATGTTTTTTCGCAATGAGAGTTTAAATACTTTAAATTCATTTAGAGTTTGAATTTATTATGTATGATATTATTTAAATCTTAGCAGACACACATGCCACTTGAAAGTCATTTCGATTCTACACTTTAAATGCTTCTAACTTCCTTTCAAATTTCTAATGGTCACGAAGTCATTCATCCAATTTTTTTACGTAGCAAAAATATTTTATGAAAATATGTTTGTAAGGATTAAAACCCCAACATTTTATGTATTTCTTCGTTAAAAAATACAAAATTATTTCATTAATTTGACGAAATGTATTTGTTTTTTTCATTTTATTTTATTTGATATACAAGCTTACATTTTATACGGATTGGCGTTTGAAGTACTTTGAAAAAAAGAGTTCAGATTTACAACACATTTTTTTATTTAAATAAACATTAAATTTGACATCTTCTGTAAGTGTTTAACACACGAATTAGTAAATGTCAAAATAAGTCAAACAGACAAAAAAATGAGTTTAATTGAAATATGTATAGAATAACACTACATTGATTATATTTTCTCTTTGTTTATAATCATAATATTGCAAAAGTAACAGTATCCGTGAAACTTGGTTGTTTTATAGAGATTAGCTAATTTGAGCGAACACCAGCATGCTCGAAAACAGAGGTATTTATTATAGTATATTAGCTGTACTTACGCCGTACTGAATTTTCAATGAGAATTGTTGTGTAACAAGTCTAAGAAAAAAATCAAAATAACACATATATTTCTCTGCATATCCGGAAATTTCACAAGTCGTCCTGGTCCTCTCTTTGCTAAGTGGTGAGGTGTGAACTGTGCAACACTTGCTTACCTATTAATTCACGGTGTAAACAACCTTACAGGGAATATCCATTGAATTTTCCGCATTGTTTTCAGTTGTCAAAACGTCAGTTAGTAATTACACAACACTTTCTTCAATTTAAGGTCACGGTGCAGATGATTTCACAGATAATATACATTGTCTATCGAGAATGTATATGATATATGGTAGACAGTTTAAAACAAACATCAAATACTGTCGTATTCAATCTTTCTTTGATCTTTTGTGGAATGACATGACCTTTGTACACACCACACACACATATATATATATATATATGTATTTGTATATATATATATATATATATATATATATATATATATGTATGTGTGTGTGTATGTGTGTGTGTGTGTGTGTGTATATACATGTATATGGGTGCCTATCCAAAGACGTTCTGCATTGGAAGACTCAGATAGAGGGGAGATTATAAAACAAAAAGAGACAATAATGTAGAGAAAGACAGATACTCTGTGACATGTATCTTCTTTAGCATTATATGTGTGTGTTTATATATAAAAACGGATGACAAGATACATTAACAACATAAAATGATACAATAGTGCAAAACAAAACAATAACACATAAGAGAGAGAGAAGGTAGAGATAGTGTATACATATATATATATATATATATATATATATATATATATATGTATGTATGTATACGGGAAATGAAAAAGGAAAAACCGAGAGAAAGTTTTCATATATGTATAAACGTTTCGTCTTTATTGTAAGACTTCCTTAAAATGATAATTTTAAGGAAAATGTCATGCCAGTACATAGAAATATTGGGGTGACATGATGGGTTTGTAAGGAAAAGTTGTAGCCGTGGCTACTAAAACGCTGGACGAGGGTCCGGGTTGCGAGAAGTCAGTCAGTAGCAAAGAGTGAAATGAATATGGAAAGCTTTGGGTGAGTACATTAACGTGGCAGTGAAAAAAAGGGGGTGAGAGTGTTGGTGAATGTTTCTTAGGGGGGGGAAAGATGAAAGGGGGGCTGAGGTTTTTGTCGTGGTGAGATGTGGCATGGATTTTCAGGTGATGGGGAAAGATGAGGGAAGGGGTGAATTATGTGTCTTTGGTATGTAGGTGGTATCATAGTTCGGAAAAAAGATTTGAAGAAATGAAGATACTTTGATAATAGGCTAGGGTTTGGAAGGGTATGAAAGAAGTAGTCGAACGGGTTAGATAGGTGAGAGGAAGAGGGGACATTTTCTTTTGGTCAGGTGTGAAATGTGGTAGGGTAGGAGTATTGACCAGATTGCTATGTCAGGAATGTGTGAATATAAGTGAGTTAGAAGGAATGTGTTGAAATGTGCTGTGAACATGACCATAAAGATAAGGAACAGACAAATAAGAAGAAAAATAATATTTATTTTGGCGAGAGATAAGTGAAATGTAGTTTTTTTCAGGATGTGTTGATGGTTTGAGATTAAATCTAGGGCAAAAGGAGTTTAAATATCTAATAGTTGTGAGGGTGTCTGGAGTGTGTACATTACCAAGGATGTAATTTGTGGTTAAGTAGTGTGGAGTCATAGTATAAAACATAGGTAGTACCACACACAAGATGGCACGTGCATAGCTGACATTATCACCCCACTAATGGGCACCATCACCACCTGTACATCCAAAACTTAGGCAACTTTCTTAACAACATAAGAAACATAAACGTAAAAAAAGAACAACATACATAGCTTACATATAACAGCGCTTTACACAGATATGCCAGTTAAAAATGGCTACACTTACTCCACACACATCTAAAGAAAATCAAAACCGACGTATCATTTCCCCACAACACTTTAATATAAATAATTAGACTCATCACTGACGTAACATATTTCCCATTCCACGACGAATTCTACAAACACACATTTTGACTCCCTATGGACAACCCTCTAAGCGGTGTATTTTTCTGCGTCTTCTTAGAATTCTTAGAATCCGGCCCTTCTAAATTTAGACTACCTCCTAACATCGAATACGTCAGATACATTGACGATATTCTTATTTTCCTCCCCGAAGACATACCAATTAATAACCTCAAAGCCAACTTTTACACAGTAAATCCCTCCATCAAATCCATACATTAAACTGAGATAGAAAGTTCGATACAATTCCTAGACAATCTACCAATAAAGTCCAACAACAAACTAGCATTCAAAGTACACTGCAAAAACACTCACAAAAACGACTACATCCACTTCTACTTTAACCACATTCGCAAGATAAACACAGGTATGATTATAGGTTTTTTTCCTGAGGAAGTCTTACAATGAAGACGGAACGTTGATGAATATATAAAAAATATTTCTTGTGTTTTCCTTTTTCATTTCCTATTTATATATATATATATATATATATATATATATATATATATATATATATATATATATATATATATATATATATGTAAAAGACAAAATGAAATAAAGGATAAGCAAATCAACAACTAGCAAAAATGAACTCATGTTCTATTACTGGTTATTCGGTTCACCAATAACTCTTTTAGTTCTCGTCGAACTTCGCTGTTGACTCAAAGGAGACGATATGTCGTATTTACTTAGATCCGATTCTCGAATCGCCGTCGTCGCTACTATTAGTACTGGTTTCTTCTCTCTCCCTCTTTTCTCGTGGTCTCCGGCAGCCATTTGTCGCATGCTTGTCGCTGTTGGTGATACTATTTGCGCTCCCTTTTCTTCTGCAACTTTTTGTTGTCACGACTGCCACCGTTCACCGCTCGTCGTCGTCCTCGCAGGCGCCGCTGTCATCATCCTTCTCGGACTGTTGTCCTCGCTCTCTGAAATCAATTTCTTAAAGTATAACAAGCCTGTTTTCTGTTTTAAAGAGCCGCTTTTATTTAATTACTTTAATTAGCCGACCTGAACGAGTCGTTGATTGAGAGAGAGTTTACGCTAACTGACTTCACTAGTTAATATTCGTAATTGCCCGAGAGAAAGGAGTATTGAGATTTACTAATTTGCTCTTAGATTTCTGTCATTCCGAATCTTTCTCGTACAGTTACATTTTTGGTGATCTTGACTTTCTCGCTTTCAAGTCAACTCTCATTCCCTCTCGATTTTAATTTTCCCACGCTGAAATCTCGCTATCAAATCTCGCGACCAACACGCAGTTGTGATCTCAACTTCTGACCTCTCGTAACCCGAAGGTTACGTCAGTTGTCATCGTGATCGTGGGAAAACACATCGAACCAAACCGCACGGAATGACTCCGCCACAATTCGCGCAAGTCAAACCCGTCTCAAACAGATGCGTCAAAGCCATAATCTAACACTCAAAAAGACATATTGAATAGTTCTACCAAAATATTTTAATTGTAAAATACAATCATCATCGGTCGGTAGCAGAACTTTAATTAAATACAGAAAAGTTTTCAAATTCATACAAAGAACGCAATTTGGAAAAAATAGTCCCGTGTAATAAACAGTAGAAAGGGAGAAAGAAAGAAAGAAATGGTAAAAAGAAAAAGAAAAAGAAAAAGAAAGAAAAAAATCAACAGTTAGCGTATAAACGCCGATTGGAAATGCTGCAAGTTAATACAGTGGGGAAGAAAGATTAGTAATAATTTTAAATGAATGGCATCAAGGAATTGAACAAATAAGGATGAGGAGGAGCAGGAAGAGGAGGAGGAGAAGGATGAAAAAAGAATTACAGTTATAGAAGTTATCCGTTATCATATTGATTTAGGTTCATTTCGATTAGATGTAGCAATATTATAGAATCCTGATCTTTGAATAATTGTATGATTATAACGTAGGATTAAACAAGATTGTATGAGACGACGGAGTTTAGTGCCGTGTATATGTTTTATTGAAATCGCCCTCTATGTATTGAAGTGATGACCAAAATAAATCATGTTTGTGCATAACGCGTTTGAGTTGTCACAGTTTTTTATAGCACGATTGTGTTCATAAATTCGTTTCTTTAACGGACGTTGTGCCCCAGCCAAAATATATTTTTCCGAAAGCGGCGCATGGTATAGTATACATTCCAGCTGAAGTAGAAGATTTAAGGACTTCATTTTTGTTTTTATTTTTTTATGTTTTTTATTCTTTGTATAAATTTGAAAACTTTTCTGTGTTTAATAAAAGTTCTGCTACCGACTGATGATGATTGTATTTTACAATTGAAATATTTTGGTTGAACTATTAAATATGAGTTTATTTTTGGTAGTTGTTGATTTACTTATCCTTTATTCTATTTTTATTTTTACATTTTGTCTTAAACATTGCTTCTGTTATTCCTCATGTATGTATATATATATATATATATATATATATATATATATACATATATATATATATATATATATATATGTATGTGTATATGTATATATATATATATATATATATATATATATATATATATGGTGTGTGTCTAGTTATATTGAAAATAAATCAAAGTGTTGAGGCGCAGAAAAGTGAATTATTTGAAAACTATATGTTACATATTTCAAAAATTACCGCGGTTTCATCCAGATGAGCTAACTTTTTACATGTCTTAAAAAAATCTATGCGCAGTGGAATCGTCAGCGTTCTGAAGTAGATCAAACCACGATGATCTCCCGCGTTACATCGATGAAAAACGGTTTATCCCTGGAAAGTCTAAATCTATTAATATGTAAACAAAACAGTTAACAAAATAACACCTTTTAAAACACAAAACTATAAAAAAAATGAATAATAAATTCCATACACAAATTTAAACCAGGTATCACCATCAAAACGAGACTTCAATATTACAACTTTTAAACGACGTATACAAACTTTGTATTTTCACTTTACAAGACACTGCTAATCTTCTACGATCTACAAACAACACATTA
>OY744524.1:158777533-158902533 GCA_963556195.1 Sepiola atlantica
CTTTTAGCTGGGTTGATAAGTCTGCATGAGGGTTTATTTGTGAAGTTTTCTTTGTGGTCTTTTAAAGTAACAAAGGCCTTCCTCTTATCTAAATAATTAATTCTATATTCGACGCCTAGTCTAGTAGCTATTTCAGTAGTATCATTATTAATAGATTTATATGTATCTGCCTTGGCTAATTGATATTTATCGGTAATGGAGCTAATTGTTAGGACTGTTTTTTCCTTTTTAGTCATTTTATAAATATTTTTAGTTTTATCGGAGAATACAAGTGCATTATTTTCTCTTTTAAGTTTTTTTATGTCGGCGGTAAGTGTCTTCTGAAATGGATTTTGCTTGTTTGTAAAAACTAGGTTGTGAGTAATGTTGAGTAGGTCTTTTTCGAAATTGTCTAAGGCCTCTACTTTTGGCGGGTATTTACCAGATTTTAAGCCGTAGTAGTTTTTTTCCGTTTGCCTCTGTTCTGTATTCAACACTTTCCACCTCATTCTTCCTATGACGTCCACTATTTTTGTCAGGAGTATCCTGGTATATGTTTGTTTTTTGGGGGTTGGGATATTTTTGGTAGAATATCCGAGAGTGTATAGTTCCATTTCCCAGGGTATAGGTGGTAATCCCTGTTAATTAGTTTTTTCCGTGGTGTTGGTAGTTTTCCCGAGAGTGCTCGACTACAAGGCTAACAGGGTTTAACTGTAATTCCTGGTAGGGGCTGAGTAAATTCTTTGTAGAATGGTAGGAAAAATCCCAGCAGAGTGCTCGATTAATTAAGAATCAAAGTTAAAAATTAAGAGCATAATATTTATTTATTCTGGTACAGAAAAATTAGTACAACATTCGTACCGTCGGTTTCAAGCACGGAAGGTCTTACCCATCCGGCTCTCTTCAGCTTCTGTTGTCATCTGTTTTGGAAATGTGAGGTCACATGACACTCTTGTTGGGACGCGTTATTTGCTCAGTGTGTTGTGTGTGTTTGTTTAAATTTGAATTTAGTGTCATAAGACCGTTGAGATTTAAAACACGGGAGAAGAAAGAGAATTCAAGATTAAAGGGAATAAAAAGGGGAATAAAAAAGGGGGGTAAAAAATAAAAAAATATATATATGAAAAAATATATATATATTTATATAAATAAATATAAAAAACATATATATATATAAAAACATTTTAATACTAAGAATAAAGGAATAAAAAAATAAAAAAAGAAAAAAGAAGAAAAAGAGAAAAAGAGTATAAAAAGGTATAAAAAGAAGAAAAATATATATATATATATAGAGAATAAAAAAGAGAAAGAAAGAATAAAAATAGAAAGAATAAAAATATATAAATAAAATATATAAAATAAAAATAATAATAATAAAAAATAAAATTAAAAATTAAAAATTAAAAATTAAAAATTAAAGATTAAAAACAAAAATAATAAAAATAAAAATAATAAAAATAAAGAAAGGGTTTCTCTGAAATTCCCGTGAGCCAAATTATGAATTTGTATCATTAGCCGTTATATTTTTGAAGGTATGCGTTCTAAAAACCGTTGATGTGTGAGAATCTTTTCTCCAAATTGGAGTGATTTTTAATGAAGAAATTCGGACTAAGGGAGGTAACTAAGATGGAAATATGAAATATTTGAGTTTGTTAAAATGGGTTTGTAGAATCTGGTGGTTGATAAAAGATAAAAAAATAAAAAAATAAAAAAATAAAAAATTAAATATTTTTGCATTTTGGTGAAAGTCGAAGTTTTTGCTCTTAGAATTTATGTGGATATAGTTTTTTGAGTAATCTAGTGATTGATAATTAAATTAAATATTTTTGTATTTTTGTGAAGGTCGGAGTTTTTGCTCTTGAAGTTTAAGTGGATATAGGTTGATGAGGTGTTTGTTCGTTTTTATTGTGTTTATATTAGTAGAGGGGGGGTAGTTAGACATTATGTGAATCGGTCAGACCAGTTTATAAGCAATGCTTGCCTCTTGTGTACACATCCCTTGAATATTTCATCGCGGACATTTAAACAGGCTGTATTCGGATCGATGATGGCTTTTGAAATGTGGTATTTTTCAGCGTCACATAGAGGACATCTGTTTATGGCTGGAGAGAAGGATGGTTTTCTCTCAATTATTTTCCATTTGATGGTGAAGGGTGTGTTTTCTTCTTTAAGCTGCCATATTCGGGTCGCGAGTGCCGTATTAGCCTTGTTTTTGTATTTGAAGGAGTTTCTGTGTGCATATAGCCTTTGTTTGAAATTTCCCTTCGTCATCCCAATATATTTTTCTGCATTACTGGTATTCTGGTCTGTGACGGTTGCTTCATAAATGATTGAATTGATTTTGCAATTTCCCTCCAGGGGGCAGTTGTTTTTGTCTTGGCATGAACAGCCTGCGTTTGTAATTGTTTTGGGTTCTGCAGAGATAATTTTTCTTATTGAAGGGGCAGTGGAATAGCTGATCTTAATAGAATTTCTGTTAAAAAGTTTGTGTAATTCATTTGTGGGTGGGAAGTGTTTGTCGAGCAACTTGAGGAAAAGTTGGCCTACCTTTGTTTTGGTATTGGTCGAATAGGGTGGGGAAAACCAGATCACCGATCTCCTTCTATTGCGGGTCCCCCGTGGTTGGTCTCGGTTGGGGGTGTATGAGATTTCTTCTCTGAACCCGCTGTCGCGGAGCGCTTTGTTGTAATATGGTGCTGCTTGGTTGAAAATTTCGGGACTGGATGAAAGGTTTGAGATTCTTTGGCTAATATTATTGATTACATTTTTAAAGATGGTGGGGGGGGTGGCAGGATCCCTTGTGTATGTATTGGAGTGTTTCATTGGGTTTGTGGAAAGGTTTGTGTGTATTGTTTTTAAGGTTCAGTGTGGTATCTAGGAAGTTTACTTGGTCTAAATTTGTTTTAATGGTAATTTTGAAGCCGAGATTATGGAAGGTGTTTGTTAATTCTTTTCTAAATCTATCTAATGTGTTTCCGTTGTGGTTGCGTGACAGACAAAGTCCGTCATCTCTATAGAGACCAAAGAAATGGTCTGGAAATATATTTTGGAGTGTATTTAATATAAGCAAGCCGACTAAGTCACAGATGTCTGCACTGTCGTAGGCCCCCATTGCAACATCAAATGGGTCCTCTGGGTTTGATTTTTTAACCCAAGCCCTTCCCTCGAAGAAGAGAAGGGTTTGTCTTGCTTGCAGTATTGTGTCTCTTTCTAGTTGACTGATGTTTGTGTGTGAAAGTGCAAATGTTAAGGCCTTATCTAGGGTGTCTTTTGTAATGGATGGGTAGAAGTCTACTATATCTAATTGTGTGAATTTGCATCTGTGTTTATCTTGTATGTTATGGAACCAATTTAGGACTGAGTTAGTATTGCCCCACAGACTTAGGTTTATTTTTTCCTTAATTTTATTAACTATATTTTTAACAATGGATTTGCTTGCTAGTCCTAGTTCGCTTTTAGCTGGGTTGATAAGTCTGCATGAGGGTTTATTTGTGAAGTTTTCTTTGTGGTCTTTTAAAGTAACAAAGGCCTTCCTCTTATCTAAATAATTAATTCTATATTCGACGCTTAGTCTAGTAGCTATTTCAGTAGTATCATTATTAATAGATTTATATGTATCTGCCTTGGCTAATTGATATTTATCGGTAATGGAGCTAATTGTTAGGTCTGTTTTTTCCTTTTTAGTCATTTTATAAATATTTTTAGTTTTGTCGGAGAATACAAGTGCATTATTTTCTCTTTTAAGTTTTTTTATGTCGGCGGTAAGTGTCTTCTGAAATGGATTTTGCTTGTTTGTAAAAACTAGGTTGTGAGTAATGTTGAGTAGGTCTTTTTCGAAATTGTCTAAGGCCTCTACTTTTGGCGGGTATTTACCAGATTTTAAGCCGTAGTAGTTTTTTTCCGTTTGCCTCTGTTCTGTATTCAACACTTTCCACCTCATTCTTCCTATGACGTCCACTATTTTTGTCAGGAGTATCCTGGTATATGTTTGTTTTTTGGGGGTTGGGATATTTTTGGTAGAATATCCGAGAGTGTATAGTTCCATTTCCCAGGGTATAGGTGGTAATCCCTGTTAATTAGTTTTTTCCGTGGTGTTGGTAGTTTTCCCGAGAGTGCTCGACTACAAGGCTAACAGGGTTTAACTGTAATTCCTGGTAGGGGCTGAGTAAATTCTTTGTAGAATGGTAGGAAAAATCCTAGCAGAGTGCTCGATTAATTAAGAATCAAAGTTAAAAATTAAGAGCATAATATTTATTTATTCTGGTACAGAAAAATTAGTACAACATTCGTACCGTCGGTTTCAAGCACGGAAGGTCTTACCCATCCGGCTCTCTTCAGCTTCTGTTGTCATCTGTTTTGGAAATGTGAGGTCACATGACACTCTTGTTGGGACGCGTTATTTGCTCAGTGTGTTGTGTGTGTTTGTTTAAATTTGAATTTAGTGTCATAAGACCGTTGAGATTTAAAACACGGGAGAAGAAAGAGAATTCAAGATTAAAGGGAATAAAAAGGGGAATAAAAAAGGGGGGTAAAAAATAAAAAAATATATATATGAAAAAATATATATATATTTATATAAATAAATATAAAAAACTTATATATATATAAAAACATTTTAATACTAAGAATAAAGGAATAAAAAAATAAAAAAAGAAAAAAGAAGAAAAAGAGAAAAAGAGTATAAAAAGGTATAAAAAGAAGAAATATATATATATAGAGAGAGAGAATAAAAAAGAGAAAGAAAGAATAAAAATAGAAAGAATAAAAAAAATAAAAATATATAAATAAAATATATAAAATAAAAATAATAATAATAAAAAATAAAATTAAAAATTAAAAATTAAAAATTAAAAATTAAAGATTAAAAACAAAAATAATAAAAATAAAAATAATAAAAATAAAGAAAGGGTTTCTCTGAAATTCCCGTGAGCCAAAATATGAATTTGTATCATTAGCCGTTATATTTTTGAAGGTATGCGTTCTAAAAACCGTTGATGTGTGAGAATCTTTTCTCCAAATTGGAGTGATTTTTAATGAAGAAATTCGGACTAAGGGAGGTAACTAAGATGGAAATATGAAATATTTGAGTTTGTTAAAATGGGTTTGTAGAATCTGGTGGTTGATAAAAGATAAAAAAAAAAAAAAATAAAAAAATAAAAAAACACTCTCGGATATTCTACCAATGAAGAGAGCCGGATGGGTAAGACCTTCCGTGCTTGAAACCGACGGTACGAATGTTGTACTAATTTTTCTGTACCAGAATAAATAAATATTATGCTCTTAATTTTTAACTTTGATTCTTAATTAATCGAGCACTCTGCTGGGATTTTTCCTACCATTCTACAAAGAATTTACTCAGCCCCTACCAGGAATTACAGTTAAACCCTGTTAGCCTTGTAGTCGAGCACTCTCGGGAAAACTACCAACACCACGGAAAAAACTAATTAACAGGGATTACCACCTATACCCTGGGAAATGGAACTATACACTCTCGGATATTCTACCAAAAATATCCCAACCCCCAAAAAACAAACATATACCAGGATACTCCTGACAAAAATAGTGGACGTCATAGGAAGAATGAGGTGGAAAGTGTTGAATACAGAACAGAGGCAAACGGAAAAAAACTACTACGGCTTAAAATCTGGTAAATACCCGCCAAAAGTAGAGGCCTTAGACAATTTCGAAAAAGACCTACTCAACATTACTCACAACCTAGTTTTTACAAACAAGCAAAATCCATTTCAGAAGACACTTACCGCCGACATAAAAAAACTTAAAAGAGAAAATAATGCACTTGTATTCTCCGACAAAACTAAAAATATTTATAAAATGACTAAAAAGGAAAAAACAGACCTAACAATTAGCTCCATTACCGATAAATATCAATTAGCCAAGGCAGATACATATAAATCTATTAATAATGATACTACTGAAATAGCTACTAGACTAGGCGTCGAATATAGAATTAATTATTTAGATAAGAGGAAGGCCTTTGTTACTTTAAAAGACCACAAAGAAAACTTCACAAATAAACCCTCATGCAGACTTATCAACCCAGCTAAAAGCGAACTAGGACTAGCAAGCAAATCCATTGTTAAAAATATAGTTAATAAAATTAAGGAAAAAATAAACCTAAGTCTGTGGGGCAATACTAACTCAGTCCTAAATTGGTTCCATAACATACAAGATAAACACAGATGCAAATTCACACAATTAGATATAGTAGACTTCTACCCATCCATTACAAAAGACACCCTAGATAAGGCCTTAACATTTGCACTTTCACACACAAACATCAGTCAACTAGAAAGAGACACAATACTGCAAGCAAGACAAACCCTTCTCTTCTTCGAGGGAAGGGCTTGGGTTAAAAAATCAAACCCAGAGGACCCATTTGATGTTGCAATGGGGGCCTACGACAGTGCAGACATCTGTGACTTAGTCGGCTTGCTTATATTAAATACACTCCAAAATAAATTTCCAGACCATTTCTTTGGTCTCTATAGAGATGACGGACTTTGTCTGTCACGCAACCACAACGGAAACACATTAGATAGATTTAGAAAAGAATTAACAAACACCTTCCATAATCTCGGCTTCAAAATTACCATTAAAACAAATTTAGACCAAGTAAACTTCCTAGATACCACACTGAACCTTAAAAACAATACACACAAACCTTTCCACAAACCCAATGAAACACTCCAATACATACACAAGGGATCCTGCCACCCCCCCACCATCTTTAAAAATTTAATCAATAATATTAGCCAAAGAATCTCAAACCTTTCATCCAGTCCCGAAATTTTCAACCAAGCAGCACCATATTACAACAAAGCGCTCCGCGACAGCGGGTTCAGAGAAGAAATCTCATACACCCCCAACCGAGACCAACCACGGGGGACCCGCAATAGAAGGAGATCGGTGATCTGGTTTTCCCCACCCTATTCGACCAATACCAAAACAAAGGTAGGCCAACTTTTCCTCAAGTTGCTCGACAAACACTTCCCACCCACAAATGAATTACACAAACTTTTTAACAGAAATTCTGTTAAGATCAGCTATTCCACTGCCCCTTCAATAAGAAAAATTATCTCTGCAGAACCCAAAACAATTACAAACGCAGGCTGTTCATGCCAAGACAAAAACAACTGCCCCCTGGAGGGAAATTGCAAAATCAATTCAATCATTTATGAAGCAACCGTCACAGACCAGAATACCAGTAATGCAGAAAAATATATTGGGATGACGAAGGGAAATTTCAAACAAAGGCTATATGCACACAGAAACTCCTTCAAATACAAAAACAAGGCTAATACGGCACTCGCGACCCGAATATGGCAGCTTAAAGAAGAAAACACACCCTTCACCATCAAATGGAAAATAATTGAGAGAAAACCATCCTTCTCTCCAGCCATAAACAGATGTCCTCTATGTGACGCTGAAAAATACCACATTTCAAAAGCCATCATCGATCCGAATACAGCCTGTTTAAATGTCCGCGATGAAATATTCAAGGGATGTGTACACAAGAGGCAAGCATTGCTTATAAACTGGTCTGACCGATTCACATAATGTCTAACTACCCCCCCTCTACTAATATAAACACAATAAAAACGAACAAACACCTCATCAACCTATATCCACTTAAACTTCAAGAGCAAAAACTCCGACCTTCACAAAAATACAAAAATATTTAATTTAATTATCAATCACTAGATTACTCAAAAAACTATATCCACATAAATTCCAAGAGCAAAAACTTCGACTTTCACCAAAATGCAAAAATATTTAATTTTTTATTTTTTTATTTTTTTATTTTTTTATCTTTTATCAACCACCAGATTCTACAAACCCATTTTAACAAACTCAAATATTACATATTTCCATCTTAGTTACCTCCCTTAGTCCGAATTTCTTCATTAAAAATCACTCCAATTTGGAGAAAAGATTCTCACACATCAACGGTTTTTAGAACGCATACCTTCAAAAATATAACGGCTAATGATACAAATTCATAATTTGGCTCACGGGAATTTCAGAGAAACCCTTTCTTTTTTTTATTTTTATTATTTTTGTTTTTAATCTTTAATTTTTAATTTTTAATTTTTAATTTTTAATTTTATTTTTTATTATTATTATTTTTATTTTATATATTTTATTTATATATTTTTATTCTTTCTATTTTTATTCTTTCTTTCTCTTTTTTATTCTCTATATATATATATATATTTTTCTTCTTTTTATACCTTTTTATACTCTTTTTCTCTTTTTCTTCTTTTTTCTTTTTTTCTTTTTTTATTCCTTTATTCTTAGTATTAAAATGTTTTTATATATATATATGTTTTTTATATTTATTTATATAAATATATATATATTTTTTCATATATATATTTTTTTATTTTTTACCCCCCTTTTTTATTCCCCTTTTTATTCCCTTTAATCTTGAATTCTCTTTCTTCTCCCGTGTTTTAAATCTCAACGGTCTTATGACACTAAATTCAAATTTAAACAAACACACACAACACACTGAGCAAATAACGCGTCCCAACAAGAGTGTCATGTGACCTCACATTTCCAAAACAGATGACAACAGAAGCTGAAGAGAGCCGGATGGGTAAGACCTTCCGTGTTTGAAACCGACGGTACGAATGTTGTACTAATTTTTCTGTACCAGAATAAATAAATATTATGCTCTTAATTTTTAACTTTGATTCTTAATTAATCGAGCACTCTGCTGGGATTTTTCCTACCATTCTACAAAGAATATATATATATATATATATATATATATATATATATATATGTATATATATGTATGTATATATATACTTAAATTTATATATATATATATGTATATATGTAGTAATGCAGGTAAAGTAGACATCAACATGTTATAAATTGCGTTTTTCTCAATATATACACCTGCGTGAATGATCAGACTGTTCCCACTCTGACGTATCTTAGTTTCTAGGTACTATTGATAAATTACATCGACAAGCCCGTGTAGCGGCTCTTTTACATGTCTATATTAAAACAATATATATATATATATATATATATATATATATATATATATATATATATATATATATATATGAAGCAAAGTAGTGTGGATATGTGTTGTATGTTGCAGCATCAAAGTAAAATTGCTGATCTTCGATACGATGTCCTTACCAACCGATGACGTTGTTAACACTTTTTAAAATTCATTATTTATAATGAATAGTAAGTGGACAAATATTAGAACATTTTTTTGACAATTTTAGCGTTACTTTCTGAAACTTATACTAGCAGTAAGAAAAATATATAAACATACAAAACTAAGTCAAGGTTGATCTTTATAGTTAAATAATCGCTCGTATTTCACGAATCTTTCATCATAAAAAATGGAACCATACTTTATGTTTCTTTACTTTATGTTTTCTAATTAATACGGAAATCTTAAATGTATGCCGAACTCATTAACCATGTAAGTATGTTACTAAGACAAGATGGTCAGTGGACGTGTGGATAAACCATTTGCTTTCCGTTCCAATATGTTATGCCATATTTCAAGCTAAATTGTATCAATGTTACACACATTAAAAGATGTTTGTTTCATATCAGTGGTCATCATTTAGTCTTAAACGTGCTAATAAAAAGACTAACTTCTTTTGACTATTTCACAAGATGATCAGGAAATAACTACAAATAAGAGCTGGAGTTACTGGTGTCAGCTATATACGTCGCATAGCTAAGATAACAGAAAAGATGGAAACCAATTGAAACAAAATTAGAGCTACAGTTTAGTACTGTTTCTAAATAAGTGTTGCCATACACGCATAATATGAGCGCTGTAAAGTACTAACATTGCTTTACACCATTGATGGTTCTGATTGAACGTGATGTGCCTATATAGGTTTAATTCCCACAATCAAATTACCATACACCATTCCCAAAAGATGTATATACTGTTTGTTTAGATTTGCCCCTTAAAAGCTTCTAAAGAGATAGAAAGTTTGATGCTATCAAACGCTTTAGTGAAATAAATAAAAGAATTTAACACATAATTATTGAATTCTATGTATGTCTTTATTCTCTGCTCTAATGCAATAAGTTGCTATTAACATTAACTTCAACGGTCAACAAATCGAACAAGTTACATAGTTGTTTAACTTGGGCACAAGCTATGTTCATCTAACGACGGGCAAATAGATGTAATTCACAGAATCTACTTAGGATGTGCTGCCATCATAAGTAACATAACACACTTAGCTTCTACACGGATACTATACAAAACCAAAACTAAACTCTCTAAGACATGTGTATTTCCTGTAGGCTTATACGTTTATTAATGTGTCGACTTGATAGGAAAATTACGTGAGAAAGTAGAAAGACACATATGAACTTCGTTATTGATCATAAACTCTCTTTTCTCATCAATGTCGCAGAGTTAGGAACATTCAATGTCACCTATCCATATCCCATGCCATTCAATCTAAAGGCTTGATGATATTTGGCAACATTAAGCGCTACAGTGGGCTCTATGGAAAATAATGCATAAAACAATGAAACCGGTCGAAAGGTAGACAAAATTAATGAATAGACAACGTCTGGGCATGAAAATAAACTATGCGAACACCTTGGTTCTCTACATGCACTTATATCTGCCTTGGGGCGCATACTATATACATACCTGTGTCCGCTGTTGTGCACATACTATATACATACCGATCTCCGCCCCGGATCACATACTATATATGTACCTATTTCCGGGCTGATGTGCATACTATATATGTACCTATGTACCCTCCGGTCCGCATACTATATACGTATCTATATCCGCTCCAGTGTGTATACTATAAATGTAGCTATCTACGCTATGGTGCGCATACTATATACGTATCTATCGCCGCCTTGGTGCGCATACTACATACTCACCTTGTTCTGCCCCGGTGCGCATACTACATACCTACCTATTTCCGCCTTGATTCGCATACTATATACGTACCTATCTCTGCCCGGGTGCTCGTACTATATATGTACATATCCGGTACACATATTATATACGTACGTATCGCTGCCACAGTGCGCACACTATATACGTACCTATTTCTGCCCCAGTGCGCATACTATATACTTACCTACCATCACCCTGGGGTGCATGCTATATACGTACCTATCCCCACCCATATGCACATACATAAGAACTCATATTAATACGCCCCTGTAGTATCAAATAACCAAATTTATGTTCTTCATGTTGTGTCACTACCATAAAAAAGTAACTCATATTGATGTGCCCCTATTGTATCAAAGAACAAAAATCAAGTTCATTTATGTAGCGTCACTATCATAAAACACTCATATTAATGCACACCTGTTGTATCAAAGAACCGATATGGTGACTTGTCCAACTGTTCATTAAGAACACGTAAACGTAGCATATAGGGGCGCAATACTGCGCAAGTTCCTTAACAACGTATTTCATAGAGGCTGTCTATTGCGTAAGCCCTCGGTCGCATATTTTTGCTAGTTGGAAGAAGAACATATAGTACATTTCCTCCACACTCTTTTAGTAAGAGGAGGTAATGGCTGGGAAGATGGTATCATGACAACAGAACAGATACTACACTCACTCCACAACTCTCCAAAAAAGAGGGTGGAATGCTTAGGAGGATGGTATTATCACAACAGAATAGATATTACACTACCTCCACACCTCTCAAAAGAAGAGGAGGTAATGCCTGGAAGGATGACTTCATAGCAATAGAACAGATACAACACTACCTCTACACTTCGACAGATAACCGTCTGACGCGTCCAGATCTGGTTGTATCTCGATCCGGCGCCCTGTTTAAAACAACCAAACAACACACAAACAAAAAAAATTGCAATAACCATGATAAAACATTAAAAAAATTTTTTTAAAAAAATAGCTATAAAACATCAAAATTGGCGCCAAAGAGCAAAATATACATTGACAAAAAACATGAAAAAAACTTAAAAAATAAAGAAAAAACTAAAAACAGCAATAAACAGCAATATTGGCGCAAAAAAGGCAACAAAAAACAAATTGACAAATAACATGAAAACACATCAAATAAAAACAGCCACCTTCCCTTCACGTTTGACCTAAGGCACCTCTACCAGTTAATTCTGGATAGAAGTTGGCACCTGCACCGGCGAATGCATAGACTCTTTTCTCAAGTTTGGCCTGAGGCACCCGCACCGGCGAATGCTGCCACTTTCCCCCTAAATTTGGGCTGATGCGCTGTCACCGGCGAATGCCGATACTCCCCCCCTCCACGTTGTGCCTGAGGCGCTTCCGCTGGCTAATGCTGACACTCTCCCCTCAAGTTTTGCCTGAGGCTCCTCCATCGGCGAATGACGCACATAGATGGACAGACAGACGTAGCTAGATGGCCGGACGGACGTAGTTGGACGAATAAATGGACAGACTGACAGACGGACGTAGCTTGACAGACAGACGGGCGAAGCTGGACGGATGGATAGACGGACGTAGCTGGATGGACGGACAGACGGACGGACGGACGTGGCTTGACAGACGGATGGAAGTAGCTGGACAGACGGACAAACGTAGCTGGACGGATGGATGGACGGACGGACGTAGCTAGACAGACTGACGGACGGACGTAGCTGCTAAGACGGACAGACGGACGTAGTTTGACGGGCGGATGTAGTTGGACAGACGAACGGACGGGCGTAGCTGGACAGACGGGCGGGCGGACATAGCTGGAAGGGCGTAGCTGGAAGTATGTGCGGACGTAGCTGGTAAGATGGACGGACGTAGCTGAACGGGCGAACAGACGTAGTTTGACGGACAGACGTGGGTGGGCGGATGGACGGACTGACGTAGCTGGACAGACAGACGGACGGGCGTAGCTGGACAGAAGAACGGACGTAGAATCGGACATAGGTGGACAGATGGACGGACGTTGTAGGACGGATTGACAGTCGGACGTAGCTTGACGGACGGACGTAGCTAGACCGATTGACGATGTACGTAGATGGACGGATGGACAGACGGATGTTGCTGGGCAGACATACAGACAGATGACGGGCGTAGCTAGACTGACAGACGAACGTGGCTGGAAGGGCGGACGTAGCTGGACGTAGGTAAACAGATGGACGGACGGACGTAGCTGGATGGACGTAGCTGGTCAGACGTAGCTAGACAGATTGACGAACGGACTTAGCTGGACGGACAGACTGGTTGAGCTGGACGGACAGACATAGCTGGACGGACAGACGGGCGTAGCTGGACGGACGGAGCTGGGAGGAAAGAAGGAAGGAAGGAAATAAATAAATATTTGCGTCAATTTGGAATTTCCTCCTTCCGCATATCCCCTATAATGTCATTTCCGGTTAGATTGCAAGAAGTAGTCAGCAAAATCATTACTACATAATACATTGATTTCAAAATCACTACATTATAATGTTGAATTCACTAAAACCGGCCCAGTTGACCTATTTAGAATGAATTTTCTTCCGAATTTTCGATATTATAGATCCACCGTGACGCTGTTTCGGAAAATACTAACTTGGCTGGCGTGTTTCGCGTGTGGCGAAATAATTTTGCGGACATACAAACACACTTACACACAGACAACTGATTTATATATATTATATTTCTATTATATTAATCATTATAAAAATAGCAAGAGTATTAGTCAGAAAATCAATAAAAAAATGGGCACTTATGCTGTTTAGAGATTAGGCTAAAACAATAACATTATAATTTAGAATGCGATATTTAACATGGGCAAAAGGGGATTATTATCTATTTTGTTTATTAAATTGTTAGCTGCAAGTACAGAATAGTTAATCTAATCCGACCAACCCATTTTCAAAATGACTTTCTAAATCATAAAGTTATGATTTCAAACAGTTTGACTTATTATCCCTTCAACTGACTCTTTTGAAATAAAAACAAATTACAATTTTAATAATACAGAAACACCTAAAAAGTAGCTTACAATAGTAATTATTTGAACAGAAAAAAAATAGTATTTTCATTGACCCTAGTAAACATTTATTATTTAAACAAAATATCATCATAAACATTCAATTATACAGATATACAAAGCTAGTTATAGTTATGTATATAATTGTCATTCTTCTTTTTCATTATTATTGTCTTTGATGATGCCCACATTTCAGTTATCCTGTTGAGAAACAGAAATTTGTTTAAAATATGGGTAACTATTTTGTACACATTTAAATGTAATAATGTTTAGTCGCATATATTAATAATTTTATTTATATTAATATGACTTGGATGCTCCTTCCTAACCATCATACAATGATTGTGTATATCCGGAATCATTTCGATCTGTTACATCCACTGTTTTTATATCCGCATTTTTATAAGAGTCGTTTCTGATCTCTATATGTATGTACGCTTTAAGCTTCAAGTAGTATTTTTATTTGTCGATTAAGCAGCAGTTAAAATAATATTTTCTATCGATGAAGCAGTGTATTAGATGATTCTTCTTTAGGGAGTTGTGTCCGAGTGTCTTTGTAATAAACCTTGTCCGTTGATCGCTCTGTCCTTATAACATGTGCGCTTTTACGTTGGTCATAGAGAGTCTTGTTTAAAATAACATTATTATTCGATATTAGATGAGCGTATATTGCGACACTCTTTTCTTGATGATAGAAATATGGTACCAACGGAGTTTCACTAGTAATATGTTGTGCTGATTAACCAACAAATTAATCATTCACGTAAACCCATGTTGCGTTTTAATCTTGTGCCATACACGTATTAACCAGTTTATTGTAGGTTTAAAGAAACATCAAAGTTAACAAATGGTATCCCTACTTTTCGGCGCTGCATGTTCTCTTCATTCGCTTTCATAAGATCTTGGAAAGTAAGCTGTTTTCATATCTTCAAAAATGACTTACAATCTGACAAGGAAATGTGTCGCCTTATAAATGTTTTTCTCATAGACATTCATGTTTTAAGAGTTTTTGAATTCGTAGGTTTACACTATAAATCTACTAACCGTCTGCCAGCAAATACTTCTGCAACTTCCTGAATAATAAAACATTACATTTTTTCTTTCAAAAAACGCCGTTAAAAATGTGTTTCAATTGTAAAATAAGAAGTTGCTTAAATAAGATGAAAAAAGTTATAACCACCCACAGAAAGATACGCCCCTCCCTCCGTCTTATTCTTACTTATACGATCAGAAAACAATATCATTTTGTTTGGTATTTCTGGGAGGTGACGTGTAAACTTCTATGTACACATATATATATATATATATATATATATATATATATATGTATATATATATATATAGAAAAAGAGAGAGAGAGAGAAGGAGGGAGATACTTATTTTAATCTTTGCTGGAGCATTTTAATACGTTACTAGTACACGGGCGCATGATTACCCCTTCGTTGTGATAGACCCGTAAACATTGTCAAGTAATCAACATTGTAGAAAGTTAACTGATATACAAACTGTTCTACTGACTAGTTACGTATTGGCAGCAAACCTCTGGGGCGAGACCTTTTTAGTCTTTATCGGCAACTTTCCCACAGCTGGAGTCTCGAACTAGTATACGGTTTGTAAACCATAAAGTGATTAATGAACATATGAGGTCTATCTATCGCCCGGCGTTTGGACTCCTTTTGTTTTATTAGCCAGACACAGAAGCACTAGCGACGATACACCCTACTTACACTCTGTGCTTGACCTTGTTTTCTGACTAGGGCAATGAACGTGTCTCCTTTGTTCTCTCCATTTGAACAACTTAAGGGGGGAACCTTTTGTCACTAAGTCTCACATGACTAGTCCACGTCGTTGTCTCTCGTAGAAATTCAAGTTTGAGGTTAGGCAGGTTGTCAAACTGTTGTTTCTGTCTGGTAGTGTAGGAGCCATAGCTTTTCGATAGCGCCAAGAGCAGCTGCTCCATCAACAGGGGTATAATATCATGTGTAACAGTACGTGCAAGGTCGCTCATAGAAAGGAATCCTACATTTAATCCTAGCTTTAATTCACGAGGCAAGAACGACCATGGATCAAGTCCTAACTAATAATCTGGCTGTGTGAACTTATTGCCAATAAAGCAGCACCAACTTTGCCATGTGCTTTAGATTGATCTTATAGCACGGCGTTTGTTACTTATATTTTATGTAGCGTTCTTCTTCGACCTAATATTGTACCCTGCTTACTTTTGTCTCTGAAAGGGTAGACACAGAACTCTCACTGGACTCAAGTGCAGAAATACATATATTACGGGATTTTAATGTACATCACTGTGACCGTTTTAGATTCTCAATCGATACAGACGCAAATGGTAACTTTACTTACAGTTTATCCATAGCACACTCCCTCTCACAAGCTTACTTTCAGGCCCGGTCTGCCTGGTAGTGTGGAACAGCAAGCCTCATTTCTCGACCAATTTTTAACAACACTGCCCGAGGCTTGTCCGACGAATGCACATATCCCGCTCGAGAACACTGATACAGCTTGTGGTAATGATTGATATCATCCTAACATCTCGATGCAAACCGTATGAGCCGTTCCTCAAAACAGCGAGATACTACAAGCAGGATGAGTGGGAATCTATTTGTGATCACATCAGAGACGCCCCATGGAGTCAAACATTTGTCTGTACTTGCTGATCAGTACGCAAATAAGGTAACCGAATGGGTCAACTCAGGCATTAGATCACATGTATCGATGTAATAATTCTACGGCAAGTCCTACTAACCACAATGGTTTACCTCGAACTATGCAGCTGCTATTGCTCAGCGACAGCAAGCACTCCGACAGTTCAACCGTGATAAGCCAACTTCAAATAGACGGAAACGTGTAGCGTCAAAAAAGCATTGTAAAAATCTAATGGAGTAAAACAAAAAAACGGTATACAGAGACGACCAGAATCGCATTGAGTCAGAGACAGTAGGTAGTCGTGATTTCTGGAAAATCTTTAATACGGTGGTGCATAATAGGAAATCATTTATTCCTCCGCTATCGAAAAAATGATATCGTTTGCACTACAACTACGAAAACTGAACTACATGCTCAGCGCTTCGCATCAAACTACACTTTGGACCACACAAGATACTTCCTCCAAAATTTCTCATTGCGGACTGAAGCAGCACTTGACGACCTGCCCATTATGCCACCTCATGCCCGGGACATCATTACATCTCAAAGGCATATACGCCTGGCATTTACCAGTAATAGTTATGAAGAAATACTCTGATAAACTGGCCACTATCTTATCATAACTATACAACAAATGCTTTGCCGACACTTGTATCTTGATAGCTGGAAAATTGCATTTGTGGGACCAGTCTTCAAAAAGTGTAAAGATTGAACTGACCCTCTAAATGATCGCCCAATCAGTCTACCTCTGCTTTTCCCTAAATTATTTGAATACTTATCAAGCTAGGGATAGACCGGCTCCTCGTCAATACCAAACTTCCTTCTCATCATTAGTATAGATTTAAGCAAGTACAGTCTGCTGCAGATATCCTAACGGGCATCTCCGAACGAATATACAATGCACTATACAAAGCTGTTGAGGCTATGGTGGTAGAGCTTGATATATCCAAAGCATTACGCCTGGCATGAATTTCTTCTCATGAAAATGTATATATATAATATTACTGGACGAATATTATATATATATACTTACCAATGCCAACGGCAAGGTTACAAGCTACGTAAACATTAAAAGGTAACGTTAAAGCTGTAAAGTAAGATCAAAATTACAAGGTATATCGTGCAGCGTCTATAAAACTGATAACAACGATGTAACATTAAATAATCGTTGTAACTAAATACTTTTATTGGCTAGTGATTTGACACAAGAAAATGACATTTGAATTATGATCGTATTTCTGACAGTGTGAATCACAAGTTGAATAACATACAACAGTGGAATAAAGTCAGAAACATTAAAAGAAAATATTTCTATTAACAGTCGAAATGTGCTAAAAGCGTTATTTTTTATTTATTATAGTTTTTATTTTATCATAGTCTTTCTAATCTTCTATGTATTTCCTTTAGTCATGAAGTTTGAAAAAGTTTCTATTCATTTTTATGATAATCTGTTATTCCTCAGGTAATATTTTCGAATAAAAGGGCACTCTAACTTTGTAGTGTCTACCTAAACTGCATTACGTTCATCATATGTTTTTAAATGTTGCGCTTGGTCTTACATACAAAAAATATATATAAATGCACAACAATTCACAAAATGTTATACAACAGCAAATATTACATGCATTCAAACGGCATTTGCACTTGCATTGCATAGATAATTATCTCGACCTGTCCATTTAGTTGCTCTATTTATTTATTATTTACTACTAGTATGAAGATCTGACGTTACTTGGCATTGTATTAGGTACATTACTATGTCATTTTAAACTAGGCTGATAAGACCATATTACTTTCGTTTTTTTTACTGCCTAACCTCCGCCGTCTGATCTCGCTTGAAGCTAACAATTTTAAAACTCTCTGAATAAGTGTCTTATACATGTGGGTTAAATTCCATTATAATAAAGTATACATTTTGCAGTTATAATAACTTGCTTAGAGATTCAGCATATAGAGGAGAACTAAGATATTAGGGGTCACGTCCATCGTCTTTACCGTAGAATGTTATCCATATGATTTGAACTACGTCAAAATGTCTAATGTAACTCATATTTATGCCTTCAATTCTTATACTTTATATTTTAATATTTCCTTCTTCTTTTTTCTCTTTTTCTTTTTCTTTTTACTTATATTTTTATATTTTTGTTTTATTCATCTTTAATTTTATTTTAAACTTCAATCAGCTTCAAAAAACTTTGTGCAATTATTATCTTATCTTTACAGGCATAATTTTATTTCGATGCCTGATGATCGGAAGTCCCTCAAACTACTCTAGTGAAACAAATAAATTTTGTAGTCATAATCAAAAAAATTATCATTAATATATATATATATATATATATATATATATATGAAATTAAAAATAGAACAGTGGAAGACCCATAAGCTCAACGTTTCGCTCAATGTGATGTGAGCTTTTTCAAGAGCGGATGAAAAGTGTGCTAAAAATGATAAAAGACGGGAAGGTCATATAATTGGAGAATATATATAGTGGTAGGGTTTGAATAGAAGGAAATATATGCAAATATGTAAAGTGTCAGAAATAAAGTTGAGCTTATGGGTCTTCCACTGTTCAATTTTTAATTTCATCCCGTCGGATTGTGTTATCCTTTTAGCTACCTATATATATATATATATATATATATATATATATATATAACAAGTGTTACCAATATATTTTTCTATTATGTGTTAATTGTTCGGTAAAATGTTTTATTCCTAAACTCCCTAAATCGAACTCATGATTTGACAAACAGACAGATTATTTGTGATTTGCTGTTGCAGTACAACAGATAGCAAATAAACACTTGGCTTCTAAAAATCTGCTACTTGACGCTTCCTTGAGTCTCTTAAGTCGAAAATCACTGACGATTTGAAGCAATCATAGAATTCAGTGTACTTAAGTTGTTGTTTATTATTTTGCAACCGAACCAAACACGTGTTATGTAGTGCAGCTGTCAAAAGACTAAAGACGTTTGATAAATGGGTTTAAATAATCGCTTTTTTAGTCAGTCGACAGTTAGATTAGCAGATGTTCTGTATGTGTATACGTACAACTCAAAATAGAGTTCGACATTATCATACCAATTTATTTTCGTGACATCTACTTATAATATAACGAGCAATTTCTCTGTCTGTCAGTCTGCATGTCTGTCTGTTAGTCCGTTCTGGAGATTTTTTCACTCTAAATAATTTACGTGACTGAGATAAGAATTAACCTATATACATTGCCTTAGTCGAGAAGGAGTTGTTATCTTTTGACCAAGAGTTTGTTTTAATGAAATGAAAACATCGTAAATTCCTATTTTAGTCACGTGACCTACTACAGAAAAGTCAGCGAAAGTCAATTTTGTTCTGTTTAAATAGCTGAACCATTTTCGTAAATCACAAACATTCAGGCCGATATGCTGCCCATGTTTTTTCGCAATGAGAGTTTAAATACTTCAAATTCATTTAGAGTTTGAATTTATTATGTATGATATTATTTAAATCTTAGCAGACACACATGCCACTTGAAAGTCATTTCGATTCTACACTTTAAATGCTTCTAACTTCCTTTCAAATTTCTAATGGTCACGAAGTCATTCATCCAATTTTTTTACGTAGCAACAATATTTTATGAAAATATGTTTGTAAGGATTAAAACCCCAACATTTTATGTATTTCTTCGTTAAAAAATACAAAATTATTTCATTAATTTGACGAAATGTATTTGTTTTTTTCATTTTATTTTATTTGATATACAAGCTTACATTTTATACGGATTGGCGTTTGAAGTACTTTGAAAAAAAAGAGTTCAGATTTACAACACATTTTTTTATTTAAATAAACATTAAATTTGACTTCTTCTGTAAGTGTTTAACACACGAATTAGTAAATGTCAAAATAAGTCAAACAGACAAAAAAATGAGTTTAATTGAAATATGTATAGAATAACACCACATTGATTATATTTTCTCTTTGTTTATAATCATAATATTGCAAAAGTAACAGTATCCGTGAAACTTGGTTGTTTTATAGAGATTAGCTAATTTGAGCGAACACCAGCATGCTCGAAAACAGAGGTATTTATTATAGTATATTAGCTGTACTTACGCCGTACTGAATTTTCAATGAGAATTGTTGTGTAACAAGTCTAAGAAAAAAATCAAAATAACACATATATTTCTCTGCATATCCGGAAATTTCACAAGTCGTCCTGGTCCTCTCTTTGCTAAGTGGTGAGGTGTGAACTGTGCAACACTTGCTTACCTATTAATTCACGGTGTAAACAACCTTACAGGGAATATCCATTGAATTTTCCGCATTGTTTTCAGTTGTCAAAACGTCAGTTAGTAATTACACAACACTTTCTTCAATTTAAGGTCACGGTGCAGATGATTTCACAGATAATATACATTGTCTATCGAGAATGTATATGATATATGGTAGACAGTTTAAAACAAACATCAAATACTGTCGTATTCAATCTTTCTTTGATCTTTTGTGGAATGACATGACCTTTGTACACACCACACACACATATATATATATATATGTATTTGTATATATATATATATATATATATATATATATATATATGTGTGTGTGTATGTGTGTGTGTGTGTGTGTGTATACATGTATATGGGTGCATATCCAAAGACGTTCTGCATTGGAAGACTCAGATAGAGGGGAGATTATAAAACAAAAAGAGACAATAATGTAGAGAAAGACAGATACTCTGTGACATGTATCTTCTTTAGCATTATATGTGTGTGTTTATATATGAAAACGGATGACAAGATACATTAACAACATAAAATGATACAATAGTGCAAAACAAAACAATAACACATAATTATTTTCATAAGAATCAAAACTTCACTTGCGAAATCTCTGATATCCAACTATTTCTTTTGAAACGAAAAGATTCAAAATTAACAAAAAGAGGGAGAGAAATACCAGACATAATTCATTATAAAAAAGTTCGGAGCTATTTATATCGAGCAAAACTGAGTGTCTTTGCTTATATTACAGAGAACATGGACTCACTAAGCTCACGTTTACTTAAACTTCTGTAAGTCTCAATTCATATAATCGCAATTAGGTTTTGAAACAAGACAACATCTAAAATTTCAATTATGAAATCGAAATATTCGTCAATTTGTAGGTATGCATTTTAACCGTGTCTCCTATGATTCATTGAGAAACTAATTATAAAGTTTAAAGATAATCTTCATTAATAAACAATTGATTACACATTATTTTCATTTTTAATATTTAGTATATGTTTAAGGGTATAGAATAGAAAAGATTTTAATAAATGGGCGATTGTCGATATAATCAGGGATTGTTTAATCAATACTAAAATTATAAAATCATGTATATGTTTATGTCCCATGCGAACCACGTGGTAATACTACCTCGGTAAAACAACACCCATACTAATGTAATCGGCCAGTAAAGCAGTGCAGTCACAGGTCTTGTCTTGTGATTGTATTAAGCTTGACTGATCAGATGTTGGCTAAATTTTCAAGCAGTATTAATAACTAAGTGGTGTATATATGTGTTTGCAGAAATGTATGGGCTGGTGTATGAAGGCGCGATGAAGTCACCGGAGGAAATGTTCTCTGCAAACTTCCTTTAAGACCTGCATATACGAGAAAGTTTATATATCTACTTCCCACAGGTCAAATGTGACATAAGGTCGGAAAGTGGCATTTGAAAGGTAAGCACTTTAGAGGAGGAGCACTTATGACCATCAAAAAATGGCTGGGCAACTCTGACAGCATTCCCCGGTACGGGCACCTCATGCGATAAGTAATAAACTAAACCCTTCTTCAAAGGGTGAGAAAGCAAAGCCTGTGAGGGTAGATCTAGAACTGCACAGACCGGCAGAATCAAGGCTCTATGAACAAGACGGTACCGGTCTATAGGGTCTAGTATGCATCAGTACAGATACTACCCTTTGATCTAAGCCAAAATACCAAGAACTAGGAGTAAGTAAACTTCCCTCGAAAACTTGCGCTATGTATTGCTTCAAAAATGGTGAACTTACTTATTTACAGTAAAAACAATTAGGTAAACATAAAAAAAAAATGATCGCAATAAGATGCTGGGTGAGAAAAGCGAGACTAGATGAAACATACCTTATTGTTAACCAGAACTTCGACGGCGGTATAAGTCTCCTTTAACGCTGTAGCGAGTGTTCACTATGCCATCACGTATACGAGTGTAATCCGTGTGTATTATAGAGTCAAACTAGAATACGCTGTAACAATCAACGTATAATCGGACTATGTTATGAAAATATATGTATAGCAATTAAGCTACCTAGAGGTTCCCGCGTTCTATCCCCGGGGGAATCTTCAGACTTAAATGCATGGAGTTAGATTCGCCGGATATGTTTACATACACGGCTAGCTAGTTAACCAATCAGATTCTGTGTTGTTCCCTCTCTCTCCTTCTCTATCTCTCTCTCTCTATATATATATATATATATATATACATATATATATATAAACATATATATATATGTGTATATCTCTCTATATATATAGTTAAACATATATATATATATATATATATATATATATATATATATATATATATATATATATATATATTGAAATATAAACATACATATATATATTTAAGTATATATATATATGTATATATATATTGAAATATATATATATATTTAATATCAAAATAAAAATTAATAGAATATATATATATATATATATATATATATATATATATATAATATATATATATATATATAAATATATATTAATAATGGAGAATATGTATCTGTTTATCTGTCTGTCTTTCTGTCTGTTGTCTGGAGAAAAAAACCATACAATTACAGTCTATTGTGCTTATAATGCAATAGTATAGTATATACTGTTTCAGACTCGTGCACTATTTTTAAATGCTCAATTCAGAGGCATTGTGTAATGCATTATCTGCTCTGTTGTCATGATACACTCCTTCCAGACATTACCCGTTTCTTTTTTTAGAGTTATAGATGTAGTGTAGTATGTGTTATTTTTCTATGATACCGTCCTTCCAGTCATTACCTCCTTTTTTGAGAGGGGTGGGTGTGTGGGTACTGTAGTATCGGTTCTGTTGTCATGATACCATTCTCCCAATGATTACCTCCTCCATTTTTAGAGGTGTGGAAGAAGAAGGGTAGTATCTTTTCAGAAATTACCACCTTTTGTATGGTGGAGGTAGTGTAGTATCTGCTCTGCTTCCATGATACTATTCTCCCAGACATTACCTCCTTCTTTTTTTAGAGGTGTGGAGGTAGTGTAGTATCTGTTCTGCTTCCTCGGTACCGTCCTCATAGACAGTATCTCTTATTTTGTAACGGTGTGGAGGTAGTGTAGTATCTGTTTTGTTGTCATGATACAATCTACCTGTTGATGTCGTGTAGTATCTGTTCGGGTGTCATGATATCTTCCCATGCATTACTTCCTCCTTTTTGAAAAATATGGCGATAGTGTAGTATATGTTCTGTTGTTACTATACTATCCTCTCAGGCATTACCTCTACCTTTTTGAGAGGTGTGGAGGTAGTGTAGTATCTGTTTTGTTTTCATTATACCAACCTCTCAGAAATTACCTCCTCCTTGTTTGAGACATGTAGAAGTAGTGTAGTATTTGTTCTGGTTTAATTTATCAAACCTCGCAGGCATTACCCCCTCTTTTATGGGGTGGAGGTAGTGCAGTATATGTTCTCTTGTCATGATACAATTTTTCCAGGCAGTTCCTATATTTTAATTGACAGGAGTGGGGTTAGTTTAGTAACTGTTCTGAAGTTATGATACCATCCTACTAGACATATACTCTTCCTATTCTTTTGGAGGGGATGTAGTATTTTTCTATGGTCATGATACTACTCCCGAATGGATTATATTATCCTTACTTTTTTATGGCGGGTGTAGTGTAGTATATGTTCTGTTGTCATCATACCATCCTCCAAGGCAATCTGTCTTCTTTTTTTTAAGGAGAGATAAGGTAGCATATGTCTTACTCGGCCTCTGATTATTAAGTATGATGTTCTATTCCGGACACATATGAAGTTCTATTTCAAGAATAAGAAAGAGAGAGGGGGCACAAAACAGGGCGCGTTATTTCATTAAAAACATTTAAACAACGGATTCTCTGAAATTTATCGTACGAGTCGTTCAAAAATGATATATTTACTTTGATATATTTATTAAAACGTTTTATTTTTATATTATGTGAAATTACCTGTTTTAAATTATTTAATTCACAAAAACAAGGAGTGATATTACGTCATTAACTCATGAGTTTTCAAAGAAAATCTTCTCCTCAGAGGAGCATTACCGCAATGACATTACTGCAAGTAATAAAATAAAGTTTTGAAAAAATATAAAAATATATAAAAAGTACATAAAAGTATATAAACATCAAATATATGGGCCAAAAACACACTTTTTTGTTAAAATCATACAGTTCATCAAAGTCATAAAGTTTGATACAATTTCAAGAAAATTGTCAAATCAGTCGATTAAAAAACAATCCAGATGGTTACTTTTTTTCAAGTGTATGTAGGTTTATTTCCGCATCTATGATTTTCCGTTAATTGCAAGTGTGTTCATCATTTCCGCCGGCTGTATAGTCTCAGTCTTCCCCTTGATTACAATTGCTTTTAGTGTGCTCCTGTTTTTATTGGTATTATATTGACTTTCTTTATGTTCCATATTCCTTACAGTTCCCTGGCAAATTCCGTACATTTGCTTTGTTTTTCCGTCTCTTTGAGTGTTCTGCCGAAACGGCAAAATCTATAAAATTTGAGAGATTATTTTCTTTTTGTTAACTATTATTACGTCCGAACTCCTTGCTTGGATGCGGTTATCCATTTGTACTTCCATATCTCAAATTTTTTTAGTGATTTTCGTTTTTGAGTACTTTCTCCGGTTTGGGTCTGTACCATTTATCGTTATGTTAAAAATTCAGTCGTTTGCATAGTTCCCAGTGTACTGCTTTTCCCACACATTCGTGTCTGTTCTGTATTCTTTTTGGGTGTAATGCGTTTTGCAAGGTATTTAAGTTTCTAGTCTTCTGGTCAAGCTATCCTGTTCGCCAAGCCCCCTCATCCCTTCTTGGTTGGGCAGTTGTGTGCCCTTGATTCTCTCCAGCCGTTCCCTTTTCATCTCTAGCAGTGCACACTTTTCCATTCCGAATTCCATTTGAATGTCCTAGCTGAAGATTCTGGTCGTATTAACCAGCTGATCCAGTTCTTATATGTTTTATACAAATAGCTTTAGGTTGTCCATGTACATGAGATTGTTTATTCCTGTTCTTGTATCTGAAAACTTGTATCCGGCATCACACTTTCTGAGTATGTAGTTGAGATGCATCATGTATAAGATAAATATTAGTGGTGATAGTAAGTCTCTTTGGAAGATGCTTCTCTTTATTTTCATCGACGCTAGATGTTGTCTTCAAGCTGTCAGTTTTAGCTTACATGTTCCTATTGCTTTCTTGATGAGATTAATAATCCTGTCGGTTATCTTGAACATTTTATAGCATTCAATTATCCATATATTTTTCCCATTCTCCTTCTTCTCTTTCCTCTTCTTCTTCTTCTTCTTCTTGTTTTACTTCTTCTTGTTCTTCTAATTAGTATTATTATCATTATTTTTATTATTGTTGCCATATAAAAAGTATTATCTAACTTTATTATTCTCATAGAGAATATTTATCACGGATTTAATGTAAATACGTGTACGTGGGGAATACAGACAAATGTATGCCAGAAGAGAATTTTTTTCTTAAAATGCTCATATGAATAGTAAGAAATGTTAGACTGTGATTGAATCAACATATATTGAGAGGGTTCGAGCGATATATATGGATCACTACGAGAGATAGGGATGGGAAGAGTGAGATATGATCATTTTATTATAATTCCGAACGATAACAAAATAAAAACGAATTCTTTTTCAAACATACCTTCATCGCATGATAAAAAATTTTTTTTTAGAATCTATTGTGTGCAATGACATCATATAGAAACATGGACTAAGTTAATTAAATGTTGGTGAACTGACATTTAATATTATATTTACATTTATATATGCATATTATTATATGCATATATATATGCACGTATGATATAAAATGTCAGTTCACCAATATTTATTTAAAGAAGGCAAGATATGTATCCGCTCTTATATTACCACTTCACCCTTTATCAAAACGATATGCGGTAATGCCAATTCATTTATACATTTTTGGTCAGTTTTTAAAATGGTTCTACCTCTTATTGAGTACTATATTATACACACTGGCGTTTCATTGCATTGGCATCTAGGAGGAAAACAACTATGCGGTTACTATATATATATATATATATATATATATATATATAGGTCAACTTCTATATCTCGAACTTGATGCGACTGAAAATAAACTTCGAGATATTCGAAGTTTGAAATTGACACCAATAAACGGTCGGGACCGCCAACTGACTTAGAGATTGGCGTTGCATTCGAGACATCTGTGTTCGAGATACCGAAGTTTACCTATATATATATATATATATATATATATATATATATATATATTACTTTATCAAGTAAAATATGTTCATAAAATGAACATACGACAAACATTTTCGAAAGTTCTCAATCAACCAACGTTTTAATGTCATCAGATCTCTTTAAATAGTTTTTGAATAGATGTGATAGGATCGGAACTTTGGTTAATCTGTGTAAAACTGTAATATTGTGTATGCAATGTTATATGTATATAAATATATATTAAATATTGTTTATGCAATTATATATATACATATATATATATATAAATATATATATATATATATATATATATATATATATATATATATATATATAGTGTGTGTGTGTACGTGTCGTGCATAAGAAGAAAACAAGTTAAAATTTTCACGATCCTTTAACATGACCCACAAACATTATTTTATTAAAATACTATATATTCCTAAGCTAGTGGTACCGAGGTTTCGTCCGTCTGCGAATCGGGATATTAGAAATTGTTCGGGAATAAAACAAACCATTCGGAGTCATCAGAATTTCTTAACATGTTCAGTTGATCACTACGACGCAGTTGTTGCATTTTAGAATTGATTCTTAATTTTCGGATGACCAGATAGATGTAACGTTGGTACCCGTAGCATAAACATAAACGAATAGTATTTAAATAGAATAATACATATATAATAATTTTAATAAATGTATTTGCCATCCACAGACATACATGTTTCGTCTTTATTAACACTCAGCTGTGTGGCTGTATACACCTGACGCACGGTCGTGCAGCACGAACCTTTTATTTACAATTATGATGTACTAAATGTATAAGAGGATGCAATCACAGTGAATGAAACATTACATTTTTTAGACAGAATCTTTCTCTTGAACACACACACACATATATATATATATATATACATATATATAACTATATATATATATACATACACACGCACACAAACACACACACACACATATATATATATATATATATATATATATATATATATATGATACATATGTATGTATATACATGTATATGATCGCATGACGCAGCCGTTAATATTGTGAATATATTTCTGTTGTGAATGTTTTGTTGAAGGCGTACATAAAAGAAGGAATAAATATTGCTACACAATAACGAAAAATAAAATGTTTCCTCGCTTTGTGCATTGAATAAATCTATATATTTTTTCTTTTTAATATGATTGAATCTTCTATGTCTGTCTTATCAGTGTCTGCTTTCCTTAATCAAATTTATTAAATCCATCATTCACTATTGGTAGTTGCTTTGCTTTTGTGTGTCCATTCTTTGTCGTGCCTTTTAGAACTACTTTTAAATCCTTGCTTTTAATTCTATTCTGCGCAGTTCTCTAGCTTTCTCTCGCGTTCTATCTTTCTGTCTATATCTAACTCCATCTGTTGTGCTTTCATTCTACTTAATTCCTGTATTTAATTTGAAATCTGTTTATATTACCTATTCTGTTGTATTTAATCATTTCATGAAAATAGGATGGCTGAGATAGTTGCGCATTAGTCTCTGACATTCACAATTTAAAACTAATTGATTAATCAGTGTTATTGATAGGTATGATTGCAACAGTTGCTTAAGTCTACGTAATAGATGCATAGTTTTAATATACTGAATTGTTGCACATTACTCTCTGCTGACGTTGGTCAAGTTATAAACCTGCTATCTGCAATAAACTTTGCAACAAAGCAAGCCTGTTACCAATGAATCATGTAATAAAAACTCTTGAGTCGACTTTAAAGAAAGTTATAGAAATGGTTACAATGTGTACGAGTTATTTTGATACTGAATCATACAATTATTAAATCAAAGTTTGCTTTTTTACAAAAGCTTTTGGGCAGATTGCGTGGTAATATGTTTACCAACATTATAATAGCGTACTGAACATTTAAAACATCAAACTATGTTCAAATAGTAACTGGAAACAATTGTTGCGTTCAATGTAACATGCCATCTTCAATTACTGTCTGATCTATCAATTTCCATTCATTAATACCTTGTGGATGGCTATGTGTTCTATCGCTATCTTATCGATAAGGTAGACACACTTTCTTGTACGGATACGTTTATTAATTAATTGCATCTGTACCAAAACTACGTACAGTTAGTGCCTATAAAATTACCGACGTTTTTTTGACAGCTGTATTCATAATAAGGCCAGGTAACGAGTAAGGTTACTGTTTTATACAGGGTGGGCCAAAATAAGGGTCCTATCTTTAAATTTGAATAACTTGAATTTGAATAACTTCCACAAAATAAAAGTTAAACTCACCAAACTTTATGTGTGTGTAGACTGACCCTTCCGAGATTTTTTGAAATAAACAAAACAAATTTTAGCCGAAAAACACTTCTTAAAACTTACAAAACCTAAAGTATTGTTTTTTACACTGTTTTGAGTTTTTTAAGCAAAAATAATGTTTTCTAAATGAGGGTACGTTCCTTAGGGCTAATACGGCTCATGCTTGCTTCGGAAGGGGTCCTTTACTTATTCTAAAAAAAAAAATTTTTTAAATCAATAAATAAAAAAGTTATGAATTTTTAAAAATAGGACCCTTATTTTTGTCCACCCTGTATAACTGGCGGACATAGGTTTGTTTTGTAAATAGCACTGAGTTCGTTTGCTTTCACATCGGTATCTTATTTCATCGCGCGTTATTCATCTCAACTCAGTGTTTGGTTCTTAACTCACCGGGATTACATTTTTTTGTTCATCTAAAATAATCGACATTAAGCGCAGTATAGTCTGGCAAAAGGACATGAAATATTTTGCATATTACTATGTAGTTTTTACATGCCATTCTTGCAGTTCGCCTTTATTAGTTTCATTTTAGGAAATTGTCAAGAAGATATACATACATATCCACTTTCTCAATGGCAGACTACATCAAATAGTTTACAAAGAGTACTATTTAAACTGTCAATGTGCGTTATAAGATATGATGATACACTATAATTAATAACTCAAATTAATACCTTGAATCAGGAAATTATCCCATCCAAAATATGATCCAGTATATTATAATTGTACTTAAATTAATTTTGAAAGAATTACTTATATACATAGACTATCTGAGCTTATCCTTATCAACGTTGATATATATATATATATATATATATATATATATATATATATATATATACTAAGTTTCCGCACATGTTTACTCAAGTTTATGGTTGTGTTATTTTATTTAAGGTGATTTCTATCTCATAATTTAATAACATGCATTTTGATTATTACTGTCCGTTGATGTTTCTTAGGTACTTAACACTTATGAACTGATAATTTGAATTTCACCGTTTTGAATTTATTAACAGTTATGTTTTGCGCGACACAGGACTCATTTTAACTTCTTATTTATAATTAAACATCGAATTTAATTTTGAATATCGGATCTAGGTTATCGGAAATGTCACCTCGTCGGAAACAAAAATAACTTTACACAGACACGCACCTGGCTGGAAGTAAGAAAAGACAGTCGACTGACACGGTTGACTGACACTAAAACACAATTCCCCCATTAAAAAATAATTGCTGATTGATTCCAAACCACTTGCAAAAGTTATCCACATTCGCTGTAAGTTCTCTGTAGACAGGAATATCCCTTCACTAGATAAACACACGAGGGCGTAGCTGCATTGACAGAAATCGCGAACTGATTGTGTTTACAAATGAATGGCGTTGGCACATGAATGCGTAGGTTTACCAAATTATTATGTAACCTCATCTGAAATGTAGATCGGCAGTAGGCTGATGGTCAAGTTCGAGTAAACAACTCTGCCAATTCTTGTGCGTGCTCCGCATTTCTTACTATACCTCGTTCACGGCAACCGATAATAAAGATAACCCATTGTTTTTTTCATACATCAGTGTTTGTGTTTGTTCTTTTAATTCAGCAGAAATAAAATAATCTGTGTCTGTATCTGGCATCTAACTCACAATTCGAGTGTATTTAAGAGATACGGCACTAACGCTATTTTATGTACGTTTATGTTCATAGCACCATGTGAACATCTGTGTTTGCATTGTGATATACACATCTGTTTTATTTAATTATTTTCATCTTGTGAAACTTAGTATCTCTCTGCTAATATTTCAATATCTGTTGTGTAAGTCATTCAGGTGTTTCGCACTGAATCTATTTAAAAATCTAATATAAAAAAGCGTTGATTATTTTCTATTATTTACGGTAAATATAATTTTATATTTGTTTTCCTTGAAATCAGATTTTCTCTGTTTCAATGCCGATAGCAAAGTATTACACCATTTTGTTTTTCCATTAACTCGTCCTATTTTTTATTACCTACATTTTTATGCGTCTATGAATGTTTTGAAAGCTCTTAAAAGGTTAATTGATCGATCGGCTTGTCACACTCCATTTTTAAATATCAGTTTTACAGCAAAATTCCCTGATTGACTTACGCATTTCATTTTAGATAGGGTCAAAGAAGGTATATTAAAGATGTTAGTCGGATAGTCTTCTAGAATAAAAGAAAATTGCCTTTTCGTCTGTCTGTTACGCTTCAGTTAGAAATTGAATTTTTCTTATTTTTAATAATTAAATTCTAAACAAATATTTTCAGCCCTAAACGTGTGAATCGAATTTAAGAAGCAATCAAGCATCTCTGTAATATGGTCTATATGGCGTTCAATGTCACAGTTAAGTGTAAATGAGCATTCTCATCGCAAAACGCGGAAATTCAATACATTTATATGAGAAATTACCGTTCTTCCTTAATTGTGTCTGGGTAAGTATTCTCTACATGTCGTCTGTCTCAGAATGCAGTTTCAAACACACTCTATAAACATGTAAACACAACTTTTACGGTGTAACATTTTACGATTAAACAAAGAGTTATATTAATTGCGTCTTAGGCAGTCTTTCAAAAAACGAGAAAGCCAAAGTATTACTTTATTTATGGATTAGAAATAAGGGGAATCCAAAAAAATTAGAATCAAATTGGTGATACGTGGTTAACAATGTGGGCAGGAGTACACAAGAAGTATCTTTGATTCCCAGTAAAATCCACGTGTGACAGCCAGCAGATGATATCTGAAATATCAATTTTGTATACCTACAGTCTATTTGTTTCTTTAATACATGATTTGAACACTTGCCAAACGCTGTATGAATTTTATAATCGACCTCATATCTCGAAATTAAAAGCTTTCAGACACAAAAAGATAAGATATTACTTATATATCTTTGCTCCCGTATTTACTTCAACAATGTTCAATACATTTGCCCTGTGCAGTTCTAGGAGGTGCACTCTCACAGCCTTTGCCTTCTCACTTTTTGAGAAGTGGTTAGTTTATTGCTCATCGCCTGAAGAACCCCTACAGTAGAAGGCCGACGGGGTAGCCCAGGCATTTTTTTGTAGGCCACAGTACTCATCCAGTAGAGCACTGACCTTGTGTCACATCTTACCGATGGTTGAGGGAGAAAAAAATGTTCAATAAATGAGAATAGCTTAATAGTAGTATGAACAAATAAAAATGTCAAGGGAACTATTTATCATAAACAGTGTATGTGAATCACGCAATACTTTAGATGTGACCGTGGTAAATTGGATACAGACAACTTGGTGTGCTAAGTTCGAATTATGTCAGTTTTATAGAACTGACATAATTCAAACTTAGCACACCAAGTTGTCTGTATCCAATTCACCACGGTCACTATAAATGTTGCAACATTCGTATAGTTCCTCATGTAAGTAACGGATTCTACAAAGGTCTGCGGAGTGGAATGCCACTAAACTTAATTAAGTCGTTATAAAACGTCGTACCATGCGTAGTCATTCGAAATTACATCACTAAATAGTTAACTAAAATTCTTAATCTCACTATTACAGACAAATCAAACATAATTGTTTATACACGAATAAATTAATAACATTGTATTAATATTAAGACGTTTTAACTCAAGGGAATCTAATATTTTCTAAGGTCGTTACAAATCTTTATTACAGATACAATCACTCGGACACCTGTATTATGTTTTTAATACACAAAAATAAATGCATTAGTAAATAGTGTAACATATATCTGGACTTTAACAAGTGCTAGCTGTCCTTTGAAGAAGGAAAGAGAGAGAGAGGGGCATATAAATAGACATAAATATAGCGTGTCTGATTACACCCAGCTTCATTGTGCGCAACCGCCTGTATCTACAGCGGGGCTCTTCGCTAAACTGTCACGTTTCCCGTTCGCATGCGGTAGTTGTCAGCCGAAAAGAAAATCTTTTTTCCTGATGTCAGGTTGTTTCGCCCACTTCTGTAAGCTAAAGTCAAAATCCTGACTTACCGTACGTCAATCACCTCTCAGTTCTACTAACGGCTCTCAATATGAAATCGTTTTTTTAATAATAGTATTATGATTTTATAATATTATATTTTAATTGATGTGAAGTATTATCGTGTTTAATTTTTTAATACTTTTAAAGAACGTGCCAGTATTAACACCCTTGTAATGGTGTTTACGTTTTCTAGTATAAACAAAAAAGATATCTTCATATCTTATTTCACCCTTTGATCTATTGCGTTTTTTGCATCGGTTAGTTTAGCCGATCCCGTTTTTAGGCAGCAAAGCAAATTACACACACGGGATTTTGCAAATCGAAATCGCTTCTTCAGATGGAACCCGTCATTCGTCATTTCTTGTTTATCTGAAATAATTACTTCAATCAGAATAAGGCTAAAAGTCCTGTTTGCCGTTAAATTCACTTGGGAACCATGACTCTTCTTCTTCTTGTTATTCTCCTTTTTATTCTTCTTCTTCTTCTTCTTGTTCCTCTTCTCCTTCTTCTTATGCGTGTTCATCTTCGTCTTCCTCTTCTTCTTTTTCTTTTTTTTCTTCTTCTTCTTCTTCTTCTGCGTGTTCTTCTTCTTCTATTTCTCTTCTAATATTATTATTCTGTTTCTATTTATTATTATTATTATTATTATTATTATTATTAGTAGTAGTAGTAGTAGTAGTAGTATTAGTAGTAGTAGTAGTAGTGGTGGTAGTAGTAGTATATTTGTTTCATCTTCGTGAGGTCAGATGGGCTTAACACCAATTAAATGTTCTCTCATTGGTATTTCTAAACACCCTTCGGGGGAAACACGCTTTTTTAAATAAACAGTTTATACTTTATAACGTCCATTAATAACCAATGCCTCGAAACTCAAAAATCGATAACTTATGATAATTATTTATTGCAATCCAAAATGCCCACGGCAAATGAGACACAAAGTTAATAACTTTACATATTTCTTCGCAATCTGCAATACGTATGATATGTTTCAACCATGCTGATGTTTACTTACAAATGAAAGATTTACTTACCGATCGATAAATCTTTTGAAGACAACACGAGATACAGTCACGAACAAATCTTTCTGCAATGTTATCATATGTGAGCGCAAAACGTAATACAAAATATAAAGACAAAATGAGTTATACTATCTATAATGTTTTAAATCATGAGGTTATACTACTCACTGGTTGTCTGATAGTTTTATCTATTGGGTAAATCGCATCTTCTGTGTAAAAAAATTGTATCCGCTCCACTGAATCGTTTACATAATGAATTAGGACTTTATGTTTTATCAGGAAAACTATTTGGCCAAATCACAAAAAATAAAATATCTGAAGAATTAATTTCTGAACTTATAAGTACTTCAATTTATGACCAATATATAAGCTATATATATATGATAACACAGCTAATTATGCGTGAATATATACGAACCAACGCCGTCAATATGTTCTGCTATAGGGTCGACGTTAAAGAGGCAGATTTTCGGATGCAAATCGTTCTGTCTGATATTGCTCTAAGGTGTCCTGTATAAAAAAACACTCTCATTAACAGCGTTACGTTAATATTGATGTTTATTAATCAGTTATTTTCTCAACCATTATCATACTTTCCAGCGTCTGTACTTAACTTGATCATTCTTTTAATGTATCATCTATGGTGACTTAAGGTTCTTGGAAATGGTAAATAAGATTGATCATCGCTGATTCTGTGGAGACAAATTACTCATTCCACATTAAAGTTTAAATTAAATAAACATTGCGATTTACTATAAGTGTGCATGTTTCTTTTATTGTTTGCTTCTGTTGGGCTCAGGCCGAGGTTCATAAATATTCTGGCAACAACGACAAATTACAACCTGGCTTAGTCAGTCGATGTAGAAAATAATCTACGCTCGCAAAAATTTGAACAATCCTCGAATTCCTATACAGGCTTCAAATAGGAATAGACTCGGAAAAACATTTAGATCCTATTAGATAGGGTTAAACAAGTGTGTCGCCATTTCTCTGTCCTAAACTAGTATAAGTCAATTAATGTTCTAATATTACTTTAATTTTCTTACTCCTAGAAGTGCTCACATGTCATTACCAGTGTTCCACAGAGGTTGCGTGACAATAAGTACTCGCCGACTTCGAGTAGTCTCCGCTTATTTAATTTCTGATCTCACAAGATATATTCATGACTTAATTATTGCTGGTGAAATCCGATACTTTCCTTTGAATTTATGTGACAATAAGCCATATCAGGATTTCATAATGATTCGCCTTTATACATTGTCCGTTTCGATGTTACTTCCCCTCTCAGACCTTGATGGACAATTTTATTATGGAAACAACTGGCGGTGCAGCCGCCTTTTGGTCTTTCTTTGGGGGCGGTGAAGGAGATGTTTGATTGTAGGTGCTGTGATTATTTATTCATCAGGATTTTTCGCACAAGTCATACTCAGTTATTCCTTACCAAAAATAACCAGCGGTGCTCCCTGGAGTCTGCGGGACAAAAAAGTCCCATACAACTGTTGCAAATCAGCCGTTTAGCAGTACAAATCAGCCGTTTAACATTGATTTCCAGCTAGCAGCAGCCATTGGTTTAGTGTACATTTGGTTGGTGCTCCACAGCAACAACTCGTCTATCCTCGTTTACTAGTACGACTATATTGCGTGGTAGCAGCCAATACTGATGCTAAACTTGCGTGGTTAAGTCTATGAGATGGCTGGCAGTTTTAGTTCTCTTGTGTCCGTATGATTTTCTTTCAATAACTTTCTTTTTATTTCAACTCACTTGTAGCTTGTTACTGTTCCTAGTCTATGTCGGTTTGTTTCCGCATTCAAAAGTGTTCCTCAATGTTTTGGATGTTTTCGTTATTTCCGTGTTTTGTATAAGTAACTCCTCCTTTTGATTCCAAGTACTTCTAGTCTTATTTGCAGGTTTTTTCGGGATTATTAATAGTGCCTCTACAATTATTGTTATTATATTTACATGCTGCATGTTCCTTAATTTTTCCACTTCTGTAGAAAGTTCTATGTGTTTAGCTACGCTTTTCTGTCCAATAAATCTTCGCGTTTTGCAAGTGGATTTCTTCTATTTACTATTAGTGAATCCGTTATTTTGTGTGGGCCCTTTGCACTTACATGTCCCAGTCGTGTTTTGTTGCTTTTCGTTTTACATAATTGTCTATACAATATGTGAGCAAAATAAATCCGTTTTAAAACATCTCCAGTTGAGTGCCTTCCTTACTCAGTCGTATCGCTTTTTGCATTCATTTATAAATAATATGCTTCATTAATGTATTATGTAGTTTACCGTTCATCTTTTAAGTCAAGGAGTCAAAATTTAATGTGTTCCTGCATTTTGTCCACTTTAGCGTTTATGTAGTATATTTTAATCCCGTCGTTCTGTTCTGCTGTGAGTAGTGATTACGTTTCTGTAGTCAAGTTTTCTTTTTGTAGCCATGCCCAGGTGATTTAATGATAGTCTACCCTTTTCAGTCTGATAAATAGTCTATGAAGATGTTCTCCTCTAACTTATCTTTTCTCAACATTTTGTTTACAGTTTCGCTATTCCTTGTATTGATTATTTTGGTAATAGCTTTTGCTGATATGATCAGTTTTATTTATGTAATTGGTTATGTATTTTCCAATTAGCTTCCAATTATGTCATATGTTATCGACTACTTACTTACTAGTCCTCACTTCCCCTTTTGTATTATTTTGGTAGAATCAGTCGATCCCATCATTTGAGTCTCGCTTATTGTGCATGGTCATTAGATTCGTAGTCTTCTTGTCTAGCTGTCTGAGTGTGTTCTTTTATTCACCCACGGAATCGTTAAAAATAGTTCACTATAGATAATGCATAGTTGTTCCTTTTATTAAGTTTTAAGCATATCATAACTTTTCTCGGAATAGTATTTTTTTTTTCATGTTTCAGTTGCCTATCTCCTCTTCCATTCATGTTGACTAAATTGCCTCTTCTTCCAGAACTCCTAAATATACATGAGTAACATGTCCCGCAAATGCCCTGATCTCCTTTTTGTAAGGTAGTTCCATGTGCTCTGCTCTCTTGAGAGTTCTCTTTCTAACCTCTAGTAGTGCACACCTTTCAATTCCACATTTTAATATAATGTCCTGCTGGACGATTATGTGTGTGTTTAACAGTTTTTCAAGTTTCTGTGTATTTTCTTAATAATAGTTTCACGTCATCGATATACATAATGTGGGCTTTTCTTTGAACGTGTATCCAGCGTTACACTTTATGAGTTTAGTGGTTTCATGCAAATAATAAAATGTTGTGATAATTGAAAGTCTCTCTGGGGGATTATATCATACGGTCCTTATAGTCGATCAATATCATAGTTATGTTATTATAAATGTTTGTATTGATCTAATTATAAATGGCAGTTTCTCCAGTATGCTTAACTACTGAAACACTTTAGCTGCTACATATATACATATTCCCTGTTTTGTTTTACTTCAAAAATATATCAAATGATCATTTAGAAACACATATTTACAGTTTTCTAAGAAACATTCTATCGTAGCGGCTGTATCATATGTATTGCTAGCAACAACTCAATGAAATCATATATGTATCAACAAAATATTCCATTAGAAAATCCTTCATTTTATGACATGTTTAGTATGTATATTATGCGTAATACGACACTCCGCTTTTTAATCTTTCTTAACGTCACGAAGTAAGAACACTGTAGATGTAATTACGAAAATAAATACTTACGCTTATTTATATCATAATCGAATTGATGTGTCTTAATATTTGTAAGTTGGAACATGTGATGCTAATATATCAGTATTAAACTGGTTTATATATTTAACACAAACTCAAACAGATTAGTTAAGAGGTTATCAAAATGTGTGGAATAGTTTCTATTCTACAAATTATCGATTTACAAGTATAAATTATCGAGTAAAAACAAAACTGAATGACAGTATACCAGTTAGATGATTACACAATTTTACATGTTGATAAGAAGAGATTTGCGTCATACTGCTTTATAAAAACGCGTAAAAAATTAATAGTTTCCTGGTTCTTTAAAAATCTTTAAAACAAAACGATATCTTGTATTTCAACTTCATCCAAGAGATAGATTTCACTTAATGTATTTTGACCAGGGTAGAACATTCCTCAAAATTATATTTGCAATTATGTAAACTGCTCGAAGGTAGCAATATTTTACATGTAAGTCCGGTGATACTATACGATATATCATGAAAAAGCACGTGGCGACTACCGATTATATAAGACATTGACAATAGTGTTATAATATGCTTGTTCGTGTATTCCATGTCATCAATATTAATGAATAGTAATAATTAATCATGTAGTTTTCAAATTGGCCGTTCGGTTTATTAATGACGCATACTATAACGTTTAAAATATGATATGCTATATAAATTAGCAGTATAGATGATAAACTAAACACACACATGTATGTATATATACATATATAAATATATATATATATATATATATATATATATATATATATATATATATTCATATATATATATATGATTAATCAGTATGTATATATAATACCACTAACATCAATCGTTTCACATCGGATATCAAGGCAACACAAATTGCATATGCTAACGATTTTGTTAACACTTAATGTTAAGACATATATATGTATTATAAACGTTGCGATACGAAGTTATGTTATTAACATTATAAAACACTATAATATATTTGAAGAAACACCTTTATTTATTTTGTATAGGATTCTAGTACGCACTACGTAATCTTCAACTATGTAAAAGCAAAGAGAAAAAATAAATGTGTTCACATGTGATCTATATTTACAATGAAAAACACATAAATGCATGGAATCTCTGCTGTGTAACATTTTTCTTTCAATTGATTTAAAGAACACGCAGAGCTATATATAATCCTGAAAGTTTATATAAACAGAATAAAATATTTTTACATCAAAATATTACGACGTTATTTTTATACTAAATTATGTCTCTCTCTCTCTCTCTCTCTCTCTCTCTCTCTCTCTCTCTCTTTCTTACTTTCTCTCTCTCTCTCTCTCGCTATATATATATATATATATATATACATATATATATATATGTGTATACATATGTATATATATATATGTATAAATAGTATATGTATATATGTATATATATATGTATATATATATATATACATATATACATATATATATATATATATATATATATATATATATATATATTTTTTTTTTTTCCTTTTTCATTTTACCATCACGTCGGATTACCTTCATCCTTCTCTTCCCATATATATATATATATATATATATATATATATATATATATATATATATATATATATATATATATATATATATAATACACATAATTTATTCAAACAACAATACGGAATATATTTCAGAGTCTTTCCACTGTCTCATCCAGATGGACTGACATTTTAATTTTTTTCAAAAGTCTATAGCCCAATGAGTAATAATCAGCGTTCCAAAATCGAAACAACAGGGGAATGGCGTGTGTATTCACCGTTAAAAAACGGTGCATTGTTGAAGCGTCATTTTTGAAGAAGGTACCGGTATTAGAGTTATATATTGTATAGAGTGATATATTGGATGGCATTTATTAAAAAGTTTTATTTTATTCATTTTAGTTTTGTGTTTAAAAAAGTGTTGTTTTAGTCGATCAAGTGTTGTATTTTACTATTCAGTTATACATAGTTTTGTATTTTCTAACGTTTTATTGTTAAAGGTTGCATTTTATAAGTTGCCTTCAGCATCTGGAAAACAAACACGAAAGAGGAATGACGTTTGAATCTATCGTTAAAACAGTACATTGCTGAAGCTTCCATTTTAAAGGAAGCACCAGGTCCAGCTTATATACATATAAATATGTTGGTACTCGTAATTAAGTTTAATTCAAAATAGGTTGATTACTGATGATGGATGTTGTCTGTTTTACTGCTTCAAATGTGTGTTATTTTTTTGGGATAACTGACAGGCGTAGTTTATTGATTTGGTTCTGCGTACGATTTATTAAGTTCTTAATTCATTTATTTTTATTTGTCTATATGTTTATAATTTTCTTGATATTTTTAAAGTATAGCTATTTGAGTGGATTAATTTATATGCAGTTGCTGGATATTAAAGGAGGGCATATCTCTATCAGTTTAAGGGTTCATCTATGGCATACCTACTTATTTTAGCTATCATTGCATCATGCATCCGTGTTTGATTAATGTATTTAGTCAATTCTGTTCGCTTATCTAATAATGTTAATGAATTTATCATAGGGTATATGTAATCTATAATTCCTTTAATTTCATGGTTTTTATAATTATGTTTCTATGCGTTAAATTAGAGAGTTTCATGTAGTTATCATGTTAGATATTTTTAATGTGATCCGGTATCTACTGATGTATGTTATGGTTGTGATAGACGGGGGTAAAGGGGGATATGAACTGATGTGGTATTGGGCTTAGTAGCGGGTATGTAGTTGTGGTAGTGCCATGTACAATATATATATACGGGAGTTTATGTTGTATTTTAAATATTTTTTAAAGGTCTTGGGGTGGATGGCTATGTCATATATGTTATTTTATAATGTAGAGATGATTGGTCTTATGGGATTATAAGTTAGTTATGTATTTTCGTTTCTAGTCCATTGGGATAGCAGCAATAAGTTTTGAAGACTATATTGTAAATGCTAATGCAGGTCATGAAAGAGTCAGATTCCTAAATATTTCAGTGGTGCATAGGGGACAATTCCTGGAGGTAGGTGTATAGGATTTTAGTTTATCGACGATCATCCATTCTATTTTATAAGAACTTGATTAGGCTTTCGTTGGAAAACTTGAACTGCTTACGTCAGAACTGCAAATATCTAGATACTTATAAAGTACCAACAAATTGAACCCTGCTACCTATCTACGCACGGAAAATGTATCCTAAACATTAAGTATGTTTATGTATAATTTATTGTAATAAACATAATCGCGCTCAAAAAAAGCAAATAAATAATGGCTTATTGAATACGCACATAACTTCATCTAAGTATACAGTATATGTATTCATATAGGAAAGTGATCCACCAGACTAAAACTGTGTGATTCATTTTTTTAAGGAAAGTTTAAAAGAAAAAAAAGACTCAAGTCAACTATACAGTCATTTAACGCTATTATTTATTTCTTCTCGTCAGAACGTGAATAAACAGACGCGCTAGTAAGACGGGTGTTTTCTAATGAAGAATATAAGCAACATCGCAGTCCTTTCTAAGGACGAGAAAGTGGGGCGAAAATCGGGAAAAATGGGAGTGAGATAACATTGACTGAAATGTTTCTCATTCACTTAAGTTTTATACAGATCTAGCCGCTTGGACTTGCAGGACTGACGTCTACCCTTCCATCTATGTCTGTTTCCCCCATATTTAAATAGAGACGAAGCTATGTACACATCCAAACCCAAGCCTAACTTCAGTGGAAACAATAATTCTACAAGAGTAAAAATTTAAACTATAATGTAAGAACGGATCACAAAACAATTACCTCCTTTTAAACTATCTCATTATCTAGACTAACGTATTTTTTAAATAATATTGCTCCTATTTTATATTTTCAAGTTAATTTAAGTTTATTTTCTTTCTTTATATTTATTTCAATTTGACACCCCCCCATCAGATTATAAGACCCGAGCTAATTAGGGCACCACTCCCGACATGCTTGGTCGTTTAAGGTGAGGGATGGTTGGCATTTGCCCGGGTTCCCAAGCTGTATCCAAATACACCAACGCGACCTTGAGCGAATGAGAAGCATTCAGTCCTATGTATATATATGAATATAAATATATATATATATATATATATATATATGCATATTGCATATATATATGATGCAAGTAAATGAACACACACACACCCACACACACACATATATATATATATATATATATATATATATATATATATATATGCCTTCATATCTATTTATTTGTCTATATGCATGACATTTCAACTGATATATACATCCTCCGCCATTAGCGTATATTTGCATGAAACCAATGGCATTAGAATCAGAATAGTCACCGTTTTTATATTGCCCAACATTCCAATAAAAGTCAATCAGAAGTGAATTGTCTGTTGAAGGACGCCGATGTATTCGCGAATAGCAGTTAATCAAATTTCCTTTAAGAAACCACAAAATACATAAAATTGACAAAATATTCAATCAATTCTTCTGCGCGTGCATTGATAATCAGACTTTCACAGCGACATTGTGAGTCTTCTTCATTTCCGAGCTGACTAAAAATGGCAGAGAAAAATTCAAAGCTGTTTTAAAACGTTCGACAGCTGTGTTTGCCAGATCAATCCCAACTGCGCTGCCGTCGCATTGCGCAGGAAAACAAATAATCAAAACACCAAAGTAGAAAGTAATAGTATTTTCACTAAATATTTTAAACAAACGTATTTTGGAATTATCGAAAACTCAAAAGCAAAGAATTAGCAAGCGACCATTATACAGCAATAAAATTGTTCGTGTTGTTATCATGAAATATATATGATATATATAATTATCAAATGCTACATTTAGCCATCTGCGTGAATAAATTAACATGCTTTCCAAAGACTGCAATCGTGCGAATGAGTTATATATATACTAGAGGAAATAATTGCCTTTGTCATCTTTCTTAAACGATCTACTTCTTCTGTGGTTTCAGTTAACAACTTAACGCTTTCATGCATCGTTTTTACGAAAATTCTACGTATCTGATCAAACTTCTCGTAGACCACGAGACTTCAAGTTTAGCTGGCTTCCGAAAAAGCCCTAAGCAATTCATAATGGGTGCGAAACGTATTCATCAATGCCCTGATCCTCAAAAAACAAACATAATAAGTCAAATCCAAATTTATGATTATTTGGGACAAGTTCCGTATTTGTTCTTGTGGAATAACAGTATGCATGAATAATTTTATACAAAAGCACATATTCTAAATCGATACATTCTTATTAGAATAACATCTCTATATCACAAATAAATATACTTCTATTAAGACAAATATGATTGATATATAGTCTTTGTAATATTAGTATTTATTTATATAAAGAAAATTTATTATATAGTCATTAAAACGAGGAAGCGAATATTTGGTGCCTGGCCGTCATATATTTGTAAAATTTCAAAAAAGCCATATTGCAATTGAAGCGAAAGATGATATTGTTATTAGAGTAAGATTTTTGAATGGACATCCATAGTGAGGAGATGGGCAGTAAAATGTTTGATTACATTACATATAGACTAACGTAGAATTGTGTTCCAAACGCAAACGGTTCGAGAAAGAAACTAGTTTAAAGACATATTAAATAGATATTAACGTGGAGCCGACTCATCGACACACGTACATAGTTATTAAAGATTAAGTGTACGCAAATAAAGCACACTAGAAATTACATTTTGTCACTAAATAAATTGCATTTATAGAAAAGTAATGTGTTTATCTTATATACAAAGTAGAGACGTTTTCCCCCTGTACTGTCCAGTCGAATAAGAAAATGACCTCGAACACAACAGGTTACTACACTCACCACATTATCAATCTCATCCGTTCGAGCGTGTTCTTGGCAGACTATAGACTCTCTTATCCACCTCGGGCTAATTATTACTTTCGTTCCACCATCATTCACTCTCCCGACAACGCACACCATACAGGTAGTAGCAAGAACATTTCTCCCTAAAATTTACCTCCTCCCACCATCCCAATCTACACCGGGAACTACTACACAACGGATACGTTTACAAAATTTACACCTTATTATTTACGCTTCGTATGCCTTAACCTTCATACACAGTATCATACTTTGCACATAAAATATAACGGACGATCCCTTCATTACATCTGCCTACGTCACTTCCGTCATTACTATTACGCAATCTTCCACTCTCATCTGCACCTCGCGACTAATGTTCAAGACACGGCTGCCATAATCTCTCCGCTTAATCAACTACACAGATGTTACTTATCACTCTGTTTACTTCAGGTAATACAACGTTTGCGTTCTGCTATTCCCATTATACATTCATCTATTTCATTTCCTAGCATTGCTGCGACCATAATAACATAATACGTTAAGAATAAAATTTGTAAAAATCGCTTACAGATTAGCCGATTAAGATTCCCTTATTCTTCTTCAGTAACATTCCCAGTTATCGCATAACAGAATACTTTAATACGAACAGAATTACTATCACAAACAGGCTACGAAATACACAAACAAAAGCACATTCACCGCACAAAATAAAACCAATGTTACAATTTTTTCATCTTAATTGTATAACAAATAAATTAGTAAATAACAAATTTACTAACACACAATTACCGCTAAACTAAACAAATAAACTTACGTTCCATTTACTTCCAACACAAAGTACACAATTTCTTACTTCTGCATAACTTTAAACCGAACTATTTCCTACTTTATTTGCTTTTCTATATACTCTTGCTCCAAACTAAAATAATCAACAATCAATCCATAACGATACGTACAGTTTTCCGTTAGTTTTCCCTTCACAAGCCTCAGTCAGATCAGTTTACGTTAAATTTAAACAACATTCTCGGGGGGGGGGGGTCATTTCTTCAGTTTACACGGATTTTTTATCTTTGTCATTATTTTACATAACGGACAGCGATTACATAATAACGTACCACCCATACATAATATTACAATAATTAATGATTGCAATTGAGTCACATGAGTCAAATGCCTAGCGGCGGGGTGTGGCAGGATTGATAGTTTGATGTGAGACAAATGCCTGGCGCGGTTTGGCGGATCTATTTTGAAAAGTAACAAAATAAAAATAAAACGAAAAGAAAAATATTGTATTCGGGGGGGGGGCAATAAAACACCGAAAAGTACAATATATTTTAATTGAGAGCAGACGTAGGAATGTGCGGAAAATCCAACAACGTTAATTCTACTATTTCGAAATGTAAAAAAAATAAAACTAAAGCGAAACAAAAAAAACAAGTATTGGGGGGGGGGGGGGGTAAAATGATGATTATATGCTTATTTTTAATAATAAAGACTATTCTCTATTTTTAAATGACTGCGCTTAAGTCGCGTAAGCCAAATGCCTGGCGGCGGCCGTTGGCAGCCGATGGCGGCCGGGAAAAGTGCTGCCCGTTTTATGTTACGATTCACCTTCTGGCGAGCAAATTTACGGTCCACCAGTCACATGTATAAGGGAGGGGGTATAACAATAAGTACAAAAAAAAATTTCTTAGAACATTACATACAGACGATCCTCTTTAATTTTAACTGCTTGCTATTTATTGTTTAATTTGAGTCGGGTAAACCAAATCCTTGACTGTGCTTGGTGGCAGTAAGTGGCGGCGACAAAAACTGCTGCCCTTATATTAAATACATTTTCTTCTTTTTTTCACATACACGAATTGACATTAATTTAGATTTAAATTTACCCGTGAGGCGGTGGTAAGCGTCATGTTGTCGATAGTGTTCACCACTCGACGACAACAATATTTCAGTTTCACACTCACTACAATAACTTTCAGTAGTATTTACTGATCAACACATCAGATTTGTTTTGCCTTTCAAGTTCCATACGGAAATTGAATTTACGTGACTTAAATAGTAAGTTCAATTGATAGACATCAGAAACATTATATTTCATACACTAACATATCATTTGGACTTTTAACACAATACAGGGTTTAAATCAAAATTGGTTTAATTTCTTGCAAATCAGACGTGACTAACCTGCCACATTTTCAATCATTTAATAATTACTTTAAGTTCTACTTAAATACAATATAATTCTCTTTTTTCTTTTACTATAAACACAACAAATGCCTACATTTAAAGTGTGTGGCCATATTTGTCATAGAGTGGGTTCCTTGCTTCCCATCAAAGGGGAATTTCCAAAGTTTCTACAAATATATTTTCTGGGTGATGAACAGCAAGTAGCAGCGATTCGATATAACTCTTTCTCAAACACTGAATTAGATATTGTTATTGCCTTGCAAAGCATGCTTCATAGCGAAAATGTATATATCCAACAATTTAAGATGGCGATGGAGCATAATGAAGGCGATGACTTGAAAGTGGTTATACATGCTGACAAAACTCCTACAGGAGAACATGAACGACGTTTCAATGCTACATTTTTATGTTTACGTTTTGCTATTATTGTTGGCAAAAACCTGACATTGTACCCGTGTTATGATTATTTTTTCAGAAGTGATTGTTACTGATTTTAAGTTAAATACTTCGGGAAAGAGAACTCCGTTTAGACTGAGTGAATTATCAAATAGATTTGTTTAAACAGTCGAAAAAATACCAACATAAATACTTTATACAGTTCGTTGAACATCAATCAAATGTTATTCTATATATAATCATACGAAACGTGTTGTGTATTTTCGATAATATTCTTCATGCCTTACTATTTATAAGACGAAAGTAAAAATGAGAGATTGGTCATTCTGTATTTCAAAGTTTGATCATCGTTAATTGTTGATAAAATAAAGTATTTGTCAAAAAATATTTTCTAATCGAAGGTGTTTAACTTCATTGAGGAATAGGAGACGCCATGTTTGTTTAATGTTCGGTAATTATATTCGAATATTTCTGGAATAGGTTTGTAGTCAGCCAATCAAATAAGCGTAAAGGGAAGTATCGGAACTCAGGGGAGCAGTCCATATTTACCTAGGAGAGCTGTAATGCGTGCTCGATGATGAAACTGATTTAATAAATGAGGCAAGGACGGTCGGAGCTTTATAATGTCTCCAATGAAGAAGGTTACACGGTTCGTAGTTTTTTGGGTGTGAGCGAAAGTTACTCCTACCTCCTCAAAGTATGCTTTTTGTGTTAGTAACTTAGGTAGGATGTAATATACAATAGTTTTTAATTAGATAAAAATGATTGATACGTGCAGGAAACATGCCCCAGTCAGTGGCATGAAACCTGATCATGTTGGCATTCTATTTAGCGACAATATTGTGTGTGCTATAATGTTTACTTGTATAACGTTAACATTGAGATTACTTCATATACTAGATATATACCGTACACAAATGTTTATACACAACGTATATATTGTCGTCTGTTGTCTAAAAGTGAATACCTTTCAAACAAAGGGCTTGACACTCATTGGGTGGAATTAAATAAGTAATAAAGGCGTAAAAACGGAAAGTACTCTACTTGGTTAGTATTCAGGATAATAAGGAGATAGCTATACAATAACTAAAACATTTTACTTGACGCAATGAGCTTAATGATTCTCTCTTGAAATGGAACATGAACTTGTATGTGTAGTTGACTTGCTATAAGTATATTTTATTTTTATTACACATCCTTCAAACTGTACAAGTAAATACTTAATATATGTATATATATATGAAGAAGAATGGGGGTGTTTAGATTCATCTAATCGTTATATAATAAAAATAGATGGTCATGACTGCTGAGGCAATTTGCTAAGCAAGATAGGATGTAAGTGAACAGTTGTGAATATAGACGGTATATTGCTGATACATAAGCATGCCCAATATTAAGTAAATAGATCGGGTAAAAAATTATTCGTGTTGAGATAAATTAATCTAGACTGTTAAGTATCATAGGGTGAAAGTTTGTAACACGTTAGAATTGAAAATCTAAATGGATAATCTGTTGAGACACTATGATTAAGATAACATTATACATTCAGAGAGTTTAAAGGGTTCATATGAGGAGTAGGGCTCAATCGGTGAGATATTTAGGAGTTTGTGTTTTTAAGAAGTAACTATTCAGACATGTTTCTATTTCAAGGTTTAAGAAGTGTATAAAGTTCCCAGTTCATTAAAGATTGGGAGCCTATACGGTAGGTTGTTTATATGCACAGGTAACATCACTGAAAAAACTATTTATCAGCTCCAGAGCCATCCGTGTTAACTATGTTAGATTATATTCGAGTACATGGAATTTGAACAAGAAGAAGCTGAATTAGAGTAGAGCGAGGGGCTAATTTAAATGCTTTAAGGTATTACTAATGTTAGGAAGAGGCAGTTTTATGTACTTATATCAAGGAATCGATATACACGGTTATTGAGTTAGGTTAGATTGATCATGCTAGAAAAATATAGCATGGAGTACTATGAGTACAGATTTAAGGGAGCAAGTGGGATATTATAGAGGAAAACCAGGAAGTTCGGTTAAGATGTAAAAAAACTATGAAACATATAGACAATACATTGTCAGTGCTAAGCGTAATATAAACATGTTCAATTGGTGTTATTACAAAGGACGATGGGAAAGGCGATAGATAAGATTTAAGATGTGATTTAGTAATAATGTAACAGATATTTAAGATTTAAAGTCCTGGAAGAGAAGAGATAAAACGATTAAAATATAGTAAAAGCTAGTATTAGTTCTCAATATAATTTAAGGAATTATAGGTTAATAAGGTGATTAGATCCACGGGAAAAGTGTTATGCTATTAGGGTGATTTGTTGTGAAGTTAAAGAGTTAAATAATTGAACTAGTGTTATAGTTATTGGTTGGGGAAAGGGGTGCCATAGGGAGCAATATAATTGATATATCTCAATTTTATTTGTGCCTTACTTTTGAAAGAGGTTTTTACAATCAATAATGTATTTACTTTTGCCTGCTGTAGCTATTATAACAGTTTCTAAAGTACACAGATGGCACACTCCGGATCCTGGTGTACGTGACCTAGACGAATTCAGTATTGACCAACGTAAGACGTAGGGAATGATTTTACGTGTAATATTGTTAACTAAATTAAATATAAAAGTGCTAACTAAAGATAATGGTATTGAATATACTTTGAATTGAAGAAATGTAGATGAAATATATTTGTCATTCTTTTCTTTTTACATTTTTTATTTCTCTTCATCATTAATCTATATTATTGTTATATCCCGTACATTGAGCTTAAATCATTCCACGATAGGTGCAATCATCTAAAAGTATAGATCCTTCTTTTAGTTGCACACCTTATATATATATATATATATATATATATACATATATATATATATATATGTATATATATATATATATGTATATATACATATATATATATATATATATGTATATATATACATATATATACATATATATGTGTATATATGTATATATACGCGTATATATGTATATATACGTATATATATGTATATATGTATATATATATATATGTATATATATATTAAGACTACCGTATGATATGTATATATATGTTCTAAAGAAGCTTTGTGTCATTAAAAAAAATAATAATAAAATGAAAATATGTAAAATGCAGTTTAAATTCCCAGACAAACTAACTAAATCCAAAATATTTCAGACTTAACATTCGTTAGAAAATTAATAAATGAAAAAATATAAGTAAAAAAAAGGGGGGGGGGTTAATTATCTAAGAGTGTAACAAAAACAGGAGACCTTCAGCGTCTAATATTAACACGGGGATCATCAGCTGTTTACCATGTAACTGTTTCGGAGATTTAAAAACAGGGCAGTTATAATATTCATGGCTCTCCAATGGTACTGATTATACGACCATTTCCCCAATCATCAAGTGTCGAAATAATTCAGCTTAAAATATCACTAATATATACATAAATAAATAATAATAATGATAAAATCATAATAATAATAATATATTACCATTAAGACTACCGTATGATATAGTAATTGGCATATCAAATAACAGTAATTATAACAATAATAAAAATAAAAATAATAATAATACTATCTAAACACTATATCCAAGAACAATTCTGCAATATGGTAGCTAGCAATAAAATTATATAGGAATTAAAGTTGCATTAAAAAATAAATAAAAAATAAAGCTTAAGTACCTTAGGTACAAGAAAAGTAATTAGATAAGAGGAAGGAAACCTAGCCATACAGATCTAAATACCCAATATATAGTCTAAAGAAGCTTTGAGTCATTAAGAATGTATATGTATATATGCATATATATATATATATATATATATATATATATATATATATATATATATATATAAATACAAGTATATATATATATAAATATATATATATATATATATGTATATATATGTATGCATACATATTAGTGTGTTTATAGAAAATAAGTTGAAAGCAATGATGAGAATGTAATGTAGACTATTTCACATCCGCATTCTAAGATACACATCGTTGTTCACACACTTGACGGTACACACACACGTATATATATATAGATGGATGTATTATATCTATATGTAGATGCAAATTTACATATATACTTCACATCAGTGTGTGCGCTGTCATATATGTAATTATAGAATTGCTTGTTGAACAATTTATTACGATGAATCGCAATATATAAAATTAACGATTACATGTAGACGACTCTTGTAAGCCATTTATTATGGGAACTGTTTTATGGATATTTTTATAAAACGGCAGTCGTTAACGTGTCTGTAGCTGCAGCGAAAAGTATAACGAGACCGCCCGTCTCCGTTGTTCAAATATTATAAGTCCAATCTTTTGCAAATGCTTAAAAGGGAACCCAACGCGAACACGGGAATCTCTGGTAAGAATAACATCGGCCGACCGTTGATTAAAGTAGCAATTGTGCGGATTACTAATTACCGGGCTAAATATATAAACGTGCAGTCTGTTTCTTTCAGTTAGTTGGTATTTTCATATCTTAAACGGAAAAAAAGACCCGCATTTTATTTAAATTTCTTTGTCAAAATTGAACTTTTCTTCACATCGGTGATGAAGTGACGTTTGTCCTTGTTTCTGTAATTACTAAGTATAAACTTCGAATACGCCTGGCTAATTTTAAAGTGTTCGACCGTGAAAGAGTTCACAACAAATGTTCATCATTTGCATTCAAGTGTAACATTCTAAAGGAAAAACAATTATGAAAAAAGTAATCTGTCCAAATTATTTCGATATAGTCTCATAGGCTTAGTTAATCTCAGAAAAAGATGCAATAAGATTACAACGGCGTTCAGCTATTGTCAAGTAACCATGAGTCATTTTCTCATCATAATTACGTACGTGTGGGTATGTATGTATGTATGTATGTATGTATGTATGTATGTATGTATGTATGTATGCATGTATGGGTGTGTATATATGTATGGGGGTGTGTATGTGTGTATGTGTGTATGTATGTGTGTGAGGGGTTACATGCATATACATATGAATTTACGTTTTTATATCTATGTAACGCTCTCATATTTATCAAGATTGCGGTTGTTTTATGATGCACGTTTTAATAATTGATATATTTCATGGATATTAAAGCTAAGGAATATTGCGGCAGTGCCTTAATTCTAACTAAACAAATCAATATTAGGTTTTAATGTATTGCTTAGAGGAAGAGAAAAATAAAAGTAATTATTATTATTATTATTATTATTATTATTATTGTTATTATTATAATTATTATTTTTATTATTTTTATTATTATTATTATCGTGAAAGAAAAATATCGAGTATTAAAGTTTAAGATGGCGGCGAATAATTCGAAAACACATATCCGTCGTGTGCGCATGCGTACACCATTAAATCGAGAATGTTGATTCAGTTAACTGACGTCCCTCAGGGGTAGATGGAAAAAGTTATTCTAGGTTTTATTTGTTGGTGATTTAAAAACGAAAATATTTTACAAGATTGATTGCTTGAATATAAATCATTTTACACACGGATGAATATAAGATTGGAGATAACATATTTTGTTTAAATATGTGCATTCTAAATCATGAACATTGATCAGAAAATGACCCACCAAGCGTCTTGTAGTATTTTTATAGAATTGTATAACCTAAAAATAATCGATGATTATATGATACTCTCTCTCTCTCTCTCTCTCTCTCTCTCTCTATATATATATATATATATATATATATATATATATATATATATATGTGTGTGTGTGTGTGTGTGTGTGTGTATTCCGGCAGCAAGTCAATTATTATACATCTGTCATTGAAGACCACGGAGTTTTCTTTCTTTGCTATCTTTCTGGTTAATTTCTGGACTCGGCAAGCGATTCGTCGGTTTTCCAGTGTCAATTGGTGAACTATGGCGCCTAACGTTGTATCTTGCGCCATTTCTCGAGCGCTTTCGGTCTCGGACCGTCTTCAGGAGGTTGTGTCTTATTAGTAGTAAAGAGCCGTATTTATGGTGTTAGATATACATTATATATTCAATTATTAAAAGAAAAACTTTGTTAGTTAGTGCGTTCAATGCCGAGTGTATTTTTAATGGGATTGTCCTAAGGTAATCTAAGTTTCTGGTTCGTGTAAACGTTCATGACCAAAACTTATTATTTGATTTTAAAAATCATTATTTTAGATGTTAAACATTTTTCATCAAATCTTAGTAATTTATATTACTACTACAAATAATCATACTATTAATACGAACTAAACTATTGTATATACATAAGAAAAGTGGACAAGTAAAATAAGAATGAATTATGCAGTGTATTCATTTATTAGAGAGTATTTATAAAATTATTATACAAACGAAACATCTAAATGCGTGTAGTTTTGCAGTCATGTATTGGAAAGTATTTAGATGTGTAATTGAATTAAATAATCGTAATGTGTTTTGATATAAATATAGTTCGGATGAATTGAAAAAGAACATTCGCATTAATTCATTTAGATTAGAGTAGTTAAATATCCGTAATAATTATCATGGGAATTACATTTGTAGAAAACTCTTGTAAGTTAGAAATGCGTTCCGTGTGCTATCACCATTACCATAACGTAATTATAATTTTAAATTCACAAGAGATGTGTTGCTTCAGTTTCATTTTGACAGATTTTCAAATTTCGAAATGGCAAGATCTTTTCAATATTACCAGACCGTTTCAATAACACGTATTTAGAGTTTGATTTGTGATTTGGTTTTGCATACTGATATGTTGTGTCTTGTTTATACTTTAATGTAGTCCTCGTTTTATATCTGATGATGAGACACGTTGAAGGTGTAATAGTGGCTCACCGTATTAAGTTTCAATCTGTAAATTCATGTAAACGGTCCAAGTACTAATTTCTTCTCGATTACGAACATTTGATACAGATTTAACAGTTAGTTTTGAACAATTCGATAAGTTTCAACAGTTGGAATTCACGGCTTACGGTCCTGCATTAATAATGAAATAAGCGTGTTCACTCTTTGAAGTTTCATGTAATAATGTAAATCGTTTTCATAATATAAACATCTTTTAATGCCAGGATGTTTTTACCAAATTATAGTGCTAACATATAATTGCAATATTTCGCATGTTTTACAGGAATTGTGTTCACAAACATTTGTCATATTTTTGTTCAAAAAAATAAAACAGTATTTCTTAAATATATAGTCCTACCTACAGAAATTAGATTCTTACAGTATGACGATTTTTTTTAGCATTACACAACTTACCTATTTAATTTGTAACCTTATACGACGTAATGAAACGGCAGTAAATGGAATGAAAATATTGTTGGATCTGTTTGTTCTCGTTAGCACATATGGTAATACTCTTATTTGTGCTTAGAAATCAAAAGTTAACTGAATTATAAAAGCCTCGTTTATCTGTTAAACTATAATAAGGGATAGAAGAAATATAAATCGCAATACACGAGATATGTTTATTCACATAACATATAAATGTAGGTTATATCAAACATAAAACGCAATAAGATGCTAGTATCTAAAATGTTTAAAAATACATAAGATGAGTTAAAATAAATGACCATGTTTGCAGTCATATATTACAATACAACATCTAATGGTTATAACGAGTCAATAAAAAGTACTTTGGTGTTCATGGTATGTGTTTTCTTTCATTATGATTTGGTTATATCCTTTAAACATCAGGCACTACTCATTGTAATACGACCTAAGGCTTAAGCTGTTCCTATTTTGAACAGGAACTCCCGAAATATTCCAGGACCAGGACAAAGATACAAAGAAAAAACTGCAAATCCAACTCGAAAAGCGAGAAGTATGTCGGAATGTTACAAGTCTCTTAAAAGCAGCCCGTTAATGCCTATACCGCCACTTTCAGACAAACCCATGAAAGAAATGCAACTGCAACTGTGGAATGTTTACATAATGCCAAGGATAACAGTTGAGTGTATATAATTGAATTCAAAATAATAGATCACCTGCATACATATATCTTCAGTTCTCGGAAATATGTTATAGAAAAAGTACATATTTGTCAACTTAGCATATTTATAAACAATCACATGAGTATACAATTTCAATTTTCCAGAAGAGTTAAACATCCAACGAAATACTTCTTGTGTATTTTTATGGGTATATGCCTGTATGTAGGATTGTTTGCTTGTTTACCGATACGTAAGTGATGAAATATACAATAGTTTACGTCACAGTTATCTCCACTGGTGTTTTTATTAGTTTGTTGCTTTTCATGAATACAATACGCAAAACTGTTGGCCACGCTCGATAAACTAATTGAATTTAAACAATAATTATTGCAGGATTCATTAAATAATAAATATGGATCTGACACACGTAAATTAGTATTTTTTACTAATTTTTCATAAACTATAAACCAATGTATTAAGGAGGAAATTGTGTGAGTGTGTAAAATATATGAGAAGGAAGTAAGATGAGTTGATAAGCTAAATATGTAAAACAAAATACAATCATAACATCTATTGGTAAGTTAATATAGTTCGTATTAATTAGTGATTGGCTCCATCTCCTATGAAAACTTAACCACAGAACATCCTATTTAAAATGGGAGAAATTAGATCAAACTTGAAAAATATTCATTTGGCTGTATGTTGTACAATACTGGTAACCAAAACTGATCAATTTCTTTTACAAAATAATCTTGCTTTACGCTAAGTAGAATATACATTTCATGAACAAGAGTTCTAAATTAATAGGAGTTAGTATATATATATATATATATATATATATATATATATATATATATATATAAATTTAGGACGAGTGTTCCCCTGTACCTTATCGAATAATAGGTAAATCACCACATGCATCACAGGCTACGAAACTCACCACTATAGTATGCTTATTCACTCGAGCATGTTTTAGTAATGTTTTCATTTAATTTCTCCAGCTAAGACTTACTATTACTTTTTGCCTAACATCTTCGACTCTCTCAAAACATACTCCATATAGGTGATAGCAAACACTTTTCCCCATAACACTTAAGTACTGACACTTCCCCATCGACATCGGGACTTAATAAACAACGCCTACCTTTACAAAAAACTGTCCGTTATTATTTCCTATTAATATGTTATTAATTTACTACACACTACAATACATTAAGCACATATTTAATGGGCCCTCCCGCTAATCCCGGTGAATTTCGAGAATGTCGGATTACGTTATATCCCCTATTACATATTTATTTATGATAATTCCGTTTTCTGGAGAATGCAATTAACGAACATAATATTTCATCTGCCATCATTGCGGCTACACTTTCTTAAATAACTCGACTTTCGAATTAAATAACTGTACGGCCAGATACTGAACATTCACCATATTGTGTACATTTCCTGATTTCACCACTTTTCACACGAATACTATCCAACCATTGGAAAACACATGGATTTCCCGGTATAGAAATAACCCAAAACGCGTGACTAGTGGGCCCTATATTCGGTCGCCTTGAGGCATATTGTACGATAACACGCATGCCATTTACTCACTTTAGAAGAGTGAAGAGAGGACTCTGGGCCAATTTTTTTTCATCAACGTTATTATGTAGTCATTTGAAACAAATTAATGTAATATGTAGTACTTTAACTATTGTAAATATCATTCCGATGTGACTTATTTGTGTTCGGTCGGATGTTGGCAACTTTTAATTCATTCTTTTCAATTTCTCTCATGTAACGTTGGGGACGGATAATACTAGTATATATATATATATATATATATATATATATATATATATATATATATATATATATATATATAGATATATAGATATATATGTTATATTTTGAGGGGCCCTGTATTCTGAAAACGTGTGAGGTTAGCTAGCATGGATTATGACCTGGGTGAAAGAAATAGGATGGACTGCAAAATAGGTGCATATATAATTTGAGGCAAACATAAATTTTCCCACGGTGATTCATTTTGAGAATCATAACACACTGGGTGTGAGCTGGCCGAGATCAAACACTAAGATAAAAAAAGTAAGACAAAAAGCGATATTGAGTTCTGTTATGACATTGGTTGCAATGTCAAAGGCCTCTCATGTCACAGATCCTTGGTGAAAATTTAGTTTTCTAGACCGGTAACCATGAAGGCGCGAGATAGGCACACGTCTATTAAGGAGCACTGCAATGCGTAGAGTCTGGGTGATATCGCCAGATATGGGCTAAGACGCAGAGCAAGATCCCAACGGCGGGGCAAGAATATAGCCGATTACATCCGTCACATTTCACAGACAGTATGAAAGTAAAAGAGAGTGTGAATGAAGGAACCGACGAGTGGTTATATCTCCGATTGAAATGTGAAATAAAAGAATATAATCTCTCTCAAAAGTCTTGCCGTCGAGCGTGTACGTATACCGTGCATGAGAACAGGTTTTTTCTCACAAGACAGGTACTCCACTACGATCACGAGCCAGCAACGGAGATGAGTGTGCGAGCAAACCCACGACCAACAGTAAGGTAGAAATCTATAAGGTAACTTTTAATATTGATTTAAAACGTAAGAAAGATTTGAAACATGTTAAGGACATTATAAGTTTAAAGCCAGTTAAAAGGCTTAGACACTATTGTTAACATGTGGAGATAAACGACTTTTAATTATTTTGCATTTAAATGAAAGCTACATTTTCTAAGAGGCCCGGTCGACGTTTCTAACTTTCGCAGTCAGTTTCGTGTTGTTTCGAATTCTGGTGGTGCCTCGAGAAACGTTCACCCCGGGCCTGCGCCATTACGAGTTATACAAGTATATAGACTAAGAGCTGTAAAGGATAGTTACAATCTGATAGATGAAAACACTATAATGCTATATAGATATAATTGTTGCTTTGTGACCTGCCGTTTCGAGCATGAAATGGGCTGAATTCGAACCATGGGTTACCACAAATAAAACATATGTTTAAAAAGCATAAAAAACAACGTGCGAGGTCCGATAAAAAAAAGAGAAAAACGGAGAGACGGGGGAGACAAGGAGAGAGAGAGAGAGAAAGAGAGAGAGAGAAAGAGAGAGAGAGAAAGAGAAAGAGAGCGGAAGAAAAAGATCGTTAATAAATATATATATATATATATATATATATATATAATTGAGTACTTCAATGAAAGAGGCTTCGTTTTTTCAAGACTCATCAGTGTATGTAGATTTAGCAGGAATAAGAACCGATATATATATATATATATATATATATATATATATATATATTTGTGTTCTAAACAGATATGTACTATTAAGTGCCATGATGTTATTTTGTTACTTGTTTAGTGTATTTATGAGGTTTATACCTAAATAGATAATTGTTGCGTATGACAAACGATTGTTTCCTGAACAAAAGTTTGACGAAAGTGTTTTATAACTTGTCTCTGTACGCAAAACACGTGAAGCAAACGAAAAACAATCTCAAACTTGTAATAACTCGACAAAGCCACATGCTATATTTAAAATGTACAACCATACAATACACATTAGTGTTGTTGCATATAATATTTTCTGTTATTCTGCTCGCGTACGTTTTCAGTAAATTGCGTTGTGTTTTTATATTTATGTAGTTTGCGTGTCTTAAACTTAAAGACAATACATATATGACAGGTGTATATGTGTTACGTTCCATCGACAGATATTATCTAAATATTTCAAGTTAACTTTAGGATAATAGTAATCACAGACACCACATGCAGCGGTTTACAGTAGCAAGAATCCACAGCGTTAGATTTGAAGAGAACATCGCCGTCCTCTATTCATGCAGGCGCTGGTATTATTTAATCGTTACTAATAAAGTAGTGACCAAGCTTTATAAAGCTTAACTCGGTGGATCAACGTGATTATAGGCGTATGTTTATCTCATTCGGATTAAGTAAGGGTTAAATTGTTGTTTTCCCAAAAGACGATTCAGTTTGATTTCACATTTAGACAATCGCCTGTGAATTACTCATCAGAAATGATATCCTGCCAAGGTATAAGTTCTATTCTCGGCTTTAGCTTTTGGATATGGGACAGCAGAAAACCATCAATCATCGATTAATAAATCAACTCTTCTAATTCAATTATCTTAGTGCACTACTATTCTTTTGCTTCTCGCATTCCCTCGAGCAATCCTCGGTTTGTCCGGGGGTATGATTAACAGAATAATAGATTATGTAGTAGCCGTTTAAAATTAGATTAGGAACGATTACGCATCGATTGATGTTACCCTTGGAACGGGTTTAAAGTGCGCTTCTTGTTTTTTTTCTGATTTAAGTTATTGATGAACTGAAAAGATTGAAAAATGAGATACGCAGCAAAACATTCGTGAGGGAACAAACAAATAATACTCAAAGGAATATTGATTTTCATCAATGGAGTTTTAATGTTTACATGTATATAGATTGTTTATTATACTTTAACATGTCTGTGATTATAGTTCCCAACCTAAAGACTACTAGTTAAACTCCGTGAACGTGACGACGCGTGAGTCAGTCTGCAATTTTTTATCCAATGATTCTTGCTCAGAATGCTTACGCCACAAGATATGCGCAGTTACAATAGAAAGTAAAATATTCAGGAAACTTTTTGCCATGCGACGTAGGTATACATATTTGCTGTTTTAGGCAAATTCAATAATCGAACAGGTTATTTTCAAATGAGTAATTATCATACCAGGTAGAATTAATTTGCAATGTGTGTAAAAATTTATAAATGTGAATGAGGCAAAAAAAGAAAACATAGAATGATATAGTGTATTGTGAGCAAACTCCAATCAGTTTTGTTTAATAAGGTAAGAATGGCTTATTCTATGGGTATTTGTCTCTGTTATTTCATGATGAACATGTATTATTTGATATGTATAATGTTAAAAGAATAAGTATTACAAAATGAAAATGACTCAACTTATTTTAACCAAGAAACATGTAGCATAAAAAAAATAATGCATATCTAGTATATTGTCTTACCAACTACTCGTACCATTATACTACTTGTTGCATGGTCCGGTAATCGGCGACTAAACTCTCATATAGATCTGCAAGGCTTTGCATCACTTGAGTTGGGGGGGATGTAGTGTTGAGTTGGTAGTATGTCAATATTTCTAAGAAACTAATGTTATTCATCACCATTAATTATCAATCTAAATAGCATTTACCACTGAGTGACTTTTAACTTGAATAAGTATTTACTAATTAGTAAGAAATGCCTGAGTAGAAAGTATCCGAAAAGAAGACTAGTGGATATCGAAACACTAAATCTACAGAGAGGAGATATCTTAGATACAACCCAAATAAAATATGCTTTATATACAAATTGAAAATTCGGGATTATCTTAAAATGAACAGAATGCAACTATAACAATATCTTCTATTTAGTTTAATTTACTGTACATTTTAATGAGGAAATAACACTTTTAAGAATAGCGTGATATAAATGCGATAGTTGTGCACCTTTAATCGTCTGATTTCATTTTTAATCATTCGTTTTTATACTAGTTAAAATTATACCCCTTTTTATATTAGAACAACGCTAGGAGCAATATGTGGTCTCCATTTGGATGGTTTACTTCATATTTTCTGTCCTCAGTTAATGAAAAAGTAGCGCTTCAAGATTGAGGCAATTTCCATTTTTGCCCCTATATTGATTTACTCTTTTAGGGAGATGGACATTCTCTACACTGGAAAAATGACCATGTGCATGTTTTCGTAGGGAGGAAAGTAAATATTGCCATTTGGATTTATTTTCGCTGATCTTTCCCGCCTTTAGTGCACCCATATTACTGCAATCTTACATATAAACTATACTGTCTGATTTTCAAAACCAGACCCAAATAGAATTCAATCTGATGAATTAACTTTGATTCTTATAAATCATTGTTATCTGAAAAGAAAAAGAGGGATGGCTCATTTTAATTTTTAAAATATAATCAGAGTAGGCATGAAATTTTGTAACATGTCTTCATAAAAATAATTTCCCATCATGTAGTGTTCCAAGATGTACAGCTCATTATCCATTAACAATTGTTTAAGCTTAGCAATTATAAAATAAACGTACACGTGTCTACCTGACAATAATTTTTTTATTAAAAATAAGACCTTCAGAGTACGTATATTTGGCTAGTTTTAAAATAACGGGGCATCATAAACTGCAATAATGTTTATAAGACAGACTGGGATTTTCAAAGCAGGCGTAATAAAGTTTGATCTAAAAGACAAACCAAAAAATTGACGAATTACAACTGACAAAGAAGACAGTCAAGATGCTAGAGAAAATGAAATGTTTTCTTGAGCTAAACGAACTCCTAGACAGAGGAAATGAAACAGAAAGAAAGAAAATACAAGTGTTGGGAAGGCAAAAAGTAAGCAAACAGATTAGAAGAAAATCATTGTCAGAAAGAAGAAAATATAAAACTGAGCTTGAGCAGAACAAAAAAACGTCAAATAGGGAGAATAGACTTTGACGTATTTGAAAAAAACACGTATTGTAAACACTTAACTTCTATTTTAGCCTATGTACTGGCTGCCCCTCCGTATATGTCTGACGTACTCCATTATCGTTCGTTAATTTTGAATGGAACCATTTATTTAATCACTGGAAGAAATTGTTTCTGGTCTGCTGTCCTTACCATAGAAATATTTGGAATATAGCTGTCCATATTAACGTACCTCCCAAGAAGGACAGCGCTAAAGACAAGATCGAGTTTTATTAGGAAAAATGATACTCTTAAAAAAGGGGCACTTTGAATTACAGACAAATAAAAATGTCCTCACTCTAGAAGGATCTATTATGACAACATAGATACTACAATATGAGCCAAGCCCGAAGGCCGAGTATTGGTTACTGTTTTACGAATAATCAAACCATTTTACTTCAAAATACAAGACACATTTTAAACGAGGTTTGTATAGCATTGATTTTTTAAAACTTAATTCACCCCCAACATGGCAAGTTGTACTGTAATCGTAAGTGGCTGCTGATAATGAGGGTGAAAGTTTAGGGTGTCATCCTAAAATTGGGAGATGTACAGCAAAATGCTTGTTCACATTAGTTTTACATTTCCGCATGTCGGTACAGTCGAGGAAACAGAGTGCATGAGGTTTCCAAATAGCTGAAGTTCGAGGAAAAAAGCTATTGGAGTAGAAGGCTCTCCAGTATCTGGGAACCTTCACTATGAATGCATGATATTTTGCTGATTTTCGGATCAGTCGGGTGTATTTATGTCGAGGGGGGCAACCAGAGCAGCAAGTGTATTGAAGAAGATTCCATTGAAGTACTTGTAAAACAAGAACAAGGGGGCAAAATTTCGGCGATGGGGCAGGGGGTGTAGCTTGGTGAATAGTAAGGGACGTATTAAATTAGATATTTGGGGGTGGGGGCTTGTCTAACCGGAATATAAACTAGTGGATGATGCACCAGCCCAGATATTACAACACCACTTCATGCATGAGCGGATGGTGGCCTTGTAGAGATATACGGTATTGTCAGGTGTTAGAAGTTATTTAGCACGGTAAAGGAAGCCTACTTACTTTGTAGCAACGTTGGTAATGTATTTTATGTATTTGTTCCTATTCATGGTACCTGTGCATAGTAGGCGCATGAGTTTCACGTTGGACGCTCAGATAGGGTGTTAATTCTTATTGAATTGGTGGTTAATGTTAGTTGTTACAGAAAGGGAGCTTTGTCTTAGCAGCATTACAGGTAACAATCTATTTATGACCCTATTTCACTACAGACTGAAAGTCACTTCCAAAGAGTTCAGACATTGTCTCAGAATGTGAGCACGTTCGTTTGACAAATATGACGAGAGTAGAGTGTGAAGTCGTCAGCAAATATAACAACCTAAGACACGATGTCATCAGGGAGGGCGTTTGTGAATATGAGGAATAATAAAAGTATAAGGATCGATCTTTGGGATAAATCTGCATTTTTGTCATGTTGTTTAGATGATCTACCATTTAGGATCACCTGGATATTTCTTTAGGATAAGAATGATGAAATTGTATTAAACATTCACTCAGCAATACCATCTGAATTACTTTTCATGAGTAGACCTTAATACCATACCTTGTAAAACGCTTTGGATATATCAAGCGCTACCGCTTTAGTTTTACCTGCATTGTCTAGTGTATGGTATATGCGTTCAAACATTACCGTTATGATATCCGTAGTAGACCGTGCTTGCCTAAATCAATACTGATTGTCAGAAAAAAGTTTAGCACTAAAGAAGTGACATACTATCGCTAGATTGATTAAGGAGTCAAAGATTTTAGCGAAGAACAGGAGTATACTGATGGGGCAATAATTCTGAGAGCCAGTTCTATATCAACAATACTTGAAGACTGGTACCATATAGGACACTTTCCAGCTTTCAGGGAAGCAATATTCGGCAAGGCATTTGTTGTTGCGTTTGGAGAGGGCATTAGTAGTACAGAGCCAGGTCTACGTGCTTTACAGATGTCACAGGTTTTCATGATGTCCCAGACATGAGATGGGGTTATAGTCAGATAACTAAGTGTGGCTTATTTCTGCAATGGGGAATTTTACAGAGAGTTATTTGCGGAGTCACAACTAGAGCTTAAGCCGAAATGCTGGGCAAGTAGTTCAGCCTTATCAGTTGCCGTACAAACGACATCATTGTATTTGGATAGCGGGGGAATTGATGATTCCAAATTGATTGCTACACTATTGAATATTTCCCAGAAATCGAGAGGACTTCTGTGACTCAATGCTATTTATAGTCATCTCTGTATACTTTCTCTTTGCTTTATATATTACAGTCTTAGAATAATTTATTGACGCCATAAGTTTCTGTCTACTTTTAGTTGAAGGGTGGCGGTTAAATTGCCGGAATGCTTCTACCTCTGAACAATAGCAGTTGCACAGCTCGAGGTAAACCATTGTAGAGAGTACGCTTTCTGCAGAATTTTCGCATGAGGACATGTGCTTCAATGTATTCGTTGACCCATTCGGTTACCTCATTTAGGCACTGCTCAGCAGGAATAGAAACAGTATTACTCCATGGGTTGTCTCTAATGTGATCTCTGATGGATTCCTATATATCTATGTCTCAGATTGGTTTCAGGTAAAAAAGGACAAACATAGTATTTGCTTCTGTATCATATCATTTAAATAGTTGGGATTATATAACACTTTTATACCCATGCCAGTCAATCTATTCTACATGAGGCATATGTTCTATTTAAAACATATCATAAATTATGTCGGTTATTTTTTCGTTGTAAAAGTTTACTATATCATATATATATATATATATATATATATATATATATATATTTTGATTTTATTCCATTTGTATCGACAAAAAAAGTTCTGTTTCATTGGCGCAAATAGCTATCTATCTATATATATATATATATATATATATATATATAGATAGATAGATAGATAGATAGATAGATAATGAGAGAGATAGTATCGTGTTTATGTTCGCTTTTTCGTATTGTGCGGATGCCACATAAAAATAGTACCTGTCCTGTGTATATTTTTTTACGGGAGCATTATGTCCGAATTTCTGAGGATTGCTCGTGTTACCTTAAAATTTGTAGAGTTTATACCCCCAATTTCTGACCTAATAATAAGAATGATTAAACAAGGTGGCGACCATAATGAAATATTTAGACAATTAAATAAGCAATTACTCGCCATCCTGACGCTTTTAAGTCATATCAAATTAATCAAAATAAATTGATAGAGCAAATACATAACTATCTAGAAAATAATGTAGAATATGTATAAACGTATATATATAGCGCATATGCTAATTATATTTAAACCAATACATGTATATATATATATATATATATATATATTTTCATTCAAAAATATTTTTAATATGAAACTAAAACTAAAATACATTTAACTATAAATCAACTAAACAGTAGTTTGATGGATTCGTCCGAACAATTTAAAATACAGCAATATTTTTTTGTAATTAACGGATACATTTTATTAGCCACAAACGAACAACACAGGCAAGGAGGACATGTTTTAATAACTAATATAAGTTAGCAAAACAATTTATCTGGAACAAAACTTACATCTAATATACGGAACGTTTATGTTCTTGTCTTTTAAGGGAAGTGGGGTCTAATCAACTCTGCTGGGAAGCCATGAAATCAAATACGGTTTTGTTTTTAAATTCCCGAAACAGTTTTTGATGGTAAACAACTGATGATCCCTTAAATAATGTTAACCCTAGCGTAAATTCTTTGAAGCAAACTAATATAGTAAATGCAAAAAGTAAATTGACTTACAAAAGTGATTTTCCATCGAACGACTTGGGACTAAAATGTTTTATTTGTCTGTGTGTCTTTATATAGTTTTAATGGTTGAGAAATGTGGGGGAAATATAATTATATAAAAAAACAAGAATTAATAAACAAATAAACGTCCAACTAAAAAAATATGTGGCAGGCTTATTAGACGATTGTATAAGCAACACTAATCCCAATTTCAGTTGATATTTACTGTGTGTGTTGATATAGTCTGTAGTGACTTTTCGGGAACAATTGCCTTCTTCAATCCTTCCATGAAGTGTGAACAGAGTTCTTGAAAATGACGAACTGAAAATAATATTACTATTTCCCAAACTGGCTACCAGTGGTCGGCTGTCAAGGTCATCTGAAGGGTTATACACCTAGACATATATATATATATATATATATAATTGTGTCGCCAAGTTGTCGACAGGAAATAATAAGATAGACCGAATTGCTGTTCGCACGCTCCGATCACTTCCATCGTTAATAGAAAGACTGACACGTCAGCATTTATTATATAGGATGAGTAATATACAAGGGGGATAAGTCCATAATGTCTTGGTAAGGGGGTAATTAGGATACTATTTGGATTCGGTGTAAATAGATAGTTGAAGTTTCCAAATGTATGTTCCAACGAAAGGGTACGATACTAAACCCGTCTCCTCCGTCATTTAAGTGTATGGGTGCGTACGTATGATAAGGGTCAGGAAGTACAGGCTATCATTGTCTATCACCTATCATGAAACATGTCAATGGAGATTCTCTGATATCAAGGGGGACTCTTAAAAAGAAATGCCCACGAATTAATCAAATTAATTCGATTCGTTTTTTCAGTCCAGGAGGTGTCGAGTTTTATTTTCTAAAATATATAATTGAAAATATACTTACGTCATCTTCAGCCTACTTCCTCAGTCCAGGAAGAGTTGGTAGTTTTCGCAAAATACATACTTGAAGACACGCTTACGGCGTCTGCGGGGAATGGAAAGAAGCGACTTCGCATTTGGGAGCCTGATTCTTTCGATTCTTCAGATACTGAATATGTCTCTGATTCTTATTCTTTCTTCTCTCGGGGAGCTTGTCAGAATTTGTCCGCTTGGAGAGTTGTCATGAGTTGGCCGGTGAGACTCTCGCCCTTCTTTTCCTGTCTGCATCTGTCCCTGCCTTTTCTTTTCTTGCCATGAATCACCATCAACTAAAGTTCTAATAGATCTGGTGGTTTTTCCTGTTTGAGAAAAGCTGGGGAATCGAAGGTGTTAGATTACGGTGTTAAACTGTGTTCTACCCCGATCAAACTGGTTACTTATCTTGTATTTTTTCTGTGAAGAGTATTATACCAGCTATCTGTCTTCTCCCTCAGCTTTCGCTGGGTTAATTCATTTCATTCGAAGTGTCGATAACAGTCCCTGCTTATAAACTAGACCAATGTTCTCGTGTTTTTACTTTAGTATTGACAACTTTGCTTGTCGTCGTCGTCTGCTCGGCGGGGGGATGGTATAGAAGCTGCATGTATTCTTCATGTTGCCTTTGCGCTTGTCCTTGATGCCGAAGTACGTGGCACGTATTGGGACTTTTGTCAGCCTTCTTCTTCTGTAAGAGAATTTCGTCTAGGCTTTAAGTATCTGAAGGCTTTTGTGCAAAACTTTTTCAACTCTGACACGGACTGTTTAAATGGTTGTGGACTGCATCAGATTTTAGCCGAAATTCTCTACGTTCTATTCTTTCGTTTCGGCTAGAGACTACTTTGCCTAGTGAGTATCTAGAGGCCGCCGTGCACAACTATATGCGGTGTCTTTCTTCTGGCACGTCTCTTTGAAGGGTTTTGAAGCAACATTAAAGTTTAGTGTGATCTGTCTCCCAATTCTTACCGTATGTTCTGCTCATTCGTTTCGTTTATGCGTTTAGTTTAGTTTTTGATTTCGTTTCCTTTCGTTTAGTTTTTGTTTTCGTTTCGTTTTGTTTTCTTTTTATTAAAAACGTGAGGTTTTACGTTTAAAATCCTCCGCCGCCAGTTATCGTGTCGCAGAATTGTCGTCAGTTATTGTGTTTCCATTATTCTCCCACTCGTGGCTTTAACAGAACAACACATCTAGGAACGAGAACACATAAAGAACAATGATACCAAATTAATGTTCGCACGCCCGATCATTATCATCGTTAAGAGAAAAGTTTACACGTCACCATTTATTATATACCATAAGAAATATACAAGATGATAACTCCAGAATTTCTGATGTAAGCAGGCTAAAACCTATGTAACATTCATCATAGAATTTTTTTCGGCAAGCATAAATGTATTTGCAAAATGCTCCTTTGCATTTTACTAATATATTGGTGTTTGCCGAAACAATTGTATGCTGAATATAAAATAAGTTTTATGAAATTACGTGAATATGCCTTTTATAACATCGAAATAGTGTAAAAAATATTGAATATATATATATATATATATATATATATATATACATATGTGTATGGGTTCATATAAAGAATATATATTTAAGTATATACTCTTTATAGTATCCGAAAATGTTAAACATTGCAAGCTCAATCAAGTTACATTACAAGCTCAAGTGTATATATATATATTATAGTTTCATTCAAATGACCATATCAATAAACAATCTATAACCACACTTTGCAGCTATATATTTATATATCGTTTAACAAACACAACATCGCTGCTTCCTATGTGACCTTTCATGGGGTTCTATCTTTGGTAAGTGTGTAAATGATGCTGCTCGGGAAGCTACTGACAGCCATCTTATTGGAATTGACACTTTCATTCCTCATCATAAGTTTCAAACCAAACCTCATTCATGGCGGCCGAAAATTCTACGGCTACGCGAACAGCGTACTAAAAATGTGAATTGTTTCGAGGGAAAGGAAAAAATGTGTTATATGCTTTTTACAACTAAGATTACGTTTACCAAGCGTAATCTAAAAGAAAGAACTTTCTAAAAGCCGCATCCTAAAAATGCACATACTAAAAACTGTATTCTAAAAGGAACCATTTTAAATATGGAAGACTTTAAATCTACTCTGATAGTACCGGTGAATTATAAAATGCAACAGCAACAGAACATCGAAGAAATACTTCTAGAACAAAATGAAAGATTTCAAAAGCTTCTCCTAGAGCAGAAAAAGGCCGATAAAAAGCTTCCAGAATAGAAGAAAAACACTTTTTGAACAGAAATAAGTAACCGACGAAAGGGCGCTGAGGGAGACAGAATAAAGAAAACGATAATTATTTTTCATAAAATGTCGTTTGGGGCGCAATTGACAATTTGACTGACAGCCCAGACGATGATAAACCCTTGCTTCGTATTTTGAAAGGTATGAATATCTATACAAAATAGATTTTGAAATTTGGCAGATTGAAAACGTTCGCCTATTGCTCTGAAAATCAGACATAACCGAGCATACTAAGTCTCAGGATGTCAGTTTGCCCTGAAAAACGAACGACTTTACTTGTGCTTAAGCTGTAAATCTCTTAACAGAATTATTCAGCCGCAAGACTTCTTATTGCAAACACGCTGGAGTGTTTAAACTTAGTAAAAATACAAGGAAGAGTATTCAACGGTCGAATCAGCCGTCAACAAACACTGCGACGATTTTAAATTAGTCGGATTTAGTGTTTATAACTTAAAATGCTTAATTTTCGTACACGAATTTGTATGAGGAAACGATTCTGATATCGAACGGAAGGTTCAAAATAAATAAATGAGGGAACAGAACCTAACACAAAATAAATTTGCTGAATATTGCCAGTGATTTATAAGTGTTAAACATGATTCGAATGAGCATCGAAGAGTATAGCATCGCGCACATTTGTAAAATACGTATAAACCGAAAGTCAACTCTATCTAAAAAACAATGCTAAACAATAAAAGGTAGTTTCACGTCTACACACTAACAAGCCAGCCCTATAAAACACATGATAAATTTACATTGAGCCCCTGCAATCGATGTCTAATCATTGGATAACAGATTGCATAATTCGTTTTAAAACTTGCCTGACTTGTAAATAGTTCGAGTCGCAGCACGATAAACGAAAGAAGAAATGGTGTTAAATCCACGAAAACGAATCAACATGGCGGTAGAATTATAAGAAAATATGTTCAGATAAAATTACTAAATACAAACGTAAAATGGCAAGTGAATTCTGGTTTAGGTCTCTCAATTATAGCCATGTAGACATCATGAAGGTTGGGAAAGCCATCCACGCTACTAACAAATGAAATTGCCAGAACAGTGACTGATGAAAAAAAATAACAAGGGTGAAATACTTACCGATATTACTTTTAATAGAACTAGGACAAAAGTAAAAAAAAAACAAATAATTAATTTGGCGTGGACTGAATGCAACTATTCAATTCATGGGGATTATCAACAAAAATTTATAACCAAAAAAAAATTGATCTGATGACCGGATCATAAAAGTTAAACAAGGAATTTGTTTACAATTATTAAACCATTATATTTATATATATTCATATATAATAATATGCTACGCACGCCTACTAAAACAAGTTTCGCTCTTATGTTCCAATGTCTTGAATAGGTTTCAGCCAAACATTGATTAATAGTATTAGTTTTATAAAACAGTTTTACATCATATACATATATACATATACATACTAGTATTTACCACAATTTTACACCATTTTTACAAAATGAATATATAATAAATATGAAATACTTTAAATTAAAAATAATAATTACTGATTTATATATGTATGTATATACGTATGAATATGTATGTATATATGTATGAATATGTATGTGTGGAAGTCGCATTTTAGTTTACTTTCTTTATCGATTCCAGATGACCAGATGTTAGGGTAAACGCGATGTATATCCGCCTGTGTTTACGCTGACTTGGTAATTTCAGACTTTCTAACTGATTCAAAAGTAAAATAAATAAAATAATTAATATATGAATAAAAACTAACTTCACGGTTTGTAATTGTAAGGTTATTTGCATAAGATCTCGTTTCGCTTTTAAATTTGTTATATTAAATACAATTAATAGGCCAAGAAAAGACGTTGACAAGATCTGGTTCCCGATACCTATTTTCGTAAATTGTTTTGCAAATATATACCCAAATAATATTTGTATGAATAAAAATATTGTAAACCATTAATACAAATTATTTATTTAAACACTATATGTTACATATTTCAGAAACGTACTATGGTTTCATTGACATCGATTTAATTGTTGCAGTTTAAAAGGCCGCTAGCGTCGATTATAATCATCATGGTTCATGAAATGATAACAAATCAAAGAATAGAGGTAAAAAAATCACTGGTAGCATCCTGTGGTTTATGGAGAAAGTACCGAGTCAATAAGGACAGACCGTATGTGTTTGTGTCTTAATCGAAACTAAGTATTAATTAGAATAAAGTAATTGCTGATAACAGATGATGTATGTTACGCTGCTTCAATGATGTATTCATAATTATTGGTGATGCTGTTTTGTGTAGTTTATACGTCGGTGAGTGGGGTATTTTGGGGATGGGTTTATTTCGGTTATTAATGAGTGTATATGTTATATTCATATAAGTTGTATTTCTCATTTTTGGAATGGATACTTCTATTTGGGTAAAACACCTTCGATCTAACTCTTTATATATATAGATATGCATATATATATATATATATATATATATATATATATATATATATATATATATGCGTATATATGTATATATGTATATATATATATATATATATATATGCGTATATATGTATATATGTATATATATATATATATATATATATGTATATATATGTGTATATATATATATGTATATACATATATATATATATATTAATATATATATATATACATATATATATTTGTTTACTTAGGCAGCATTTCTTAATTGATGCATATTTGATTGAACAACAGGAACAATTCCTGTTTGTTCTTTATTATCCATCTTTCCATGTTGACGGATTAATGATCTAATTGTGTGTTCGAGTGTGAACAGGAACCCGCCAAAACTGCTAACGTTTTCGACTTCTATGAGTCATCATTAGGCACGTGAGGAGTTATGCAAACTTAAACTGGTGACTTAATTGAGAAACTCGATTAAAACTTAAAAAATATATATATTAAAAGCATTTCAGTAATCCTTCTACACCTTATATTTACGAGTCTTTGTTTATAGAACTTCTCACGGGCCTGATGAAGACTCATGGGAGAACATTGGTCCGTCAACGATGAACAAAAAAGATGGATAAAAAAGATGGATAAAAAAGAAACACACAGGAATTTACCTGCTGTTTAATGAAACGTGCACCAATATATATATATATATATATATAAGTGTGTGTGTATGTATATATATATATATATATATATATATATATATATATATATATATAAATGAATAAATACGAAAGTTTATTCGATCTATCCTAACTATATTAACATCAAAAGACATGAGGATTATTTAATTCCATTAATATTAGAATAGATTAAAGTATCATATATATATATATATATATATATATATATATATATATATATATATATAGCCATCTCCAACTAACTCAAACAAATCTCGATTTTTTCTCCGGTGCATATTTATTTATTTTTAAGTTTGAAATAAATCAATATTCTCTAATATACCTTTTTATTTTGTATTGACAAATGTTCTTCTACATACGCAATCGTTTTATCGATAGAACTATTATTATAATTATCAATACAATGAAATGAAGAGATGTTATTTTTAAAAAGTTATCGTTTAAAACCTTATTTATGATTTTATTGTCAAGGTAGATAATTTACTGCTTGCTTTAGTAAAGTGTCAAATATCAGGGAGATGTTTGAGAACAGATACTACACTTTGATCTTAGCCAAAACGCCACGGAACCATGAAAAATATTTCCTTGTGACTAGGTATTTTCAAATTAAGAAAAAAAAATGATTAAATTGGAATTTTTTTAATGGGCGGTGTAGTGTAGTATCGGTTCTGTGGTCATAAGACTGTCCTCCCAGGAATTGCCTCAACCGTTTTTTTAAGGGTGTGTAACGGGGGAATACTCTTACAATTAAAAATAAAACAAGACTCGATTTAGTCAGAATATCTTTTAAGGCGGAGGTTAGTGTAGTATCGGTGCTGTTCTCATAAGAACTACCTCCTCTTTTTTGAGTGGAGGTATGTAGTGTTCGTTCATCAGGATATTATCATCTGTCCAGGGGGTGGCCGTGTCGTATAGGTTCGTCTACCATAATTATTAGCTAAGGAAGACCAATAACTGAATTTCATAATAAAGATGTATTTTTAACAAGCAACCTATTAGAGTTATCGTTCTTCCTTAGCCAGCAGATTCATCTTTGTTTATAAAGATTGCGACTATATTTTTCCAGGCAATTTTAATTAAGGCGTTTCACCTGGACAATAACACTTGTCATGTTATTTTTATGTAATCTAACTAAATACAAAATGGTTTTCGACCTATTGTTACTATATTGACATTAACACCGTTTATGCTTATTTAATTCTCTGCAGTATATTTCATTCATCATGATATATTCCTCCCAGGCATTACCTCCTCTTTGGGTGGAAGGTCGTACAGTGTACATTTGTTCCGAACGATACCATTTCCTCACGATTACCAGTTTGTGTGTGGGATCAGTTGTGTACTATCTATTATGTTGCCATAATATCATCCTCCCAAACATTAACCTCTCCTTTGGGAGGACAGTGTATGTACTTCGTTCATCATGCATCATCCCCTCAGCCTCTCATTTTCATATTTATTTATTTGTAAGTTTCTAATGTATTAATAATTTCTAATCTGTTAATAATAAAATATGTGCGTTTAAAAAATGTTGTTGTCGTTGTTGTTGACGTCGTTGTTCTTATTTACTTTCTCCCAGGAAAGCAAAGTAGGGCACAATGCCAATATTTAACGTTGGGAGAATCAAGCTCCTCCAAAATTGGCACTGTGAATTGGAACAAAAATTTCAATTACCTCGGTCTAGAACGATTTCGATACAAATACTATATTTTGCTCCTAGCCCCAAAACAAAAAGTTAACATGTTGGTAGTGATGACGATGATGATGACGATGATAATGATGATGACGATGATGATGACGATGGTGATGATGATGATTATGGTGATGATGATGTCGATGACGATGACGATGATGACTTAAAAAATTGTCATAGAAAAAAACCACCTCATCTGATATTTCTAAATGTACAAAAAGAATTTTTCTTTAATATTACTTAAGAATTTTTCTGTCTTTTATATTAAAGGCGAACATTAATATAAAATAGTCCTATTTTATCAATTGGTATTACACGCTTATGTTTTTTCATTTAATTATATAACAAGATTTAATGGGGATTTTTAACAAATCTTTCTGCTGAAACAAAATAATATTTATCGGCGTTTAAAATCTTAAAGACAATATCAATTAACCGTCGTGTGGTTTTTCTCAAAAACATAGTTTGAAGATGTGCGTGCACAGTATATATCAGCCACAGTGGAATATTTGAAATAACACTACGACAAACATAATTTTGTTATTTTTCTTTAAATTTCCAAAATGTCAAATGGAAAGTATTCATTTGGTTTCTGTAAAGACGACGACAGCAATAGTAATTGCCACCCGGAGGGCAGGTAATTTTTGCTAGTAAGTTATGTGTCTGGGCTGAAAGATTCCCGTTAATGCGGACGTGATTAAGTTTTAAATCGAAAATATGTGCCTAAAGGAAACATTTTAAATGAGATGTATTTAATCTATTAAAGGAAAATAATTATTCCATCTGCTCTCCACCGTTTCATGAGCATTTGCTCAACTCCTGTTTGTGGCAATCTGTTTATGGATAACACCCACTGAATACAAGTCATGCTTGACGAACTTTCATTTCAAAAGAGTTGTATGCAATTAAACTTACCTGTCAACAACTGTAAGTCTGTAGATTGAAGCAATGTTATTACTCTCGTTATGTTTAATAGGCTTCATAATATTTCGTGAAATGTATTATTTAACTGACGGTAATTAATTACGCCAACATTCTAATTGTTCATAAAGTTTCGTTATGAAGAAGTTTTATGAGACAAAAATAGGGCATCCTCAACATATATTCAAATATTAAGATATAAGTAAACGGCATATAATATAAAAAAATACACATGGGGTTTACATCTACCGTATAGGTGCTACACAACATATTTATTCCGATTTTTTGCTAAGTGCTGAACGTGACTGCTGCTACGGGATCTGACTAACTACAAACATAACGTCACGCAATTTACGTTTTTCATGTTTTTTTTGTGTCTGCTCTAAACAAAATAACAGGGAGATTGTTAAATTGAATTATCACATTGATATCTGATTATATAAACGAATGAGTGGAACAACATTTGGATCGCGGTAGTTTTGTATTAAACATTAATAACATCATTTTTATTCACGGTCGTAAGTTCATATTGAATATGGAAATAAATAAGACACGTAATTATTAGTGTAATAGCATCAATAAACATATTGAACTCCATAACATCAAATTGATATCGTACCATCTTTTGATAGCATCAATTTAAGACATTCGTTTTATTTTATTCACATAAGTAAAAAGCTGAACTTCTTTGCGAACACGTGTGTTATGTTCACTTATACACCCGTTTCATCGTTGTGAACTCATGGTCTTGCTGTTAATGGATACAATCACCCTGACGGCGATTTTTAGTTTTTAATAAAATATTAATTTCAATTGTTTCTTTATAGACGTAACGGTTCGTCCAAAAAATCTACGGAGAGTTTTGACTTAGAAAATTGAAAAGTAAAATGAAAAACATCCTGGTCACTGAAATTTAGCATGATACTCTCTGTCAATTACTCTCTCTCTCTTTCTTTCGATCCTTCTCTATCTCTCTCTCTCTCTATATATATATATATATCTCTCTCTCTATATATATATATACATATATAATATAGATATGAATACTATATATATATGCATGCATACTATATATATATATATATATATATGTATATAAAATACTATATATATATATATATATATATATATATATATATATATATATATATACATACCTAAATACTATATATGTATATATTTATATATATATATATATATATATATATATATATATATTTGTACAGAAATACTATATATATATATATATATATATATATATATATATATATATAATTATTTCCACAATCAGACAACGCCGCAGCCCACAACCTATGAAAAGAAACAAACCGGAAGTCCTAGACTCGAGTTTCGCCCTCCTTTGGGCTCATCAGTAGAACACATCCGAACTCAGGATTCGAAACCCGAGTCACTTGCAAGTGACTCGGGTTTCGAATCCTGAGTTCGGATGTGTTCTACTGATGAGCCCAAAGGAGGGCGAAACTCGAGTCTAGGACTTCCGGTTTGTTTCTTTTCATAGGTTGTGGGCTGCGGCGTTGTCTGATTGTGGAAATAATTATATATATCATCTCACATTCAATAAAATCTAATATATATATATATATATATATATATATATATATATATATATAGTTATTCGGTGTATGTTGCAAAGAAACTAATAAATTGCCCGATCGCCAAAATGTGAGAGCAAATGAATAGTATTTATTTAAAAACTATACGTACATACGTCAGAGACGTATCAGGGTTTCATTGAGATAAACTTACCCTTTTTTTAATTGTTGTTAGGGCCCAATGTAAACCATCAGCTTATAATCAATAGAGTTCAAAAGTTCTGTAACGCCTTCTGGTGAGTTAAGCAAACGTATCTTTTTGAAAAAGTACCGAATCATTAGGGTTAGCTGTTTATTTATATGTGGCTTAATCTTAACTAACTATTATTAAAACTACATTTGTTGTTTATATTGTATTTTTCCTTGCTTTAATGAGACATTCCTATTCAAGGGTGATAGTGTGTTGTAGTTTATTTGTCAGTGAGTGGCTTAGGTTTTGGGTGTTGTGGTATTTCTTTTTGTTAAAGGTTTTAAGTGTTATATGTATATTACATTTTATTATGTGGGGGTAGTGCTAATATTAAGGTGTAAACAGATTGTCTAATTTTAGTTTATTAGCTATGTTGGGACGTGATGTTATCGGAAGTTGTACCTTTATCGGTAACACATTTTCTCAAGGGATACGAAAAAAGTGGATAGATCAATATAATCCTGCTATCGCGATGTGCGGTGTCTGTATTGATTTGTGTGAGGTACTTGTGTTAATTAAGTCTGTTATCTTATATCTAATTTCTTTTCTGAGCCTATTCGAGAATCAGTGCGAATCGGTAAATTTATGTCTTGGTCATATCTATTATTTCCCTTTTGTTTAAGGGTAATTGATGAACATACGCCTATGTATTTTACTAATAAGACTAACTATATTTAATTTATGTAAATGTTTTAAAATGTTTTTGAATATGACAATGAATCTAATGATTTATGTTATTTGCGATATCGATTATAGGGGTTTGAGTGTAGAGTGTATCTTGGTTAGTAGGGGGATGTCGATGTGATAAGTATAGTATCACATATACAATGGAAGGGGGTTATGTTGTATAAAGGAATTAATTTAATAATAATCAGAAATGGCTTGAGGTAGGGTGAACGAAATAGGCTTTATATCATACATATGATGTGGAGTTCTTCAGACTTATGTATGGTAGAGACTATCAGCGAGTTATGACAATTTCGTTGGTCGTGTATTTGTGTAGTAGAAGTGATCTTCTTCTGTGGGGGTATTGTTTTAATACCTCATTTTTTAGGTTAATGCACATAGATCCAATATTTACTAGATGGATTCCACGTATGATCCTGATGAAAATCATCTCGGTCTCTCTGTGGAAATAGCATTTAAACACAAATGCTAAAATTTTGTTCAGAAAATGAGACAATGATTGAATAATAATAACAAAACAATAAGGAATATTAGTTAATTTATAAAATTGTTTTTTCCAAAATCAATATTCAAATTAGTTAACCTTCCGACTGATGTCGCATATACATCAGCAGTATATATATATTTTTTAAATAGTGCGTTCATTATGTAGTTGAATTAGCTTCAAATAGTGTTAATATTTAATGGTTTACCATACGGTGAATATGATTGCAAATTATTTTTTTATATTTACAGTTATTTCATCGGAATTTATTCATTTTTACTTTTAAAATTGTTTAACATTTAATGAACAGAAATTTACTATAACAATTCATTTTGGAGACTGTATTAAAATACAGTATTAAAATATAAAGAAAGTATTTGTTGTTGATTGTCGTATTTTCACGTATTTGATAATGACGTCGAAAGGTTTTACAAGATGTATAAAATAAATAGTTGTACGCAATATCAAAAGCGGTCGGATTGATTTAGATGCTTTTGTAATTAATCAAGCCTGTCCAGTTTTATTTTTGCCTCTATTATATAATGTAACACCTGGTTGACAGGCAGAAAGGGGCACAATATTGATTTGCTAGGAAAATAGCAGGCTTTTGAGAGAGGTATTGCGTGATTTGTTAAGGAATCTCACGAGGTAACCGACTGTTTTTCGGGTCGGTTATTCAGCGGTGCGTGCCGTAAGGGTGAAAGGATGAGAGCTATGTAACATTGAATGGAAATAATTCGTGGGGTATTCTACATTAAAGTCATAGTGATTGAGCTGGATTTAGTGGAACATGAAACACGTATTACTGTGAGATGCTGTGATTAAAAATATTAGATACAGTTGTGCGTGGGGTGAGTGCCCTCTACCTCGCATAGGATGCGCGATCGGTTCTGCGACCTAATAGTAGACGGAGCACGACCGATAAGCCTGATTTAAGGAAAGGAAAGTAGAGAAGGAGGTATAGAGCAGTACTCGGTAAGTGAATAAATTCGAAGTCGATTAGGGGATAGTTGAATGGTTACATATTTTGTAATTTGTTAGGAATGAAGATAGCTGAGTTGTGATTGCAGTAGCTGTTGTCTGGGATGAGTCAGGTATCTGAGTTTTAATCTTGTGATTTTCTGATCAAAGATGGTCCACGATACATGCAATGTAAAACGTTAAAATAAGAGAAGTAAGTCGATGATGTGTGCAGATGGCAGAGAGTGCAAAGTTACTGTCAAAATTAAAAAAAGAAAAGGTACTTATGTATGTTATATGTTGCTGTTGTGTTTGCTTCAGTATATGGGTATGTTTGTCTTGACTAACATTGTTTATGTGTTCTAAAAATTAAAAGGAAACATAAACAGAGAGACATAATGAGAAAGAATGACGAAAAGATACCCATGCGTGTTATATACGGCATTCACAATGTTGAAGTCGACGGTCGTCGTAAGGTCAGAACGTGGCCCTTCAATAATACGAGACATAATTTAGTGTGTCCTTTATAATGATCAATAAGTTCGTTTACTTCATGCCGAAAAAGAACGCCAACTCTTTACGACGAGTTGTATACGATTTATTGAACATAAGCTGTGATGGTGAGTGCAAATCTATATCCCTTCCAAATACAGGAAAATAAGAAAAAAAGATGAACTCGATTTTATAGACCAATACTATATATCAATACTGGTCGTGGAGTAAGGCGGGAAATATATGATAACGGTGCTAATGTGATGAAAAATAATGGCTATGACGATGATTTGCGATGTTAGGGTATAACTTCATTAGAATCTGTTTCAATTTTAAAAATTTATTTGATACAATGTTATTATACTATTTTCCATTTCAATTATTACAAAGAGGTAGAATACAAGTTTATTTACTTATGGCATACTCCTGTATATGCGTTTTTAGAATCATATAAATATGATCCCTCTTTAAAAACCCATGCATTGATATTTGATAACTACTACAAACATATAAGCTTTTAGTTTAAAGAATCTAAACGCACTGAGAGAACAGACATAGATACATACATGCATTGTGCGTACTTACTATGGCGAGTTATAGTTTGTGTTCTTAGTCATCAGTTCTAATAAGGAACACTGCAATAGAACTCCTAGCAAATATGCATATTTATCGATAGGTAATCTTTTCGCCCATCAAGTAACAGTGTTCAGCTGTTGACGGTACCTTGCACAATATTAAACTACCCAGACGTCATCTACACCACAACACATCGTCTCCTGGAAACAACGTTTTCCTGACATTTTTACATTAAGAAAAAAGTTGTTTCTTCTGTTTACGCTACTCACCGCCCTAACATTATGTGTATTCTAACTTGGTTCCTGTGTGACCTTAAACTACATCAGATAGGTGTCTCAAAATTAGTAGTTTGGGGGAGTCTAAGTGTGGATAAACTGTTATTACAAGCAGACCGATTCTGACCGAGTGAGTGTACTTGTGAAGTTATTTTTTCAAAGATTTATTAATCAATCGTCTTTAAGAATCGTTATTTACAAAATCTATTTGTAAAACCTCGCTGGTCCGACCAGTGTAATAGCGGTTATCTATGCATTATAAGTGGATCCATTAATTGGAAACCACCTATGCAAAACAATCTACTTAGTGACAAGCAATACAGGATTCAGTATGTTGATGTGCTAATATCACATAGGAACAGTGAGTGTCTTGGTAAATAAAAGGCCTTTGAACGGCCGTTTTATGGTGTCACACAAAATTATCCTCCAAAGACTTAGTTGCTATGGAATATCGTGAAACATTTTAGAAAGTATTTACCATGTCGTTCTGATAGGTCTATAAAAGTAACTTTCGATGGGCTGAAGTCTGAATTACATCATGGTATCAAATAACGTTTTTCTTACTCTTCATGAATCATCTCCCAATTAATGTTGTAAGATCATTTGTTTAGATTTACACATGAAACACATATATCTATAGAACAACCTGGTTATCAAGCTATCGCTGACTCTCTCTCTCTCTTTTTCTCTCTCTCTCTATCACTCTATCTCTCTTTATCTCTCTCTCTCTTTCTATCTCTCTCTTCTGATTAAGATGATGCAAATTTTGAAAGTACGGTCTGACTTACACTCCAGACATTTGATGAAATACTTTGCCTATATAAGAGTAAGACAGAGTATGTTTGCCAGGCCGACGCCGCTTAGAGCACTCCCGTGTCCTAGGCAGTGTTCGAAATCGACTTTGACACTTCATAGGGGATGATCTTTTCCGTTTCCAACGTACCTGTTCTCACAGAAAATACGTTTCAGGTTATGTTTAGTTGTTATATCATTTAAATGAAACGAGCTCGACTGAGCTCCAATCTCTGCTTCCTCCCAATTCACGACAACAACTCGTGCTCTGCTACAACAGAAAAATAATTTATTTTTATTCTGCGTGTGCCTTTTATCCGGAGGAATTTCCATGGACGGATTTTTTAAAGAAAGTATTACGTCTGTGAAACATCACAACATTCCTACTTCCGTGCCGACTAAAATATAAGGGTCTTCAAAACCAATGTCTGTCTACAAGTATCTGTCGTGAACCACTGCATAAAAAATCAAACTTAGTTCATTAAATGAATTACTTTTGTCTGACAATCGTTCCAACTCATTACCCATCATCCTCGAATGAATCTTGGCTTTGATACGTGTTGACCAAAAGGTAAAATATGTCCATGTAAAAGATTATTCCATACATGAAGTAGTATATTGATATATCAAAGAAAATGACGAAATTTAGCATATCCTGAAAAAGTGTATATGACGTAAAACGAAACCTTGCAGCCAAGGTTATTGTAGTTAATGAAGAGAAATGATGTTAATATATTTCTGTAATTTAATATTGATATATTACAACTTCACGAAGACATCTAATGAAAGTTGTTACTCAACATAAAATTTAAAAAAAGAAAACGTATCTAAGTCATGAGAGCAGGTAAAGAAAGGAACGAAACGATGGCAGCAGTACATTGTGTTTATCAGTAAATAAAATTTCGAACATGAGTAGAATACACTTGTTGTATGTTGTTTATCGTAAATACGAAAAAAGCGGTGCATCGTATGACGATACTATTGTTTGCCTGTAAAGGTTACACGAGGAAAACACGGACTCGGAGTTTACAGAAAATAAGTATATTGAAAACAGTATAATATAACGGAGAACATGAGTGGTGGTCCGTAAGTCTTGACTGTCAGTATAGGCTTGTGTTGTTCCAACACTAAACAACAGGTTATCCCGTATTCATGGTGAGTGGAAAAGTTCAAGTAATCTGTATAGCTAACGTACCATAACAGCTCCTCCCAAGCCCTACCTCCTAAGAAGTCACAGTGTCGTTTCCTTTGTAACCATTCTGAGATTGCTTGGAATAGCTGTATGTCGAAAGTGTCTTATCCGGTAACCATAACTTCTTTCTTGGAAGTGCTGTCGGTGACTTCCAATAGTCGTTCCCTTATTTGATTTATGTGTCGCTCATAAGAGAACTGAGAGCCTCAATCAAATTCTGATTTGATATCCTCCAGCTTTTTAATTCTAGCTTTCTGATTTTAGTGCACATCTTGAAACTTGGAAAAATGTCTCCCGTGTGTCGACATTTAACTTAAAGACAAGTAACCTACTCTTTCATAGTCTTTAGCTCCTCTGAGATGCCTTGAGTTGCAGCATTCGCTTGTCAAGCTCTGAAGCCATGAAGCCACTCTCTTTTACCTTTAACTGGTTATCGAAAGAATATGACTTAATTTCTTTCATGTTAGTGTCAGCTTTTTGAAGCGTAAATTGTGTGTCCATATGTGCTTTTATTTCTATCAACAATTAATTTTGAATCAATGTCATACGATTTGTAATCGTTAAATACATTCCTTCTTTTCTTTTTCCTGACTCGATCGTCAGATTTGTTATTGTCTGGTTAAAACAGTGTTTGCCAACTCATATAGGTTGAGCCGCTGCATTAAGGCTTTGCTTAATAAATTGTTGGTATATTGAAATACGAACATTTTTACTTTTTTGATAGTTCTGTTTAAAATAATGTCGCTAATAATTCCCCCCTCGAATTTAATTTTTCACCAGTCATCGTTCTAGCTTTTTAGTTGCTTCTTAGCATTTATCGAACATTCTCAATGTATGCATATTGATAATCGGAACGTCTGAATCATAATCGAATTGTAAGGTTTTTCGTTTTCAGGGAGTGTCCCCATTTAATTCTTTCTATTTGTTCTGCAATGTGCACTCTTGTGTTCGCCATTATTACGAGCAAGACAGGTTAAAAACTGTATGGCCAATTCGTTACCCAATGAAGGTATCTACACCGGATTCACGGGCTGAGCGGTAATTTAGTCAGCGTTTTATTGAGTAGGATTGTTTTTTGTGAGAGCGTAAATGTAATTATTCTTATTGTTTTGAGTAGTTTTGAAGGATAGTTAAACTGTGTTTTCTGACGTAATTCATTATGTGCGCTATTCCCGAGTCTTTAATCATTTTCGAATCTTGTTTAAAACAGTCTAGATTTTTTAGAACGACACGTCTTATTTCTGTCTTATTTCCTGATATAAATCCTTGCACAAAAATAAAAGTTGTGGAGTTATCTGCGCTAAGTTTGGCTAATTAGAAATCGTCACAATGTTTATTAACGTTTGACGCGAACGCTACGTATTTTCGCCATCTACTTTTTTACAAAATTCAAACAGTTCCACCGTTTTCGGAACAGATAGGGCTTAGGGGTAAACAATTATGTTAAAAGATCAACGGCTTCAGAAAAAGTCAAGTCGCTCGTTTTGGGTCGTAAAATAAAGGCTACGAATTTATTATGTCCGGTAGTCCCCAATTTTTGGAGAAGTTTGCGAACTTTTTTAGAGTCTGCCCAATTTTAACAATCTATTTAGTATAGATCTTCATGCCTCCTGAAAAATGAAGCGAAGGTTTAATCCTAGTCTGGGGAATCAGTGAAATTGTGTATTGACTATGCTACGGAATCTTTCAAAAAAGCATTTTCATCCTCAGTATTTAACGTCCATGCAATATAATTTGCATTAATTCTTCAAGTTTTTGATCGTGATTTTGTCTGAGAAGTTTTGCGTCTACTTCGTATTTTTTCCAGTAGTTTTTCGTCGACTTTTATTTTTTGTTCCAGTAGTCTTTCGTCGGATTCTTTTCTCTGTTTTTGTAGCCTCTCGTCGTATTTTTCTTGTTCGAGTAGAAACGTTTGAAATCTTTCTTCGGCGATCTGCTGTTGTTGCATTCAGAATGTTACGAGTTCTGCCGTAGTTGTTTCAAAATATGTTTTCATACAATACAACGTTTTACAAGTTCTTTTTTTTATTACGCTGCGAAACATAATCTTAGTTGTAAAAATGAGAGTATGAAACTTTTTTACTACGTCCAAAAATCATTTTGTTTTAGTCTGTTTTTCACGAAACCGTCGGATTTGCGGTAAGCACTTTATTCAACAAAAAATAAAGTTTTAAGTGTTTTCTTTCGGTGGCTAGACTTTTCTATTTAAGAGAGAAGAATATATTATGTACAACCTTTCGTGTTAAAAATGTATACAATGCTAGAATAAAAATTTAAAAAAAACACTGACTTTTCTTTTTTGAAAGAAAATAAGTTGTTATTCTTTTCTTTTTTGTCTGCCAGTTATTCCAATTTTTATAATTAGGAGGTTGTCGGGTCAATTTGCTGTGTATTTCTCCAGGTTTTTTCTGTTTACAGTTCTAAAAAAATACTTAATATATATTGTCACCAGTTATAGCGTCAATTATAAGCTAGTCAAGAATTCCTGACTGTATTTCGTCGCTAGTTGTGGCGGTGAATGTTCTAAATTCTACATCGACGGTTGTCGTGGTTCTGTAAAGACTCCCGAAGTAAATCACGAACCCAGAGTGTCGAGAAAACAAGTATATTAAAAAAAACACCAAGAGTGGTTGTACGTCAGTCTTGATTGCCAGTAGAAACCGCTGTAGTTCTAACACTGAGAATCAGGTGTTCCAAGTATTTTTGGTTAATAGACCGTATACGAAAGGTACCATAATATATACTGGATAATGTATTATCTGAGAGGCTGTATTACGCAGAAATAAATTAATATATATATATATATATATATGTATATATATATATATATATATATATATATATATATATATATATATATACGAAAAGCCTATATATATATATATATATATATGATGAGAAATGTATAAGATGTATTGATATATGTTTCTTTTATATAAATAAATATTAATTGTAATACCATATTATAAAAAGCAAGATAACATGTGTTTAATATGAAGCAGAATGACAATAATTGATGATTATCTCAGTTAAAACAATAAAATATCAACAATCATGATTTTATTTGCAATTCATTTTTACAAACATCAACAACATTGATAAATTTTCAATTTATTGTTGTATCATACATACACCAATAACCACTGTCAGCACAACAGTAGCGAAGACTTTTTCATACGTTAGCGACATCTTGTTAGAAGACAGATTATGTATCATACCGGACACACATAATATCAGAAGCATGTGGTTATTATGTTGCGATAAATGGGGATAATCTGTGATATAAAAATAAAAGAGTACCAGTTTGTAATTAGATATCTACAAATAAATGTGTGCCTTTTAGTGAGCATTTAAAATTATATGAGATTGAATTAATTAAGTATCCTGACTTCGCTTAAAGACCGAGGCCATGCCATCATATGTTCATTGTGTCCTTTACCAGATAAAGAAAATTGTAGTATATTAGTTGTCGGATATGCCAACTCATTTTAAATGATGTTTCTTTTCAATTTTAAAATATATTTCCTGTCATTGAAGGAATTTAATGACAAGCCGAAACAAGCCATGGTCATGAGCTGCTGAAGTTTACGAAGGTCAGAAATGAAGTGATCAATAAAATGCAAATACAAGAAACTGCAGCGTAGGCAAAGGTACTTTAGTTAAGATTCGAGCCCACCGGCTCGGATTATTGAATGCCGCTTAAAACGTAGATGGCGAGTGCGATTTGGAAGTGGCGTTTGATAATACATTTACGGCCAACAATCATATTTTGAACATTGTGCCAAGGTAAAATAGGATGATCGGGTGGATGGTTGGGAATATTGTTTCGAGGGAGACACACGTTGTGTTAAGGAAGACTTCACATAGAATACTGCACCTAGGCTCCAGCGACTAGACAATTAAATTGAAATGTAATATTGAAACTGGAAGGCGTTTAAAGAAAGGTGACAAAATAAATAAGCATAGTAAAGGAGCACAGTTATAGGGAAAGATTGAACGAATTGTGATTTAGTACTTTGCTACAGAGTAAAATGGCAGGTGATATGATTGAGACTTAAATGAGGTTTCTAACTAGGGTCGGCATTCATTTAGTATTCTCCTGGATCTGGAAGGTCAAGGCAGTTTTCAAAAGTAGATCTACTAACCAGGGTATTTTTTTTGCTCACAGAGTAATATGTGTTTTTAATAAGTTGTCAGATCAGATTAAGAACAGTCATACCGTGGATCAGTTTAAGATAAAGTTCGATAAATTCAGAGAAAGTGGTAGGAAGAAAAAAATTAAGGGAAACTTTTGGGAGTTGTCAAATGAAATACTTGACAGAATTTGATCTTAATTTTGTTACTGTACTGAGAGTTTAACGTTTTGAACAGTTACATTGAGAAGATATTGAAAGTGGACATTCCCAAAGAGGCATAACACAAATAATAATAATAATAATAATAAAAATAATAATAATAATAATAATTATAATAATAATATTAATAATAATTAATAAAAGCCCTGCATATATTTTATAAAGCTATGTTAAATGCGTCCATTCTTGCTCACTGCATTACGATATAACACACACTATTATACAGTTGTAGTCTATTGCGAATTAAAACAAATAATCAAAACGAACATCAAAGTGGTTAATAGAATTTAATTCTAGACTTGCACCCGATCGTTGCTGTCGAAAAGTAAAGATCTATGCGAATGAACGTACCGTTATACACTTTTATGCAAACGAAACATGCCGATAAATAAGACCCTTATAGTAAATGATTGTTATTTCATGTATAAGAAATGTTTTTAATGCCTTTTAAAAAGCAAAGAAAGCATAAACATTTATATTGAAACTGAACTTCATTCGCTAATAATTGAGGGGAAATAGGTACACTAGATGTGTTGCTGCGTTGAACTAAATAATCATCAGTTATTTCATATAATTTCAAGACAAAAATTCGTTTATTATCTTAATTGGGAACAATCTGAAAATATGGTATATCACAAAAGTGATGAAAATAAAACTAGGAAAGGTAAATTAATGCTAAGAACGAACAACAACAGAACAACCGGACCTGACAGAGATGAAACACATCTGGAGCAAGATATGGGAAAAAAACTAACAAACACAACAACAATGACAAGTGGCTGAAAAACATGAAATTGAACTGCATGAAATTGAAGAAAAACAGAAACAGAAATACATGAAAAAACTATTAAGGCAACCCTAAGTAAAATAGCGCACTGGCAAGCACCAGGCAACGGTGGAATACATGCATACTGGTTTTAAAAATTCACGACCTCACATTAAAGCCTAGCGCAGTAACTGAGAGAATTTATCCACAAAACAGACAGATTACCAAAGAAAGAACAACGCTAATACCAAAATATGCCCTTTAAAGGAACGATACAAAGGAACTATAAACCAATAATCTATTTACAAACAATGTGGAAGATCCTGACGGCACAACTTACAGAAGAAATCAACCAATCCCTAAACAATCGTGGATTACTCCCTGAAGAAAAAAATAAGGCCGAAAAGCAAAAACCGGAACACACGATCTGCTATATATATAGATCAAAAGATCCTGAAGGGGGTAAGAAGCAGAAAACATAACATATCCATGGCATAGATTGATTACAAAAAAGCTTACGACAGAATCCCTCAAACATGGATAATTGAATGTTTAAAAATATACAAGATACCCGACAGCTTCACAAAATAATATCACACACGTTGCAATGAATTATGTTTGAGATTTGCAAAATTCTGAATCATTTTAATATGTCATATCGCCACAACACGTATATATATACATCACTGGGGATATCATTATCCGCACAAAAATACAAAGAACATGAACTTTTAGTGATTTTAAATGAAGGCGACTATGTTAGATATAACAGCTGCTTCATTATTTATATTTCTTTAAACATTAAAAAGTATATTTGAAAATATGTGAGATTATCATTCAGAATATTTCTGCTGTAGTGAGAGGTTTAAGAATGGAAAAGTTTGGCTGGATAGTATATAAATATATACCATGAGAAACAGTTTGTTCTATCGCCGATATCGAATATAGTCAGGTCTATTTCATGCACCCATGCTTGAGTAAGATTTTAAAAGTTGAAATACTCGCTCAATACTTTTAAGGAAACATAACTTATATTAATTGAATGTAAATTAATTTTATTAAACATATATTTACATATAAATATTATAAAAAATAGTTTAAATATATACATATATATATATATATATATATATATATATATATATATTGTTCACTTTTGGTTTTAACCAAATTGAAGGACAAAAAATATAAATTCTGGTTGAAGATCTGGCTGTTACTAGAGGCAATATCACTAGGGGAGGCGACACAATTTCCTGTATAGGCAAGTATGTACACGTACCGAAAAGGATCTTTTTTTTACTTCGAATACTACTCCATTTTAAATATTTGATCATGATGAGTATCTTATACCAGGTTGTTATGACACACGCCTGTGCGGAAATACCTTCGAGATCCGAGAACATAGTCTAGCATGCATTTAAACGTTCTCCATATATATATATATATATATATATATATGTTTGTATGCGTGTGTGTGTAACTACTACATGAAAACTCACTAGCAAATCTGAACATCATACTGGTGTTAATGCTGCTAAGAGAATATCGCAAAAGGTTTCTTCCGGTGTCACTTAGTTCTTATTTTAAATAATAAGCAACATCTTTTAAGTGTGTCTTATAAGCAAGCAACCCTATGTTGGTATCTGTTTGATTAGTTCTAATTTTGCGATTTCTGTCAGCTATATAATTTAATTTTTATTTCATAAAAGTTATCACTATGTAAATAATTTCAATAAATAACATATCATGTTTTTTGTTTTTTAAAACGTTATCTTCTTAGTATTCTTAAGGTAAAACATTACAGACATATATCTCTGATCGTTGTTCCTGTATTTTATGGGTGGATTAGACAGCTGCACACGATAGATGACTTACAAGCACAGACATATTCTAATAGGGGGACCTGAATAACTCTTGGCCTTTTGGCTAAGATCAAAGTGTAGTATCTGTTCCGATGGATACTGCACGCCTGTCCTGTGCAGTTCTAGGAGGTCCACCCTCCCAGGCTTTGCCTCCCCTCTTTGGGGAGGAGTAAGTTTATTGCTTACTGTCTGAGGCGCCCCTACCGGGGAATGCCGACGGGGCTGCCCAGGCAATTTTTAAATAGCCAGAGTGCTCACCTCTCGAGCGCTGGCTTTTCAAACCCCACTTTCTCGACCCGATCTTGGGTCACATCTTACTTGTGGGAGTAAGATAAAACTGGCCTTGTGCCTAACTCCTGGGGAGGAGTAAATAAAACCCATTGAATTTAGTAATTCCTAAATTTTAACTGCATCTCCTTAAAACATTAAAGTGTGAGCTAGTGTATTGCACCGATCTAGCTAACAGTACGAATTAAAGCAGTGGTACTGACGGTATTCACATAACCAAAGTTGCCGATAATCTGTAAAACATGTGCATAAAAATCCAATCCGGACAATGCGGACTAGTGTTAGAAAGATGAACATTACAGTGGAAACCATGATAAATATGCCTAACGAAGATCTTCGTTATTCCTCATACAAGGGTATCTAAGGCGAACCAACCTTTAACCGCCAAGGCTAAAAAGAAGAGCTTAAGGATTACCAAGACAGTTTATGAAACGCTCAATCTTTGTCTGAATCTAAAATTCGAATCACGTAAAATTGTTCTTCAATATGTCAAGGATAACTTTTTTCTTTATATAAATTTACTTGCGCCTGTCTTCCTGTAATAATCCATAGTCATTCAATCGATGAATTTAAATTTCAAATTAAAATCGTTCCCTGTCTGTAAACAGATTAGGCGAATAAAAAGACATATATTCAAGTTTAGGATGTATTTGTGTGTATTTATTTTTAAAATATGTTTCATTGTTCTCGTTTCTTCTCTCTATCTCTCTGTGTTTGTTCTCTCCCTCTCTCTCTCTCCCTCTATCTATATATATATATATATATATATATATATATATATATATATATATATATATATATATATATATATATATATATATATACCCACATATATATATATATTTATATATTTACACATATATATATATATATGTATATGTATATATATGCATACATATATATATACATATATACATATATATATATGTATATATATACATATACATATTTATATATATATACGCACATATATATTTTCATATGTTCATATATATATATATGTATATACATATATACATATATACATATACATATATATATATATATATATATATATATATATATATATATATATATGTATTCTCCATGGAAGTAGATGTCGTATCTTATAGTTAGGAGAACAGAGGAGAACCTTTCATAATAATTTCCACAATTTGCAATTGGCAAATGCATAACAAAATAAATCAACCAATTGAATCGTGTCTCCAGCTGCATTGAGGCAATATTTTATGAGAAAATTTAATCGCTATCGAAAATCATCATTTTCAGCGCGTGATTTGATACCTGCTGTTGTCAACAAGAGACAAATAATACATCGACACAGTGGGAATATTTCATCTAAATCACCAGGAATAATGGCCTCCTGGAGTTGATGGATGCCGTTCGGCACTTAAGCCACGCTGTCAACCAAGTGTGCGTTTAATTTGCACAAACCTTTATATACCTCCATGCCGTCATTCAACATCTTCTGTTACCTAGGGACCGTCGTGCAAATTAAATATCTAACAAATGAGCAATGGGAGGACGTGTGTATCTCGGTTCAAGAAATGATTGATATCATTGTTTTAAAGCATTTTGATTAGAAACAGACATGGATGGTAATAGTATAAACAAAATACATGATTAACTGTAAATATATAATCGCTGCAATTTCATGTATATATATATATATATATATATATATATATATATATATATATATATATGTATTTGGACATACCATCACATTAGGTTTTAGTTTAAGGATTAAGTAAAATTGTCTGTTGTTTTTTTTTTCTAATACAAATAATATATAAAAGAGTGCGTTTATTCTTGATATATTAAGTTTATATTAGTTTTATTACGGCATATCAATGCTTAGCGTGTTTAGGGTCGAATTTAAATAAAGTCCTTATATTGGATATTGTACAGAATCTCAAACGTTTCATGTTATTCTATTCTGTGTGTCTGCATATACTACTTTTACGTCAAAAGACAATACTTTTATTAAACTATACCAATGGTGTAACAGAACTCACTATTTTATCGATAGTTAGAAGAATTACTGCTTCAAATGTTTTCTGAAATGTAATTTATGAGAACTGAAAGCAGCGTACTAGATTACACAGATTTATATATATATATATATATAGAGAGAGAGAGAGAGAGGGGGAGAGAGAGAGAGAGAGGGGGAGAGATAGAGAGGAAGAAATGCTTAAGCTCAGATTAAGTATATTAATGCAACGTATAGAAAGAAATAGAATTAGAAAATATATTGAATCAACCGATTGTATATTCAAAGACAGATTTAGAACCAAGTACACTCATGTAAGGAACCTAGTCCTAAATCAGTGAAAGCACCAACCACTTCAGCCAGATATGTTAGAGAACTACGTAGTAAAAACACTCAGTTCAGCCTGGCATGGTCTATATTAGGTAGTGCAAGGGAGTACAAACCGTAAAAATCTAAGAGATGCAATTTCTGCACTCAGGAATCTTACCACATAGTGATGTCTAAGGACAGATTATTGAATAAAATACAGGATGTGTGTTGGATTGACAACTGAATATAGTTCCACTCAACCAAGTGGTGATAAGGCCATCGGCCTTACTACCGCACCACGTGATAATTACTGCTCTGCAGAAGTATGACCTGACATGAAAATTAGGCGCCAAATTTGTTCTTTCAAAATTGTATCTTCAGTCCGAGAATAAAAGTTGTGCAATACGCATGTATTATTGTTACCCCATTCTATTCCTGTCTTTTCTTCTATATTTTCGTCACTCATAGTCTACCACGATGTTACGCTCTAGCCTTCAATGCTGAACAGTGTGGTTCAGAATTGTTTACATAGAACCGCATATATTCTATCCCTTCACAGACTATTTAGAGGTATAAGTTCCTCTTTCAAGTAAATGAGATAATAATTAACAGTTAAAGAAACATTTAAGAAAAGGTAAGTTAAATAATCTGAACACCTCAGTTAAGATTAGGAACGATATATCGGGGATCATGAAATACTAAATATAGATCAGATCATATACAGCATACATATGGAGAGCGGCAAAAATGTATCCTATGTATAAGCAATGGACAGAAGTAGGATAGGAGAGTGACATCCTAGGTTGGTCCTTAGTAAAAGTGAACTAGAGTATAGTGGACAATTAATATATCTAAGGGGTGATTTTAAGAACTATAACACAGCTAACGTCTTATATGAACGCTAATGTTGAATGTAGATAGGAAGGTATAATACTATCAATTGGATACACTCTAATATCGATATATGCATGCACTTGCTGTATTAAGATTAATAGGCTACGAGTAAGAGGTGTTAATCTGTTGTACTTTTTACTCCTAACTACAAATTTAAACATCAACGGAATGAAATTCATTTAGTAAATTTTAAACTAATACAACTATATAACCATGCCCACGAATATATTACTGAGGGTCACTGTTCTAACAGTATGGAAGGTAACATACTCTATCAGTCAGGATAAAATACTAACTAATTTTATAGTATCTATGAATATATAATAATACAGTTTTTGTGAGGTCCGGTAGTGTAGGTGTTGATGACTGGTTGTATATTTAATCCAAATTATTTTTCACCAACTTATAGACATTCTTAAAAAAATAACCCAAATCTATTCCACATAAGAGATGCATGCAACAATTGTTCGCCTCACATTGATGGGCATGTGTAAGTAATGTTACTTAGATCGTTTACCATAACATTGCAAAAAAGACGACATTAAAAAATGAATGTTAGGCGATAATTATTAATACGGAAGAAAAACTGATTTACACGTAATATTTATTATATTATAATTTAAAAGGGACTATTAGATGTTAAGAATAACTTAAGAGACCAACATGTAATGGTATTATGTAGTTTTTAGAAGTAATAAAATAAATGTTCTTTAATGAAAAATACTCATCCACCGCCTAAACATTACCTATTAGTAAGTAACGGCATACAACAAAAAATACCTAACATTGATTGGTTTCGTTAGAAATATCATAAATACCATAATTACTTTAGCGTACATTCGTAAGTTTAGAATCCTGATATTGTAAAATGATATCCCATTGTGAAAAGCGCAAAATTATATGAGGATTATTTTAAATAAGAACTATTATTGTATTTTTACAAACGTAGGAGAATGAGAAAAATAATATTCTAATTGAATACATAACGTGTAGTAACTTCGCACCTAGTTTAGTATTGTAATGAAGTAAATAGATACTCACAAAAGTAACGAAGTAAATTATGCAATTTTTTTAGTGAATTTATGTATTTTATATATAAACAATAAGCATCAGTTGCTAAAATAAGAACAGCACTAAATACAGTTTGATAGAATAGTTTACGTCAGTTATTTGGCTAACTCTGAATTGTGGATCAAGTTGGCAAACTTTCAAGCATCGAACGTGAGTACATAGTGTATCTATCATGTCAAACCACGTTCTATAATTTCTCTTAATTTATAATTGTTCATGTACTTTTCTGATGAGCATGAAGTGAGCAGATCTAATATTGTCGTAATAATGTGCGTTAGTTTTCTTTAAGCAAAACGATTAGTAAAGTAATTTACACTAAATTGTACCCTTTTTAAAAATGTTCTAAAGAAAAGTAAATTAGTGGCTTTTGGAATATAGATGGATTTTGCTTACTTACTTATATATATATATATATATATATATATATATATATATATATATATATATATATATATATATGTATATATGTGTGTATATATATATATATATATATATATATATATATATAATGTATATATGTATGTATATATATATATATATTATCGTTTTTTTCGTATGTTTCATGACACGACCTATGGACTATAGCAGAGTCTCACGAATGAAAGATCCAATATATATATATATATATATATATATATATATATATATATATATATATCGTCGCTCATGTGAAGACGACACAGTCCGTGTAGTTATGTAGATTTTTTCAATTTCTACTAAAGCCAGCATTTTAATTTAGAATCTTATTTTTCATGTATTTATGCTCTGATATTAAAACTTTACATTCATTAAGTGGTAATCTCGAGACTATATGTCGTATTTTATCAGAAATAGTAGTTCAATGTGCTCGACTGTAAATCATACATGAGTCAAATAGGTATCAACATTTTCAATACAATACATTAATTTGCAGGTAGGAGTACCCAGGTTTTATCCTTCCGGTCATCCGCAAATTAGTAAGAATCCTGGTATAGAACGACCGAGTTTGAGTCATCATCCTATGAGCGTATTTTGACTGAGAAAAATTGTTCACATATGAATATGAAGCGCTTACTTTTGGTGGTGTAAGTAAATTATCCGTTGAAATATGTCCGGTTGATATTTCAAGTTGCTCTGGTTCTCGATTTGTCATCGTTATATTTCGAAGGTTGTTCTACTTTCAAAATTAACTGCATGTAGAAACATTTACTACTACTAGATGCATTTATTTATAGTATATAAATGAAATAATATTTTGATATATTAAGGTAAGATTTGATTACAGGATTACTTTGAAGAAGAAATCTTCTTTTAATATCAAGATTTATTTAGCTATATATATATATATATATATATATATATATATATATATATATATATATCGAACATCGTAAATATGTTTTTAATAAGACAAAATTAAGGCAACGGACAATAATTGTATTTCAAGCCTTTACAGAGTATCTCTTTTTGGGCAGCATGATTTAACTCTATATTAAACATTTACCTTTTATCTAACTCGTAGGAAAGCAATAATTCTAACTAGCAAGAAATCGGGAAACTAAAGCTAGCACTAAGATGATCTAGCTTACAAGAAATTAATGAATTACTATCACTCATATCAGATTCTTTTAGAACATAGTTCACCATGAACAAGATTTGAAATGTGTATAAATTGCTCCTTGTAATGTAAGGAAATCTCACAAAGGCTCTCGATAGATGACTATGGAATGGAAATGTGCTGATGAAGTTATCGAAAAAAACGCATCATAATTTCGAATAATAAGACATAATAATACATTCTTTGGTGGTTAAAGATGCTTGGGGCCTAAACGTTGTCAGTATCGCTCTTATTCACTCCACCGAGATGTCGCACGTGATTCGTCATTCTTCCCACATTCTCCCGTCACTCATTGTATTCCGTATTAACCCAGACCGCTGATCGTCGACCAGCGCTCAGGTATAAATTCATAGTTGGGCATGGTCAAATATTCAATATTTGCTGAATATGTATGGTGTTCTCGGTTCGATATCTGGTCAAGGTATGTAGATTTTTAAAATTATTTGTGTATACATAATTTGGTCATATTAATATGTTGAATAATCCATTGTTCTACTTAATTCAAATGTGCCCTCCATTACGCAGCATGTTATCGGTGTTGCCACGAAACAATAGTATCATCCTGGTTTGCCGATTATAAAGACATTATATCACAAATAGGAAAATCAGAGAAATTAAAAATAAAATTAATTAGCAAGCGAAAATACGTTTACTTATTACTCAATAATGTTTAAATTGTACATACTAGACGTGAAGTTATTTAGTAAGACAGGAACAGTTATAGAAACACCCTTTACTTTAGATTCAACTTAAAATCAATTGTAAAGGACTACAGAATACATACACAGTGTAATATACAAAGTATACACTTTCACCCTTATTTATCTGATTTGGAAAAATACATGATTAGTCAAACATTTTATTAATTAATAGATGTTTAACCCCCCCTCCTTAGAAAATATCAACCGTTATCCTTGTTGTTACCCATGACACCATTTCTCAATGGCATCACAACTAAAGTGTGTATGACTGATGAGGATAATTGCATCATTGTAAATAGTTTCTCATCTATCAGGCTTTATCGGACTCATTTTGCCGTTCGCTTCTTATTTATTTTTACCATCATGTATTTCTAGCATTTTTCAACACAGACGTGTACATCGTCTATTTCCACTTTATCAGACAAAACAAAGGTGTTATTTGCTTTTCTTTGTCTTATTATTCAGGATTATTGGTTTGATACGTGGCCTAAGCATGTAGATTTTTGTTAATTATGTTTGTAAATATACTTGATTTTTATTCGGATTTAAATATTCCACATGGTCGGAAATAGTTGATGGATACAATTATAACTATCGTTTAGAAACAGCTAGTGCAAACAGGATTTGTCGGGGCTTATGTTCCGGTGCAGATGAGAAATAAACTAAAACATGCATTTCTAACGTTAGGGAAATAATATATTCTTATTACTCTACAAAGAATTGAAGAAACAAAAGTGACGAATAGATCGCAAAATACGTTCTTCAATACAAACTAGCTGACGTTGTTCTACAGAAATCGATATAAGAGTTGTGATGTTACGTTTTCTGTTCAAGCGTTTATTTGCCATATGTGGAATCGTATTGTTATTCGACTTAGTTAATTAGTGTGTGTTATGCTTTCTACAATATTTTTACGATCTTCGCTGCACATTTATGTTGTCACTCCAGCAAGTTTGAAAAATCCGCAAATACGCCCCCCGTAAAATCATTTGTGTTACTTTATCAATTTAGTTTAAGTACATAATAGATTATTATTTATTAGAGACTAAAATGATTTCTCACGTAAACAGTAATATCAAGAATGATGTTCTGATGCTTTAATAAAACACTTCTGTATTGCTTTATCCACCGGAATCGTTGTATTACCCTAGTGGGCCGTTGATATAGACAGAGTATTCTCCTGACAATCGCACATGCTATAAAGTACATCGATATTAGACCCACGTTAAAATATATTAAAAGAGGTTTTATCAGTAAATTACAATATTGTGACTATTTTTATTTATTTGCTCATACTTTGATTTTCCTTTTCAGGAAACAAGAAATATTCCTCAAAATCGCAGGACGTTCAAGTACACATAACATCATCTTAAATGTATGCAGCAGTGTATCACAAAATATCGTACACTATTGCCAGAAAAAATTCAATAGGTTTAGTCGTTGAAATATTTATTGGCAATGAATGTCTTGATCGAGACAAATATTTTAAAATAAAATAATTAACATGAAGACTCTTAGGGAATGGGGCTATTATTCAGAAGTAACACTCATTCAGAGCTATAATTTGTTATTAAACTAAGTATCCACTAAAGTTTACACTACTGCTGTTTTCATCAAATATATAAATTCTACTGAATAATTAACGTAAATATATTCACACATCACAATTATACAGCAAAGCAACCATTAAATGGCAGCATGAAATAGAATACAATGGTGGCAGTAAACTCGATTCTGTAACATTTATTCACCAATTTACAAATAAATTAAGAGTGTGTCTGTCTGACATAAATATTAAGCATGTACAAAATATTCTTGACAAAATACCATATCTACATGAAACAAAACCTCAGTATATAAACCGGTAAGTTCGACCAAATATAGGTAAAGAAGATGATTGGTTAATATTTTCTGAGTCACTTTTACAAAATTGAGTTTTAATGCTATTTTCTGTAAATTACTTAATAACTAAATGTTATATAATTTATGTATACTCATCAACACATTTTGAATCATTTATTTGGAATTTGATTTTGAATCACATAAGCCGAATAATGGGGGTACAAATTAAGAAATATCCAAATCTGTCTTCATTAGTTCTAACTCGGCCATAATATTTCTTTAGGAGCCTCAAATATCAACAGAGTACGAGACGAAAGGGGTCACAATTGATTTCAGAGTACCAACGTGTTTATACCGTTTTTGTAATGAGAATATTAAAAATGAAAGAAAACTACCATTACGTTTTCACAATGGGCAAGGCGTAAATGTTGTCTTAGTTCAACCACCTGTTAATAAACACCTTATTCTAACATAGACTTATCTTATTTCCACAATTACAACTATGGGGAATTTCTTTCAAACGTTTTCTGTATAAGGTCTGACGCTGTTTCTCCACTCTGTGTCTTAATGCAATTTATCCTAAAATAAATTCAGGTCATGGTATCAGTAAACATGTATCATCCAATTTAAGTCAGTATTTTAAATATGTCTGACCGTCAGAACTAATTGCTTATGTATACATCTCAATGAATCGGTCCTTTATGAGTTTAAAGCAAAACAGGAGCTTCTGAACGCACTTTTTCTTTTGTAAAATATCATTATAGCAACTTGTGTTCATCGTATAGAATTGATATTTAATGATATGTAGAATATTTACAGATCTAACATATTTACGTGGCTATAAGTTACAGTATATAATGTAGAAAAAGTAAACCTAGATGAGCATACTTGGAAAGCTATCGACTTTTACATGAGCTGTGTATTACTTTTTCAGCGGTATTGACTATAGCTTTTTTTCTGGTTTGTGAATCGAATACTTTACAGTTTAAATGGTTGCAATCGTTTCAGCTGAATTTTCAATTATGTCACGGATGTAGACTGACATCAGTTGGGCAGTTCAACGGACATGGAAGGCAAAATGTTCAGCACTATGAAATACGTGAACCTGCCGTTACTGGATTATTAAAAGCGACAACCAAATGGAATATTGTCTGCTGCGGAAGTCGCATTGTAGTTATTCTTACAGCATGTACTACTCCCACAGATGCAGGCATTTCAATATCAGAACGTTTAGTATATATGTTACATGGGTTTGTCAAAAAGACTAACTTGATCATCATACGCAAGTCGGTGAAACCCTACAATTTTTACCTGGAAATGCTCCACATACTTCGCTCTTTGCCCGTCTGCTTTCATTTGTTGGTCCTAATTCTAAGCCTGCTTACAGATGTACGTCTTCCGTTCCTCTTTTTTCAAATTGCAGTAATTAGATATAATACATGACTTACACTTTTTTCTATCCATTCTGTGATTATCAACTAACCTCACACTCACTCATTACCCTTTTCGCCTTTAATGCAACCACTAACTTTAGCTTATGCAATCTTGCTAACCCTCTTTCTTCTTGTGCCCGACTATCCTCATATTTACTATTCTTTTCGAATGATCATTTTCACATATTCGTCTATGTAACAAATATATCAAATGTATTATCGATGCAGTCTGACGATGCTTGTAGTCAATAAACTAAGCCATATGTTAGTCAACTGTATGGGTATCTTATGTCTTGGCTTTCATATCTCATTGTTACTTAACTTTTAATTTTGTTTTATACACTTTGAAATATGCGCCATAATTTACTAGTCTTACGCGATTATTTAAAATGATACGTTATCGCATGACTTCATACACTGGATACATAGGATGTTGAAAATAACATTTCTTCATGCATACATGTCTCATAAGAAAAAGAATATGATTCGACAACACGAGGCTTGGAAGACGATAGGTAAATTGAATCGCATCCATTAATCATATTACAACTAAATACCTAACAGTTGGGGTTGCTTCATTGTGAGAGCAGAGGTTAACTAACTAGACAGAAAGGGAACTGTGTGATTAGAACGTTTGAAAGCTTTTTATATTACTAATTATTTTAGCCCATCTTCACACGACTGTGTTTCTCAATGTTTGAGAATGAGGAAGATCTTGCAAGGATTTTTTCATCACATGCTTATATATGACGTCACTTCCGCTCACTTGAATCGTCAAATCTCGGTCTAACGATCTGTCATTGTCGAAGTTGTATATATTTCTGTTCTCGAATTAACCGTCAATATATGTGGCACTTTATGTATTCGCTCAATCGAATATGTTACATACATAACAATACGACGTGTATAGCTTTGTTAACGGCATATGAAACTACTTTAGCTCATTTCCCACCAAAACACTAAACTTATTTTTAATGTTCATTGTGTACGCCCTGGCTAAAGAATTGACAGTTGCTAATTAATCAATAATTATGTTTATATATATATATATATATATATATATATATATATATATATATATATATATATATATTCTGTTTTCATGTTATTTTACTGATATCAGATCTGTTTTACAGGTTGGTGTCAGATCTGATAACTTCTTCTTGATAGTGTATATGAAATGTCTCATAAAAAGAAAAATAAGCATAGCGATGAAATTACGAAAACAAGAATGGGAGAGATGAGAAAGAAATGCTTGGAGTATAAATACATTTTCAACATATTGAACAAGGACGAATTGTAATTTTTCCGATAGTCAAAATAATGTTATAACAATATTAATAATTAATTAATGTGAATAAGAATGTAGGCTCAGGCCGTCTAAAATCATTAGGAAAAAGAGATTACTCAAGGCTGAAAATAACAGCTCTTCGTAACTAGAAAACCATCAGTAGAAAGTTTGCCAAGATATTAAAACGGAATATTGTAAATTCCTATGTTAAAGGACAATAGCCAAGAGATGAAAATAAAACGATATTTTATAAGGACAATGTTGAGAAAAAATATAAAATATATGAGCTTTTTACTTTACTGATTATAGCATTTCCTCCTCAAAACGTTTCAGAGAGTTATTTGATCAGATTATTTGTGAGTGATACTCCTGAACGATGCCTTCAAAAGTAAGGTGAACGACTCAGAATGGATTGTAATCAGACAACCGTTAAGCATAAAAATGCAGGAAATATGATGGAGGGGGATTCATCACTTGGTATTGGAGAGTTTATTCTGTGTGTATTCTGAGTTTTTTCTGAGCATCAATGTAAAACGTTCATATGTATTTTAAATAATGATTAATTCCGACAGTTCAAAAGTTGTATTCTTTCTGTTTCTTGGGCAATGCCAATTTTGAGCTTACACTGAAAATAAGCAAAAAAAGTGGTTGAATAATAAATCTTTCAAGACAATGTTTATTCTAGAACAGTCTTAGTCTTTACCCGATTGCAAACCTGTGGAGAACAATAAAGTGATAATTAGCTAGGAGTAAATTTGTAAACAAAGTATCACTCTTGGCGACCGAAAAAATGGGAAAGTATCAATCGGCGAAGCTGATAAATAGCTTGCCAAAACAATTAGCTTCGTTACAGGGGCTCCTGGTATTAGATAAATGCAAATTTGCTAATTTGTATGAACTATATTCAAAATTAATATTCACAATAAGTATTGCTTTCTCAATGAATATTCGAAATAAGCCAATCTCATATTTTGTCAGATAGTGTATACTATTAATGGAAAATGTAATTCTAGTTTACATATATAGAGATAAATAAAACCTCCTGGTTATAGAGATACTCTCAGATTAGATGTTAACGCAGCATATTCATTGAATTTATTCGCGAATGTATCCATTAAGCTCATACTATTACACTTTTATAAATGTTAATTAGAATGACTCAATCTAGGGTGTACAGCTATTTCTATCGGAAAAATATCGGGAGGAAACATATCTGCTTTTGTGGACATAATTTAACAGAAAATTCCTTAATAAAATAGTCTATTTATTGTCTTTATGTGACACATTTTATAAAGAGATAACAATATGTATATTCACTAATTTATTAGCTAGCTAGATTTGGTTGTAACATCCAAATTTGTGGATTGTGACATCATCAAACTTGATGATTTAATGACTTTAATTAGAAAATAAAAAGGTTGCTTAGAAGTATTTTTCGATCAATTATCTGTTTGTTCACAAGAACATATGGGATAATGTAGCCAACTTTTTATTGCTTGATAATATGGTGCTAAATGCGACCCGTTTGATTCTCTACGAAATGATTTCTCACGATGTACCATGAGAGCATTGTGTGACACTTGCAGGCAGTTGTCAGGTAATTGATATTTATTTGTTATATCTGATGAATTGGACCGCCATCATATTACTACTAAAATTAACAAAAGCTATTACTTCTGCATAAGCAAACAACACAGACACGTATTATAATATATTTAGCTTGCATCATATTGTCTGGGAAGAGAATTACAAATTGTCAACATATAACAACCTCAATGGAAATGATATAGTGAATAATTCATTCATGAATTATGTATATTAAATAAATTCGAACCAGAATTAACTTAGAGTAACCAGGCAACACTCCCAACAAATAAAAGTCCTTCATTTTAATGCTATTATTGCAAGCACACTCCTTATTATTTTCTATAAACCAATACATTCATGTTTCTATTGTGTTAAATACGGTGTGTGTTATTCAGTTGTATGTGACTCTAGCATAAAACAATTTAGCTATAATGGGCATGCGGTACTCAATCTTGAACACGATCACGTAATAGCTGTATTAACTATTACCATGTTATTTTCTTGTTTATAATTTTCAAAATAATATATGAAATGTAGGTTACATATGAAATTGAACTGACAATAACCAAACAATCACGGCGAAAGGAAGGGAATGAAAGTGTATACATTAACGAGCGGGCATGCCTAGAAGGCTGTTATAAACAGCGTTCAGCGACCCGGTCGGACGAAACTTCGCATTACGCATTACATTTGACAGCTTAATTATAATAATATTTTAAGGCCTGTCCTAACATTATTGGAGAGATTAAGATTATTATCATAAATACTTTTTTCAAATTATGTCCACATATACATGTGTTTCATATTTTTACGGGTATCAGCAGTTTAGATCATGATTGATTTGCTGGACAAAATGAAAACTCCTATCTGAACCCCTAGACCAATGCGGGCAACCTAATAACGGCACTAAAAATAATAGAATTAAAGTATATTTATGTTTTTGCAAGCAGACATACCAACAAGGATGTTATAAAAAAGTGTATATAGATGAACACTACGAATGCAAAACACGAAAAATGTAATTTGTTTAAATTGATCAATTAAATAATAAAAGGAAAACATTATCAATTCCAGATTTCAGAATTCATTTGAAATAGACACAAACTACTACATTATGAAAAATATGATTTTTGTGTGTGATTGAGTGTTGAAAGGCGTTTGTAGATACATATTTGCAATGTTCAAAATGGCGTTGATGGTGATTTGCATTTGAACTATTAATATTTATCGGCATTGTTTAGCAGAAAGGTTAAGCAACAACTCTTTGAGCGAAATACTATTTCATATAATAACATGTTTTTTTTTTCCATTCTTCAAACGCCAAAAATATTCCTGGGAAACTGACAGACTTCGAAGGAAATATTTTAAGGCGAAATAGTTAAGATAAGACGCAAGATTTCTGCACCTCAGCACATTTACAAAGAACACGTAAATATAGGCGGATTTTATATATCGAAAGACGTTCTCCAAGTTATTCTCACCTCGGATAAATCGCACCAAAATCACCTGTGCTTTCCAAGATGAAATATACGAGTTGGCTTGTCAGCATTCTATCAGATATTTAGGAAATACACATTTTATAAAGCAATACAGACAAATACATACATACACGCCAGTATATATATATATATATATATATATATATATATATATATGTGTATATGTATATATATATATATATATAGATAGATATATATATATATATATATATATATATATATATATAAATATATAGATATATATATATATATATATATATATATATAAGTATGCAAATATTGTTAAAAACAACAAATTCGTCTATTTAATTGTACGTTTTTTAAAAATGTTTTCAATTTTTCCGATGGTCTTTTTTGTATTAAAAAAATATATAATAAATGTTTAAAAGGTTTCACAAGTTTCACAGGTTTAACAAGTTTCATGAATATATATATATATATATATATATATATATATATACATATATATATATGATATTTATAAATAGATTATAAATACCTACAGACGCTAGCGTTTCAAGCTTATTGCTCTCGTCAGTGATATATATATATATATATATATATATATATTAGTTGCATTTCAATGACTATAAAAACAATCAGTCCATAACCATAACTTTCAGTTGTTAATCCAACTTCTTGTCTTAATATCATTAAACAACCCCAACTATAAGTGTTATTTGTTCTTTCACTTTCCTTTTATTCATATACCTGCGAATATCTGTATGTTGTTGGTCTCACAAACAATTTTTTTTACATACTTATATTTATTTATTTATATCTATATTTGACAAAATCCGATACGTCTTCTGCATCTGACGGACGTTTCACAGCAAAATCAAAAGAAATACATAGTATTCATCTTAACATCGTTTATCATCAGATAAATTCTTCATTCAATAGTAGTGGGAAAAACACATCATTCCAAACACATAATATATGCAGATAGGAAAAGTTTTAACATACGTATTTGACATCGGTAACGACAAGCAATAATACATGTAAAAATAAAAACACATAAAAAAATCCAAGACAACCCAAAAAAGAAAATCCTATTTCTAAACATAAAACGGCTTTTCGAACCGTCTCTTATAACTAAGTTGAAACTGAATAAGCCAACCCAGAAGCAAAGCAAAAAAAAAACAACCGATACGAAGACTCCGCCATAAAAAAATATAAAACCGATGTATCATTTATTAAAATTTCTGAAAATAAAATATACCATAGAAAACTCCTTATCCATAGTAATGCGTTATACAAAACTACAATTAGTTCAAAAACATATCAGCTTAAATAGCAGCTTCGTAAGAAAACATACAGGGCTAAATATGAGATTGAAAATATATTTCCCACATGTAAAATATAGTTTTGTATATTTTTTACAAAAATATTTTTTTTAATTATAGTTAATTAGATTTAATTCCAAAATGTTCTTTTTATGTTTCTATTAAAAATTGCAGAAACAGTCAAAAGGTTAAATCGCTAGTATCATCTATTATTAAGCTAAGAAAGAACCACATAGGCGATAACTCCGATATAAAAAAAAACATGAGTTATCTCCCCTCAGAAAAAGTTACTTAATACTCGGTTTAAATTAAAATTAAACATTAATAATTAAAATTATTAAAAATAATTAACCCAATAAATAAAAATTAAAATAAAATTAAAATACTTCCAAATATAAGTGAAAGTAAAAATGAAAACAAGTAAAAATAACCTTACGTTTCTACATTTTAAATTTGACAATCTTCTAACGACTTACTCAGGTCTATCCTCAAGTTCTTTTTAAAACCTGTTTTTAATTAACCAATGCCCCCAAAGAACATGTGCATGTCGTCACTTCTGATTTACTTTTGACATGACAGTTCATAAAAATCAATGAATATTTTAGAGAAGATTAGAAGTATAGACTATTTGTATTGTGAGCATTTAATTAAAATATATTCTCTCTTCCGTTTTGTTCACTATCGCAAGGGATAACGTGTTTCCACAGAAATGCGATATGTGCGTGTCTCTATGCCTGTATAGATGCGTGTGTCTGTCAAGGTTGCGATATGAAGCCCATACAGTTCAACGTAGGCTTACCTTCGCTCATTAAAAACGTTATCCTAATGTAAATTTATTTCTGTGTAAACAGCTGTTTGCTATTTCACTTCTAGTGTTAAATAGGTTTCGGGGATCTTTAAAATTTAAGATTTCGTATTTTTCATTCAGGCATAATCTACACGGGTCGTCTAAGTTTCTACATGTACTGGCCTGTCTTACTATTTTCCATTCAATTATTGGTGAGTGTCCATTTTCTTTGAGCTCCCAATAATGGTTAGCTAGTGCTGTTTTAGTTCGACGTTCTTTGTTTTTAAATGTGCTTTTATGGTCATAGTATCTGGTCTTAAAGTCTAGGGATGTCATACCCACGTAGTATTTCTTGTTATTTGGTCTTTCGCTGGCAAATATCGTTGCTTGGTATACAACACTTTTAGTTAGGCATTTATTTTGTAGTGGACAAAGTTTACGATCTTTTTCGTTTCTATTCGGGTGGTTATTATTAGAAACGAAAAAGTTAGAAATGAAGAGAAAAGATGAAACTGCATGAATCGTAAAATTTACCTTAGGATGATATATAATAAATAAAATAAATAAATAAATAAAAATAAATAAATAAATAAATATAAAACTGAATTAGTTAAAATTTAAAACCTAAAATAAAAATACAAGAAACCACGTGTTTAAATAAATTCGCCCACTGTATTGAGAAAACAAAGGAAACAGGATATAGGAAAATCCATTGTTAACAAAAATAGGAGCGTCACCAACAATGCCTTTGTTCGAGGAAAGCCCAACGATTGGCTGAGGGAAAAACAAAGAATCTGATTGGTTAACTAGCAAGCCATGTATATAAAAACATCTGACAAAAATTACTCCATGCATTTAGCCTGACGATTCCCCCCGGGGATGAAACACGGGAGCCTCTGTATAGCTTGATTGCCGTATACATTTTCATTGCTTACTATATGTATATATATATAGATATTTATGAATATATACATATATATACATATATGTATATATATACATATATATATATATACATATGTATATATATACACATATACACACACATATATATATATATATACATATATATATATATATATATATATATATATATGTATATACGCATAATTACATGTATATGTATGTTTAGAGGTACAAAACTTATAAATACATTTAAAAAGAATGCGCGGAAATCTCTTAAAGGCCCTTTCGACTATCATCTCGTCAGGAGAAAATCGATAGTTTTATGATCAATAATATTGTCGAAAGAAAGAGCAAACGGGGGATTGAATGTGCAAAAATTAACGATGAAGCGATTAAAAGAAGTGAATTATGATGATTTAAATCAGTCGAGTTCAGCTTCGAAAATATAATATATAGTAAGGTCGACGGGGTCTCAATAGGTACACCATTGGCCCCTACTTTAGCTGGTATCTTCGTCGGATATTATGAATCCGTTTTATTTAGGTCTGTAAAGATGCCCACTACTTATGTTAGATATGTGGATGACACTTTTGCGATATTTTCATAAGTTAAATTCTATTCATGAGGCTCTAAAGTTTACGATGGAAAGTGAGAATGTTAATTGTCTTCCCTTCTTGGATGTTCTTGTTGAACGTTCAAGGGGTGGCGTTCTCACTTCCATCTACAGGAATCCTACTTGTATTGGCTTGTATGTAAACTGGTCTTCTTTTGTGTCTAAGTCTAGAAAGGTAGGCTTAATTTATACGTTGGTACATAGAGCCCTCGTTATTTGTTCTCCAAATAGATTAGAGTGTGAACTTAATAGGATCAGGGATATATTCATTGATAATGGTTATCATGAGGACCTTATCAATGATTGTATTAATACAAAGGGTGCTGACTTAAAAGCCCCCAGCATATTTGGGCCTGTAAAATGCCCCATTTATTTGAAATTACCTTGGATAGGGGGAAACAGTAATAAACTAGGTAAACAAATTGTTGATAGCATTAGTAATTGTTTCTACTATGTTTCCTTACGATTAGTGTATGCTACTAGACCTGCTTTTCCTTCCTTTCGCAAGGATAGTGTGCCCTATACAAATTATAGTAATATTGTATACCAATTTAAATGCCAATGTGATGCTGTCTATATAGGGCGCACTTCCTTGCATTTGCAGACCCGCATAAACCAGCACATTCCATACAATTACGCCAGGGAAGGGTAGGATACTTTTGTTACCCCTCCTCTAATTCTGTGGACTTTGCTATTGGCCAGCATTTTGTTCAAAACCCAAGTTGTGCCAGTAGCTATAAAATAGACCGTTTTGTAGGATTTGCATAGAGCAGATTCCAAGAACCATTTGAAAATATTGGAATCTGTCTCTATCGCTATTCGCAAAACCTTCCTTGTGCCGGCAGAAGGAATTTGTCAAATCGCTAAATCTCTTTGGGGAACTTTGGACTCCCTCCCTCTCTTTCCCCCCTAACGTTGTGCCTTTTAATCGTTTTCTTTTTACGAAATCATTAAATTCACTTCTTTTAATCGCTTCATCGTTAATTTTTGCACATTCAATTCCCCGTTTGCTCTTTCTTTCGACGATATTATTGATTATAAAACTATCGATTTTCTCCTGACGAGATGATAGTTAAAAGGGCTTTTGAGAGATTTCCGCGCATTCTTCTTAAATGTACATATATATATATATATATATATATATATATATATATATATATATATATATAGATATGTATATGTATATGTATATATATATATATACATATATATATATATATGTATATATATATATATATATATATATATATATAGAGAGAGAGAGAGAGAGAGAGGTGAGACATACAGATATACAGAGATACAGAGAGCTGCTGACTATCAACTAGATGGTTGAAGGTTCGCACCCTGTCTTGAAATGAGTGATAGACTTGCCGCATTCGAGAGGTGTTATACAGCGTAACAATATATATTATGATTGGAGGTTATGTATATGTCTGTCTCTCTGTCTGAAGCCAAAAATATAGAATTAAAGACTATTGTACTTATGAAATAGTATAGTATATACTATTTCAGAATAAAGTATTATCTTTAAATCCTCTATTCAGGGGCATAGTGTAGATTAGTATCCGCTCTCTTGTCATGATCCCATCCTCCCAGGCATTACCTCTTCCTTATTTGAGCAGAGTGGAAGGCAGTGTAGTATCTGTTCTGTTCTCTTCATACTTCATATTCTCCAAGGCATTTTCTCTTCCTTTTTTAGAGATGTGGCGGTAGTGTAGTATCTGTTCTGTTGTCATGTTACCATTCTCCCAGACATTATCTCCTTTTTTTTTAGAGTGTGGAGGTAGTTTTATTACTGTTCAGTTGTCATGATACCATCTTCCCAAGCGTTACCTTCTAATCTTTTGAGAGATGTTGAGGTAGTGTAGTATATGATCTGTTGTCATGATACAATCCTCCAAGGCATTACCCCTCCTATTTTAGATGTCTGGAGGTAGTGTAGTATCTGTTCCGTTGTCATGATAACATCTTCCCAGGCTTACTTCGTCTTTTTTGACAGATGTGTAGATGGTGTAGTATCGATTTTGTTGTCATGATACGATCCTACCAGGCATTAACGCCTCTTTTTTAAGAGATGTGGAAATAGTGTAGTATCCGTTCTGTAATCATTATACCATCCTCCCAGGCATTACCTGGCCCTGTTTGAGAGGTATAGACGTAGTATAGTATATGCTCTGTGTCATGATACCCCACCCCAGACACAACCTCTTCCAATTTTGAGAGATTTGGTGGTAGTGTTGTATATGTGCTGTTGTTATGATACCATCTTCCCATGCATTATCTCCTCCTTTTCTGAGAGGTGTGGATGTAGTTTAGTATCTGTTCTGCTTCTATGGTACCATCTTCCCAGACATTACTTCCGTTCTTTTTGAGAGGTGTAGAGGTAGTGTAGTATCTGTTTTGTTGTCATGATACGATCTTCCAAGGCATAACCCCTTCCTTTTTTAGAAAAGTGTAGAGTTAGTGTAGTATCTATTCTGTTATTATGATACCATTTTCCCAGACAATACCCTTCCTCTTTTGAGAGATGCGGAGGTTGTGTAATATATGTTCTGTTCTCATTTACTCTACCTGCCAGATATTACCTCTTCCTTTTTGAAAGGTGTGGAGGTAGTGTAGTATCTGTTCTGTTTTCGTGATAACACTCTCCGAGGCATTACCTCTCCCTTTTTTGATGCTGTGGCGGTAGTGTGGTATATCGTCTGTTGTTATGACCATCCTCATAGGCATTACCTCCTTCTTTTTTGAGAAGGGTGGAGGTATTGTAGTATCTGTTCTGTTGTCATTATACCATCCTCACAGGTATTACTTCCTCATTTTTTTGAGGGAATGTAGTATTTGATCACTGGCCATGATTCTACACTCACAAGGATTACCTTCTCCTATACATATTTTGAGGCATGGGCTAGTGTCGTATCTGTTCTTTTGTCATAATACCATCCTTTCAGGCAATACCTCCTCTTTTGTTTAGGAGTGTGGGTTAATGTAGTATACGTCTTACCCACCCTCTGATTATTAAGTAAAATGTTCTTAGTTCGATTGCACAGAAAGTTTTATTTCAAGAAAGATAAAGGGAAATATAGGGACACAATATATGAACGGGTTATTTCATGTATAATATGTAAACAATATATACTCTGAAGTGTATAGTGCGCGTAGCTCAAACATGATATATTTTCTTTGATTTTTTATTAAAAATTTTTAAGTTGTTTTGTATTTTATTGTAAATAATGTTTTAAGCACAAAATCAAATTATTTAATTTAAAAAATAATTTATTAAAAAATTACTAATTTTTTGGAAGAAAAATCAAACATATTTTACTGAGCAATTAAATAAGTGTATTTTATTTTTTTTAATTGTTGATTTTATTTTGGGTATACTTTTTTCTATTTGAAAAACTTCACATATTATTATTTTTTTACGACCTTAAGTGCGTTTAGGATTCTTTGTTTTACATTTTACGCCGTAAAGGGTAAATTTTGTCTAAAAACTATGCTATTCCATGTTTGATTAATTAAAGGATGGTATAGTATTTTTTTTTTCTTGTAAAAACAATCACATTTTAATGAGCATTTAAATAAATCAACTAACAAAAATATGCCACCGGGCGGGAGCATATATTTTCTAGTATATGTAATTAACATTAAAAACCCCTCTCCCCTGAGTGGAGTACTTTCGTTAAATGATACTGTTTATACTACTTAGCGTAAAGCAAGCCTTTTAGTAAATAAGCAAATAGAGCACTCTAAAATAGTGTTCAATGTTTACAGGACTAACTATTTTAGATTTTATTTACTTTAGTGGGAAAAGGGAATAACATAAGATTAGTATACCTTCGGTAAAGGTTTTAATTAGAAAAGAAAACTACAACAGATAATATACAGTGAAGATGCATGTAAATAGCCTTGGATTTAACGAAAACAATTTGGCGATGAGTTCATCTAGTGGAAAAATATAAATTACAATATTTCCCCCTTCAGGTTTTATAAATAGAAATAGTTAATAGTGTCCTCATTCGGTAGTAAAATCCGTGTATTTTCGATTATTTTGTTTACTTTGTGAATTGTTCACTTATTTGTTTTATTTTTGTTTTCATTTATGCATTTTATTTATCTATTTGCTTTTAATTTAGAAATAAACTCTTATATTAATCAGGGTATGTTGTATCCTGCAAGATCTTCCTAGTGCCTTGGTTGAAATTTGCTCTCACCTGGCTCTTTACTAAGATTTGTTTCTTTTATCGGTTTACAGAATTGCGTACTTTCTTTTTCATAGTTTGCCTATAGGGAAGTTGAAGTACTAGAAGTAGAGTTACGACCTTACTTCAATAGGCTATCGTAAGGAGACATATATGTAGATGTACAGAGCAACGATCGAATAGAATGTATGGCATCAGGTAGAATATTTTCCCAACAGGATAGCCACATATTGTGAGAATGCTAAAGTTAATTGTATGACCGTTAACAGTGTGCCATTTAATTTTTCAGTTTGCTCATTGCATTCCAGGTGATATCTACTCGTTTTTTCGTCGTCGCAATACATTTTTTATGTAATTAGTTAGTAGTTCCATCTGACAGAATGTTGACCGTTGAGGCGAGTCTAGTCAGTAATGGTTGAGACTAAAACGCTGCTTTTATATTTAATAAGCGTGATGTTGTATTGTTTAGCTACCTCATTACAATCTTTGAACATTTTAGTCACGCTCTTTATGTTTTTTCTAAAAATATTAACGTTATATAGATAGTAAAATGTATCAAATGCAAGCGCCTGTCTAGTCAATTAGGGTTGATTACTGCTGAACATCGATAGGATGGTTAAAGTTTCGATCTTATGCTTACAATGAGTGCAGGTCTTGCTGCACTAAAGAGCTGTAATGCGGCGAAACTGTATATCTGTTGGTTCTCTCTCTCACACTCTCTCTCTCTCTGTATATATATATATATATATATATATATATATATATATATATATATATATGTATATATATATATAATACGGCAAAACTATGTGGCTGTTGGTTCTATAAATATATATATATATATATATATATATATATATATATATATATATATATCGTCATAGACAAGTATATAGTGTTTCTGCTTGTGTATATACTTCCAGGCGAGTCTTAAACTCGACTAGTATTACAATACGCGCACCAACTGACACATGCGTATACAAAGGCATTGATATATGCATATTTGTATTCAATAATATTTACATAGGTATGTCTATATACTTCATACAAACACATCCTTATTTTCATTATTGCACCCCATATTGTGTTATATTACAATACATATATATGTATATATATATATATATATATATATTACCTTCATCCTTCCTTTCTCATATATATATATATATATATATATATATATATATATATATATATATATAATGTATGTTTTGTAATAAAAAATGTTGTGTGCAATAATGGCAATAAGGATAATCGTTTACATTCTGCTAAAGCTTTAGGTTCAAACATTTGTTTCCCGCTAAGTTGAAAGTATTTATATCTTGCTGTCGAGAGATGAAAGCCAGGAACTAAAAACACTCTAATATGAAACTGTTCATGCCTGCAAATTATGTGAGGCTTCATTTAAGCGGAAAGTGTGGAAATGAGCTAGATAACATTTTGTCTTGCCTTATTTAGAAATGTTATGCTGCGTTTTCCCTGATGCACTGCATGCCTTAAACACAATGTCACGCATTTACATGAATACATCCGTGTTGCTGAGCATACATAACTATTAATGTTTATGTCACATATTACTCAGATTTATAAATTTGATTTCATTGGGTCAGTGTAGGTAAGTTATAATACTATTGATAATACAAGGTGCTACTCAATAGGGGTGTTCGGACACTTGTTGTGATAGCTGGGACAGACACAATACCATTCAGGTAAAATACATACTCATATCTCTATTTATATAAAAATAGATATCTGTATATGTGTCTATATTTCTATATTCATGATTTACTCCTAAACTAATAAACCGATCGTTATTAATATTGGAATGCAGCTGATATTTGTAAGGGTATGCAATCTGGATTATATTAACTTTTTTTTAGATGCTATATAATAAGGAGAAAACATTGGGTCGACAATTACAGATTTGTGTGATATTTTTACAATATTTATTATATTATCGGATAAACATCCTAATATGTTATCATACCGGCGTAAGCAGAAAAACACAAAGCGATAGCAAATTCACTTCAACATAAACGCTCAGACTAGCCATAAAAATTGGCTCCCACAAGCTGTCTAGCAAAAAAGCGCTAAAAACTCCAAAAATATTGATCACATGATTGTCTACTACTACGTCCGCCAAACCAGGGTTAAACAAAATAAAACAAGCAACCGTGACAAAATTAGCCTCTTTACCCCTTTTCCCCTACGACCAGCGATTAAGAAGGTTCTAGCCACAGACTCAAAGCACTGGGGCAAGAAGCAGCCTGCTGCTGTCTTACTGTCACTCCACGCCGTCTCCACCTACCTCTTCATCGGACACAGGGCAAATAGTGAGCTTTACCCCAATTATTTATTTTCTCTTTTTTAAGTACCGTTGAACAAACACACACACAAGTTCCTACGATTCTCACACTGCAAAAAAGGGGTTGAGTAATGGCTCATTTTCCTGATTTACGCACACACCCAAACACGTGTGTTTTCCACCAACACACCTTTAAAAGAGACATTTTATACAAACAGTAAATGGGGCATTTCTGTACACAAATTCAGACTTACATTGAGGAATTTATACAAATAAAATGAAACATGTTAAATAAAATGTTATTGTTTATATGAATGTTTGAGTGATGACTTCTTAATTTTTATCTTTTTGTGTTAGTTACTGGCGTATTTTCCTCGTTCTTTCATGTTTAACCAGAATAAAATTCTTTAGTACCTCCACAATATATCAATTCACACATATATCCAAAATGTTTTTATTCATCGTAATTATTGATTTTAAGAGCATAATGTGGGCATTTCCAATTTGAAAATTCAAATATGTCAGATGCTCTTTAAATGTTATCCATACTCATCATACACCAATTAAGCAATATTCCTTGAATTTCAGCTTCTTTTCAAGACATAATAAGCTTAAAATGTTATAATTATTTTTCCAGAATCAATATCTATGATGTAATGGATTTTGAGCCAAAGTGGAATGAAGATTCTAAACATAAGTTTTAGGTGTACTATATTTTTATGTTCACTTCGTAAGGACACGTAAAGTGGCGTAAAACTTTACTGTCGTGTTACTTAAATTTATCCGTCGTAGGACGGGTAGTCTTTAAGTATTTTGCGTCTGTCAATATATCCTAACAATCAGTCAGAGTGAGAGTAAAATTGGATATATAAAATCACAAAAGACTAAAATTGAAAAGCAAGTATACAATTTTGAGGTTGCTTCTTATGCTATATTTAAAAGTATGAATCGTGGTTTGTCTATTGCATTATCGGGAACTATCAATACTGGGGTGGATCGTTATAAATATTCGTTAAAAAGCAAAATAATTTTGCAAACATAATACACAGACACACACACACACACATACACACACATATATATATATATATATATATATATATATATATAATGTAAATACTGTTTAATATGTATCGACATTTCTCATCAATAGCTACCCGCTTATACAATCAATACATTTTCTAATGAATAGAAATGCAGTTTTGTGAATGTTGCTCCCATGTCCTACAGGTTAATACAGTATAATTGGAATTATTACCTTTCGAGAAAATATATCATTCGGCGAGGAGAACTATTGAAATAGGAATATATTTTTTATACTCACAATAACTGCAACCTCAGTTAAGGCATTAATTGAAAACATACATTTTTCAATTTCTGACAAACAAGTATATATGTGTTAAAGAAACATTACACTATTTAGTCTTAAACCTTACCTGTATGGTATTAAACAGGGAAACATAATTTAATTTTAAGTATCGAAGTACACTGTTTTTTTCAAATATTTTTGTTTTGTTTATTTATACTAAAGAATTAATTTCTTTGAAATTATTATCGCCGCAGCCGACTGATGTTAACTTAATTAAATACACGCATTTAAAAAGGCATAAACACACTCGGCGTTTAGTAACTCCACTGAAAGGTAAAACACAGGGTTGCTCTCTTACAGTTAATAACGCGTTTACAATAAGTAACGACTAAACACTTAAGACGCATGTTTTTTACAATTAAATTCAGTGTTGTTCAAAAATCTAATGTGCCCGAATCGTGAATTATTTCTATATGTACAGTAAAACACAACATAGACTGCACTTCTACACAGTCGTGGTCGTGATAGAACTTTAATTTACAGATCGTACGTTATTCTAATAAGAAATTACTTTTCTCAGCCACTTAATTTGCATATCTACTTCACAGTTTTTTTTCTTTTCAGACTTCCGAATTACAGTTAATTCAGTGAATCACGAATTTTGCACGCTGTATCCGTGTGTGATGGGAACGTCTTAAATAGCCTGAGAATCTCTTCTATTATCATTTTTACAGCATTTAATGATATAATTCAGCACGCTGAAAAGGTATACAAAACAGTAATACAGTTTGAGAAGTTTATATTATAAAATAAAATAAAATTAGAGGATATAAAAAGATTAAAGAACCCATTCATGGTTTCATAACAATCAGAGGTTTGATCACTCTTAGGCGAAGAACCATCCTTGATTTCTGCCCACGTTATTGGTGACTGTCATTTAGGGTATGTTTGCCATTGTGGCCACGATAGGCACTGCGCGTTGGCAACGCTATTTATTCATAGTTATGTCCAAATACAGCGCCTGCTATTCCCAAATGGTCACCTATGTAGTACTTGTCATGCTGAACGTAACTTACCGTTGGTGATCTAGCTAAAACGGGGATTAACGTGATTGTGACGTATATATGCATGGCTGATATGCCGTAAATCAAAGAAAAACAAGATATAATAGATACGAGTAATATAGATTCTTGACACCCGTGAACATTACATTACATAAACAAAATTCGTTATAGATAACAATAATTTGTTTCATTTAATAACTTTAGCGAAATTATTAATTTGTTTCATAAGATTCAGCTGAAAGAGTTCGAAAATCACATCGACAGGAACTTCGTGAATAGAATTACATAAATAAACTCAGCAGCCCGAATAATTCGAACAATACTCCTGAATCCTCATCTGAACACTTCAGGAAAATAATGTGTGTTTTTTTCTCATTACTTATGAAACAATGGTGTACTGCATTTGTGTTGTCTGTAATTTAGTTTCTTTCTGACACATTTGTAGATCAATGCGTATAATACATATCACATAAACATACACACACACACACCCGCACACACACACGCACATATATATATATATATATATATATATATATATATATATATATGTATATAAACATATATATATATATACAGAGAGAGAGAGAGAGAGGGAGAGAGAGAGATAGAAGAAAAAAGAGTGATAAATATGCGACGATTGTCCAAATTTGTTACAAATTTCAATTGTTCAATGCAAGGTGTATTCAGTAATAAACTAGTATTTATTATTCTTTCCTTAAGCCAAGGCTTTTCAAAGATCAAAATCTTATCATCAGAGGAGAAATACAGATAAATAAGTTGGCTTTCGAAAAAACCAAAGTTCAAATATTTGAAAAATATGAAAATTATTATTAAAAAAGTTATTATTAAAAAAAACGCAGTGAATGAAAAGTAAAGAAAAGTTCCGTAAAAAAGATATGCAGTTTGTCCGGGTGGTAAATTTCCGTTAGAAGGAAGTCCGATTAATTGTAGAACGTGAAAAGGATGTTTGCGTAGGAGCAGTGTGGAGAAAGTGCTGAAAATTACAAGTAAATCCAAACGCACTTAAAAAGGATTGAAAAGAGAAAACTGGTCATTTCTGATATACTTCCTGGACCAAAAAAGGAAGATGACATCTCGTTCAGAGGTCTAAATCCAAATAAAACAAAACGGTTACATTTGGGGTTAGGGGAGGGAGGGTTTAAAGCGCTAGGGGTCATGAGATTCGGAATTGTTTAAATAGCCGCTGTATGAGTTGGGAAGAAATAAAATAAAAAGGGAGAAAAAAGAAAAAAGAAAAAGATAAAAGGGTTGGATATGGGGATGAAGTTAAAGTGACAGGGTGGTTGAGGGTGTGGGCGGGCGATGTAGTCAAGGTTAAGATATAGGTTTTTGAGGGTGGGATTAATATGAAGCGGGAAGGAGGTATAGAGATTGCCGATTCTAAAAATAGAATTCAAATGAGTGAGCTTCTAACATTTCAAAGGTAACAAGTAAGGCAGCTAAAAGTAAAGTAAATTGTAGTTACTAGTTAGGGTTTCTAGTGATTAAAAAGGGTTAAAACAAGATTTTGTAAAAGCATGGTAAAATAAAACTAAATATATATGTATATATATATATACAAGAGCTGAAAAGTGAGAACAAAAATTGTATAGATACAATATTTATAGCATCATTGAACTTCTAATGTTTTAATATATATTGTATCTATACATTTTTATTCTCATCTTTAATCTCTTGAATTGGTTGCTTTATTCAATATATTGAGCTTTATAAATTACGATAGATTATTATTAAACGATACATCGTCTATTTTTAATTTAATTTAATATTCAAATATATATATATATATATATATATATATATATATATATATATATATATATATATATATATATTAGGGGAATTATCTCTGATATCATATTTAAAGTGAGTGTTCCGTGTTTTTAACTTGCCATCATTCTTATCTTTCGATTTGCTACTTTTTCCTACTGTTTTAGAATAGCTTTATTTTATCATGAAATTAATATATCTCTGATAAACAGCATGTTAAACTAAATACACTGTTTTACTTCACGGGTTGTGAAACGCGTGTAAGAAGATTTTAAAGAAAATATAGGCATATATGCATATATATATATATATATATATGTATATATATACATATATGTTAATGTATATATATGCATATATGTAAATGTATACATATATATATATATATGGAAATGTATATGTATATATATATATATGTGCGTGTGTGTGTATATATATATACTAGAAGCATACACGTGTAATGTTAATTCTCAAACTAAAACAATTGTGTACATATTTATGACGACTTATGAAAATTAACATGTACTTATGAACCGCATGACGCGAAATATTATTTAAATTCTGATTAAAATACATTTAAAACAGAAAAGCTAAATCTTAATTTGTCATAATTAATGTAAATTGATGGAATCGTTCTCAATTGTTTCTTAGTGCGCATGGATAAAGTGTGATGCAAAGCTGAATTATTCGAATTTTCAATTGGGACGTCGTGCCCATATCATGCCCCCGAAAACCTATGAAATGTTTCAAAGTAATTTAAATTTTGAATATTGTAAAGTAAATGTCTCATATCCGTTGTTAAAATTACGCAAACATCGAGGATATCTGAATTTTCATGAATGATGTGCAGCCACCATTACATCAAACATAATAACACTCAACATAGCCAACATTGTACGGCCTTATACTTAGCATATTTATGCCCAATGTATAAGGATCGGTTCTTAAATTAAAGAATTGATCACATAAATAGAAATATAGAAATATATGCATATATCTTACTTTACATAACTAGAGATATGTAGATGTATATATATATATATATATATATATATATATATATATATATATATATATATATATAGAGAGAGAGAGAGAGAGAGAGAGAGAGAGAGAGAGATAGACAGAAAGAGCGAGAGACCGCCTGTATATTTGTTTAAGTCACGCGCCACTCAAATTGTTTATCTTAATGCACAACCCCTGCCTACCAAATGCCATAGAGTTATTATTTCAATCTTGGTAGAACCGTTGAGATTAGCTTTGAAACCAGCCGAGATAACAACTTCAAAAGAGACATTTGTACAAATTTACATAATTTAACATCCACCGCACAATTGCAGGGATATTTCATTTAAATTTACTGTTAGGACTAATGCCAACATTGCACACATACTGACTACTAAGACGTGTACCATATTATACGCTCTTTGTCTCTTTTTTCATATATATATATATATATATATATATATATATATATATATATATATATATATATATATATATATATATATATATATATATATATATACTAGCAGGGCTATCGGGCGATGCCCGGGTGCATAATCAACCAGCTAAGTGTGTATACTCAATTGGTTGGCAGATCAAATTACCACTTTGATCACTGTTCTCACATCACTTGCTTTTATACTCTTCAAAACTCTTATCACCTAATATTTGCAATAGTGGAGGTAGTGCACACATGAAAAAGTAGATTACAATCGCATAACTCAATAGTAAGATTAGTATAGCTTGTTCTATGTACAGGTGGGGAATATTTATACATGGTTTCTTAAGACGAATGAAACCAGGTAAAGTAAATAACTTTTTTTAGCTCCTTTTCTTTAAATACAAACCTAAAAACATAATTGTCAATTTTATTATTTTATTTTTTATCACATGGTGTGTTACAGCTTTACTCCTCCAGAGGATAATTCATATTTTTATATTTTAGTGTACATATTGAAAAGATCCTTCCAGTTAAGAAAACAAAATATGCAAGTGAATAAAATGCATATTTATCATATGCTGTTTATGAAAAAATATAGAAATAAGAGTTTGAAACTGATACAGAAAGTTAACACATTTTAAATAAAGTTTAAGGAAATACAAACTGCAATCATTTAATTATAATCCGAAACTCATCTGGCATTAACAATGAATTTCACTTTATGAACAATTATTTTTGTTATATTTTCATGTGCATACACAAAACGACTTGTTTTTGCATCCTCACGTGATGCTCCTACATAAAGCTGATCATTTGAAAAGCATGGTTCTTCAAGTGGCAATCTGGCAACTTTTAGTGTTTGGCCTTGATTTTATTGATGCATATAGCGAAACAAATCCTTACAGGAAACTGCTACCGCTTAAAGTGAAAATATATATTTGATGGTATAATTAGTATCCTCGGTATGAAAAAGATGCACCTTTGGCACAAACAGTGAAAATGAGTGCCTCAATACAGTTCAACATAAATTTATATTTCATTTTTTAAATACTTAGCAAATCGAACTTTATACAATTATTGATCCAAGACAACACCGAGAAGCACAAATGGTCAATGTCAATTCTTGATTTCTACTCCTTCTCTATTTGAACTCGTAAATCATGTTCGTTTATGTAGCGTCCCTATTATATAATATCATGCCCATCTATGTAGCGCTCCTGTCATGAGAAAGCACTCATATTTAATTCATGTAACCGATATATAAAAGAACTCATAGCAAATCTGAGTTGGCAATTTCTTTACATAGCGGATAGTGGCGGTCATTGGCAGAAAGTGGCGGATATTGGCTCGTCGTGGTTATTAAATTGTTAAAAATGCGATGTTATTATTTAGATTAACTTCATAGATGTCATGGCTTAGTTCCATAAAAAATATATATTTGCAATTAAGATACACAAACGTGTGTGCTATTGAATAAACCAATCAACGAAAGCAATTCGTCACTGGTAACACAAGTATGTATATATATATATACACACATTGGTTATATATGTGTACACACATAATAAATACACTGTTTTGATAGAGTCTTCTTATGGATGTTATCTTATATATTCACTTGTTTGCATTTTGGCAAAGAGATAACAACACATAGTGCAATGGGGAAAAGTGACTTGTTGCTTTCAACACCTCTAGCACCAGGCTTCTCTTTTTAACCATAAACGTTTGGATTTTTGTTTTGCAAAAATAAATAAGTCTCTCCTTGGTGAAGCACCTTGTTTCATACACTCTAAAATAGAATAGTTATATGAAATCTATTGGTAGAATCTCTGGTAAAACGTTGGATCAGTGTACCGCAAGAAATAGTTACTGGTTATTATGTAATTGACTTTATATATAAGAGTATGATACGTACTGAGTTGGGGTAGCGCTCCCACAGTTGAAAACGTGTCGTTCAGAGCACTCTTTCTATAGTTCACAAAATACACAATCGAGTTAGAAATCTAACGCTCAAATCGCTTCCTTAAATCAGTTTCTTACATCATATCCGTTGCTCATCTCTCTCTAGTCAATAATTAATTCCATGGGAGGTGCTCGACAATCTCAAATATCTGTAATATCATGAACAGTACTTCTATGGATGGGCTCCCCGGCTGCGGATCACACACCACTGCCGCGCGCGCCTGCATTTAATGCACATTAAAACATATCGTCTTCAAATCCAATGTCAACCAATATTTGCAATAAACAGCCCCTATAAGTAAGACACCTATTTGCCTTCCATTAGTCAGTCCCATTATGTTTTTTATAACATGAATAGTTTCATGACAGTTAGTCCACATGCTTAACGCTAATCCTGGAGTAAGTTTTGGTATTGGTAAGTCGTCACTCATATGTAAAAGAAAAACAATAAGTTATTTTATTACAATGTATGTTTGAAATGATAATAGGTTTCAATAAAAAAATATGTCGTATGTTTACGGTTTGTATTTAAACTATGTTAAACCTCAAACAGTTTACCTGACATATTTCATGATTAGAAATGGTTTACGTTTTTATAAGATCATTACTATCACTCTCTTTCACAAATAACACTTTTTCATTATTATTATTATTATTATTATTATTATTATTATTATTATTATTATTATTATTATTATTATTATTATTATTATTGATAATAATATCATTATTATTTATAATAATATTAATATCAATATTGTTAGTATAGATATATAAAATAGAATTTATTGTAAACATGTACTAGGCGGTCCGTTTAATGAGTGTCATACTTGTTGCAAGTCAGAGATTTTTACTAGAGAAATTTAAAACGTGTTTGACCTGTATTTTTAACTACCAATAATTTGATTTATTCCTTCAAGAAAAGTTAGTGTATGCTGTGGCTGGATTTGATGCTGAAAGAACAATCTTTAAAAAAGTAATGGTTCTACAGATACGAAGTTTCCTGTTGTGATTTTGGCGTATCGAATTGTTATACTAAAAAATAACAGCTGGCTAGATATACTAAGTATACATATATATATATATATATATATATATATGTGTATAAATCATGATTTAAATTATTTGAAAATCATACTCCAAATAAAGCGTTATATGCGTTATATGCGTCCCGGTGGATGTGAGTCGGTGGCCCCTCTAGGTCTATCACGGTCAGTTTTGTTTTATGTTGTCTGACATAAAGTGAGTTTTCAGTTGCAATCGGAAATAGATTGTCTAAGTATGCTCAGTTGGACTTGTATTTTTATTTAGTCCGGCTAAGAATTATCATTAACAAGTGTGTTGTTCAGCAGAAGAAAGCAAATATCATTTAAACCTCCAAGAAACATAACAGCTTAGGATTGTCGTTTCGGGACATTATTAACGCTTGCAATTCGAAACATGCTTCTATGTAAAAATAGCTATCTACGCATTTGTTAGTGTTCATGTGAACAACAAAGCATCGCTTGAGGATACGCTATAATCTGAGCTATCGTAATAACGTAGAAGTAGGATTTACAACTGCTGATTTAAGTCTCTATGCTTGGTCTTTCACAACATAAAAATCATCAAGCCCAGCCCCATTAATAAACGTGAGGGCGAATCAGCTTGCGGTGGATAACTCTATATCTCTATCTATCTCTCACTCACTCACACACACACACACAAACACATTTCTGTATAATAAAGTAAAATTGGTTTCTACTTTACAACTTGTCATTATAGGTTATTGCACACAAGCGTTATTTTAAATTCCAATACCGTTATGCTTTATTCTAATCCTTGATGCGTGTTTTTAGAAATTATCAGATACTTTTATTCGATTTTATAATTTCCTACATTAATTGCGATATACCTGACTCTCTCAAACAAATCATACATACAGATAGCCGTAGTAAGCTTTACTCACATGCAAAAATATACTACACCCACTATCATGTTACACCGTGGCGTCTTCGTGGAATAAATGTTCCAACTCGGTCCAGCTTTTTTAAAACATATATCTCTTCACTCACGTAATATTCATTATATACATTTGATTCGAATTTAAAAAGATGACTCCATCATATTTTAATAACCCTATTTATTGACCGCCTCCCTCCACTAACAAAATACAACACTTTACATGTATTAAATACATACCACTTTTTGATTTATTATAACCGGGGCTCTCGTAATATATTTACTTCTCGCCACCCTGAGTAAGTTTTATCAAATTGTTTTTAGTTGAGATTACTATTTATAAGCCTATATTTAATACGACAACAAAGAGAAAGCATATAGTTCAAAAGACGATAAAATAGGTGAAAGCGGTGTGATCTAGCTTGACTGAAGTATTTTATGTTCTTTGAAAGAAACTCAGTTTGACAATTCAAAAAGAAAATCCTGGAATCATTCTAGTATTACATAGAGTAGATAAACGAGCGTGTCGGTCTGATGGTGTATCGCTGTTGTGTCTGTTAAATTGCAGGGAGAGTCTATTATGTAAGGACAAGTGCATCGTGAGTGATATTTGCGTCAAATCGTGTTTGATCGCAAAGACGAGATGAGGCGTATGCAATTTTATTGAAGCAGTTACAAAAAAACATGACCATTTATTTAAGATCAGAGATTTACTAATGCTATACAGATGTGATTATTAATTAATAAAACCATACTTGTAATGCTCCTTCCCATTATTCTAAGCTGGCTTTTGGGAGAAAGGGGAGATGGACACGGCTCATAATACACGTCTGACTGAGACGCTCCCTGCTGGAAAAAGTTCCACCGTTATTTCGGCAATTCTTGACATGAAGTAACCAGCGAGATCTCACATCAGTCTTTCGAATTATAAAACATACCCTTTCGACATCCTCTATAATGTTTGTACAAGCTATAAAAATCTCATATAACTAAATATATCGTAATGGACATGACTACCAAGCACTGTTTACGACCTTCATTGCAATACACTCAAATGCAATATATTGATCACGAGCTTAACAACTATGGAGGTAATGTATAATTTATACTTTAATGCATAGAACATCATCATTTATTTTCCTAACAAACTACATTCGGAATTTGGCAAAATAAAGGGAATACTTATTAGCAACAGTTATCCAGATTATATAATTTCGGACTACATTTACTAAAATCTCGCAGAGTTTATGTATGTCCGATCTGTTGATCATTTGTGTCACATCTAATATTAACTACTTTGGATAATGGCTGCTGAAGCAAATTAATAAAAGTGTAATTGTATACTTTTTATGTTGCTTGACTTTAGGGGTTTTTTTTAGAAAAGTTCTTCTTTTGAATCTTTCTCCAAAGGCATGTGGCCTTTTATCAAACATTATAATGGTCCGTACCAATTCGATTAACAGTGCAATGTTTCTCCTATTTAACTAAGCACATTATCTTTAGCGACTCGAATCCATCAGAATATCTCATCCCAAATCAGACAGGGTAGACCTGGTTCACTTGTGGCACACCAGTTTCTTAGAATAATGCTTTTGGACAGAATTTTGCTGATGAATATTGCTATGTTAGTAAACCTAACATAGAATTGTAATATAACTACTTTATATTGTTTATTATATATATATATATATATATATATATATATATATATATATATATATATATATATATGTTGTATGTTAAAGCTAAGAGAGCACAATACCAAATCGAAAGTAATTATGCATCACTACAATACAAATAAAAAAACAGAGATGGACAGGTCACTCGATAATCAACCAGGTCCTACTAGGCTATGCCTTTCAAGTGATAAAACAAAGTATGAAAAATCAGAAAAGGGATTCCTCCACCAAAAGTGAAATAAAACACTACCCTGATGATATATATATATATATATATATATATTTTTATTTTTAAATACAGATTTTAATCAGACATGGACCAGTGGTTTCTGACAAGAAACGGGTTGAATTCCCGATTCACGTCGTCTTCAGCATAGTCTGAAATAGTAAATGATGGAATTTCTTCAAAAAACACCCAACTGTTATGAAACGCTGTGTACACCGAATTTGGAAATGGAGAGCCGACGGAAACGCTTAGGACAGAAAAGCCGTTAAAAGATTCTATATTTAGAAGTAAAGCAAGAAAGAAAGAAAGAAAGAAAGAAAGGAGTGGAAAAGTAAAAAAATTAAATTTATAATAATAAAATATTACTTTTATATTTATATATATTATTTTCATATATATATATGTAAAAAAATAATTAATTAAGGTACGCAACTCTAATTAATTACATAATCTAAAAAAAGGGGAGGTAACTATTTATCATTATATAAAATGTATATATATGTTTTTATGAATTACGATCATTTCAATTAATAATTCTCAATTTAAAGTAAAAACATAAATATAGATAAATATATAAATAAAAAATATAAATATAGATAAATATATAAATACATAAATAAAAAATCAATATATACATAAAAAATCAATCAATATATAATTAAAATATCAATATATAAATGAAAAATCAATATATAAATAAATCAATATATAGATAACAAATATAAATAAAAATTCTATATAAATAATAAAATATATATAAATAATAAAATATATATAAATAAAAAATCAAAAATCAATATATAAATAAAAAATCTCTATATAGAAAAAATATAAAAAAATATTAAAAAAATATTTAAAAAATATAAAAAAATTAAAAAATCAATATATAAATGAAA
>OY744524.1:158907533-158982533 GCA_963556195.1 Sepiola atlantica
ACCTTAGTTTGACAAAATTTCCTTGTGCAGCGATTCCCCGGCGCCTTCACCCAGACAATGCCTCTAATCTGGTAAGGACAGTGTTCAAAGTCAGCTGATCATAACACAACATCAATCTGTTTAACCCGAAGTTCATGACGGTATATCACATTGGTTGCTGCGGTCAAATGCGAGTCGTCGTCTCTTAGGTTACGTTGTTCTAATAGACAGTATCTTGTATGGAACAACGCATTCGGTACGGGGTGACGCTCTGTCATGCCATTCCTGCCAGGGATAAACGCGAACTGAAATCTCAGGTTCACGCCCCACTTACATCCGAATGCGCTTAATTTTATCATGCGGAATACTGCGTCGTTTTCCGTAAGTTCCTTCTGCGAGGCTCAACGCTAAATAAAGACCACTTCCAATTGAAAAATTACGCTGGCGGAGTCCTCCCGTGCCAACTGCCTCCCCACAGAATATCGCGACAGGCCACAATTTGTAATCGTTTGAAAATGGTAAGCACCGTGATGTGGAATGTCCATATCCATCCTCTGTCAGTTGATGCTCACCTCTAGTATCCCCTTCTTCCAGTCGACTAGCGCTGAATATATCGATTGGCATTTTTCGCACCCCCATATAGCCGACATATCTGTTGCCTTCGCCGTCACTGAGCAAACTATTATTGCGAAATAAGTTGTACGTCGCATTCCTTGTTGTCCGTTACGAGTTCCTTGAGTGTTCTCAACCGTCTCCTAATGCGCATTTCACTGACTTTGCATGAACTCGCGCTTTCCCGGTAGGAGACTTTGACAACCAGTGGTACATACACGTTTATACCGTCTTTATGTTGAATGCTTTGCTTTGCCACAGGCGAGCCAACTTTATGCTTTTCAACACACCGTCCATTTAAACTGAATTAATATGCTTGGTATAGTTTTAAGGTCACAACAAACAAGCATCTTCGAACACTGTCACGTATCGTTTCAATGCAATCTTTGTTGTGAGCGGGATGACATCGACCCATACATTCAGTTCTTGGCCGTCAACGCACCAGTCCCCACGAGCTATATTATTCCGTCTTACTGCATCTACGGTCTGGCACATAATATTCCGGAGGTAGGAATCTGCAGCTAGTAATCCCAGCTCTCCTTGATCGAACTAGCTCTCCTTTTGATTACTCCGCATGCCACACGAAGCTGTGCACACATCGCGATACTGTTTGTCGAGTGACGATATCGATAACTTCTGGGGCCGCGTTTCGGCTCTTTACACGCAGAGTACTGCACTCTCTAAATCATCAATGGCAGCACGCATATGTCGCCTCAAACCGTTTCAGGTCCTAAAATTTAAGTCCAAACCGAACCAAATGCTATCTGACATGAAACTCGGGGACGACATCTATGTTGGCAAAGATATTGTCGAGTCAAGCCGACTTTGTGCGGTCGATGGCTTCATCCTACGATAGCCCTTTGCTGACGATTGTTTTTATGCCAAGGGAAGCACATTCAATAAAACCTCTAATGTTTCAGACAGTACTTCTTTTCTCTTGTCTCCACAGTCTGGTACAGTCACAACGTCTCGTGGACTCGTACTTAGCGGCACGCTTTCCTGAATTCCAGCAGAGACGCGTTAGCCCATTGCGCTGTGAACGTGTTTACATGATCAATTAGTTCACGATAGTACATCAATGGGCGCATTCTGCCTGATACCGCAGCATTACGGTCATCAACGAAAGCAACCCATTGGGAGGTCCTAGACTTTCATCCTGGTATACAACGAGCTAACCCCTGCCTATTCATGCGCTGAGCCCCTGATCATATTCTGGTTGGATTTCTGCAGCCAACCGATATTGCAACACTTAATTGCGCAGTCCTCTAGATGCGTGGTTATCTGACTATTTCCAAGTTCGTCTCGGATGGCTGAACGTAGCAATAAAGTTAGGTTCACTAATGGAGATCGCTGCACAGGTGACCTCAAACGTTATTGTAGGCCAAACAGTAATGCTCCCCGGTGCATTTATCGAATCAATTCCTAGCAACAGATCGAACTCCAGTTGTTTACAACGCACCACCAGAACATCGATCCTTACTGTATTATTTTCGTCTCTGGAAATGTTGACCCCTCCACTGCCGCAGATTTACGGCACGCGCCTCCGATAGTCATAGTGTTAACCCTTGCTGTCTTCCAGGATCGGCATTTACTCTCATCTACTATTGTATTCGAATAGCCCGTGCCAATTAACGACGAAGACCGCATTCCATCAACACAAACGATAATCTCCATCGCCGCATTTACATCATGGTGAGAACAAACAGGTTACACCGGTGATAGGGCCGCTCTTCGTAGGATCTGCAGCTTTACCGCGGAGTGGATGAACAGCTGCAACCACATGGTGGATTTGAGCCTTAGTCGTTGTCAGCACACTTGCTCTCGCTATACGGTCTTTCATTGCCAGGTTCTAAATTGTTGGCACCTGTTAGAGTCCGCTGGTCGTATCCTTTTATATCTCGATCTATCTGCATGGTCACCACAGAGATATTTTCAATTCATCTACGATAAACTTTTTAAATTAAATAAACAATCGACTATGCGTAGATTTATTTCGCTCTGCATATCCCACATTTTTAAAGATATTTAATAATATATTACATCATGAAGAAAGCTATAGATAATGCAAACGCCACAACTAAATACGGCAGCATTTCGAACGGCATTGATAATAGAGTTATTGCTGACTCTTACTTTTCTAATCTAGAGCGTGTGGTACAATGCAGAAAAGTGTGTTGTTACTTTTAATACATATAATGTCTAGATAATCTCATATCCACACATACGGTCAAATACTTGGTTGTCCAAGTTCATATGAAAAGAACACCAATTTAGAAACATTCCCATGTGTTTAATCTCTTGGAAAAGCTTTCGGTCTAGATCTTAAATATACACTTATATCCAATATGTTTGGTATGTTGCTGCAGAAATGACTGGATTATTATATCGCTTCTTCAGAAACAACATGATGAAATATTCAACATATATAGCAGTTAGATACGTTAGAATATAGGGCACTACTAGCATACCTGGAGGGGTCTCGCTCAGAGCTCTCTTTGTCGTCTTGACAGAATACAATCGACTTCATAAGTTAGTAAGTTAAGATGTTTTTTTTCTCTACATCCCCTATTCATAAAGTATTTTTGCTTTACTTTTTTTTCCTTTCTTATTTTCATGACATGTGTCGGACTGAACACTAGTATCTTAAATAATGTAATTACTTCTTTACTGTGCCTAGCAGCGTTCAACATTTTCTCAAGAAGTTTCTTTCTGCAGATATAATTATAACGAGAATGCGTTGCGGAAAGAAACAGCAAGGTCAGCCTCAGATTTAATGTTAGCAAATACGTGTCATAAAGCTACCACAAAAGTTACCAAACGTTGTTCAAACTAGACATGATCCTCAAACTTCTCAGAATATCATTCGTTATTGAACTTACAATCCATCTATATGCTTAACGCTTTACTCAAAATGCAGTTGGGCTTTATAATACATTAATATATATAATATATATATATATATATATATATATATATATATATATATATATCACAGTTAATGATTTTCAAATTAAATCAAAATAGATCAAAATATTTTGCGAGTACGTCTAATATATATATATATATATTTGTAAAAACATGTTTTCTTCCATTACTAAAATACTCCGTCTTTATTACCAATCAGCTAAATCACATTCATTCACTGTTATACTCTCCAAATGCCGGAAAGCTTTCTACTTGATTAGCTTTTTTCTCCGGGATGTTGGTTTTTAGAACTCCCTGCTCCCTGCTTCTCCAACTGTACCGACATGTAACATGTTTAAACTAATGTGAACAAGCACTTAACTGCACACATCTCAATTTAGGATGATCCTCTAAAATGTAACCCCGATTCTCAGTAGTCCCTTGCGTCTAAAGTGGCAACTTGCCTTGTTTGGGCTGAACTCAGTTAAAAAAAGTAAAAAATAAAAACGTTATATTAATTATAATGATATGGAAGCATTAATACTGGTTATCTACTTAATGAATCAATTTGAACGTTTTTGGCACTTATCCTGTAATTGAATCAAAACAACTAATGCTTATTTCATTTCATGATACATAATAACATTTTGAAATATTGTATATATAGTAATCTGCAAACAATCACACATTGCTTTTGATATATTTAATTAGTATATTTATTTTAAACTGTTTTAAATAAATTAATATTGCGTAATATATATTCATAATTTACATTGTAATATTTTCTCATATGTACACTATAGCTTTTTTTAATAGTAAAACGTCTGATGCATCGAGACATTTACATAAATGCAAACACTGATTTGACCTGATGTTGTATTATCTTTTTATAGAAGTGAATAGTGCAGTATCAACTCTGTTGCTTCAAGACTGTCGTTTCAGGAAATACCTCTTTGTTTTTTATGGGGTTGCAGGTAATCTTCAGAAGTATAACATCCTTTTTTGAGGGAGGGGTAATGTAGTATCTGTCATATGTTCTTGATATCATCTTCTCGGGAACTACCTTCTCCTATTTAGAAGGGGGTATAGTATCTGTTCCGTTACTCTAATTTTATCTTCACGAGCATTCCCTTCTTTTATTATGGGGGGGGGGATTCCCCGGATATTATCTCCTTTAGGGAGGGGGCAGTGCGGACAGAATAGTATAATATATACTATACTGTCCGCACTGCCCCAAAGTAAGTAATACTGGGAGCATTTATGATGAAGAACTAATATAGTTCCTCATCATAACATGCTCCTAGTATTACCTTCTCATTTGGAAAAAAGGTAGTGTGCTATTAGTACTGTTGTCATGATATCTTCACATGTATTTACTCATCTTCTCGGTGTGTTGAGTAGTATTAGTTTTTATACATCCATCTGTCGTTCCCTACTCTTTTTGTGGGCCAGTGTTCTATATGTTCCTTCACTGCAGCATCCTCCCAGAGTAACAAAAATATGCGACCGAGAATATATTTTCTACTTTTCTCATATAAAAGAAAAGACACTTATTATTTATCTATCTAATTTATATACGTATTTATGGTGTTTTACCTACATATTAGGCACATTAGATGGCTACGCCGAAAAAGAAAACTCACGCATTGTCAAGATAGTCATAGAGACGTGAAAAATGTCATGATTGTTTTGATTAGTTAATAATAATTTACGGCTGTTTATTACAATATATATAGCACTTTCTAAAAGCATTACTATATTTTAAAACTAAAGTATAGTTTAGCATGCATTTTGTGCTATTAAATTATAAAATAAAAACATCTTAGGGAAACAAACTTTGATAAATTCACATTTTACTATAATAATATATAGCTTCCTTTAAAATGTCAATGATTTCGCAATTTTGTTCTTCAATTTCTATTTCTACTTCCAAGTCAATTGATAATTCTATCATACGGTCGCGTCAAATAACCAGAATATGTGCACATTACAGAGTTAACGGTATCAAACTGCTTGAACATTGAAATCTAAAACAGTTATCTTTATTTTCTTATTGTTATATTTTTCCAGATATTGGTGTATGCGACTTGCCACCAGCTTTTGTCGATAATCATGATGCATCTACATCGGAATATCAAGAACAGTCGCTTCACCGATCGTAAATAGCGTATAAAACGCACCATGAGATTATTTAAAAGAAATACCAACGCCTCTATGACTAACTAATGACGCAGTATGTTTTGTTAGCTCATCTTTGACGCTTGAGAGATAAACAGGAATACATGAAACACAATTATAAAAACAAATAAAAATACATGTATATATAAAATTGATAAATAAATATAAAATCTAACTCTAATCAGTTTACACGTATAAAATAGTACATGTCATCGAGAAATAGTATCGTATTTAAATGTCTAGCTTGCACATATTTTTTTCTTTCGAATTTCACATATAAAAATAAAATAAAGATATGAAACTGATCTACCGTATTCTTTCTGTTCGATGTATGCATTTCTTTGCACGTTCTGTTATCAGTCGCGTTGGTAGCTCACACAATTGTTAAGCGTCTTAGATAAAGAGAAGCCATGAGAACCAACACGATAACACATTCATAACGAAACGTTTGCATATTGTTATATGAAACCAGTCAACGAAAATTGACCGTGTGTGTTTATATGGGTGTATATGTGCAATGAAAAACGGTCAAAAATATTTTTTGGAGATGGAGAAATATATAATTGATCATCTTGTTTTCAGATATCAAGCCGCTCTTGAAGACAAACGGATTAACATTCCTTCACTTTTGTACGTGTAACTATTTTTCTTTGGTAAAGAGAACCGAAAAACATTTAATCTTTTTATATATTTTCATTGTCTTTGTTTCTTTCTTTATTATATGTAGAACATCATCTCCACTTAATTCTTAATTAATTACCGGCAAATGCCGAAAAGTTAAATTCAAACAAGTCCGAATTTGAGAATGTCTAAATAAATGTTAGTATTTTAGCTTCATCCTGTTTTATAAGATGGATACGTAGCTCTCAATTCGGAAATATTACTCTCATCATATATGAATATAGTAATATAATTTCGCATTGTATACAAATTCAGCAAGAATTACACCTTAAATAAACTTTCATGTTGATATTATTTCATGTATATATAGATATGAAGGTAAAATGCACGATATCTCATGAAAATCAAATGCAGTGAAAGACAAGATGTGTTAACAAAAAAGTCAAAGGAAAACATACTGGAAACAATTATGAAAGAAGACGAAGGAATTTACCGGTTTCATTCGGATCAACGAACGTCTTAAGAAAACGTGAACATTTGAAATTTATTCAATAACGGTAAACACTTAGAAAAAAGAAGAACGTACAGAGAGACGTCATTGGCGCGCGGTTAACTATTTAAAAAGAAAGAATGATGAAATGCGCGTATATAATAGTATCAAATTTCTGCAAAAAATGACGGACAAATATTCTTTTTTTTTTTTCTTATATTTTTGTCTTTGCCGAAGATGAGACATCCTGCCGGATGCCAAATATTCACCGGCTATTTCAAACACTCCAGCATAGAGATCTTTTAAAGATTCTAACCGTATCTTAAAGTGCAATAGTTTGTATTTCTCTTGCACTCGGTTCACTGGGTATACTCGCCAGATAGTTTTCATTAGTCCTGTTGCTCGTATAATTACTGGTATTATGAAGATTTTCCTAAGATTCCAGTTTATTTTCATGTCGTACATAAGACCTTGGTATTTCGTAATAGTTTTCCTTTCAGCTCTGTTTTAATCTGCATCATTTGAGGCACTAGGGTTGCTACTTTCTCCCTTTTGTCCCATATTACGATGTCAGGTTTAACAGCTCCGTTTTCTAGATATGTAGCTGTAGGGATTGCATTGTCATAGTGGATGGTGTATAAAATATTTCCAACTGTTCTTTCTGGTATATACCACCATGACTTGCCGCTACACTGGATATTGTACTTTTTACAAATAGTCAAGTGAAGATATTAAAACACTTCTTTTGTGTCGCATTGTATAATAGCAATCCCCCAGGAGAACCTAACAACTGGATGTCAAGGGGCTCACACTCTGTACTTCTGTGTGGCAGAACCTGCACTTGTTATTGTTGCTGAGACCACTCATCTTTTAAAGGCATTAGTCATCAATCCTTGATTTTGAGCAGTCATTATCATTTTTTGTTGATAATAATGGAGAGATCCTCTTTTGAGCTAGTTTACAGACCATTCCTTTACATAATTCCTGGGGTAATTCACCTAGGAAATACTAAGTACGTTGTTGGTTGGCCCATTCTTTCAATTTTCTTGAATGGAAAATCTTGTTGTATTTCTGGCGGCTTTTGCAAGCTATTAATATGGCAGGATGGTTGTCTGTTTCTGCCGTATTTGTAAGACAGTCCTGTCCATAATGTTTGGCCAGTTTTGTGATAGAGATTGTTCTGCCTGCTTCGGTTTCTTGATGTTGGCATACCATCATATGTTTTGGGTCCTGAGAGCTCATCAGATATTGGGCTGTGCTCACAATAGTGGTTCGATGTTGATGGCCAATTTCTGAGAGACCAATACCCCCTTCTCCCCATGGCAGATACAGCCTGGGTAGACACTGGTTCCTGTACACTACTCTGTAAATTGTCAACATTGTTCTCGTTTTAATGTCAAATCGATTAATGTCCTTTTGTGACAAATCAATAATTCCAAAGCTGTATGTTATCACAAGAATATCTAATTGGTTAATGCCAGTTACTTTGTTTTTGTTTGTTAGCCGTGTTTTACAAAGTTACCAGTGTGCGTAATAATATTCCTAGTAAAGCAAAATTAGACATCAGTCGGTGAATTAAAAAAAATAATACGACAGAAAAGAAAATAACTTCTACAACTGCAAACTAATACAAAACGAATACAATGGCATCAATGTGTAAAAGAGCAAGAAAAAAATAAAACGTATCATTATGAACATTGTGTGAAGTATTTCTTTTAAAATGCATTGCTATGGGCTTTCTTTCTTTCCCTAAACACGTCAAATGGTTTCGTCCTAAACAATTTTACGCACTACGTCTTACATAGATACAAATAAAAATGCACATTAGTCTTCATTATAGAGTTGCGGATAGCGGCTATATATATATATATATATATATATATATATATATATATATATATATATATATATATATATAGTCTAAAGAAGCTTTCAGTCATTTTAAACAAAATAAAAAGGGGAAAATGCAGTTTAAATTCCCAGAGAAATATGTATATATATATATATACATATATATATATATATATATATATATGTATATATATATATATATATACATATATATATATGTATATATATATACATATATATATATGTATATGTATATATATATATATGTATATATATACATATATATAACACTTTACAATTGGAATAAAAGAAACGTTTTAAAACCAATTTAACGGTGGATTGTGTTATCTTCAAACATGAATATATATTAAGAGTAAACAAACATAAGCGCAGCTTACTACACCAATTTATTTTATTACATGTATTTGTTTGCCCATCTGCTTTTTCAGATCGTTACTCTATTAGCAATGAGAAACCAACAACGAGCATATAGCTTGGATTAAATCTAGAATTGTTGGTTCGATTAGACACATTTGAATTCTGAACACCTTAAATGCCATAAACAGATGCTCATTGAGTGTTACAAGTGCTTAAGCTTATGGAAATGATTCTAGTAGCGAAATATTCCTAAAATTATAGTCAAGATAAACGGCTACCGGTTGCTGTATTGTGCATGTTAACCATGTGATAACCGATTTACGTTTGAATATATCACGACTACATCATCCGTTAGACGATTAAATTAATACTAATCGATTTAGAATATGAGATAGGCTAGGTCGAATCTTGTTTGGTGTATTCTAGTAGTTTATGCACTGGTACATTTAGGAAATTACAAAGTGTTCGATTGTTAGCTATTTCTCTGTAAGCCGTTAGTCCAGATACATATGCAAACACGTCACGACATGAGATTTTTGTACATAGCCTGAAGATGACGAACGGTTTATCTAAAAATAAAACACGTCAAATATTGATAATGTCATAGATATTACCAATGTCTCCTGTCGCGCTTCAGTCAACATTTCTCTATTAGGTTGGCTATAAATGCAGCTAACAAAAAACGTACTGCTAATTAAATTAAATTATTTCATAAGAAGCTCTTTCTTCTAAAACATAGTTAAGCTTAATTAATTAATATCTTTGAAATCTTTTATGTCAAATGTTTACGTACATTCGTCTATCAGTAAAACAATAGTTTGTCTTAAGTCAATCATGTACACTCGTTTAGAATACGTGGCGAACGTCATGTGCCAGAACCTAGATAATATAGTAGAACTAGCCTCGTAATTGTCTAGTTTGTAGAATCTAGATGTGATGAAAAAGTACCCGATGGGACTAGAGTATAGATGTGTGCCGATCACGTGTGACTGTCGTGTTTTGCTATCTATACAAGATAGGCGTTATTGTAGTCGACTAAAGGCGCTTTAGCACTCGAAGGGCTAAGATGATTGAACGATAAAGGTAATTATTGAAAGCTGTGTTCTTGGAAAATGGTCCACAACGTGATAAAGATCTAATAGCGTATAAGTTATTACAGTGAATATCGTGTTGTTAGCAATGTGTACTAAGTTATCAAGCACAAGTGGAAGAGAAACTGTTTTATGGAACAACGAGTGAAAATGTTGTATGCAGTCAACAGAGACCATTTTCCCCTTCGTTTGATGTTTCTATTTTACTCGTTCAAATTAGTTATAGTGTTTCGGAATTACATGCTCCGCAACTGATTAATGATGTCGCGAACACAAACTATCATACACACATATGTGTATGTATGTATGTATATACATATATAATGATTTAGTAAATAGGAACATGTGATTGATTACAAACAAACATCTTCATGCATTTAAACTTAACTCGATATGTTGTGCTCGAAAATAATTTATTTGACGCGCTATCTTTTTTAAATCTCACAGCAACTTCTTAAATAAAGTTACTGCTTTTACTATTCTAATAATTTATCAAAGCCGACATATAGATAGTTCTATTTAACACAACAAATGTTAAGTTGTATGCAAACACATTTCATAAGTCCGTATTTGAAACCGTAATCATCTCGTTCATACAGCGTGTTTCTTACTCACGAACCGCTATTATTTTGGTGAACATTGTTCACATGTCATTATTTGGATAATTTGAACACGTCATGTACAAATTATCATGACAGTCATTAAAATGTTTTTTCCACAAATCTAGAATCTGTAGATAAAGTGACTAAACGGAAAACGACATGATAAATGTATGCACCCAACTGGGAATACAAAATGAGCAGACGTTATTGATTTGGAGATATTTGAAACTGTACGAATATATCATTATGAACATACAGACAAATGTTTCATCGAGAAAAGCAGAGCAAATGTTTTAAATACTATGGGACACAGTAATAGAAACAGACAAATCAATTAAAATATGAAAACTAGATATTACAATAGTTGGAAATATTGGAAATATGGGAAATACATGCTTCATATCATATATCCCGGTCTTAGTTTATCACATCCAGGGGCTCATTAAATCAAAACAATTAAATGAATACACATAGCCGACTAGAAGGCCAACAGTGATATTGAATATTAACAAAACTGCCGTAATACAAATAATTATATGAAAACTTCGATACATTGGAATAAAGGGAGGCATTGGCACCGTGCTAATCACGACACTTAAAAAATCCTAAATATTAAGTACGGTCTCAATAGCGAAATTTACCGACTTCTTTTACTGACACTGATCGACCACGGGTACGTTTAAAAAGACTAGAACCTTGTAAAACTAGTTCACCATTTTGATAGAACATATTAAGGCAAATCGAATGGAACGGAGAGTGGGTAGTTATAAAAAGGAAATATTTTAACTTGATACCCCCGACTCATCAAAATGTGATAGCACCGACTTCATTTCTTAAAGTCACCAAGAGTAATGGAAACCTGCTGAGGTGTATACACTAAACTTTCAGAGAAAGTTATTGATGGGGTAATATCGAGTCTAGCTTATATTATTTTTCTAAGAATGTTATCGAAGTTGTCTCAGTTCCCATCTCGTTGTATTTTGTTCGAAGTATATATTATTTGTACTTTCCAGTATACAGTTGTATAGTTCCTGAGTCCTGTCTATTTTAACTTTTATGTGATTCGTGCTAGTTGCAGCATTTTGTAGGGGCTGTCTTTAACTATTTCATTTTCCTAGTCAATGCATTTTCAGTAGCCCTATCTATATTTGTGTACATGAATTGCGAATATTTTACGTTCTTGTAAATTGTTTATGTAGTGGCTTCTCTTACAAGTTTTTTTTGTGAATTACAATTGTGAGTTCTTTCGGTGACAATCATGAGTATCTGTATTTACGTCTATATTAGTAAAGCCATCGCATCGCACACATAGACTTGACAGATTATCGGGAATCCCACTTTGCATTTATTTCTCTTTTACAGTGGGTCAGCCATATCATAAGTGTACTAGTGGTTTGATCTAGGCACTTCAGTTCTTCGTTTGGGAGGTGACGGTGGTTAAGTGGATACTGACACTGACTCAAGACCTGGGTGTTCAAAATTCGAATCCAGTCAGTTCCACAGTATCAATGTCACTTAGGGGTGTTGGCACCCTTTTCCTGGTCTTTCCCGTAAGTACCCGATGTCTTTCCAGACAACTAGAAAAACATCGAGGAAACTAATGCCAACGCCAGAATCATCTGATTCACACGAGAGACGAAGGTGTTCATTTTTCTTACAAGAGATACTGTCCAATTATTTCTATAAAATTTATTCTATATAATTAATTTTCAAAGTTAATTTTTGTTGTTTCATATAATTTTAATAATCTCTTCAATATTTGTTCATGTATGCTATAGGTATGCTATAACAATGTCAATATATGTATTCGTATCCTGTTCGCCTGTCTGTTGGGACGTTCTTCAGATTCCTATTAGTGCAAACTTTGGCATTCCTAATAATAATCTATATATCCTGGCTAAAGATTATTGTGTCTAGATCATGTTGTACAAATAGACGTATAGAATCTATGCTGTGTTTATTTTGTGTCTGCAAATATATTATAGAACATTCTAGCTCCATATGTGTTCAAGTGATAATATGAATACAATACAAACTAGTAGAAGAAAAGGAATATCTTTGCAATATTCCTCGCTGTTTTCTTAACTCTGTCAGGTGTTGTTTTCCAGCTTTCAATTCCAGTCTCTCTGTTATTGTTTTCTGCATAAAGTTGATGATTTTCGCAGATATTTTGTATATCCTTCAGCATTCAATTGTCAATGTACGGCAGATTGTACCATATGCTTTTCGTATTCGATCCATGACATGGAAATGTTTCTTTTGTGTTTATACTTCGTTATGTATGACAGGTTATTCGTACTTTGTGTCGCTTTTTAGCATATATTCTCTTCCTCCGGGAGTAAACCACGGTTAAATAGCGAGCGGCAGATATAATCGCTAGATGTACTTTTAAGGTTTCGCACATGGTTAGTAAAGAGAGTATTGGTCTGTTGGTATTTAGTATGATTTTTTCTTACTAATATCGTTCTCCATTTAGTCATTTACTTCAGTTGGTCCGTTTCACATATACCTCTTATTGGGTATGCTTGCTTTTTTTTGCTGCAGCCTTGTGAATTTCTGATGAACGGATCATTGTGTTTCGTTTTGGCCAGTTGCTTTCCAGTTTGGCATTTTTCTTAAACTTAGTTTTTGTTTTAGACTATTAATTTCAGTTTCTGTTCTCACTTCAATTTCCTAAAGCTCTTTCTTGATGTGTGCAACCAATCAACCTTCTTATTGGGGTCTTGTTCTTTTCTCCATAGATTGTACTAAAACTGTTGTTACTAGTAAGTAGGTTGCGCTGGTCTTGCAGTTCTGTCGTTTACATTAAGGTAAAACTGTGTTTTATTGTTTTGAATGTCCTGTTTTGTTATTCCGACTTATATTCGTATACGTATATTCTCCCTCTACCTTTCTCCTATGTGTATGTTTTGGTTAATTAGCCGTTCTTCTTTATCAGCTGTATATTTCTTCTCCCATCGTTAGTTGATCATTTAACCCTTATTCTTACGTTTCTGCTTCTTTTTTCTAGTCTATTGATTTGGCATTCAAATCTAATTTCTTATTGTGGGGTTGTCCTATCTATTTCTGCTTGCAGTTTTAGCCGCATGATTACAAATTTAATATGTTTGTCATATGATCTAGATTGCCGCTTTGCGTGGTGTTACTTTTTACCATGTTTTGTTCATTACTGATTTATTTTCATTTGAAATCTATTTATGTCGGGGGGTTGTAATTGTTTTTCTGTTTTTTTTTGTTTTTGTTTTTATCTCATGTGCTTACCTTTATTTGGTGTGTGGTAGTCTTGCATATTACATGATATGTGTCAACAGTTGTAAGTTGCCAACCAAGACCACTCGCCGATCATTACGCTCGGATCTATATTGACATCCTTACGACTTTTATGGTTTACATTTTTCATTGGTTAAATTTTCCCAGAGTCGGTTGGTCATCTCGTAACACCAGACCCATACTGTAACAGAGAGGATGTTTATATTTTACATCGGTGAAATAACACTCATCCTGTATAAATAATTTAAGTAAGAGGTAAATGAGTCAAAGGCTAAGAGTAGAGGACACAAGTAGAACTAGGATAATAAACATCACAAAATACACTAAAGATATCTGTAATATTGAATAGTAGTGATAGTTTAATGTATCTTAGCATTTTTCAGGGTGTAAGTGGCATTTTATTTTGCGTTCCCTTTGTGGAAAGATGTTAATAATTCAATTAGTATGAAGGTATTTTGGGAGGCATATTTTATCATAGCGTAATCGTATACGTCAATATTAAAATTAAGTAGAAGATGACACGAAAGAAAAAAAAAACCAAAAACCTAGAGTACATAGATGTTTGAAAAGATATTAACATTTATATGAACATTTTGCAGGCTGCATCATTGACCGGTTGGGCATCGAGAAACATGTAGTATCTGTTCTGATAACACAGGTCATCATTTTTGTCCTTTTAGACTAGGACAGGTTTTCTCTGTTCTCCCAATAGTAAGTACTTTACTTTAAGAGATGGGTACACCCCACAGAAAACATATCTCGTTTTTAAATCTGCCCTCGTGAGGAGGCAACTAAATAGGGACGAGCATTTCTCTTATGGTGTTTTCAGAAGACCTGAAACAAACTTCTTCCTAATATCTGAGAGAAAAGTGTTAATATGTAGATGTTTTTTTTTCTTTTTTCTTCGTATCACTTTATTAAAACATTAATATGCTTATAAAATTAAGACAAGCCACATAAAAATCATAAAGATATTTTTAAAACTTTTCCATGTGTAATAATTGTTGGCAAAGGATTGAACATTGTTCCACGCCTCATTTACTAATAATGAAAAAGAAAGTTCTTTATCAGAGAAACATGATTTTGCAAGAATAATTCTGACATTTAAACGCAGACAGATGTGTTTTTTCTTGTTTTGATTAACATAACAATTTCCAAACCAAAGTTTTTTGTTCAAATTCGTTTGCATTCATTAACAAAATAATTTGTATTGTTTTATTTTTTTTATTTTTTAAATTGTTATTGTAAAACGTAAAAAAACATTTCTGAATTTCAATTCTTTACCTTTTTTTTGGAGAAGTAAAATTTGAAAATTTTTTCCGCATATGAAATTGCGAAGCTTATATTATTTGTTCTGTGAATGTTGTATTTTAAAATCACGTTCTCTATAGCATGGACAGCGACATGTCAGTATTATGTTGGTGCACTTATATTGCATAATGCTCCTTAAAAGATTTGCCCACATTTTGAATTTTAGTATACCTACTGCGGAGGAAGATTAAAACTTTATTTAATCACAGATATATGTCTTAATATTTTATATGTCATATTTTAAGTGTTTACATTTAAAATGTTATTAAATTCTAAAATATGTGTAAAATTCTAAGGGATTTATAATAATTATGAGTAGTAGATGCATATAATTACTGTTTACCCATGAAACAAAGACTTTTCAGGCTATATTTAGTTAAATTTCGAGCAATATTTTTGAATTATTAAATTGTATTTTATTTTGAGCAGTATAGTAAGTAGTAGTAGTAGTAGTTATAATAATATGCATTTAATCATGCGCGCACACACGGCATACATTATTTAGTAGAAAGTCTGATCGACACATTTTATGTGCTTAGTGTTTCTCATTTGTAGAACTTTTAAATAAGTTTACTGCACATCAACGTTTTATGTTATTAAGGAAATGTAAACGAGTCATGGTATTCGATTAATTCAACACTTATTATATTTTGTATCAATCGATCAGAGAAAATTGATGGTATATATATTTCTTAAATAACTAGTGAATACAAGATTACTGTACAATGTTATAGTCCCCGGTGGTATCCATTGAACCAATTCAACACCCATACATAATACGATAAATAGTTGTAGTTGTAGTAGCAAAGGTCGATATAGTAGTACTAGTAGTAGTAGTAGTAGTACGATTATTTTGATCTTCTATATAAAATGTAAGGATAGTCAATGCAAAATGGATAAATATATACAAATACTGTTTTTAACGTTTTAAAACGTTATTACGATTTGTAACATCCAAAAATAATAACGTGCTATGATGATAAATTATATATCAAATATCGTAGCGTACAAATGGTCGGGAATCGTATTGCATGTTGTAATCTAACGAATCATTTTTATATAAAGTTAGGTATGTGTATATGTTTATATTTCTAGGATATACGCCTGAAATAATGAACCGACCATTATAAATTGTGAAGCACAGCTGCTACGTGCAACGGTTAGGAATGTGAGATATGTTTAGTTTAATTCAGTTAACAAATAGGGCAAACAGAGAATTAACGCCCTTCGTGAAAACTCAGGTACTTTCGATGTTTGTGAAATTTTAGCAAAATATATTATACATCATTTAATAAATATTTAAAAAATATCTGTTTCTATGGAATATTTTAAAAAGGGTTTAGTACGCAAAACATTTGCGCAAACCCGCATTTAAAAATTAAAATATTTCAGATTTGCAAAGTTCTTTTCTTTCGTCAGTGGACACTAATTATACGATATTCCATAAGTTTTACGGCAGTGTTTACACCGGTTGAGTAAAGTCTTTATTTTTTATATTTTCTGAAATCAGAATCATGTAGATTCGAGACACAAGGTTATTTCCATTATACATTAAATGTAATGTTCGTAAGCGGGCATACGAGTATGGTCCATCATTTCTGTTCGGGAAATTAAATTTATCCGTCAGGGTACGTGTAATATTCGACTATATATATATATATATATATATATATATATATATATATGTATATAATTTTAAAGTAAATATTAATTATTTTATCTGCATACACTGATGTTTTATTATTACACAATCTACAGTGTAGGGATATATATGTATATATATATATATTTATATATATATATATATATATATATATATATTTCATGATTTTGGGGGAGTACAAAATGTTATTATCGCAAGCATGAAGGGAAGACGAATTCTATCGTTCATGATTTAAAGTTAATCAAGAAAAAAATTGTTGCACGGTATGTTGCAATTTTACAGGAGCACAGTCGTAATAAGCTAATGCTTCAGCTTAATAATAAGTTGCAGCATTTAATATACAAAAGATGTAGTTGCTCTACTAACTCAGATGCAGGTGAGAACGTCCTTAATCAATCTTCTTAAAAGTTGTCTCCTGCTGAACTTTTAATATTAGATCACGGTTTAGAATTCTGTCTTCCGCCATCTGGTGTTGGGCGTGAGAAGGTATTTTCAGAATTTGAAATCCTCAATTCTCAAGCAGTGAGACTTACACCAGTTTTTGATACCAAAGTAAGGGACCTAAAGGCTAAATTGAAGAACTTTGCACACTGCTATGCGAGTACACCAGTGTCCCACTCAGAGTTTAAATGGCGCAAAGAACAGTTTGCCGTCATTGAAACTCTACGACAAAATAAGCCCTTGGTAATAACCAGACTGGATAAAGGTTCAGGGGTTGTTGTACTAAACCATCAAGACTACGTCGACAAAATAATGTTGATATTAAACGACACGGAGAAATTTGTCAAATTCGGCCCTGTCGGCACTCATGATGCAACAACTTCATTAGAAACTAAATTCCAGAAACAACTGGTAAAATGGGTTAAAAGCAGTGTACTTTTTTCCGATGTAGCCAGTGAGATCAGACCCTCGGGCTCTATCCGCCCACGTTTATATGGATCATGCAAAACTCACAAAGCGGATACCCCATTTAGGCCCATTCCATCTATGGTAGGGTCATCTATGCAGAAGGTTGCAAAATGGACCTTCAACATTTTACAGCCAGTATTGAAGTACTATAGTAAATATTGTCTAAAACATTCATCTCATTTTGCAAAGTAGATTCAAGATTCTAAGGTTGCTAATCAATGTATGTGTTCCTACGATATAAGCAACTTATTTATATGTGTCCCTATTTTGGAAACTATCGATATATGTGCCTATTTTTTATATCGTAGCCATGTATCGTCTCCTTCCATTCCTGAAAGCATATTCGTGCAGTTGATGAAATTTGCCACTACATCTGTTGAAGTTAGTTTTAACGATGTAATGTATAGGCAAATAGACGGCGTATCTATGGGCTCAGTCCTAGGACCGACTATGGCGAATATTTTTGTGGGTTTTTGTTAGAAGGTTTTATTATCTGGACCAACTAAACGTTAGTCTACTTTCGATATGTAGACGATACATTTTGTTTTTTTAATAATAAAAGGAGGCAAATACATTCTTCTCCATACTCAATAAAATACATCCCGCATTAAAACATACTTATAAAGTAGAGCGTAATTCCACTTTAGCTTTCCTCGATGTATTGGTAACAAAAATCCCATCGAGTGTCCTTACATCAATGTACCGTAAACCTACGTTTACAGGATAATATACTCGTTGGGATTCATTTTGTCCTAAGAAACAAAAGGTAATATTGATTTGGACATTAACACACTGAGCCTTTATGATTTGTTCAATCAAAATTTGACGAAGAAATTAATACTATAACTAATACTTTGTCCAATAACAACTATCCTCTTGATGTGATAAGTGAGTCACCCAAAGGAAAATAAATACTTTTTCCGAAATGATGTATAATTTACATTCGGTTTCCTTGGTTAGGCACAGTAAGTGAGAAATTCGCCAAGCAAATCAACTCAGCAGTTGAAAATTACTATTTTTCTTCGAATGTGCGTGTTGTGTTTTCTGCAAAACCTTTATTGGCGTTGTCTTGTAAAAACGTTTTACCCCCCCCCCCGCCACCATAAAATTAATATAATTTATTATTTTAAATTTAGTTGCAGTGCTAACTACGTCGGTAGGACGACGTTAAGATTGAATAGTAGAGTCAAACAGCAAATTCCGAGTAAGATCAGGAATGGAACCTTCCCGTCAACGGACGTTCAAAATAACACATACCGGTCTTCCTTAAAACCCCGTCGTGCGCTAGGAATTTTAGCATGGACTCCTTCACCATTCTCAGTCATGCTCACTCATTATACAATCTAAAAATCTTTGAGACGATCCACGTTCGTCTTAAACGTCTCTCTCTTTGTACGCAAAGGGAATGTCTATTGGGACTAGATGTGATCAGTCTCTAAGATTGTACATATAACATAACATGATTTTATTTTCTGTACTCTCTCTGTTCACCCCATTTTTAAAAAATCCCTCGTTTTTTGTAAATCCCTCCATACAGCCTTTGTCAAGAGAGGGCGAACGCCTTTTTTTCTTGATTAACTTTTAATCATGAACGATAGAATTCGTGTTCTCTTCATGCTTTCGATAATATATATATATATATATATATATATATATATGTATATATATATATATATATATATATGTATATATATATGTGTGTGTGTGTGTGTGTATACAGTCACTGTACGAACATGCACAATTCAATATACAGCTAATGGTACATGATAACGCGATTCTGATTTTTATGATATTTATTCACATTCTAACAATATATTTAATATGAGTTTAATTCCGATAACTTAAACATTTTGGGGGATTGCTTCGTGAAAACATGTCTTAAATATGAAATACATTTAATGACGTCACATATGAATAAGTTAGAGAAGACATATATATTCTTATTAGAGCTGTACTCTGAAGAGAAACGTGGTGAATAAGGGTTTATGTTGTTTTATGTTTAAAACTTATCTATGCATTGTTATTCCCTTACCATATTTCGTTTTTTCTTCGAAGAAGTATAAGTGGTACAGTTTTAAAATTTTAAAATTTCGGTTTTATTAAAACAAGTAAACAATTTATTTTGAAATAACTAGAGTAGTAAAACATTTTAATTTGTTTATGAAATAAAAAGTTATATTGTGTGATAGCAAATAATTCATGTGGGTCAAAATAACATCTCTTTTTATGTCTAATTCATCGCATAATAGTGTTAAATCAGGGGAAAACATACAAGAGGACATACCATTGACTCGAGGTGAACAAAAGCAAACAAGACCAGCACTGATGATTGGGGTGTGTGATACATTTGTCAAAATGTTTACCATGTCATGATTGAATTCACTACAAGGAATATAAGAACTGCAAAAAAATCCGACGTAGGCTTTTTCTACTGATAAATAAGATGTGGCCAACAAAACTTGTTGCTGAGTGGGGATGTCTTGTAGAATGCTTATAAATACCAAAAGAGAAACGGGCTACAGAGCTAGGACAATTGTGCCCTATATTCCCAATAAACTTTGATGAAAATATTATGTTGTAGAGTTGTGTCAATTGAGTCATGAAGTACTTTAATATCAATGGCTTGATCAATGAGTCAGTTTAAAAAGTAGATATACCAGGAATGTATCGTACAACTGCAGAGTATAAGATAATACATAAGGGAAAAGAGGGCGCAGTAATAGTAGTGCTCAATTTTGCTTAGCAATATGCCTCAGTTCCACCTCAGATGATTGGGAATACTATAGAGTTAATTTAGCTTCCGAAACACTTTCGTGCATGGGCTTTACCACATGTAACATAACAGACTGGAAAATGATGGATGGGGGAATAGGGCAAGATTTATAATATCAGTATATCATTCGTACGTGTGATGGACATGATGTTAAGATCGACAAATCACAAGAATACACTTGCTCAGACCCCACGGAGGGCACTCATGGGCGATGTTGCTGTAAAGTTGAAGAGCACTGAAGGATAAGTACAAGTGTTGGACTAACTTGAAAAGTGTACTCTATAAGAAGATAAACAAACAAATATATGATTCAAGCTATCTGATAGTAAAAGAGAAACCAGCTAAACGCTTGGAAAAGTGGTACGGATACATAATAAGTGAAAAGAAGCCAAGGACATTGAAATACAACACCATATGAGAGAGGGAATGTATGTGATAGATTAGGGAGAGTAACTTCGGAAGTACAAATGTAGGTGTTTGCAGTTCTGTCTGTATCTCCGAATAATGTGGCCTTCGCAGATGTATAAAGTATCATTGAAACGGGTAGAACAAATAGAACCAGAGTGTGGAGTACAGCTACGAAACTACTTGTGACTACACATAATTTTGAACAATATTTGTGAGTGAGGGACAGCTAAGACTTCCTATTGCACGTTCACGAGTACTGTGTGTAAAGATTAAAGAACAACTACAATACTCCATTTCTGTAATAACTAACAGATTTAAGACGATCTATTTGAAGTAATAATTGGGAAGAGATGGATCACGAAAAGAGCGACTCAGACATGTATAAACAGCTTAGATCACACATATACCGTAGGTACTCTACATGAAAAAAAACGGGCATGATATTCTGAATTGTACACTATTCTGCATGAGTAAACAAAGACTGGGAATAGATTGTGTGTGATTTAAGATATAGAACCCAGAACAGGGAATATGATATCTACATATGGTACAGTGTAGTTAACAAGTACTGTTGCTTGCTAGGAAGAGTGTGTTATTTACCGGAAGATCGGCTGGGAAGAGACATGAGCTTGGGAGATGACAGACTCTTCGTTCCTGATATAATACAATGCAATAACGTCCATAGTACATTTTTTCAATATAGAGTAGACTATGATGACAGATACAGATGTGTCAAAATATAAATATCCAGACATATATTGCCAAACTGTATATTGGTTCTATGTTGGTAGAAGTATTAGCATCACCAAGTTAAAAAATAATGAAAAAGCTACTATATCGGAAAGTAGTGATAGTTAATGAGGAAGATCAATCAAAAAAAGAAAAAGGTTATGAAGACGAACTTCACAGAGCTGGAACAACATGCACGGTGAAAAGTAATTCAAGAATATAGTAAACAGCGAGAGACGACTGGACCGCCACAAGCTCGAACTATACACGCGAGATCCTCCCCAAGACGGCTGTGAGCGTGACCTCTTAACAGCAACTGAAGTAGTTTCACAGCGTACATAGGTCTGTGACAAAACTCCCACAAAGAACATGCTTCAACACACCGAGGACGACGACAAAGCAGTGTCTCTCAATGAGGATATCGCTTCCCCGAGCATCATGGAACTAGGAGCTGAGAGGGGCATACACAACAATTAGATCGCTCTAATACCGTCTAGATCTACCTCATGCTACCTCCCACAGACAGGAAAAGCCAGGGGGGGGCTTTTGACTCCAGTACCTAACACGACGGAGCATCCCTGGACGAAGTGCTAATGAGTGGACCCGACCTAAACAACACTTAAGTCGGAGTTCTCACCCGTTTCCTTAAAGAAATCACCTCTGTTACCACGAACACCGAACGCACGTTATATCGTTTCCCCGCGAGAGACAAACACAGGAACTGTCTTATATGTCTTTGGTTCTTCGATTATGACTCCACTATAGTGATTGCCACAATAGTTTACATCAAATTTACCGACAACGAAGCAAATTGTCAAATCAACTTCATACTAGGAAAACCGAAACTTACCCCACGACCCAAACATTCCGTCACCAGACGTGAGCTTTGTGCTGCTCTCCTGGCAAGCAAACCAATCCATTCTGAGGTTTACTTAACTACCTTGTACACGGACAGTTATGTAGTCTAAGTGTACATCAAGATCGAAACTAGACGTGTCTACATGTACCTCAACAATCGTGTGTTGCGTATACGTAGAATATTCCATCCGAAACAGTTTAAATGCATACACACTGATCATAACCATGCTCACCTTGGCACTCGCTCTGTACCTGCATCCCATCCCCAGATATCCAATTGGCTTAACGGTCCTGTATTCCTCTTATCAGGATGCGAGGGTCACCTAGAGACAGTCAGTTACGACTTGACCAACCTCAGCACAGACACGGAGGTCTGTCTGCAGGTGTCTATATTAACCACATCTTCTTCGAACATGTCGCTTGGCTCCCTACATATTGCGAAGCTCTTCACTTAGGCGTCAATATCCAACGCCTTACCCAACTTCATACATATCGCCGACACTTTTCGATATGTTCAAGCAACCGAAGCTGCTCTTCCACCCGGATCTCCCTACGAATTTCTTTATTTTTCTAAATCATCTTCATAACTTGCTACAAATATTTGTCTTTTCAACACACCTTTAAATTCTCGGCAGTCATTTAACTTATCTTGACAAGTACACCACTGCAAAAAAAAATTATTCACGAAGAACTTAGGCAACAACATAAAACGGAAATTTCAAAATATGTGGCAAGACTAAAATCTGTTATTAAGAGACTTGTGACGAAACAAACAACTCATACAATATTAATGGTATCTACTAAATGAAATATTGTGGATGAAGGCTCACCTAGTAAATCAAGCGTCTCTAAGATTACATCTGATACGTCTTCACCTCAGGCGACATTTTTTGTTCGGTAAAATACAAACGCCACTTTAAAAAACGACCTACCAGTCAGGTGAGTCTTATCAAAGACGACGGCAACTACGAACACAGCTAAAGACGATAGGACCCAGAGTATTCTTGAGAGGACTGAACAGTATTGTACATTCGCTGGTGTGGACAGATCACTGCTCGAACCACCACCCAAACTAAAGGTTAATCCTGCCAATAACCATCAAGATAAACAGGAACAAAGACACTCAATCCTTAAAGAGAATGCATCTCCAGCCATCACGGCAATAGCTGTCAAGAAACTATTCAACTCCGAAGTCATTAAATAACATAATACGGTTCGCCGTCACACAATATATTCAACAACACCAAAGCGAAAAAACGACACCAGAACCTCTGGTCCAGCTCGCTTCCCAGCTCACTCTACGCAGCACCTGCTCCAGCTTACCTCTCCCGTTCGTTCAAGCAGTTCCTGTTCCTATTCCTTCCAGTGATTCCTGCTTTAGCCTGTATCCCCTGCTCACTCCAGCAGCGCCTATTCATATTCCTTCCAGTGACTCCTGTCATTGAATCCTTTCAGCGGCCCCTGTCCTGGCATACTTACAGCGATCATGTACTTGCACTTTTCAGCTTCTCATCCCTCTTCCAGCGGTTTTCATCTCCTTTTTGCAGCGACTCATCAGGCATTTTTTGTGTCAAGGGCTAGTGCAATTTCATGGGGTCGAGGACGCAAGGTGAGGAGTGTTCTGTCTTGCCTAGAATAGGTTGCTTAGATTTATCTCCCTTTCTCGTCCCTCTATCTTGTAAGGGATTGTTTCGCCTCCATACCGGGCGAGCAGCTTTCCCGTGTTCGGCCCCCTATCTCCTAGCTGCTTAGTTACGGACCTTCATGATGGAATTTCTATCCACTTAAATATCCAGATATTTTAGGCATCTCCGGTAAGAAACGATTCCTTTTTTCTCCTTCAAAATAGGATTAAATTGCATGAATATCATTTTCGTGGTATATTTCTTTCATCTTAGCGAACTTTATTCACTATATCTTACCACGTGTATATCTTAATTTTAACTGCTCGTTATTTACGTATCTCTCCTCTCTCGTATCATCTTAATGCTCCTAATATTTTTATTCTGCAATCGATTAACCCACAAAGTCCTTTTTTAGTTAGTAAACTCCTCGTCTCCTATCTCGTCGTCATTTTTGTATTCACATTTTGCTGAGACAATGTTTTTTTTAATTTCCTTTCAGTTTTTACCTTTATCGAGGAATGATAAAACCTGGATTTACACTGGATTTACTATGCCTAATGGTCTAGTTTGTCGATAAGAGTTTTGGATAGCTGTCTGACGGTTAAAAGCAGCACTAAGGCATATATATATATATATATATATATATATATATATATATATATATTTACCAACTAGACAGATCACACATATCTTTTTACACGCACATTCTCACTCTCCATTACTTAATATTTTTACAAATCTTCAATTTTGCTTTTCCACTGCCAACTTATCTATCTATATAATTCCTCTGATGATAACATTTTAATCTTTGAAAAGTCTTGGCTTAAGGGAAGAATAATAAACATGTTTTTCAATCAAGTACACCTTGCACTGACCAATCGAAGTTGAAATAAATTCGTGATCTGTACATGTGTATCCATCTTCTTTCATCATATATATATATATATATATATATATATATATATATATGTATATATATATGTATATATATATATATATATATATATAAGATTAAACGTATACTTTTAGAGAAATTAACCTTTAGTGAAATGGCTTTTGCTCAATAGACATGATAGAGCAACTATAAAGACAAATGAAGGAAGAGAGATAAAGATCTGCGGATGACAAATCTCTTTCATCTTCGATTGTTCAATGCATGCGCTACTCGATTACAAAACACATGTTTATTTTTCTTTCTGTAAGCTAGGCTTTTCAAATGTTAAAATTTTGCTATCAGAAGAATTACATAGATAAGTTGGCAGGGGAATAGCCAACATCTAAAATTCAAAACATTTAAGAAGCAATATAAAGTAATGAAAAATAGGAGTGTGTGTATAAAAAGGGTATAAAAATATAGAATATGTCCTGTTAGCGAATTTCCATTTACAAAGAGCCCGGTGACGAAATATTTAAAGATGAAAAAGGGATTTCGTGGAGACTACGTTAAAATGTAGTAAATCAAATAGAATTGTGTTCAGTTGAACCGTAGATAAAACGGATTTAATGGGATGTTTTGATAATCCTTTTTATACACACACTTTTACTTTCCATTACTTTATATTGTTTCTTAAATGTTTCAAATTTTTAATTTTGGCTATTCCCATGCACACTCATCCATCTATATAATTATTCTGATGGTAATATTTTAATCTTTGAAAAGCCTGGCTTAGGGAAATAAGAATAAACATGTGTTTTAATCAATTACACCTTGCATTGAACAATCGAAGATGAAAGAGATTTTCCATCCACACATCTTTATCTCTCTTTCTTCATATATATATATATATATATATATATATATATATATATATATATATATATATATATATATACACAAATACGTAAAAGTGACAATTTGATCCAAGCGAAGAAAACCGGACGTGCTAGTTTTCAAGAAAGAAGAAACAATAGCATCACTGCCGCAATAGATCACCTGTTGTATATAAAGAAAATACTAAAACAATGTATGGAGTTTGTCAGATGCATTAAACGAATATAGGACCTAAACAAAGTAAGCGTAATATGAACAACAGAGGAGAATACGGAAGAGTTCCGAAAATCTTCTAAAATAGAACGGAGAAATTGAAATATAATGGAAGATTTTTTACACACAAAACACAAAACTGATGAACAAAGCTGAAATAATAAAAAAGTGTTAGCACAATCTCATATAATTTGTTGGTGCCGACCAATCACAGAAAAACATAAATAGAAATGCAACATGTAAACAAAACTTGAAACATCACAAAATTAAGCCAAACCAAGGGAACTAAAACAGCCGGTACAGCTATAATAATTAAAAATAACACACAACAAAACATAATCTGACACTCCCCTCATAATAACAGGATCAATATCGGCTGATGCCACAGAAGATTGTCATGAAAGCTCAGGAATGATGGAAGGATTGAAGAGAGTGAAAACCATACATGAGAAAAGCAGGGGAGTACGGTAATCCCGAGGGGACTTATTGCAATACAAATTCCACAGAAAACCAAAAGAGATTATTGAAGAGAAATAAAAGTTAAACCGCTTTGGCTAGAACGAAACATTATTTGCAAGAGTTATCGAAAATCACAATTTTCTGAAAATTTCGGGATGTTTGTTTTCACCCAGATCCCAGTAAACACAACCTCCTGATGTCAGTTTTGTAATTATCAGTAATGAATCATAGTGAAATAATAATAATAATAATAATAATAATAATAATAATAATAATAATTATAATAATAATAATAATAATGATAGTAATATTTACAGACAAATAACATAGATACGGACAGTCGACACAACTTACCGAAAACTTCTCTTTGAGGTACACAATTTAAGCCCGAAAACGATGAGAGAGACGAATAAAATCCAAAAGTAAATGGAAATCAGAACACAGAATATAATTAAGCCCTGAATCGACTACAAAAATTATAAATCATCACAAACCCAACATGGATGATTGAATAGTTATAAATTTTCAAAACGCCAGTAGTTTTAAATACTTTCATAAAAGAAAATAATGGAGGCATCGTGAGTATTTTTAGCAACATACGGAGAGGCATCTTTCAAGCAATTTCCAATATACACTACGTTAAATGTCCCTCACAAACATACACATACTATTCAATACTGAATTTAAAGTTATAGTTTAGAATTTATAGTACGTAGAATGTCGGCATTTTTTTAGTACACTCTGCTTATTGTTACAATCAACTCATAAACTTCAATTTGTGAACATCTACTCGCTTCAATCGTTACATTTGTTCTCTTGTGTTTCTGTTCCGATCTTCTCTCGATCGGTGGCGTACATCTTACATTTGTTTTCGACACATTCCTGAATCAGCATACATAAAAAATGAAAACCAAAACAGATGTTTACAATTAAAAATTTACTCGACATTATCAGAATAATCACAGTCGCATTCCAAACGCGACGTCTTCACAAACGCTCGATCTACACGATGCTACAATCTATCATTTATATTGACGATCCTGCTTTTCAGATCACCCTGGGGTTAAAAGGTTAGACGAGTATTTTGGAATGGAAAAATGCGCTCTATTCGAAATGAAGATGGGAACATTTCAAACAATGTAATACATGAAATAGGACATCGACGGGGGATGAAGTCGAACTGCAATTACTTGGGAATTCTGAAAAAGTGTCATATCAAATAAACGATGAAAGAGATAATTAAATGTGGTTACCGAAGAAACACATGAGAGATCATTGAACCTAAAACATGTGATATCAAATAAGAAAACGTGATTAGGTAGTATTCCAGGTAAGAATTTTTTAATGGAAACTGCTCCAGAAAATGCACGATTCACTTTATGTAAAGAGCTAAATACCTACTTCAAGGTCAAAAACTATCAAACGATAAGTGTTAAGTGGATGGATTCACACCCTAAAACAGCAGTTATTCCCCCTTTGTCAGAAACATCGCTCGTGGAATGTAATGACTAAGATTTCCTGGAATAGTCATGAACTGAACAAAATGAATCCGGAGCTTGGAAAGTAAAGTCCCTGCAGAATTCACTTCTACACCCATATAATGGTATTGGTCGATTCTATATATACATATAAAGGAGGAAGTACAAGTATTCGAACGTGTGCAATAAAATAGCTACGGTAACTAGTAAGGTGAAATAAAGAACGTCTAATTACTCGGGCAGAAGCGATACGGGAAACAAAAAAGACGTGGTGTATCACTACACGTTGCAGCAGTACTCTGTTCTATGATGGACAAGGGCTTAGACAGGTAGAGCATTGTATCAGATGTACATGTTGGAGCGATAGACTGATCATACCATTTTTAGAAAACGAAAATTATAAAATGACTCAAGCAGGGAAAGTAAATTAATCTTGACAAGCATAGCGGGTAAGATAATATTAAAGGTGCAAAAAAACTGTTCGAGCAACGAGAGAGAACATCTATTAAAAACTGCGAAAAACATGTCAGGGGGATGAAAAAAAATCAAGAAAACAACGGGCACACCAATAATATCACAAAAGCACTATAGAATATCAAAACTATCTGTAAAAAGATTTGAAATAACTGCAATAGAAATTATGCACAGGTAAAACAAACTCACATGTGACATCGACTTTCCACATATAATTTGAAAAGAGTAGACACAACTGGTAATGTAGAAGGCATATACACGGCTGACTCAGACAAAACTGTAACTTGCTCTGTAGATTTGTAGACAAAATAGAATAATCTCATATCCGCAAGAATCGCAAAGGAGCCGGCAAGTGTTTGGATCACAGAATCACTTAGTATGTGTTACACTATGTCCCTATCCCCACTCTCTCCTCCTCCCCCTCTGTATATATATATATATGTCTATATATATATATATATATATATATATGTATTATTCATGTAAAAGGAAAAACTGTTTACAAAATATGTATGCTATTGTTGCGTTCGAGGACAAAGATTCTAACATTTGTGCAAGAAGCAAAGGTTATTTACGGTTATAAATCGTTGGGCTTGTTTCAAATTAAAATAGACTTATTCTCTACAGAAAATGGGTTCTGAATGAAAACCTGTCTTTATTGCCTTCTTATTTCACTATCTGCAAATGTTATCCAGCACATAGGCTACGTAAGATCCGCCGCAACTCTACTTTTTCCAATAAAAACACACATACGTAGATGGCGATCTCCGTTCCAGCTGAGACGAGACGGCGCCTGAGATGCGATCGCGGCCGGACAAAATATCATTTTGTTTTCTCCATGAAGCAAACGTGACTTTATTGAATCGACGGTTTCATTCCGATTTCCGGTGGGTCAGGGGGAGGTCAGCAGAGGATAGAGTCGCCATTTCGCGGATGATCAATAGGCCAGAACAAATCTTCTGCACGGGGTATCGAGAGCAGAAAAAGGGAAATTTGCCAACCGGTATAATCATCTGGCCTCATAAATCCCTTGTCCACAATTTTATTCTGGCGTATTTTATGGCAGGGATTTGCCAAATTGCCAAACTATCGATAATGCATCTCTCAAATCTTTTATCATTAATTTGAACGGTTTGATAAGTAAGCAATTTCCAAAATCCCGCATTGATATATCCGTCCAGGATAAAGATTATTCCACTGGACAAGGCACGGTTCGGGTGTACTAAGTTTATTCTAATTGGATTTGTTTGCGACATGATGTTTGTTTATTATTAAGATATTCGGAATCCTGTCTATTGTATGATGCAAATATTTTTCTCTCTACGTGTCTGTCTGTTTAATTAAAAATAAATAAAAATCAACAACACGTTCTAATTTAGTATGATTTCCAGAGGTTATACTTAAAATCATTCGTATTAATGTAATTTGAGGTCCCCAAAGAGCAAATTAGAGATTGTTGATTCATGAAAAATATATTCCCCATTCATGAAATCAAGATGAATCTTTTTATAAATAGTTTTACAGATTAAGAATGAAAATGGTAATATAGGGTATACCAGGCTGGTGACACGAGCTCTCAGATTTCGTTAATTAGTTCGGAAAATACTGGATTGCACTGCCAGTTCATAATAGATATATCACAATATAACTGGGTTCATTGTTAGTCTAAAGACTACTGAGATTATCAAACAAGTTTAATAAATTTACATAAATTTATCTTGTCCAATTGCAAACTGGCACTATTAGTCATGTGTAGTTCTATGTATGAGAGCAACCTGTGAGTATTTCACTATGGGTCGTTTTATATAGATGTTATGGTATTAAACACACATCAAATACATCTAATACACGATGACACGTGAGAATATTACAGTTTTTACTATATCTAAAGTTTTAGATGAATTATAAATGGGATCAGACTGTGTTAAAGAACGAATATTAGATTTACTTTCAAGATAAATATCCCAGATCACTCGAGACGTTTCATCCTCCTGTTAATGATTAAACAGAAAATTACACGGAAGGATGAACAGCAGAACACAGATGGCTCGATGGCAGTATGATTCTCGAAGCAGCTGGTACATGACCTGAACGGCAAACTTTCGTCTGATTATTTACTCAAATATACATTGAAGACAGATGGCAAAGAAACTTTTAATGATATACACAATAGCCTCTACGTGTTATGAGTGGTATGTCGTGTTTCTTTTTCAGAGATTAAGTTGATATGTAATATGCGAGCGCCAGTGAGCCTGAATGTTTATTGGTAAGTGTGCAAGATACACTTGCACAATTAAACAAGAGGCATGCAATTTAAATGGGAATGAAAACGCTCCTGTCTATATTAACCTTCGATTGTAGATATATATCTATATCTATTTTGTCTCAAGAAAGAGCAATTAACCCTTCACTTAATTTGTTAGTTCTTGTGATTTTCATTTGAATTGTCCAGTTAAATAAATTATATTATATTATAAGTAATATTTGAACAAACAGTCATTATATAACCACAGTTAATGGGGAATACCGATCGCCGGTAAATTAATGTTTATACACAAACATACACATGCAACTATCTCTATATGTCTCCTACATACATTTACAGGGATTCATACTAATACTCATATACATACATATACAACACGCACACACATATTAATCTACAATCACACAAGTATACGTATACATACACATACACACACACACATATATATATATATATATATATATATATGCATATATATATAAATGCATATATATATATATATATAATATGGAATTTAAATGATAACTTAAATGGGTATATATGTACTGGAAATCTACGTGCGCCACCTCTATGAGATCCATTCGAAAGAACGACTTAACAACTTCAAATACTATGTTTTATTTTAATATAATGTAAACGAATTGTATAAGACACTCATTCAGACAGTGCTCTCACATTTCAGCTTCCTCCGACTATATAAGGGGCGAAATTGGAGGATTGCATCAGTAAAACAAAGAAAATAGTATGGTTTATAAGCATAGTTTAAATCTATAAGACACACATTCAGTGTTTTCATACATTTCAGCTTTTTCGACAACATAAGCGGGAGGGTTAAAACAAAAGTAATACGGTGAAAAGGTACATAACAGTGATCCTCATTCAATCCCGCCAAACGGACGGGCTTCCTCTGAATTATCATAATAGTGTTCTATTTAAAAATACATTTTTCATAAAGGGTTCTTTTTTTATCTGTTTGATTTTAGAATTGTATTTTAACCGATCTGTTTCTGAGCCTTTTATTCGGATGATTTACGCATATACGGGGAATGTCTAAAAGGTATCTTACCTTACGCAAGAAATAAATATTTAGAATACGTGACGGGGTTGGGACCTACATCTTTTTCAAAGTAGGCCCCTTTGTGCTTGAACACAAATAGCCCACCGATCTATCCACTACCGGAAACACCTCTGGAATGGTGTGTGGGGAACGTGAAAGGGTCTTACCTGCGAAACGTCCTCGTGTTTGTCTGTCCTGTGCGCTGCGGATGAAGTAAAAGAATCCAACATGGCGTTCGTGAACCTTTATAACGATAACAGGGGCCAAAATTAACTGCGACAAGTCTGTTGGTTTGCGTATTGGGGCCTGGAAGGGTGTACCCCTGCAGGGACCCTTTAGCTGGACTGACGGGCCTTGCAAGCTACTCGGCGTCTGGTTCGGTCCCGATCTTCAGCTGGAGAAGAATTGGAGGGGGTATTGAAAGCGATCCGGGCCACAGCTGGTCTGTGGATCCGTAGACAACTTTCATTAAAGGGGAGAGCGGATGTGTGTTGCTCACACATTTATCCGATTATCCTATATCATTTATCAGTACTTCCACTCCCGTCGGATACACTGCTTGCGATGCAGCGGGCTCTTTTCAAGTTCTTGTGGCTTGGTAAGGCCCCTATGGTCCGTCGCGAGATTAGTTATCTCCATCCTTCTGAGGGCGGTCTGTGTATGCCTAGCGTCAAGATTCGACGGCTATTTTATCTAGATCGAATGAGTTCACAAACTGAGGGAAAAGGTGGCTTCTGGAAGGAAGACACTAAGAAAGCCTTTCCGGCTTTAAAAAGTGTGCACTTGGATGAGGGGGGGGGCACACAGGTTGCCCCGAGACGAGTGCTTTTTTTATCGCGAATTTAGACAAGCTTTGAAGTTCTTCTTAAGGGTGACAGAAAGCCTCTCTGACACCCTGCTGTTGTCCCAAAAGGCATTATATCGGGTTATGGTGAGGGGGACCGTTCGAGATGGCAGGATTGAGGGGCTCGCTTTGGCGAAGGGGGAGCTGCGCTCAATCTGGCCTTGGGCGCCTAAGTCGAGATGCTTCGATAACGACGAGGCATCGTTGACTTGGCTGATGATAAGAAATGCACCCTGGGTCCGGAAAAGGCTTCATTCAGCTGGCTTGGCGGATTCGCCGACTTGCGTTAGATGCGATGACGAGGACGAGACCTTGAGTCACGCCTTCTTTTATTGCAGAATAGTTGTGCCGCTGATTAGGCTTGTTTCGGGTTTCATGGTTCCCATACTTAATGTACCGTCTTTTGAACTGGAACCTATCAGTGTATGTAGCAACTGGGCTCCGACAACAGATAGGCAGAAACGTTTTCTGTTCTTAAGCATACTAGCTGTTATGAGAGACGCGATATGGAAAACTCGCTTGAAGGCAGTCTACGGAGCTGAGACCTACACTACTCTCGACCTTATTACGATTTTCAAATATTACCTGAAAGCTCGCATTAAGGCCGAGAAAGTGAGACTCTCTTCGGCAGATTTTGGTGAAAGGTGGGTGACAGGTGCACGACTGTGTAGAGGGACTGGAGCTAGAATAGAGTGGTATTTAGACGTGCCTTAGGCAAAGGATATTGAGTAACAGAAACGAACATTGATTTTGTTTAAATAAGTTAAGGATAAGGCATTTTCCAATTATTTTAAGTTTAATAACTTAGCTAGTGCGTGAATGATTTCATTATGGCCTCTTTTATTTTTATTTTTTATTTCTTTTTTTTCAGCCCATCCCCACTTAGGTGACAGAGCGCTAGATTTGTCAAGATGCAGGTCACCCTTCGAAATCTTCGAAGGTGGTGTTTAGAATAAAGCGTTGGGGCCTGCATCAAACCTTTTTTTCGAGTTTCGATTTCGACTGGCAAATCAGCGTATCTGCCACAGTTTAGTAACGGTTTTTTTTTACTAATTTTTTTCCATTGTATATATTTTCATTTATTGTTTTGTACATAGTGTTTTTTTCATTCCCACCCCCGTTGCATATTTGTAAATATGGGTTTTAACTAGGTTATTCATGGAGTGATTTCTTTTGGTGATTGAGACGGATGTACAGTATAAATGTGGTATTTTGGTGAATGATGGTCCTAAATGAATCTAGTTAGGTTAGAAAGTTAGAAAGTTAGAATTGGACCGAACCTTTTCCCTCCTTTTTCGGCCTTGTGCCACATTTTGTAGATGGTTTTCATTTATAAATAAATATTAAGTAAGTGCACGTGTGCCGAACGTAGAGATATGCTTTGGAAGCTGACAGAGGACTTTGTGATCTACGGACAGAGTGATTGGCGTTTCTTTGGACCTTCGTTTTTTACTGCAGAGTGATTTGCGTTTTGTTGGACCTTCATTATTTCTTCATCGTGTATATCTCCGCCGTCGTGTTCCGGATTATCTCATTTTTCACACTCTATCAACAGCAGGTGCATTATGAGCAGTTTGGGGCCTGCCAGAACGCTTGTCACTCTCTGGGTATGTGCGACCATTTTTAATCAGTTGAACCACTCTTTAATTTATGTTACACATCACATCTCCAAACACCTCTGAATCTAACGCAACAATTTTAATGATGAGGCTTACGTATTTACCCTTATTTTGGCATATAAAACTTCATATTGTAATATATTATATTACAATATTAAATTTTATATGCAAACATAGGTTTAAATAAGTGTTTCCCTTTCGAAAGTATAAGTGAAAAGCAAATATGGATAAGTTAAATAAATGTTGATAATATTTTTTTTTCTGCCTGACTGGGGATTTTTTTTATACTGGTGAAATATTGTGTATATTTTGAAAATGTATGTTCTAAAGACAGGCAGTAAGTATTGGTTGTACATAAACGTGTTTTTGAAAGAAATATGAAATGTTTTTCTTTGGGTTGCTAAGGTTTACATGAGGTTAAATTCAAAGCCCTAGTCGTAATTATTGAGTTCCAACATAAACCGTTACGTAAATTAATATATATATATATATATATATATATATATATATATATATATATATACATATATATACATATGTATATATATACATTTATGTTATATATATATATATAAATATATATATACATATATATATATATATATATATATATATATATATATATATATATACATATATATTAGGCTGAGTGAAGTAAGTTGCATAAGTAACACTATATATATAAATAAAATGTAGTAATTCACAGAAATAATACAATGCAGAAACCTGAATATGGAGACAAATGAGGAAATAAATCATAGCGGATGGAAAAAAAACTTGCCTGTGGGAAAAAGCCAGAATGTCCTTAAATAAGATTTAGGATCCAAAATTGCCGGCGAGAAAAAATCAATGTATTTTAAGGAGAAAAATAATCCATTTGCCTATAAACAAATATCTTACACATATTTTCCTCATGTACTCCATTAGTCTTCATTTTGAAAAATTGCACGCTTATTTGCACGAAGTGCAGTAGCCTATACGAAAAATAATGACTTATTTTTCATTTCTAACTTTTTTACGTTCATGCAAAACTTGATGCTTCTACCCGACGTAACCTGGGATGCTTATTTTCTTTTTATTTCGCGTATTGACGTACTTCTTCATAATTCTTTTTTAAAAATCATTTATATTTTGGAAGATAATTGAAGGCGTATGCGTCATTAAAAATCGGTTTTACTATACAAGTATATTATGTCTTGCAAAATGTTGATTTTTCTTTGTAAGACGAAATAGATGTGGCACGAAATAATACATATATATATATATATATTTTGTCGCAGATTTTGTACATGTCTGTGTAAATAAAATTATCATATATATATATATATATATATATATATATATATATACGTGTATATGTTTACATATTTATTTGCAAACGATTAACTCATAAACATATTAACTGATCCTTATTGATTTTATTACACAGCTGAAGACATATTGATGATAACACTGGGCTATATTTAGTTTTATTAAGTTTCATGCAAATGGAATCAAGAGGGTGTCAAAGATATTTGTGAAAATGAAGATAAGTGCAATGTATGTGACATTATAACAATAGGTTTAAAATATAAATTAATAAATATTCTACAGATGTCAGTTTCTTTTATTTTAAACATATTTCAGAGAAGCATTATATAGACGCAATCCACAATTTTCAAATATTTCAGATTTGCATAAACATTTCATCTAGATTTATATATAATTACGCTAAATTCCCTTAATTTCATGTAGATGATTTTAATTAAAACCGGGACAAAAATTGTAGACATACATAAAGTTGTGTAAATACGTAAATTAAATAAGCTTTGAAAACTTAAACATATCTTAAATATACTATAAAATACGTTCGAATGTGAATTGCCACAAACAAGCGATAACGTATAAGTTCATTACAGCAGAAAATATTGCCAACGTTAGCAAATCGGTTTTTTACGCGTTTAATTTTGATATAGTACAGGGTGTTTCAAAAGTCTTGGGAACATAACGATTTTTAATAACTGAAAAACTATTAGGAGTTGAAATATGAAATTGGTACCGTTGGAAAGGTTAAAGTTTCAAGTTTTGTGGGGAATCTTCAAAGTTGCTCAATATGAGCACCATTCGTCACACGGCAGACATCTAGTCGATAGTCCATTTCCTGCCAAACGCGTTCCAGCATCTTGACGTCAATGGTTCCCACAACTGCCGTTAATCGAGCCTTTAGTTCGTCAATATCTCTTGGAAGGGGCGGCACATAGACTTGTTGCTTGACAAAGCCCCAAAGGAAAAAGTCACACGGGGTAAGATCTGGAGACCTAGGAGGCCAGGGCATGAGAACGTCATCACCTCGCCCAGATCTCCCAATCCATCTTCCAGGCAGCCTTGTGTTAAGAAACTGCCTCACTCTAAGACTCCAGTGTGGTGGTGCACCATCTTGTTGAAAAATGAAGTCATCAGATTCTGCTTGTTCCAACTGAGCCATTAACCAGTCTTCCAGCATGTTGAGATAGGGTTCACCAGTGATAGTTGCCTCTTCAAAGAAGAACGGTCCATAGACACCTTTCTTGGAAATTGCACAAAACACGTTCACTTTTGGTGAATCTCGCTCGTGCTCAAGAAGTTCATGAGGATTCTCAGTACCCCATATGCGAGTGTTATGCTTGTTAACTTTGCCATTCAGATGGAAGATCGCCTCATCGCTAAAAACAAGCCGGTCATCAAAGCCGTTATCTTCCAACTTCTCTTGCATTGCAATGCAAAAGTCACGGCGAAGTGGCTTATCAGTGTCCTACAACTTTTGGACCAACTTGAGCTTGTAAGGTACCATTTGCAGTCGTTTCCTTAAGACACGCCAGACAGTTGCTGGAGCAAGCTGAAGTTCCCTGCTGGCTCTTCTCACTGATTTACGGGGGCTCCGCTGAAAGGCTGTCCGAACTGGCTCAACTGCATCTTCTGAAGTTGAAGGGCGACCTGTTCGCTTACTTGGGCACAAACACCCATCTTTCACAAATTTAGCATGCCATCTGACAATGGATTTCCTTTCAGGGGCTTCTTTTTTAAATTTCCTGCGAAATGCACGCTGAACACATGTCCACGATTCAGTCTTTGCAAATTGGAGGACGCAAAATGCCTTGTCTTGTTTAGAGAACGCCATTACTGCACCTGGAAAGATAACACGAAAATCATTAGTATGACCAAAAGCTTGATTAAGCAAGCTTTAAAATGGCACCAGTTTCATTTTTCTACCTGGAATAGTTCATGAGATATACGCATTTGTAATGTTCCCAAGACTTTTGAAACACCCTGTATTTTGATTTATTGTCACTCACATAGCAGATAAGTAACAAAATAAAACATGTTTTATGGAGTCCAGAAAGCTTGCCATATGTGTACCCGGTATTCTTAGATAATCGAGGAGAATATAAATCTTGACAACATTCGATAGAAAAGTGTATGCAGTAATCATATCAAAACTGATTAATGACATCTTTCGCGTGTCGCCTGCATTACGCACTAAAGAAACAGCCCGATTTTCGGTTCTCAAATAATAATATCTGGATTGTTTATGTCATTTGTCCGCTGCGTAGATGTTTGCATGAGAGCATGTATTATGTTTAGCCGTGACAAAAAAAAAACATCCCATGCGATCAGAACCTGACCCTCGCATTAACAAACCGAGTTTACTTTATCCGAGTAGCATGTAAGCGCAATTTAAAAGCCCAGAGGTTTTGATAGTGATTCGATTAGCATGGACAGATACAGAATTGTATCTAAGCTCAAGAATAAAGGACCCTGGCCACAATATAAAAGAACGATATCCACACTGAGATGGGTTTAGTGAATATTTATGATCTTTTTTGCCCTTCTCGGTGAATTGTAATATATTCAGTTTAGTCTAAAATTAAATGTCATTCAGCCATGCACACATGCGTTGAGAAATACCCTCTACTTTGTCCCATTTATTAGAGAATGGCTTATGACCAATATTCGTTAAGAGTGTCCCATTTCTGAGGGAACTTTATCTCATAATGTAATGTTATATTCAACATTGTATCAACGATTTCTTAACAGCGTTTGCCGCCAACCGAGATAAACGATCCTTTACTTTTATTTCTACTTTTTCTATTTATTTATTTCACCGTTTATTTTTACATAAGTGCATTTTTTACATTGCCGATACGAGAACAGTTTAATTACGAATGGTGCCGTTTAGCAACTGACGGTTGGGAGTAAAGTGATTAAACGTGATGATGAAGTGTGTATTGTCGAAAATTAACACTTGAAATGTTCACAGATTTTATCGAAATTTAAACGTAGCAACATACATAAATCGGATAAAATAATTTTAGTAAGAATCACAGGTGAAAATAAAATAAATTATACGACTTTGTACAGTGGCCGGTACAAATCTAAATGATGAAATAGACGTCAAGAAATTACCAAACATAATTGGCTTTCCCTAGTCCGGTTATGTTCGTGCGAATAAAAACACAGTAAATGGGTAACCGTCTGGAACAAACCGGTTGTCGTCACGACAAATACGGAAGAAATAGTCTGCTTGTTAAGAGATCTTAACCATTTCTTCCTTTATAACTAAAAGTTATAGATAATAATTTACTGAATTTTAAGAGTAAAAATATAAAATACGTATAATTAAATATTATATACACTGCTTTTGAACATTACATTCAATTCCGTGTTTTTCGTCTGATAAGTTACCCACTTTTATACGGTAATCTTTAAAATTATGTGCGTAACATAACAAATTTATTTAATTGGTCAAGCGCACAAGTGAAACATATATTCAAATTGTAAAACTTCGTCAATATTTAATAATTTTCTGTACATAAAAGTGGATGTATGAGTTCCTTTGTTATTGTCAAAATATTTATAATTCATATTATTAATTTTATATGACGAACATTATTGAGTATGAGCAAATAAAAATGTGTTCCATTTTACATGTTCGCCGTAGTCAAAATCATGGACGAAAGTTTATCCATGGGTATGGAATGACATCCCCTGAAATAAATATGAATATTGAAAATACTCTAGATTATTTTTAATTAAGAGAGCATGCTTGTAATATCAGTATGTTCCCATATATGGAAAATATGGTAATAATAACTTATTCTTACCCGTGCAAAACGCAAGCACTTAAACTCAGATATTGAATTTCGAGCTCTTCTACATAATTTTCCCACTTCCTTAAACCTTAAGCAGCCCTTACTTATCTACAGGTAGACACAACGTGGATCATTATAAGGAAATAAACCAAACACCAGCTATCTAATACACATACAAAACTCGAACATGCGAATTTAGGTATATACATTTCTAAGAGTTTGTGCACCACGCTAAAGACGCTGTAAACGGACATTAATTAACTAACAAACCATACAGACGAAGTAGCAGACAATAAATTCAAATTTCAATTATTGATATTTATTCTTAGAAAATCCTGTCGATCACAGATAATAACTCCCTAACAACAAGAGTAACTCTCATTTCATCAGAGAACATCATGTGCAGTTTATTTTAGTTTTTATTTCAACACAACTTCTCACTAGAAACAACTCAGAATACAGAATTCTCGCCCACACAAAAATAAAAAAAAATAGACACTAACGGTCAAATTGGCAAACACATATATAATTGAGCGCTGCTATAACCTAAATTAGGAGCTGCGCAGCGAGATGTCTGTTTACATTAGTTTTAAATTTCTGCATGTCAGTACCATCAGGAAAACAGGGAGCATGGAGGGAGTTCCAGAATCCAGCAGCATGAGGAAAGAAGCTTTTGGAGTAGAAAACTCTTCGGCATCTGTGAACCTCCACAGTGAATGGATGGGATTTGGCAGATTGTCGGCTTGGTCTAGTGAATTTTCGTCATGGGGGCACCAGAGCAGCAAGTTTTACTGGGCCCTCTCCTGCTGGTTTAGTCCCCTAATATAATCAGAAGTTGAAATGTTGTAAAACTCCCTGAATTAGCGTCTGATACATATGGTTTAAATTTTATTAAAATAGGATATACATATAAAAGAAAACTTGGTTCACACTTCATACAAGGCAGGGGAACAGAAAGATTCTCGAAAATTACCGTAACATTTTTTATGAAACAATATTTTTACTTCATTTCTTTTTTCTGCAATTCTGCAAGCAATCCAGCCAACTTAATTTACATTTTAAAATATAACATAATTTATCAATAAATTATGTTTACCTGTAAAAATAATTTATATATATATATATATATATATATATATATATACATATACATTGAGAGAGAAAGAGAGAGAGAGAGAGAGAGAGAGAGAGAATTTGGTAATTGTCACGACATATGGCCGATATCATTTAATAGGGTTTTTTGAAGTAATGTCTTCGAGCGTACGCTTGGATTTTAAAAGGTATCCGGATCGAAGTTATACAAAGCCAGAAACTAATGCACCATAAACACCTATTAAGTTTCCTTCCGACTACAACACTCGATTTGATAATCTACGAAGTACTGGGCTTCGCTCTTCCAATGCAGCGTCGGTAGCGAGCCAGTTGCACTTTATAAACTGAATTTAAGTGGCACAGATAACATGTAAACAATATGAACACCTTTTTGGTTTGTGTGCCCCTTGCATTCTTACTGATACACACATCTAAATGATATAGCAGCAGCTTTCGAAACGGACCAAGTAATTCCAGATCTCGAGAACTTTAATACGTGAAATATTGATGACTTACATACGAATCCGGTTAATGAAGTAAATGAGACATCAGTAAAGGAAGTAACGTTATGTGAAGTGTATTAGAGACATTCATATGTGCAACCATGTTAATAAAGAAACACGTATCGAATACTATTATGTATCCCAATGCAAGACAAATCCCTGTTCTCGAAATAAAGTACCTTAGGCATAGATGGTTATTCGATAGAGGAAAACAACTCAACATGGAATAAATATGTTAATGAATACATGACTGCAACATATAAAGCATACAACATATTTGGAGAGAATAGTAAGCGAGAGACACTAATAGATTCGATAAAAAGAAGCGAAAAGCGAGTAAGTAAAATGTATGTAATTAGAGTTAAAATGAATGTAAGGTGTAATACAATCGGGAGAAAGGATACATGTAGATATTTCATATAAGCATACGAACCTAAACTTAATTTTTGTTTATGAGATAGAGGAAAAAAATAGAGAGTAAGAGAGACAGCAGAAGTGAAAGCACATATAAACATCGACAAACTAGTGGGAAAAGCGTAGCTGATACCGTACTAAATAATTATCTGAATAAAGCAATAGTGAAGAAACTAATGGTAAAGTGAAAAATTACATAAGTGAATTACCGATTGGATATGTGAATTGCAGACCTGCAAGGTAAATGATTACACATAAGCAAATCAATTAAACTTTAATATAGGTATGCTTTGTCAATTTGTTTAGACTCATGAACATCAGCACTTTTTTCTTATCGTCTTTCAATGATATGAGAGCAATTTGGTGATCATCACACCACTACGAATTGTGATCCTTTATGTGTCTTACATACAAATGACTTGACCTAACCAGATTTATAGCTAAAAGATTATCCCTATCGAAACAATCGCTAGACTATTGATCAACAAACGAAGTGCATCACAATAAATATTAGTCGTGTCAATGTCTGGTTGCACCGCAGAGGTGCACATTCCAAGCATATTTTACTGAATGCCTAAAAACCAAGAGTGTTTGACATTCATTCCTGAAACTTTGATGGTATCCCTCAATTTTATTTAATCTTCATACAGTTGATTGCAGAATGGTTTTTTTTATTTTATTAACTATCTCATAAGTATATAATTCCTTGGGGTGGGTCACGTTATTCTTTCACAGACCATTTATATTATTTCAATAAACATTAGCTTCTTCTTTAATTAACCACAACAGGCAGTGTTATACAGTATTCATCAGTTGCTAAAGAAGGTTGGTTTTAAACTTTCTCTGAACTCTTATATCTTAGCATGCTGTTTCTGCATTGTTTGTTAAATGTCTTGTGAAGAATCCAATTACTTTCCACCAAAACGAATTGTAAGACAAGATGAAAGATTCATGAAAAACAATGTTTGACGTCTTCATTATGACAATTAAAACACGAATAGAAACAATCAATAGCATTGTATATATTTTTCAAAATTAGGAAATCTTTAGAACAAACAAACAATAATTTGAGTTCTTATTTTAACAATAATGTTTACGCGATACTACATTCTGTTGTCTTTATCTCATTCAGGAAATTTTAAAAGCTCCATAAAAAGTGTTAAATTGAATCCAGAATTGCATTAAATATATATATATATATATATATATATATATATATATATAATTATCGTGTTATGTTTGCACATATGATGGTATAAGGATATATAATATACTATGCATCGATTTTCAGTATTCACATGAACAGTACTCAATATGTGAGAGACCTAGGTTGTAAGTTATGAAAATATATGTATAGCAATTAAGTTACACTGACGCTTCTGCGTTTCATTCTCGTAGAAAAACTGTTAGACTTAAGTTTCATAAATTATATATATATATATATATAAATATATGTAAATATGTAATATTTATAAATAAATATTATGTGTCCCTACAGACGCTATTGTTTAAAGATTATTGCTCTCATTAGTGCATGGAAGTAACAATTTTAGACAATCAATAAGTGTGAACCCAGTCTACAGGGTCAGCCTACAATCTGCACGAAGTATTACATAATTAAGGTGAATTAAGATCAACATGTACCTAGAAGCGGGCACAAATGGAAAGCTAGTAAAGTGTGTTCGACGAACGCATTCGGAACTTTTGTATATATATATATATATATATATATATATATATATATATATATATATATAGAGAGAGAGAGAGAGAGAGAGAGAGAGAAAATAGAATGTAATTCAGCATCAGTGCACTTCCAACTAAGTAAACATGTATATTTAAAGATGTGAGGTTAGCAACATTAAAAAAATTGTTTTTTTTAAATTTTATTATTTCATAATTTTATAATGTTGTGATTTTATAGCGCGTTTCGAGCTTTCTTACTTGCTATTTAAAGATATATATATTTTATTTAAAAAGTGTTTATATAAACAGTTTGATGTTTCTGCGCATGTGCGCGTGCACATCTATGTGCGTGCGTGCGTGCGTGCGTTTACATCTCTGGGCCAAATTTTTTTTTTTAAATATGTGTAATTAGGATATTTATGTGTGCGTATGAGTGTATGTATGTATGAACATAGACAGACGCAAATGTGTACGCGCGGGCTGCGGATCATAGCTAGCCACACAAACACACACGCAGACAGACAGAGTGCCGATAAAGTCATACAATTTGAAGACGAACTTTAAGCACTCTGAACAAAGTGTAATAAACTGCCGCACACGAAGATGACCGGAAAGATAAAAGTCAAAATCACACATACTAAAAAAAAAAAATTATTTGACCCAGAGATGAAAAAACTATGAAAACGCATACACCTGCACACGCACGCACGCATACGCGCGCACATGCGCAGAAACATCAAACTGTTAAAAATAAAATATTTCTCAATTGAATATATATAAGAACAGAGCAAACAAAAAAGCTGCACACACGTTATAAAATCACAAAAGTATAAACTAATAAAATAATAAAATAACAATGGTTGAAAAAAGTTGTTTACAAATGTTCTTGTAATTTATATATGTATATATAAATATATATTTATATATATATATATAGAGAGAGAGAGAGAGAGATATTGAGAGAGATATATATTGAGAGAGAGAGAAAGAGAAAAAAGAGAGGGAAAAAAGAGAGAGAAGATGTTTGTAATTGCCTACGTTATTACAATCGTACACCAGCATGTTAGTTATTTTAATGTGTAAGGAAATTAAATTATTTACGGTGTAAATCAATTAACTATACTTGAAACAAACTTAGTGTATAAAAATAAAGCAAACAAAATAAATACATATTTAAGTGAATTAGTCTCAGGGTGGGAGAGAGGGGGATGCTGAGGTTATTGTCGTGGTAGGGTGTGGCATGAATTTTCAGGGGCTGGGAAAAAGGGAGAAGGGAGGAACTCTGTGTCTTTGGTATGTAGGTGGTATCATAGTTTTAGAAAACAATTTGAAGAAATAGACATAACTTGAAAATAAGAAGGGGTGGGTAAGAGTATGAAAGAAGTATTTGGAAGGGTGAGATAGTTGAGATGAGAGAGGTGAGATTTTGTTGTGGTCAAGTGTTAATTTTTTGGATGAGTAGGACTACTGACCAGCTGACTATGTACAACATATGTGAATATAAATGAATTATAAGGAATGTGTCGAAATGTGCTGTGAACATAACAATAAAGGAAAGGAAAAGAATAATAAGAAGAAAAAGTATTTTTTTTGGGCGAGAGATAAGTAAAATGTAGTTTTTCAAGGAGTGTTGATAGGTTGAGATTAAATTGAGGGCTAAAGGGATTTAAATATCTAAATATTTGTGAGGGTGTCTGGATTGTGTTCACTGGTAAGGCTGTTATTTGTGCTTAAGTTGATTTGATTCGTAGTGAATGAATAAGTATGTAAGGAGGAGTTAGTTCGTGAGTGTGTATGCGGGTAGTTCTATATAAGTACAATTGAGAACAATGAGAAGAAGGGTTAGCCATTATCTAGGTTCAGTTTTTGTTTAATCAGGATATGTTTTCTTATTAAGACACCATTTCGTTGTCTGGTGATGTTAGAGGCTGTACTTTGTGCTGTTACCAGTAGTCTTCGACGAGCTTTGTTATGAATGTGATTGGTGATTTTGGCTTGTTCAAACTTGAAAGCGTTCTAGTTTGAACAGACTAAAATAACCAAACACATTCATAACAAAGCTCGGTGAAGACTACTGGAAACATCACTAATCACAGCCTCTAACATTATCATTTTTAGATGAGGAAATTAAACACATCATTAATTCCTTAAAACACTACAATACCCCACACATTTTGTTCTAAATACTAAGAAAAAAGCATTTATAATATTCTCTAAATACAACACACAAAAACACCAAATACCAAACACCTCTCTCATAGACAGACCTCTTCTCTTACCTACGCATTCACTTAACACATCCATCGGCAACATACTAGACATTCTAACAGTGCAAACCACCTCGCAAACCATAAAACAAACATTAAAGACAGCAAGACATTTCCGAAAAGAACCCACATCTCATGTCGGCTAATATACCGTCCCATATAACAACTGCCATCAAATTTACGTGGGGGGAAACGTAACGTGAATTGAAAAAAAGATTAAGCGAACACAAAAGGGAGATTAAAAATAATAACTCTCTCAGTGCACTTTTTCCCACGTATTAGAGAACGATAATGCAACCCTAAGAGAAATTCACTAACACTCTCAGCCCTCCCTTTTTTGATTGGTGCCTTAATGTGCCAACTTAAAGTTTTCCATATTCATTTCACTCTTTGCTACTAACTGACTTCTCGCAGCCCGGACCTTCGTCCAGCGCTCTTAGTAGCCACGGCTACTAATTTTCCTTATCAACCCATCATGGCAACCCAATATTTCGATGTACTTGCATGACCTTTTTCTTAAAATTATAATCCTAAGGAAGTCTCACAATGAATACGAAACGTTGGTTATTATATAAAAAATATCTCTTGATTTTTCCTTTTTCATTTCCTATTACGTCGGATTACTCTTATCCTTCCAGTGTCATATATATATATATATATATATATATATATATATATATATATATATATATATATATATATATATATATATATATATAACAATAAAAGGAACAAATAAATCCGACGGTATGTATGAGCTAAAATAAAAATGCGAGATACTTCACACTCAAAGTTTCGCCTAGTCGTTATGGGGCGTTATCTAAAGAGAAGAAATAGAAGTGTCCAAAACGAGAGAATTAATAATAATTCTACTTGTATCTCTTTATAAAACTCACAAGGCAGCTTGACAAAACGTTAAGTTTTCGGTCTTTCGCGTTTACATTTAATTTCATATAAATATATATATATATATATATATATATATATATATATATATATATATATATGTATATATATGAATATATATGTACATATATATAAATATATATATATGTATACATATATATAATTTATATATATATATATATATATATATAATGGATATATATAATGGATATGCATATACGTGAGATATATTCATTTATGAGTCCATATGATTATAAAAATACTATTGTTTTACATAATCTGAACAGTTGTATATTGTTGTACAACGGCAATGCTGATACGTTTAATTAAATTATTGTCCAAATGTACAAAATATTTTGTGTATTTAGACAAAATGAAATTCAAGAATGCAATACATTTCTATAAGATAGCACCACATATGTTATGAATAATTACAATGAAATACATACATAAGTTGGCCGTGTATTTTATAAACATACCTACGAGAGAAATAGCAGCCTATTATCACTATTAGAAAGCTCATCGGAAAATATAAACAATAAACATGTATTTAGTACTTTGGTAAGTACCTCATTGAAATAATATTTTATAATTATTTTTGCTTTTCAATAATTTTCTCCTTTATACCTTTCTCTCTCCACACCCACCCACACAGACACATATATATATATATATATATATATATATATATATATATATATATATATATATGTATATATGTGTGTGTGTGTATGTGTGTGTGTGATACTCTAGGCTACGCATATTTAGTTCCGTCGATTGCTTGCTAGATGGCCGCTGAATCTACCATATATACGTTCATGCACTCTCCTATTTCTAGACAATGCGTGCGGGGCGCATGGGTATGCGCTCCGATTGCGATGCCAAATATAACTTCCGTATTGGTGTTCGAACGGTGTGACCAGCAGAGATAGTATCCTCTCATACTGATGGTTACAGGTGCAGAATGAAACACATCTGTACATGGGTTAATTTGAAAATATTATTTGTAAATAATTATGTATACATATATATATATATATATATATATATATATATATATATATATATATAAAATGTAGATTATTTTGTTTTTCTGTGCCATTTAAAAAGGAAATTTCGCGTGAACTGACTTGCATGTTAAGACAAAGAATAAACACCACACAAAGTTTTAAATTCTAGTTTTCTTTAACGGTTTTATCCTTATTTATTGGTTATCATATGTCTATAATCAGCAGAGAGTCGCTTCAAATATTAACAGTCATTATACCACCTACAGTTTTATATACTATTAAGTTTTCGTGAGGCCATATCTTATTTTTCAAATATTTATAAATATTTCAACAAAAAAAACAGATTTCATATATAACACGTCTAAACGAGAGTGGCACGTGACTTTACATTTCCGAAACAGATTTCAACAGAAGTTGAAGAGAGTCGGGTGGGTAAATAATCATGTGCTTGAAACCGACGGTACGAATGTTGTACTGATCTTTCTGTACCAACATAAATAAATAAATAATATATATATATATATATATATATATATATATATATATATATATATATATTGACAGCAAATCATTATCCTTGCCTGTCTGAGTAAAAACGACGGAGTTATCTGTTTGTTAAATTTTTTAATGGTTTTCCCGACTCAGCGATTTGGGTATCCGTATCTGGTTCCAATTAGTAGACTATGAACCCAGAGTTAGTTCACTCGTCAATCACAAGCACTTTTGCTCGTCATAGTTGTCGTCAGGATTTAGTATTTTCAGTTATCTGTGACTGGTATAATCTACATAGAAGACATGATAGAGATTATAATGAATCATGTTTCATTAATTTTTAGAGGGAACCAATAAAGAGTAACGCTCTCTCAATATAAATGTATCTAAGGAATAAACATCTGCTGGTTATATTCAATTTTGAACAGACGGTAAGAACCTACCCTTTGTGAATAAATATGCTGATAGCAGTTACTCCTTATTCTTTACTATAGTGTTGCATGTCGGGGTATTAGCACATACCACTGAGAAAAGCGCCGGGTAATACTGTTTATATGAATGAAACGCACATCATAGGATTTACGACAACGATGCCTTCATCATTTTTGTCCTGAACTCTATATTGCAAGTTTTATCTGTGTTTTTTTAGTATTTTCATAATTAAGTTAAACGACTTTTACGTTTATCGATATATTGTTCGAAATACTAACTCATAATTTGTTTATGCAAAAAGAAAAAACAAGTCCCTTGTAAAATTTTGCTCGAGAAACGTAGTTATTTTCCTGTAGTCTCAGGCACCAGTGCAACCCGGAAAACGCCTGAGGTCACCGTTATGTTATATCTTAAAATCATATTAATGAAGACAACTGTGGGCTGCTTAGCTGTCGACAGTATGCCATCATTGTTAGTTTTATTTTTGTATTACTAAAATAAAGTAAGACTTTTAAAACTTAGATCGATGTTTTGTACGAAACCATGCCCATCAATATTATTATTGCACGAAAAGAAGACACATATAATATTAATACAACCATTAGATTACTTGTCAAATTCTACTCGGTAAATGTTGTTTGATCTTTGTATAGGGCTTTGTTTTCAATATAACATAGCAACACCACATTTATTTTATCGATTATAATGCAAACTGGAAGCAATGATAGAAAATTCAGGAAAGCTACCCGACAATAAATAAAAGAAATGGTTGCGACATCAAAGATAAAATTGTGTACGTAGAATAACTTCATCGGGTTTTTATATGCACACATTCCGTTTCAATTTTTGCTTTTACAAATACTGAAACGGTTAATCATAAATCAAACGAACTGCGCTGCCTGTCAACAATGGCGTGGTGAAAGCAGACAGAATAAACGACCTCTCTCGTTTTATAAGGCTGTAATTTTCAATGGAACAAATAAGATGATAAATATGCGACCAATATTTTTAAAACAAAACAGAAAAAAATGGCATAAACAATTGCGTCTTTCTTTTGTTATTGAAAAATAAATCAATAGTTTAGATTAAAAAGAGACAATATGGTTTGCTGTCGGTTGAATACGCCAGACTCTATTACAAATTTTATAATATGTAGAAATGTAACATGGCGGGGAATGTTCGTGATTTACCTAATTGATATTTTAACTGACTATGGAATCGGTAAATGTTAGATTCAAATTTTATCAAATCTACAGCAACCATTTACGGAGTATTACTGTTTGTAATTGGGGTGGCTTTTATATGCCATTCAAGGTGTATAGTGTAGTATGAATTAAATGCAACCGCATGTTGAATTATTAATGAAGTGCACAGTCGTTTTTGAAATCCAACCCTATTTTGTAATAGTAACCGACACTCTATGAATGACACGTCAATCAAATTTGAGTCATGGATGTCAAGCAGCCTTTGTTTTATCAACCTTCAATGATTAACAGACCTGAATACGAGGTACAATATAGTCAACTACTTTAGCACACTCTTCACTTGAAACATCTTTAATTCAGGATGTGACAACCTTCTACGGTTTAGAAATACCCTGACATTATTTGGATATATATTATCTTTGAAATAACGATATAGATAACAATTTTAGCAGCTGTTGTCCGATTCGTATACCCCCTTTAAATATCAAACCGTCTACTAATATGACGATCACTAAAGTGCCCCGCATACGAGATAACGACGATAAGAAAAAAGGCACTTAGACATTTACCACTGTAACTCGGCATTGATGTCAGGGATATATTTGAATTTAATTAAACCTAATATAATTGAGTTGCATCTGGAGTAGAATGTGAACTTTTACATACTTTACTCAGCTTTGTAATGCTTGCTTTCCTTTACTTTTCCGTTAGACTTCAGATTTCATGAACAATGTAGCCTAAACAAGGGGATACTTTTTCCGTGATAGGCTTTTGTTTAGTTTAAAAATATATGTAGATATGTTGAGTATATATATATATATATATATATATATATATATATATATATATATATATATATGTGTGTGTGTATATATATATTTATATATATATATACACACATATATATATATACATATATATATATATACATATATATATATATATTTTGTTTTACTTTCTTGTTGCGATATCACAAATAACATAGGCTGACATCATATGCCTTATAATACAGAAACCCGACTAATGGCGTAACTCTGAAGGAGACTGTCTTATCAGCAGTTGTAAAATACCGAGGCTGCTTTATTGTAATGTGATAAATACAGTCTGAATCATGCAATAGTTTCTGGTTGGAGATAACTCTTTTATATATGAGCGAAAAGTTACGGAGTTCTTTCTTCAATGGTTTACAGATATAGTTTTCTTTCTCATTATCCTGATGTTATCCTTAAACTCCTCTACTAAGATTTTCAAGATATCTCAATAGAAAATGTCATAAACGAACACATAAGCTTAAACTCAGTATCTGCGTTCAAATCTTCCAAAGTTGAAATCCGTTTGCATGGAAACCAAAACGGGACTTGTTCTTTTTGAGTGAAATTGGCATTTTTTATAAATACCATCGACGACTGAAACAAAATTCAAGTTTTATCTCACATGATTCTCAAGATGGCCATAGAAATCAAATATATGCTCATATATAGGCGATATTTCCATCTGGGAGCAACATTTGCAATAAAAGTCATGAGTTTATCTATAGTATGTCCACGTTGTACTCTTTACCTGCAGATGCAGGTAAAAAGTACTTTAGGTTAGTTCGTTATCCTCCCCACAATGATTGAGTTACTCTAATTGAGAAATTTCTGGGAGAATTGATGTGAGTTGGTCTTATTTCAACTCTCATATATCTTGTCTATTTTATTTTCACAATTTGGAATAGCTAGACAACTCTAACAACACAGATTATGATGACATATTTTTAGAATGTTTCCCTTGCATTTTGACAAACCCACTCGCCTATCTGATGCTGATGGGTGCGTTGCAACTCTTATTGACTTTTTATTGACACATTTTCTTGAACAGTGTACATTTCCTGGGATCTTCCAATAACTCAGTTGTCTTGATTAAGATCGCATTTAAGTTTAGGAAGACCTAGGAATGTATCTGTATTCAATGGTTGATTAATGCAGCTTAACATCCATTATCTCTTGAATCCCTCTATATTCCACGTTCAGTAAAAGATGTCATATGTCTCATTCCTTTATAATTCTAACAGAGACCAAATAGTCAGTCATGGTACACCCATGAGTGTCTGTTGCGATTGCTCATGGAAACAACTATTTCAATAGCTTTGAACGGAATAGATCCTCTGAACACTACCGCCATATCTAGTACTAATAAGTTACGTACATAGTTTCAAAGAAGTGTCTTAATCCCCATGAGATTTTTAAAATATGAAAGACATCTATTTCAACCTTACTTAATAGATTGGTTGTTGTAATTTCAGCATTTGATAAAGCAAAACTCTTTGTAATAAATCCTGCATCAAATTCCAGCATTTGAGAGCAGCGACATATTCCTCAAGATATTTCCGCTATGACTGAAAATATTATAAGCGACATTAATATATCTGTTCGGGATTTTGCCACATTTATCAAGAACTTTGGTGCCAGCAAGGAAACTGATCTTGACAATTTTCCAGTAAGTGCGCTTAAAACGTTGCAGTTAGAACTAGCTCTTACCCTTACAAATATGTTTAATCGTTGCTTAAAGGAGAAATACTGCAGGTCTCTATGGTAAACATCTATAGTCTGTCTAGTATAAATAAAATATTGGTAATCGGTCTTCTGCATCTTAGTACAGAGCGATGAGGCTCTTATGCGTCATGAGTAAATTGTTTGAATCCGTGATGAATCAAGAAGATATCATTCATGTCAGCGAAATCAATATACTTAGTGTGCAGCAACATGGGTTCAGCCCTGCAAGATAAACAGCTAACCTGCTGACTGTAATATTGCACAGAAAAAGTAGACTCTCGACGAGATCTTCGTTTTTAGGGTAAAATAGATATTGACATGTAAAACGCGTTTAATATTGCTTACTACTAAGATTTACTTGACAAGCTTACTAGATACGGATACTATAAAAGAAGTCGCGATGGTCAACTGTTTGATGCAGATAGTATACAAGCTGGCGTACCTCATGAATCCATTCTGGGCCAAAACCACATAATTTTCCTCATCAATGATCTTCCAACTCGTGAGATCATTGGTTGGTTGACATATATAGAGAGGGACCAACTATCTATGGTGGGACTTTGATCAGCATTATTGATAAATATCTTGCTTATTATCTCCCTTCTGACTTGGAACACGTGCTGAAATGTAGAAAAAAAATGGGTTGTTATTTGTAACACATAAACAAACAGCCTTTTTCTCTTTCATAATTGATGACTCAAATATTTTCGTTTTAACTTAGATGTAATACATGGCTCTCACTTCAAGGAAGACCCAGGATTTGATAAGCGCATTTGACTGACTCATTCCAGTCGTGAACTGAAAGACTTACATGAAACCTGTTTCAAAGTTTGCGTGATCAATCTTTGGATAATTCTATCGTTCCACGAAAAACCTGAATTCTAGCGCAATAATTTACCTGTATAATAGTCAGATACGTTATAATACAGAATAGTTCTTTCAATACTGGAGAACAGCCGATTCACAGAGGACGACATCGTATTAGCAATTTAGTGAGGGTGAACTCTGCTCTTCTCCACAGCCCGTTCTCACATTAGAGATGTTAATTTTTTTCTCTTCTCTTTGTTATTTTCATGACAGTTTCTCAGCTGGAATCCAGTCTCTGACACCGCCATCTATTAGCAGCAACAACTCAACCACTTACTACGACTGAAAAACTGTTTTTTCCTCTAGTGCTATGTAATTGAATTTCCATAAACAGAGTTTGTTTCGAAAACCTAACCTCTGTTGTACACAATACTGCAAAATGTTGTTCGTGCTGTTGGCAACATGGTCATCTTCAAGTCCAATGTATACCAATACTTGTCAGGTAGTAGTCTTAATTGTGTGTTCATTCCACCCTATCGTTTCTAATCCTTCATAGTATTGGTGTGTATATTTATATAAAAAGAAAAGATTGTAAATGGTTTTATATATATACTATTGGTGACTTTTCATGCTGATCATCTTATATATCTGCTAAATATTGTCTATAAGGGTAGAATGGCTGGTTTACATAGTTATTTATAAAAAATATGGTTTAATGAGTAATGCTCCATTGTTAACTGATTGAAAATGTAATATTTTCTAAATGATAGAATATAATATTACATATATATTACTCATACAGAGTTAGGAACTGTTTGTTTGAAGGCCAACCTATACAATTGCTTCTATTTGTTAAGCTGAAATTATGCTCTTATTGTGCTTACGGGTTTCAATTCAGAGGGTAGTTTTTTTATCTGTTATGTTACTTTGATGCACTCCTTCCAGGCAATATCTCCTTCTTTTGGGGTAGTGTAGGGCATGTTCTGTTTAGATAATACCATCCTACCTGTTCTTTATATATATATATATATATATATATATATATATATATATATATATATATATATATATATATATATAATTAACTTGTTACAAATATCCAGGGGGTATGAATCCGAAGGAAGTTGAAACCGGGTTTATGAGAGTGCTATATATATATATATATATTGCAATAATATGCGACCGGATTCTAAATAATATATTATTTAATATTAGATACAGATTTTCAGTGATAATATTTAAATGTATACTGATATAATGTAGCATGTATGATTAGTATATTGTTACATATAAAATGATATACCATGTATAAAAATACTTCGTCGAATGGGTTTAGTCATAACCACATCGACCCACCAGTTACTATTAGATACCTGACGTTAAGCCTGCTAAGTTTGTCGAAATTAATGTGTTCTAGACTAGAAGAGAAATTATGCTAATTGCATGTTGGTGTTACAAAACCTAAAAAATACTGATATGCCATATGTTTTATGTTGGAATGAAATAATGCAAAAACATGATATGCTACAAGAAAGATGTTTTAGACCGTGGAGTATGTCGGTATTAAATAAGCTTGGTTTACCATAATAAATACAAAAAAAGATACATGGTAAAGTCTATTAGGCATTTCTAAATGTGTGGTTTGATTTGTAGATTTTTTACAACTTTATTGCCGATTTCATACACAGGCTTATGAAACAATCATTGCTGTAACTGAATATATACTTCCCTAATCGGTTAAGACATGACTTTGTCTGAACTGATTTAAATAAGGGTAATGTATTGAGATTGCGGCGAAAAGAAAACACGAATATTTTTAAGCATTGGGTCCACCACAATTTATAAGAGTTTCAAGTACTCTTGGCAAACCACGTTTCATTTACTTCGCGAACGGGCAGATTTCAGAAGCGTCCGAGAGTTTGTGAAACTATTAACCATTGACTATTGTCAGCTCGTTGAATTTCATTTAGGACTTATTTAGGTCTAGCAGCAAAGGTCTCTGTTCGCGAAACAAAAAAATAGCGATAGATATCAACGGATGTTTCAAAAGCAAAATAAATTTGCTTATTCAATGTTTATGTTAACAAAATAAATTGCAAAAAAATGAAGAAAAAACATGATAAATACTATAAGACAAAAATAGTTGCTTAACAAAACAAACACGAACATATTTAAACTTTTCGGGTGCACAAACAAAAAAAAACATTACTTAAAAAACATTTGATTGACAATATTTTATTTAACAAAAATAACAAATATGAATAGCTAATTAATAACAGTTGTTTAACTATGGTTTGTGTGTTTTATATTTTTATATATGTATTTTAGTTTAATTTCCTTTGTCATAATTTATCGGATGCCAATCTTCAATACAGCGTTTTGCAGTTTTCAGCTCGTCAACTCTCAGGCGCTCCCGTAACCTGCCCGATCGTTGACGAAATCACGCAAACATGGTGCGCCATTTATAAGAGTACCGAGATTCCGAATGACGTAAATAGCAGACACCATTGTCTATTCAATTTGAAATAGATGTATTGATCTATATCATTATATTAATTAATTAATCCCCTTTTATCATTTTAACAACTATTGTTACATATCTAAAAGTTCTGTAAGAGATCTGATGATATGATTGGTTAAGCTAAGAAAGTGTTTATGAAGAAAAACTTACTTTAAATTGTTTATGTTACGCACTTTATGATTTTAAGTAGTGGTGTTGAAGTAAGACTCACTAGGCCTCTGTTGTTATTACGAACCAGGAACATAGAATTAATAAAAAAACACATTATAAAAGGTAAATTCTGCGACAATAACACGGCCGGGAAAACTGGTGAATGCATAAATGAAATAGTTTTTCCATTAGCTATTTACTAATCAAGGACAGACCCACTCTAAGGCAATAATTTATTTGATCGAATGATTGTCAGCCGAGAAATTAGAACCACTTATTGGTATAAACTAAAAGTGGAGTGTAGCGGTTCATGAACAATAATCGGTTATATTGAACTTAGAGACGACAATGTAGTAATCTAGAAAGAAAGCAGTTCAGGGGTAATGTCTTCTACAGACTGGAAGCCATTATAAACATACTCTACCCATGGATATACCGACTGACGCTTAACACATGGAAGAAAAAAGGATGTTCTTTCCGGTCGTGGTAGAAGACAAATTCTTGATGTAAATGTCCGACAAGGCGGAACCAGAGATACAGAGAGGGTAGGAGAGGAAGATTGTAATTTAAAAACGTTTTCGTCACCTTATTCAAAAACATCCTCCAATGGCATAGAGTTGATTTGAAATAGTCGATGCAGTTACATCTAGGTCTAAATGAAGCGCACCAGTTATTCGTGAGAGATTATCTCAGATTAGATCAAAAATAATACGGTAGACCGGACTCTAAATACTGTGTAAGGCGATACGTCGAACGGAAAGTAAAACCAAAATATAATTTGCGGCTAGGTAAATATATGTCACGTGGTACACTGTGCATTTGTACAATCCTCACTTCCCTAGTCAATCCTATTCTTCACGATAGATGATCCACTTAAAAGAATTCTATGTCTAGAGACTTTACGTTGATTCAGAGTGTAATGATCGTGATCGTCTATCAGTTCATTATTTGTTTGTTTTGACTATTTGGGATATTTTTTATGATAAAATACCGATAAACCGCAGTAATCATCAACAGCAGTGAATGTGTGTATAGCACAATGAGCAGAAGTATCGACTGCTGGCAAAACGAATCTCAACTTGCACATCGCAGGTTTCTAACAACACGGAAGCGCCCTGATTCAGAGAAACAGTTTCTAAATTATCTCTCTCTCTCTCTCTCTCTCTCTATATATATATATATATATATATATATATATATATATATATATAAATAAATATTTGTGGGTGTGTAACTTCATGCTTGGTTCTATGCTTTGCTTGTGTTTGCACACACTAGATCATTCAAATAAAATAAAACGTCATAAATATTTAGTATGACATAATCCATTAACCAGAGATAAAAACGTATAAAGGATCATGTTATAAATTATGATATCTCTATTCGGCACAAGAATAACCTTGGAATGCCGGATGTATTATAATTACGAACACATAAAACGATGCATAAATACATCGCAACGCGTTCGGTAGTTCGAGAAACATGTTTTTAGATAGATTGTGACTGATTTCTAAAAATACTAGCAGATATGTAACATATTTGTATTAACACTTCTACCTCTCTCTTCCCCACTTCCTACTCGCTACATCTTCGACCATCTTTCTTTTCCGCCGAACTCATTCTTCACCTACACATTAATATATATATATATATATATATATATATATATATATATATATATATATATATATATATATATATATATATATATATATATATATAAATTCCTCAAGGAGTAAGTCGGCGTAATGGAAATAGCTCCTTGAATAAAAATCAGAGTCACTTCCCTGTACTTAGTTGTAAAATACAACCCCTCTCCTGACGAAATATGCGCCAGCATAGGGTCAAAAGTTGAATATGTGTTTTCTGAATTTTAGATACTATTTTACCGGGGCAACGCCGCTCATGAAAATAAAAACAATGTGGATGTTTGTTTTGTCGTTTTTGAGTTTTAGCCGGACACACACATATACATAATACATGCATGCATACATACATACATACATACATACATACATACATACATACATACATACACACGGGCAACTGGAATTGATATGACATCGTGAAAATGTTGAAAGTGAATATTACAGGCGGGAAATAATAAATTACTTATTCTCCAGTACATAGAATAAGCATACAAATGAAAATGTAACTTTTGTATCCACAATTGATAAAAACAATGATCACCTGATAATTATAAGTGGAAGAAACAAGAGATAGTTTTTGTTATCTTCTGTCCATTGAAATAAAAATAATAATAAAAGACAACAAAATATCTTTGGAAAACAGAGAGAAAATCGAATTACTGCTAAATTGATTGAGTGGTGGAATAACGAGCCATGTCTGATTGTTGTTCACTGTTATTTCTTAAATCAATGAGATAGCGAAGGATATCTATTTTTACACTGATTTCTCTGAAAAAATAAAACATTAGTGATGACTAAATATAAAATACACACTTTAATTAACATATATGCTTCCTCTTGGATTGAGGTCACATGTACTATTGAATATGTGTTGTCTACGACTATGACCACTACCAGGTCTACTCTAAAGCCATCAACAGCAGTTTCCGCAACCGCCGCCATTTTTGTGACGTCAATAGCATCGCAATGAGGTTACGTTTCGTGACGTCACCATTTCATATTAGGACGATCTCGGTTTAAGTTAGGAATGTTTAATCATCTTATATATTCAACCAAAGGGCAGACTTGTATAGTTAAGGATGTGGCAAATAACTTATACTTATACACATCTCGGCAGCATTATTGGTTGTTAACACTAAAATTGAAATGGCAATATAGTAATAAGCTTAGCATATGACAGATAGGTTTTAATAAGTGACGCTTAGATAAGTTTCATTAAATGATTATTATAAGTATACATGGTAGTTTCTGTGGTGAAGTAGATACTAGAGCGGTGTGTCGTATTCGAATCCTATCGGATCCATATCACCACCTTAATTATCAATGTTGGCAAACTTCACATAGTCTCTCATGTGGCTAGCTCGTTTGAAAAAAATAAGAGAACTAAACTCCAACACTACAATAAGCAGGTTAAAATTATTGAATTCATAGGAGCATAAAAAGAAATAGGAACACAGATAAAAATACAATGTCGATAAGAGCCAAATAGAAACAACGAAGAGAGAAACATGGCGAAATAGAATGTGTGAGCGGTTTAGGGTTATTTGATATATATATATATATATATGTATATATATATATATATATATATATATATATATATATATATTGGACATCTCACAGTTGGTTTTGCGTTATTCGATTTGGCAATTATCCAGAAGATCTGACGAAACATACGAGATTATAAGTTTTTAATAAATAAATATTGATAAATTTAAAGAAGCGTCGATTCAATAAGCACAGCTGAAATGCTATTCCGACTGTTTGCGTAAACAGCCGGAAAATGTCAAAACGCTTATGCTGTCAGAAAGCTGCAAATACAGACAAGTTCAATCGTAATTCGGCGATTTGCAAGAATTTCCAACAGAGCAAAACGAGTTAAAAAATAGTCAACAAATAACTGTTAGCAGAAACAATAAAAGTAGATTAAGTTTAGATTAGGTTTTATTTAGGGTTAGATTACAGTAAAAAAGGGTTCGGTTTTTGTCTGGTTATAAGCTGGGCCAGTACAACAAAATAAAAAATAAATAAAAAATGTAACTTTCCCTTTAAAATTCATAAAAGTCGTTATATTAATCAAAAAATGAATAAATTTAATTAAAAGGAACTTACGGTGAACGTTGTTCTGCTTTAAATGTGTTTTAATTAGTTTTTTTTTGATGCAACGCCGGCTCGTTTTAATTTTGACACTGTTTCGTTATCATTTGGCATTTTCAGGTCGTTTACATAATTCTACTCAGGCAAATGTCGATTTTGTCTGGTTCAAAAGATGTACCAGTACCGAAAATGTTATCCCAAACACGCGTTACAGACCGATGAAAATGGTATTCTAAACCTTAGCGTGACAGAATATTAAATACAATATTCAGACAGAAAATAGAATGCGATTTCAAACTTAAACATGCAAGACTAATTAAAATGCTATTTAAAATGAGCGTGACAGACCGATACACATAGTTGTAACAGTAGAAACTCGCATTACAAAATGAAGTGTGACAGAAAAAAGTAAGCGTCACAGTCTAATAAAAATTAGTAATCCAAACTTAAGTGTGATAGATCAATAAAAATGGTATTTGAAAATAATAGGTGACAACAAAGTAAGAGGACCTATTTACTTGCAGAGCAAAGCTAGTCACAAGATCTGTTTTTAATGTGGGGAATATCCAGCTCCCCAGAAATGGAGCACTCTCGATTAAAGAAACAAGAATTGCTTCCGTCATGAAGGATTTCTTCACACTGACCGAAGACAGGAAAAACAGCCACTACACTTTGATCAAAACAGCCACTACGCTTTGATCAACACAGACACTACACTTTGATCAAAACAGCCACTACAATATGATCAAAACAGACACTACACTTTGATCAAAACAGCCACTACGCTTTGATCAACACAGACACTAGACTTTGATCAAAACAGCCACTACACTTTGATCAAAACAGCCACTACGCTTTGATCAACACAGACACTACACTTTGATCAAAACAGCCACTACAATATGATCAAAACAGACACTACACTTTGATCAAAACAGCCACTACGCTTTGATCAACACAGACACTACACTTTGATCAAAACAGCTACTACACTTTGATCAAAACAGCCACTACACTTTGATCAAAACAGCCACTACGCTTTGATCAACACAGACACTACACTTTGATCAAAACAGCCACTACGCTTTGATCAAAACAGCCACTACACTTTGATCAAAACAGCCACTACAATATGATCAAAACAGACACTACACTTTGATCAAAACAGCCACTACACTTTGATCAAAACAGCCACTACAATATGATCAAAACAGACACTACACTTTGATCAAAACAGCCACTACACTTTGATCAAAACAGCCACTACACTTTGATCAAAACAGCCACTACACTTTGATCAAAACACCCACTACACTTTGATCAAAACAGCCACTACACTTTTATATTTTTTATAGAGATGTACGGATAAATCTGAAATAAAATAACATGCGTCCATTGAATCAGCGCGATTAGGGATGAAAATAAATAAGAGCAATAGGAGGAAACATCTAACAAGTTTTATTCTCATAACTAAATAAATGCTTCCAGAGGTTCAATAGCTTCTGAGTACGGCTCTCTCCATCACCGTCATTTTCCCGACGTCTACTGGATCGCAAATCGTTATTATCCGAGGCGGAATCAGTTGAACGAAGATGGCCACGATGTTCCGTTTTATCTCGAAACTATCTTGCTTAATTGGTCCGTAGTATTCCTGGTAGATAATGTACATACGGTTATTTGACTGCAGTCCGACCAGCTATTCCCAGGAGTTATTAAAGATAGACCTATTTCCACACGGGGCGCACGGGTTCTTTGCAAATGGTCAATTTCTAGACTGAATGCAATTCATTACTGCATCATTCGATCAGGGTCGGCCGCTTCGAAAGAGAGAGAAATAATAAAATCAGTCGGTGATGGACTGACCCGATGTGACGTCAGAAACAGACAGTCAGATTACTCGTATTTGGCGTTATCATTATTCATTAAATGGACATCAAGGCATATTGTTTTCTACGGGATCAGTGTAAAAGAAAAGATCAGTCAGAGATACACAGACACAATATATATATATATATATATATATATATATATATATATATGTATATATATATGTGTGTGTGTGTGTGTGTGTATGTATGTATGTATGTATGTATATAGAATCAAATATGAAACTAAAACTAAACTTTTAGTAGATATAACCTATAGGGAAATTGTTTAACCTCAATATACGAGATAGAGCAATTATAAAGATAGAAGAGAGAAGAGTGATACACATGTACGAATGTCCAGATTTATTTCAAACTTCGATTGTTTAATGCAAGGTGTATTCGGTAATAAAGTGATGTGTATTATTATTTCGTTAAGCCAATGCTTTTCAAAGATCGAAATCTTATCATCAGAGGAATTATACAGAAAGATAAGTTGGCATTGGAAAAGCCACAAATCAACATTTGAAAAATATGATTAAGACATGGAGAGTCAAAAACAGTTCGTGTAAAAAAGATATGGGGTTTGTCCAGGTGGTAATTTTCCGTTGATAAGGTATCCAATGAAAGGAGATTTAGATGGGGAATGAAAAAGGTTTTCCTAGAGGCAGCATGGAAAAGCGTTAAAAAATGAAGTAACTTCAATAGTGAGATGTTGAGTTCAAATCGTATGTAGTATATATATATATATATATATATATATATATATATATATAATTATAGTAATGTGTGTGTTTATCGTTCAAGTTTTAAAGTATTGCATGGAAAGTTAATAAAATTGAAATATAAGCCAAATTAGCAATACAAGATTAATTTATTTATTTTTTCTTACATTAATCCTATCGATTACGGAATAAAATTCCTTCTTCAGGGGTGACCAGTATTGAGTCGTATTTTTTTTTTTTTTTTTTTTTTTTTAATCAAAAGACAAGAATAAAGAAACTTATTTCTTTGTTAATTTGATAAACGTCTTAGATGGTACAGCTGTTATAAACTGGGATCTTATCAGGAAGATTTAGAATCCGATATTTACTACAGATTCTTCCCAAATATGATCTGAGGTAAAGATCGGATTCATACTCTGTATGATGAGATCTCAGTTCATAACAGATGTTGATCGATAGCATCCGCACGCCAGTGTCGCATATTTTGTACATGTATGTGTTAATAAAATTAATAATATACAAAAGCTCTAATTGACATTTATATATATATATATATATATATAGAGAGAGAGAGAGATAGATAGATAAATAGATAATATTTATAAATAAATGGTAATTTATGTTTACCTACAGACGCTAGCGTGTCAAGCTTATTGCTCTATTCGGTGCAGGAAAGTAACAATATAAACAGTCGGTAGACGCGAAACTGATTCACAAAATCAGTCTATAAGCTGCAAGCAGTCGCCTTATCCTCGTTGGGACCGGAAACTGTCACGTGGTTACGGTAAATTAAGATCTATAGTTTCCTAGAAGTACATTTATTGAAGCATATAATATGTAGACAAGATATTTAAAATTCGTAGTGTACATGTCAGAGATTAAGAAAAAAAAGAAGAATACTCAGTTTAAATACATCCACTGGGGGCGCTCGCCTGCTCATGATACCATAAAAATGAAACGGTATGCTTAGAACAAAGTCAAAAGTCTAAAAACTATAAACACATGTTTTAATTATTTAATATCGCGTAGCGAGTGTTCAAATTGTTGATACATTCAAAACAAGTGTTGGATATGAATGGATCCTATTAGCAACATGAAAATATGTGCATAAATATATTACAATTGATTTTTCAAAAAAATATCACGCTACTTTATTTGAAATACATTATACGTTCCATTCCGGTAAGAACGCACGTCGCTAACTTGAAATGAACCACTTGGTTATCAGTTTTTAATTAGGAACTTATTAAAAGCTTAAGCATCTTTTCTTGTTGAATATCTATAGTTTAAATGGTTATCTATATTGAATATATGAATGAAATTTATTTTTAAAACCTTATTTGAAAGACAGATATTCTTGGTTTACGTTTCGGTTATGCTATTTTAAATGTATTTCTGTATCAGCTTGTGTTGTTATTCATTTCATTGGTTTCATATTTCGTAACTTATTATTCTTTTTTTCTTCTAAAGGTAAATCGCATTTTTAATTAAAACGTTTAGGTTGTCTGTACATGCAGAAAATCAACCAATATATTATGAAAATACATGTGCCCTTAATCCGAGTAGGTTATTAAATTCATACTTTTTATTTTCCCATTTTGTAAAAGATATTGAGAAAGTAAGTTATCTCCCTTGTGGAATATCAAGAACAGGATTGTCTCTATCCGCGCCCTGCTTTATTTGTTCATATCAACACTGTAACATTTCCAACATTATGAGATAGTTATGCGCTCGTGTAGAGGATTTTTTCTCACAATACCTTACACTTCAACAAAATATGAAATATAATAATTTAAACAAATCAGTATTTTCGAAATATTGTCGAGAAAAATGTTAACAAGCTGCAACTCAACCCTTGTTTTTTTTAATGGCGATTTCATGTGTGTATGTTTTTATTTCGTTTTTTTTTAAAATTATTTCAGCAAATGAACGCTAACGTTCAAAAATTAAATTGTACATACACTCGAGGATAAAAGAATCTCAGGAATATCTGCCGTACGATCTGCCTTATAAAGTCAATATATGTACGTGTATCAATGTATATCTCACCTTTATACTCAACAACGATGTATGTGTTACCTATATACTCAACACCATTTAATTTATCTTTTCTGGTAGTTTTAATATATACTAGGCGCAAATGCTGGTGTAATGCAGCACGTTCGATGCTATTTTCGTGCTCTGAATCAGCTCTGGACTGGCACAACCTCTTGTTAAATACTATGTTATTTTTATACACGGAAGTAAACATTAATTAAGAAAGTTCCACACATATTCTGAGGGATTTCTCAAATGTCAAAATATCATATATTTTGTTCATGAACATTCGCATTTGAATTCTCGCCATATGTCTTGATTTTAATTTTCGTAAATTATCTAAGGTAAAAAGAATCCACATAACATTCAGGACTCTGGTTTCGCTGAAACTTTAACCATAGGCCGCAGAAAGTACATCATAAAATATAATCGTGTATGGATTCTTTATCACGACCCATGTATAAACTTAATTCCCGATAACCCGAGATTTTTCAAACAGGGAAAACTAATACTATTCTACTGATATTTATAGTATTGAATTATCTCAATGGAATTTAATGGTCTTATTTTAGTTTAATTAGTTTACCATGATATATATTTGTGACCTGAACTACAATATTTATAAAAATAATAATAAACTATTTGCAACGACATTACTAGTATGTAAGCAAATATCCAATGTAATATATATTGTTGAAAGAAACATGAATTTGTATAATCGTGGATGCAATATTAAAACCGATATTTGTAGATGAGCTTATATTATCCCTACATGTTGTTTTTTGTATCGATTATAACAACATATATTTTCTCAATATCGAGCAATATTCACTTGTATATCAAGAGCGAAAATTCAACCATAACGGTAGATATCATTCAGGAAATCAAATCGAGTCAAATATATAAACAGTAAAGGAAAACAGAAAACTTAAGAGAGTATAGTAATAGAATATAGACAGCGACGATACCAATAGCAGACACACGTGGGTGAGAATATAATGAACGTAGATGTAAATAAGACGTAAATATAGCCATAGAATTATCATGAAGTCAAATTACAAACAATCAACGAATATATCGAAAAAGTATGATTTCTAATGGAAACCCCACAAATACAAATTTCCATGATTAGAATGAATTTTATTTTCGATGAATTATTTTTTTCTGGTTTCATTTCAATTTTTCTGCAATTTTTCTATTTCGCATCAAACTTTTAAAATTACTTTACAACTTGACATTTGCCGAACAATGTCTGATTCCGCTCTTATAATAAATCATTACATGTGAAATTAAAGCATTTCCAAATTCTAATCTATTACAATTATTTTACTATTTTTCAATATTATTTTTCGATTTAGTCTATCGAAAAAAATATGTTTTCATTCAAGTCTCGGTAATTCATAAAATGTTTATTTAGTTTGCACAATTTTCGCATACAGAATGCAATACTCCATTGGTACATTTAGAATCTAAGAGACTAGCTCAAATATATTAAAGCCAAAACCATCACAGAATATTTATCGATATATCCATCGGATTGAATTCCCACCTTAAATAATAATACGATTCATATGAAAGTGAAAACACTTTTAGTTATAAAACTCCTTTATGATTACTCTTTTATTTTAACGTCGGGTCAACGAAAGATATCTATGCTGATATATATATATATATATATATATATATATATATATATATATATATATATATATATATATATATATATATATATATATATATATATATATATATATATATAAATTTAAAAGAGGAAAATCAACTGGACACACATTAGGATTGTAGACATTAAAACTTATTTCGACTCAGATTGGTTTCATCAGATGTCGCATTAGAACATGAATTAGGTTTTTCCCATAACAATTTATTCATGCTCTGTTTAAATTTACATTGAGCTCTCTTACTCAGATTCCCATCGAAATCATTAGAACCTGCACACAATATATACATATATATATATATATATATATATATATATATATATATATATATATATATATATATATATATACATATAATGTTACGCTAGCTTGTGATACTGTCTTGTCCCGGGTTACTGAACAGCTGTAATATAGTGAAGTGTTTGCATATTAGTAATATATACATGTATAAATCAAGGTATGTATTTATAGTAAGCTATAAAATATATTTATGGTAATTAAGCCACATAGAGTCGTCCTCGCTCATCTCCGTCTAAAATGAATATATATATATATATATATATATATATATATATATATATATATATATATATATATAAAGTTGTCAACTAAAAGCGAACTTTTAGGAGAGGTACAACCTATTGTGAAAAGTATACAGCTCAATATCCAGGATAGAGCAGATAGATATGTAGAAGGATAAAAAGGAATTAGAAAAGCAAAAGTCAAATCGTATTTCTATTCAGTTGCTCAGAGCAAGGTATATTCCGCAAAAAAGGCAATTTATTCAAGTTAAATTTTTCGTTAAGCCAGGCTTTTCAAAGAGCAAAATCTTATCATCAGAGGAAGTCGCTGAGATAGATAAGTTGGCAAAGGCCAAGATCTAAAATTTTAAAAAATAAAATAAAAATTGTAGGGAAAAACACAAGGCAAAACTCTGCCCGAATGCAAGCAAATGTCCGATTGCAAAAAAGTCCGGTTTCAAAAAGTCCAGCGGAGAAAGTGAAAAGTAGATGGGTAGGTCGTTAAAAGGCACGAGAAGTGGCAAGAGAAGATTCAAAGTTAAATTCCAAAAAACACATCTTCAGGTGCGGCGAAGGTAGATAGAATCCAGAGGGTAAAAGGTCCAAATAAAATGTTACTTTGAATCTTCTCTCGCCACTTCTCGTGATAGAATGACTTAGCAATGGAACGCAGTAGGTTTTTCAACTGATCTTAAAATTATCATCAAAGTATAATACTTCTGAATCTGAGTCTTTCGCAATGAGATGTTAATTAGTATAAAGGTTTACAAATGAAAGAAAATATTTATGTTGAGTATGGTATGGTTATGAATATTGCAACTTACTTTCTGTCTTATATATAAAGTAAAGACGTTTTTTCCCCTGTACCTTCGCGTCGAATAGGAAAGTAAACTCGAACTTAATAGGTTACTACAATCACTACAACATCACGCGTATTTGCTCGAGCGTGTTCTTAGCAAACTCTACACTCTTACATCCACCTCGGGCAAATTACTACTTTCGTTCCTCCATCAGTCACTCTCCCCAAAACAGACACCATACAGGTAGTAGCAAGAACATTTCTCTCTAACATTTTACTACTCCCACGCTACCAGTCTACACCGGGTGCAACTACACAACGGATACTTTACACCTGATTATTTATGTTAGTCCGTCTTCACATTACAACACAGTAGCATACGTTGCACAGAAAATATAACAGACGCTCCCTTCAATACATGTGCCTACGTCACTTCCATTAAATACGATTACGCAATCTCATACTCATACGTTAGGAAAAAAAAACACTTACAGATTAGTCGAATAACATTCCGTAATTCTTTCTTCACACGGATTTCCCCCATTCTTTTAATGGCTATTCATTTAAAGTATACCTTAACATTTAAACAATAACTGTTGACTATTTTGAGAAATGTTTAATTCTTACAATAAAAAAACAATTATTACTTTTATAAATTATTACTAAATAAAATACAATAACAATTGCTTTTATGGGAAAACTTCCCTCACCGTTAAATACTTAGAGAAAATAAACAAAACATAAACAAACCGATTAGATACATTTATTCTTTACGTTTTTCACATTATTTTACATAAACGCCACCGATTACATAATAACAAATAAATTGCATTTCATATCTAAAAAATAATATACACAAATTACGTGTTCTTTACTTAAAAAAAAATTTACTTATACAGATTTTTGCCTCACCGTAATACGTTACGACAAAAAAAACCAACGGATTACGTTAGGAAAATAACAAAACTTACAGATTAGTCAAATGACATTCCGTAATTCTTGCTTCGCACGCATTCTTCCCATTCTTTAACTGTCTATTCATTTAAATGATAACTTTTCATTTCCAAAAATAACTGTTGACTATTTTGAGAAATGTTTAATTCGTACAATAAAAAAACAATTATTACTTTTATAAATTATTACTAAATAAAATACAATAACAATGGCTTTTTTGGGAAAACTTCCCTCATCGTTAAATACTTAGAGAAAATAAACAAAACATAAACAAACCGCTTAGATACATTTATTCTTTACGTTTTTCACATTATTTTACATAAACGCTACCGATTACATAATAACAAATAAATTACATTTCATATCTAAAAAATAATATACACAAATTACGTGTTCCTTACTAAAAAAAAACAAATAAATTTACTTATACAGATTTTTGACCCACCGTAATACGTTACGACAAAAAAACAAACCAACGGATTACGTTAAGAAAAAAAAACGGTTACAGATTAGTCAAATGACATTCCGTAATTCTTGCTTCGCACTGATTCTTCCCATTCTTTTACTGTCTATTCATTTAAATGATAACTTTTCATTTCCAAAAATAACTGTTGACTATTTTGTGAAACTTTTAATTCGTACAATAAAAAAAACAAATATTACTTTTATAAAGTATTACTAACTAAAATACAACACCATTGCTTCTTTGGGAAAAGTTCCCTAACCGTTAAATACTTTGAGAAACTAAACAAAACATAAACAAACCGATTAGATACATTCTTCCTTTACGTTTTCCTCAATATTACACTTAAAGGACACCGATTACATAATAACAAAAATGAAAAATTTCAACTATAAAAAATAAGATAAAAAAATAAGATAAAAATATTACGATTTTTACTTACTAAAATAAAAACAACAAATTTTACTTCTACAGAATTTGACCCAACGTAATACATTCGAAAACAATAACAACGGTTATAGATTAGCCAAATGACATTCCCTACTTCTTCCCTCGCACCTAATTTTTCCATTCTTTTAATGGCTATTCATTTAAATGATAACTTTTTATTTTCAAAATAATTGTTCACTATTTTGATAGACTTTATATCATACAATAAAAATAAATATTATTATTTTTATAAATTATTCATAAATACATTACTCTAACAATTGCTTCCTTGTAAAAAGTTCCCTCAACGTTAAATACTTTGAGAAAATTAACAAAACATACACAAACAGAATAGATACATTTTGTTTGTACTCCAATGTTGGGGGGGGGGATTGAAATCTCAGCGATTAATTAAAGAGACCTACAGAGCCCCATTAAAATCACCCCCCCATTATCTTTGTATAGAAATTCCATTTTCAAATGCATAGCAGCGGAGTGTGGCGTGATTGATAGGTTGATGTGGTGGATCTGTTTTGAAAAGTTACAAAATATAAATAAACCGAAAACATAAATATTGTATTCGAGGGGGGGATAAAACACTGAATTGTACAATATATTTTAATCGACAGAAGAAAAATCCATCAACGTTAATTCTACTATTTCGAAAAGTAAAACAAATAAAACTAAACCGAAATAAAAAAACATGTATAGGGAGGGGGGGAATTGTCTATTATATGATTATTTTTGATAATAAAGACTATTCTCTATTTTTTAATGACTGCGATTGAGTCACATGAGCCAAATGCCTGGTGGCGGACGATGGTGGCCGTGAAAAGTGCGGCCCGTTTTATGTTACGATTCACCTTCTGGCGAGCAATTGTATGGGCCGATTAGATATAACTCTTTCTCAAACACTAAATTAGATATTGTTCTTGCATTGCAAAGCATGCGTCACAGAGAAAATGTATATATCCAACAATTTCAGATGGCGATGGAGCATAATGGAGGTGCAACAAAAATTGAGGTCCTCTGACATAGATTCAGTTATCAGTGAGGAAATTCCGGATCCAGTGGCAGATCCGCTTTTACATGATATCATTAGGCACCATATGATTCATGGACCATGTGGAAACATAAACAGATGTCACTCTGTCTCAAAGATGGACACTGCAGTAAGAGATATCCCAGACACTTCTTGAGTGAAACTCAATCGGATACTAATAGCTACCCACAATATCGACGACTATCTCCTTTAGCTGGAGGTTTTGAGACAACAGTTACCCTACCTGGCAACATAACAGTTCCTGTAGACAACCGATGGGTTGTACCATCTAATACACTGCTTTGTAAGATTTTTTGATGCACATATCAATGTTGAATATTGCAACAGCATGAAATCAATAAAATACATTTGTAAATATGTAAATAAAGGTAGTGATCAAGATACCTTCACAATTGAAAGTAATGCTCATGATGAAGTTAAGAGATACAAAATGGGACGTTACATATCAACCAATGAAACCATTTGGAGAATACTTTCACATACATGTATATCATCCCCCAGGTTTTCACCTATCAGTTCATCTACAAAATGGACAGCGGATATACTTTACTGAAAGTACTGCGGCAGATAGATTTGCAAATCCACCTTCAACCACTCTAACAGCTTTCTTCAAATTGTGTCAAACAGATTTTTTTGCACGTACACTTTTGTACTCGGACGTTTCTACTTTATTATACCTGGGACACAAAAACTAAGGTCTTCAAGCAACGATTACAGGGTAAGCCAGTTACAGGCTATCCGTGCGTTAAAAAAACAGAAGTTTTGGGCAGGGTACATACCGTGCATCCAAATCAATTTCACTGCTTCTGTTTGAGACTGCTTCTACACAATGTTAGAGGTTCACAGAGCTTTAATGACTTAAAAACGATCAATGGTCAAGTTATGACTACATTCAGGGATGCATGTAGTGCACATGGACTACTTGAAGATGATAACCACTGGGATGTTACACTACAGGAAGCATCTATATCTGATTCTGCAAACAATTTGAGACATTTGTTTGCCATCATGTGCAGTGTCTCATCCAAAAAAACTTTGGGATGCACACAAAAATGCTTTTACTGAAGATTTCCTTCTTAGGAAACCCAATCAACAGTCTGAAGTTGATATAACAATTTCAGACGACATCTTCAATGTGGCTTTAGTGTATACTGAAGATATGACTTATAGGATGAATGGTAAAACACTGACAAAATTAAGTCTTACCTCACCTAATCGATCTAATACACATCCGGTCATTACTGCATTGACGAGTGAAATTAGTTATCAAACTCATGAGCAAGCATATTGTTCGACATGGTATCGCACAACAAAATAATGAGCAAATTCATATTTTTCGTACTATAGTTAATACTGTAGAAGATCAGCAAGGTGGCCTGATATTCCTTGATGCACCTGGAGGTACAGGAAAGACATTTGTTACCAACTAATTCTTGCTAAAGTTAGGTCAGAAGGCAAAATAGCTGTGGCAGTGGCATCATCGCGCATTGCAACCACTCCTCTTCCTGGTGGTAGGACAGTTCACTCCACATTTAATGTTAGATGCACTGCAAACAAGGTTCAATAAACTTATCTAAAAATAATATAGAATGAACGAATCGTTTTATTGTCTTTTTAGCTGCATAAAGTACATGTGACTTGCCTATTCATCGCCTAGCTTTTAAATATAAATTCACTGTGTCTTCGTCAATTTCAACCTATTTTATGATTTTCAGCCCAGGAAGACTTTTTAATATGGCTAATATTCCCCACCTCTCGAATCACTTAGCCTTGTTGCATCCATGAATGAACCCTCTATTGTACTTTTTACCCTCTTGATTCTATCTATTTTGGCCGCACCTGAAGTGGTTGGTTTTTGGAGTTTAACTTTGAAACCTCTCGTTTTATTTCTCGTGCCTTCTAACGACCTACCTACAAATCATTTTCTCCGTTAGACTTTTTGACACCGGCTTTTCTTTTGCAATCGGACACTTGCTTGTATTCGGGCAGCTTTTTGCCTTGTATTTTCCCCCACAATCTTCATTTTACTTTTTCAAATTTTTAATCTTGGCTTTTGCCAACTTATCTATCCCAGCAATTTCATCTGATGATAAGATTTTGATCTTTGAAAAGCCTGGCTTAAGGAAAAAATTAATTAAATAAATTGCTTTTTTTGCGGAATATACTTTTCATTGAACAACTGAATTGGAAAAAGATCTGACTCCGTCGCTTTTCTAATTCCTTTTCATCCTTCTACCTATCTATCTGCTCTATCCAGTATATTGAGCTGTATGCATTTCACAATAGGTGTTACCTTTCTTAAAGGTTCGCTTTTAGTTCTCCACTTTATATATATATATATATATATATATATATATATATATATATATATGTGTGTGTGTGTGTGTGTGTGTGTATGTATATATAATATATGATAACATAATTTAGCTTAATCACTTTACTGCACATTCGCGATTTCATCCAATCATAAGCATTGAAGCATCTACTTTTTTTGCAAAAAGCTAAAATCGTATGAAGAGATTATTATTATATACCAATATATACTTATTCATGCAATTCTTTATGTTCTTTATATGTTTATGTTTTAAAAACGTATTGTATTTTTATCACTAATAAAATCTTGTTTCGTATTTTCACCTGTCTCATATTAATACTTATTTTAAATACATTAATTGTAAATTATTCATACACGAAAAGCCATCGTTTACTTGATAGAAAAACAAATATGTTTATGTATCTGCCTTTTTGTATCAATCTGTGTTCGTAGTTTAATGAATTATTTTTTTTATTTCGAAGTTCTTCTTTTCTGATACATGTGTCTCGGTATGAATAACATTATTATATTCGTATATCTAAAAGGATTTATTACGTATAGAAAGGATCTATTACGTACTATTTTGAAAATGGCATTAGTATTTGCATATAGTGCTGACAACAAAGATGACGTTCATACGAAATAGGTTCCCGATGTTTCATGGCTGTGTGGTTAGAGTGCTTACTTGGTAAGAGAATATCAACCCATAATCTTTATATATATGTGTATGTGTGTGTGTGTGGGTGTGTGTGTGTGTACAAAATGAAATTTCGAGCAGGAGTTATAATGTTTAAAATAAAATTAATTCAGAAGTAATACTTTTTCAAATTTAAATCATATTCAAATGTAAACCTAATATAAATAGCGAATCCGAATATTTTATTAATCTAAGATGAACAGGTGGTGTATGTCTTAACAGATAAAGATACGATCTTGCATCATTTTTCATATTTGATTATAATCATATCGGATAGTTTTATCGTATTTAGAACCTAAACATATTCTTATGTTAGCTTCAATTGTATATTTGTACATACGTAAAATGTAAAATATTTTTTAACCCCGAGTAACATTTTTTTAAAAGCAAATTAGAACTACTGCATTACTCTGGAGGCCTGACGTCACTTGAGCATAGAACACCAAACCCATTGACTACCACTGTCATCATCGAAGCAACTTTATATATAAATATTGAAAATAAGTAGATCATAATTCCATGTTCAGTAAACACGCTGTGACTATTACTTCCCTCTACATATTCTCTTAAGCTGTGTGCACAAATTGGATTCGATGTTTCTTTCTTCGACAGTAACAATGTAATGAGTATAAACAAAAGCTATACTTATGCCTGACCAAACGTCTATACATAAGAATTATGCAATGTTTATATTGATAACATAGCAATGAACGATAACATAGATGCCAAGTTACGTTCTGTTTATATTAATCGTTTCGACAATTCTTTTGATAGAGCAACGCATAGCGTACTGATTGGGGTATCATTATTTTGGTTCTAGAAGGAGATACCTAAATCATGCCCCCGGCAAAATTCAAAAGAAGACAATCAACTATCTCGATGCAAACCAATGGAAAAGAATAAATAAACATACGGAGGGAAAAGAGAATACGATTGCATATGGAAATTACATTAAAATACAATTTATTTTAGAAGCAAGGACAACACAACATGTAGCTATTGGGTACATGATAAAGAATTTCAAAAACTATCTGCCGAATATACTCGCTGAAAAAAGTGCAACAGGTGATTCAAATAATTGCGCTTAGGAGACGGCTATAATCCTTGAAGTATATCTCGGTTGGAGTCTACGAAATAGCCAGTGAATGTCTTGCATCCGGTAGCATGCCTTTTCGCCAGAGAAAAAATGAGAATAAAAATTGAAATGCCAGTTTACTACACATATTTAATGTAAATCTAGAACGTATACATGAAGTTTTCCAGAAAACATTATAATATGCCTGCATGCATACATCGTAAGACGCTCTCATTACATGAAAAAGAAGAAGGTCGTGATGCAAACTATCACAGGAAATAAGAAAAAGTCATATAGTCGATTGCTTAAAGTTAAGGCTGATTAAACCCGTGTTCGAGTAGCAAATGTTGCCAATATGTAAAAAAATTTATTCGGAACAATTGAAACCGTTTCACTATTACAATAACAATTATGTTACTTCTTCTGTTATCTTTACCAATAATTTTCGTTTATTATTACTGTACATCTAGTAACCTGCAAACCAGTCTCACTTTGTATGGTATATTTCGAATCAGCATAACCTGATGTTATGCACATCAGCACCTCTCCTGGTATTAGGTATAATTAATGCATCTTAAATCATAAATGCTGGGTGAGTTCTGTTTATCTATTAGGAAACACAACAGATTATGAGAACTGCAAAAAAGAATCCAATGGTCATATTAATTTTGTATTGATGTTCACCTCAACCGCATATTTCACAATAGTTTAACAGTAAACTTTATACTGTGAAACTATTGTGAAATATGCGGTTGAGGTGAACATCAATACACAGAAAATACCGCGTTTTACTTAATTATATATATATATATATATATATATATATATATATATATATATATATATATATATATATATATATATATCAATTCACTAGAGAGATGTTTCCTCGTTTACCACATTTCCATGTGGCTAAACATTACATGGGCATCCCTGCCGTAAGGATGAGTCACCTCCAATTGTGATCAAGTAAAGTACAAACTCGGCACTGATAGTAGAAAAATGATGGCGCTATATGTACTTCCTCTGTTGACATATATTTTCCTACGCTATAAGTAACCTGAGAACACTCA
>OY744524.1:158987533-159032533 GCA_963556195.1 Sepiola atlantica
ACTATTATATTATAAACGATATTTCTGAGTTAAACTCTTTCGTCAAGATTTTGAGGATCGGATCTTTTTTACGGTTATACTTTTTCATCTCTGCGTATCTATTATTTCTGTATATCCGGTAAGTGTTCCGCGTTTTCTTAAGTAGATGGCTCTTCCTTAGTAGTAATGATAAATTGATGGATGGTTATTACTTTGGAATAATGTTTACACTATAATAATGATAAATTTATATCAAACATTTTAGCTTTTTTTTGTTTGAAAATATGCTGTCCTCTTTTGTCAAATGTTCGTTGACAATCAGAATTATAAATGCACCTGCGTTTTCATAATGGTAGCTGTGTGCTTACTGTCTGAAAAGGAAGAACTACTCAGGTGGATAATCTAACTAGTAACGATAAGACAATGGTTTCACTATCAACCGTCATGTGAAGGAATAAATAGTGTGACATCTTGAAGTAAGAAAAGCAAACATTAGCGATGAAGTTGATGTATATATATATATATATATATATATATATATATTATTATTATTATTATTATTATTATTATTATTATTATTATTATTATGTACGTATGAAGAATTCTCACATAAAGCATAATTAGTTAGTGTACACGGTTAATAACCTGTGGTGTTCCGTGCTGTCTTCGTTACAAAAGGTATCTTTAAAATGTTGTTCACCTACGCCTCTTCTGAAAAATGTTGCAAATTACTTTATATTATCGGAACAATCTAGTTGAATAGTCCGGCCCGATCCATTCATTTTTTAAACATCAAGTGACATTAGCGAATGATACACACTCGTTAAATTTTATTATTTTAAATCTAAAAGATACCAAATAAAAATTGTTATTATAACATATAAATCATTTTCTAAAAAAATTAACTGAGATATTTGTTGTTTAATTTTTTTTGATGAAACAAAGAACATCTATTTAAAAATAAATGTCGTTGCTTTACGTTTTTAATATATTTGAATGAGTTTATTAAACTAACAGTTAACTGCTCCTAGTGACTCCAGGTTGAGCTAAAGTTAGATTTCAATGGTGTATTTAGTTTCTGAAAAAGAGTTACCGTTATTCAAGCGTCTGTGCATGATCTACATGTTATCACATCGATTTCTATGACACACAAACAAGGAAACATTAACTTGAATCCACACATACACACAAACATACACACATATATATATATATATATATATATATATATATATATATATATAAAGGAGAGATATTTCATATACGAGAATTCTCAATTCTACAGTTTAACATTTACTAAATATAGCACTAAATATGCCATTCAAATTTGATATACACTCTATGTTGGACCTTCACAGAAAATATATGAAGGCTCGCTCTTATTAAAATCTCTGACCAATGTCAATATCAGTACGAGTGGAACATTTTCTCATTTCTCAGCGGAGATAGGATAAATGAATGTCTATCCCTGAAAGTGTGATACCTTGACCTACGATTTTGAAAATTCATTGAAGGATCTGGCGTTTTGAATTGAGCAGAAGGCCGAACGTCATGTCATCTGACACTCAATTCTGATTGGCGGCTGTTTGACCTATGCCTTTTCAAAGAAACCCAATCAAAGGCGTTTCTCTCAAAATAGATAAGATGGCTCCAAACTCTCCGAAGTCTGGAGTGGGTGGATACGCGCATTACTTGGGATCCATGCTCAAATCATCGCAAAAAACATGTGACACCGTTGATATAACCTTTAACTTTCGATTTATTTCAAGAAGTTGTTATGAAAAAAATGTTATCTTTAGAAATAAGCTGAATTTAAATTTATATAGTTTTCTTCTCGCGAGAACAATCATAGTTTGAGGTGAATTTTTACACAAAAAATCTCAGTCGTTTCCAGACGAAATGATTTCTGGTTATTGTCTCATGATACTTCTTACAAAATGGTAACTAATATAAGATCTGATCATGGAAAAAAAGCAATGCCAAAGTTTCAAATACCAAATGTGACCGGCTCATCAGCCGATGTAATGGTCATTACATCAGCTGATGACCCAGGAAAAGTTGGTATATATAACCAATTGCAGTAAGTCTCAACTGTTTCCTGAAACTGAAGATACTAATCAATTATCAAAATCATGTATAGTGTCCATTGAATAAAATTTCGAACAAGCAATTGGGCACTGTTTTTATTTCTACTATACCACTAAGTTACATTATATATATATATATATATATAAATAAATTTTAAATATATATATATATATATTGTGTATATTTCGGCAGCGTGCCATTATTAGTCATGATCTTTATGTGAGTGTTCGTATGTTACGGTCTCGCTGATGACGAAAAATGCAGTAGTTTGTATATTTTATGTCAATGATACCCGTTACATTACAATGGTGGCTTTATTCAAAGTATGCGTTTTGTTCCGTTTTCATTTAAATGTTATATTTATTTAATTTCGGATTGTTTATAGAACTAGTACATTAAGGTCTTCCAATAATGCATTAATATGTTAACTACTAACAAGAAAAAATGGAGATTATCAACCCAGTGTTATTCATGGAAAAATAAAAACTCATTAACAAAATAACCTCATCCGACTTATTATCTTCAAGATGCACCACTGCTAAAAACATCAACATTATAATCAAAACATACCTACCTACTCAATACAATGTACAATCTACAAACGGCTGTATTCAAATAATTAACTCTTCTCTTCCTAATAACTGTGGAATGACATATTTATACGTCGAGACCATTAAACAACATTGAAATGTACACAACTTGCCGTCAATTTTCCCACCAGCTACTTACTCTACTACTCGTGAAATATATATACTGATTTGCATAAAACACCCCCTTTAAGGACTCATTAATAAATTATATATACCCACATATTTGGCGCTCTACTGGCTCTCTTATATGGCCTATACTTTCCGAATATTACAAGTCAAATATAAAAACAACATATTTTAAAGCCACATCACGAAACCTATTATGTTCACAAGCTATGTCGACAACACATTTATATCTACACTAACGCACGATGAACTGAAACTAATCTAAAAATATATACTAAAATTGGAAGTTGAGATAAACATAAAGAGTAAAAAAAAACTAATCTCGATGTGTACATAGACTCTGATAATAACGATAAGTGCATTACTTCTATATATAAAAAACAGGCGATAAGTCATGCCTACTTAATGTCCCTAAAAATATAAAATGGCCCTAATTAAACCCCTCAGTAACAATGCCTGACACATCCCGCTATTAATGGCAATCTTTTAAAAGAACTGACAAACATAAGGAAAACATACATTTATAATAACTCCCCTAATAACGTAGTTGACACATTCTCTTTTTATCTTTTCAAATATCCACAAAAATAAAAAAAATACAAACAATAGCACCTATTCTACAGTAATTGAATACACGGCAATGGCCAAGTGAACGAATTAGCTATAGCCACACATATAAAAGGTAATCGAACTAAAGCATATTAAATTAATAATATACTAAAGCAAATTCAAACCCTAAAAATGAATCGTCAGAAACAACATTATCTCCCTAAAAAAACATTCCCTAAAAAGAGCAATGTTTTATATAAATTAACATGCACATATCGAGATGATAATCTCCCATCGACTAACATACCAACTAAATGATACAAGTACAATTAAGAACTAAATAATAACACACCCAACAACACAATATCGTCTGAAATACAAAACACACTAATTTACAATATAGGATTTAATACCGGCAGTAATATATTAAATATTTCCAATAGCTAACCCTACTACCACCTAGAAATTAATAAACTATTCAGAAATAAGTCCTAAAGTAAATAAATATAACAAGGAAAGAAAACAGTATAACAGTTTAACTTTTAATATAGCAACTATTATAGTCTTCCTTGAAAATGACCGTCGACGACCAAAAGCACCCGCGGGAAAAATATACAAAACTAGGGTATTTTCTTCTTCAGCTATAACAAAATATAGGAAAACGTGTACGGTAACTAGAAAAAAATTTAAAAAATGGTGTAAATAAAATCAAAGTATAAATATATAGACATTTATGGAAAAACTGTTTCGCTGTATCATAGCTTATATGTGCAGCTAGACAAGCAACTGACTAAAACATATGCGCGTATAAACTCTAAGCCATTACAATAATAAACAATGTCAATATATATATATTGACTGGCAAGAATTAACATTTCCTACACTGAAGATTGCATAAACATAAACCATCGTTTTGTCGGTTATACACATGTATTTAAATAGAATATATATAAATATATATATTTTTTAAAATTTTTTAATATTTTTTTATATCTTTATATTTTTTTATATCTTTATATTTTTTTATATATTATTTTTATATATTTTTTTATATATTTTTTAAATTTTTAATTTTTAAATTTTATTTCTCAAATCTTTATTTATTTATTTATTTATTATTTATATATGAATTTTATATATTGATTTTTATTTATATATTGATTTTTTATTTATTATTTTTTATTTATATTTATATATTGATATTTTTTTATTTACACATGCATGTGTTTGTGTGTGTGTGAGTGTGTATATAATGTATATATATATATATATATATATATATATTTATGTATATGTATGCATATGTATATATGTACGTGAGTGTGTGCGTATGTATGTGTGTAAGTGTACATGTGTATGTGTATATTTATTTATTTTTTATTTTTTATTTATATATTTATTTATATATTGATTGATTATTTATGCTTATATATTTATTTTTTATTTATATATGAATTTTTATTTATGTATATGTGTAACGATACACGCCTACAGATCTTATTTTTCAAATAACGAATCTTCCATTGCGACACGTCTCTTAAGGCTCTCGGCATCAAATAACATAATGTTCACATATAACTTTTATAAATCTTATTCCACATATAAAAACGTACTGTTCACAGTCTCGAAAGAGTTCTTTTACCATTTATAAACGCTTCAGTTCAACTTACATCAAATCACGGAAAGTTCATTATACATTTCTTAAAGTTCCTAAAAAGTTCTTCTCAAATAAATCTCAAGGTTTACCTTATCTTCTGTTCTCTTCTTTGGCCTGTGATTCGTCTAGTCTTCGCTGGCTGTGTCGTCTTGATCGAAGGAAGAGGTCTGTCTCAGACAGAATGAATACAAGAGACACGAATTTTTTGAAGGGAAATTTCATACAAGTTTCTTTATTTTCACACAAGTTTCTTATTTCTTAGTTCGTTTGCTGTCAGGGGGATTCCGGTTTCGACTCTCTCATACTCCGGCTATTTTCTGGTTCCTTTTGGGATATCTTCTGCCCTCCCAAAGCGGGGCCTTACCAGTTTGCCGGCTACATGCTCGCACCCGGTCTGAACGGTATCGCCTCTAAGCTCAGACTGATTCTAAAAAGCTAAGTTCTTGTTTTCCGTGGTGACGTAATCATCATTCCCACGCACGAGATGGGGACAAAAACGACTCACTCTGATCTCTGACTCAAAGGTCACGTCAGGTGTCTAAATTTATTATGACTATTCTTGGATCAAACTCTTCTCTGAACTCACTTCTGAGTCCAGAAACAAAACCTATTTTTCAATAACAAAATTAGCTATTTGATACTAGTTAACCTACTGTGCCTTGCATAATGGGGCCTTACAGTACTGTAACACTTCTTCCTTCCCTATAAACAAAAAAAACAAAAAATCTCAAGATTTTCTCTTTTTTTTAAAAACCAACCCCTCCTCGGGACTGGTAAAAATCCGAGCCTGGGCACTCCTGGGGTTACCATCATTTCACCACTGCCGGAATTTCCTTCGGCACTACATGACAATGTTTCCGGGATGTGGGAGAGTTTGCTCCCTACGGTCGTTACCGGCTAAAAAAAGCCATCCCCTGTCATAAATCAACATCAGGCGTTTCTCGCCTATATCTCCTGCAAAATCTACCACATAAATTCGCTCTTGCTCACACACGTTCTCCGTGCTCGACCACTTCCCAAAAATTCCCGGTATGTTACACTTTCGGGCCACCATCACTTTCTTAGATAACTTCAACAAACGGTCGGCACACAACCGATTAAAACTAACTGCGCGTTTTATTCTCGCGAAATAGGGGAACAAAAAACAGAAAAAAAAAACCCTTCATTAGCCTATTCTCTAATGGTCAGCCTCGAAGCTTACTGAAGGTACCGTCGCTATGCTGCTTGCTATATATGGACCATACATTTCTGACACGCCCGTGCTTCCGTCGCGAATGACAGCGAACAAACACCCAGTTTCTAACTCCCAACCCCATTGGCGTGGCGTAGCACCCATCCCATGGCTCTAACTAAACGGCGTGACGGGGGAGAAATGTCGACACCACCGTTCCTGGAACACATCGGGTCACCAATCCAGGTCCATCATTTTCTTCCCTAAACCAAAATTAATTTGACTGAGGTACCCTCTCTTAAATATAAAGCTTAAATCTTTTCCACTTCCATACACGGTCTACCGACGTGATTGGGGAGCAACCCTGGGTCACGAAAATTAATCACAACTTTAATATCGACCACCGTTATCGTGGCGCACCAATACGACTGTCCTGTCGTCTAACCACCGGTTCGCAGTTTTAACGCGTGTAGAGTTCGAGCACCTTTGCCCATTCTTCTCCGAGCAAAAACCCATGGCCGCCTCGTTTGCGAGAACCACGCGAGCGAACTTTATTGATCCCGCAGACCCAACTGGGCTGCACATACTCTGTGCACAGGGATATTCTGCGAAATAACCTAATTGACCCCCGTCCGGGGTCTCCATCAACCGACCCAAACCTGCTATCAGTGCCCCCCAAACAACTCAAATACAAGATCACTTTAACCCTAACACTTTGCTGACCCACGTCACATTCAATTTAAGAACTGTTTTTTTTTTTTTTTTAATTACATTTTTAAATTTCTCCATCCTCTAAATAGTAAAATATCATTCACTCAAGCATTAGGAACCCGGAATCCTCCATGTAACAAATACATCAATACAAGAATACAAAAAAAAAAATTCATTCCACCCGACAACAACAAAAAAATCAAACCGAAACCGACAGAACCAATGGAGAACATATCTCCACAATACAATACAACATAATTCAAAAGTTAAAGGGAAAAGAGAACAGCGCCCGACACCATAACGGGTTGACATGTCGTCAAACTCCAACCCGGACACCATCAGATCACCCGCCGCTGTCGTCGTTATTTTCCTGTAACACTTTTAGCAGTTTTCAAAACCCACGGGCGCTTTCTTTCTCTCTCTCTCTCTCTCTCTCTCTCTCTCTCTTTTTAATACGCATATACATTCTAAAAACAAAAGATTTCGGCCACAGAGTGGCATATCAATCCCTTTCTTTCTATACTCTTTCTGTCCCTGTCTCTCTCTTTCTAATACATTCTTTCTTTCTTTTTTCTAAATACGCATATTCTGTCCTCGCGTGCACATGTCATTTCAGCACATCCACCCTTTTTAACATTTCCATTCTTCCTCTCTTTCTCTCTTTTAATAACATACTTCCCTCGTTTTTTTTTCTTTTTTCGCCCGTTATTGTTTTCACCTTTGTCCCCCACCAACACAAACCAGAAAAAAAATTACAGCAACAAATTCTTAAAACACAACACACAAAAAAACATAATTACGGCAAATCGTCCTTTTTTTTCTAACTAGAATGTTCTTTTCCTACAAAGTCTTAATAATTGTTTTTGCGTGTCTGTGTGCGTGCGTTCTTTTTTCTTTTTTAACAAAATGTGTCTTTCTTTTTCTTTTTCTTTTTTTTTGTGAATCTTAACAATTAACAAAATGTGTCTTTTTCTCTTTCTGCGTAATTTAATAATTGTGTGTGCGTTCTTCTTTCTTTTCTTTTTTTAACAAAATGTGTCTTTTTTCTTTTCTTTATTTTCTGTGTCTTTTAATAATTAACTAAATGTGTCTCTCTTTTGTGTATCTCAACAATTTTCCCCTCCTTGTCTCGCTCCTTTTTTTCTCTTCCTTTTTCTATCCATTTGGACCACACGATGTGTTCGTACTTCATGACAGCACCAGATCGATATCGAACCGTTTCATGTTGGAAACGGCAGGTCACGGCTACCAAATAAACCCCATGTAACGATACACGCCTACAGATCTTATTTTTCAAATAACGAATCTTCCATTGCGACACGTCTCTTAAGGCTCTCGGCATCAAATAACATAATGTTCACATATAACTTTTATCAATCTTATTCCACATATAAAAACGTACTGTTCACAGTCTCGAAAGAGTTCTTTTACCATTTATAAACGCTTCAGTTCAACTTACATCAAATCACGGAAAGTTCATTATACATTTCTTAAAGTTCCTAAAAAGTTCTTCTCAAATAAATCTCAAGGTTTACCTTATCTTCTGTTCTCTTCTTTGGCCTGTGATTCGTCTAGTCTTCGCTGGCTGTGTCGTCTTGATCGAAGGAAGAGGTCTGTCTCAGACAGAATGAATACACGAGACACGAATTTTTTGAAGGGAAATTTCATACAAGTTTCTTTATTTTCACACAAGTTTCTTATTTCTTAGTTCGTTTGCTGTCAGGGGGATTCCGGTTTCGACTCTCTCATACTCCGGCTATTTTCTGGTTCCTTTTGGGATATCTTCTGCCCTCCCAAAGCGGGGCCTTACCAGTTTGCCGGCTACATGCTCGCACCCGGTCTGAACGGTATCGCCTCTAAGCTCAGACTGATTCTAAAAAGCTAAGTTCTTGTTTTCCGTGGTGACGTAATCATCATTCCCACGCACGAGATGGGGACAAAAACGACTCACTCTGATCTCTGACTCAAAGGTCACGTCAGGTGTCTAAATTTATTATGACTATTCTTGGATCAAACTCTTCTCTGAACTCACTTCTGAGTCCAGAAACAAAACCTATTTTTCAATAACAAAATTAGCTATTTGATACTAGTTAACCTACTGTGCCTTGCATAATGGGGCCCTACAGTACTGTAACATATGTATATATATTTGTTGTCTATATATATACATTTTTTTATCTATATATGAATTTTGAATTCTTATTTACATATGAATTTTTTTATATATTGATTTTTATTTATATTTTGATTTTTGAATTTTTATATGATTTTTATTTATTTATATATTGATTTATTTATATTTCGATTTTTATATTTTCATTTATTTTTATTTTTATTTATTTATTTATTTATATATATTATATATTTATATTTATATTTTTTTATTGATATTTTTATATATTTATATTTTTATTTATATTTTTATTTACATTTTGACTTTTGATTCTTTATTTACATATTATGATTATATTTATATATTGAATTTTTCATTTATATATTGATTTTTTTATTTTTTTATATTTTTTCTATATAGAGATTTTTTTATTTATATATTGATTTTTTTATTTATATATATTTTATTATTTATATAGATTTCATTATTTATATAGATTTTTTATTTATATTTGTTATCTATATATTGATTTATTTATATATTGATTTTTCATTTATATATTGATATTTAAATTATATATTGATTGATTTTTTATGTATATATTGATTTTTTATTTATGTATTTATATATTTATCTATATTTATATTTTTTATTTATATATTTATCTATATTTATGTTTTTACTTTGAATTGAGAATGATTAATTGAAATGATCGAGATTCATGAAAACATATATATACATTTTATATAATGATAAATAGTTACCTCCCCTTTTTTTAGATTATTTAATTAATTAGAGTTGCGTACCTTAATTAATTATTTTCTACACATATATATATATGAAAATAATATATATAAATATAAAAGTAATATGTTATTATTATAAATTTAATTTTTTTATTTTTCCACTCCTTTCTTTCTTTCTTTCTTTCTTTCTTGCTTTACTTCTAAATATAGAATCTTTTAACGGCTTTTCTGTCCTAAGCGTTTCTCGTCGGCTCTCCATTTCAAAATGATGTGTACATAGCGTTTCATAACAGTTAGATGTTTTTTGAAGAAATTCCATCATTTACTATTTCAGACTATGCTGAAGACGACGTGAATCGGGAATTCAACCCGTTTCTTGTCAGAAACCACTGGTCCATGTCTGATTAAAATCTGTATTTAAAAATAAAAAAATATATATATATATATATTAATAAGTTATATTATAAATATCGCAAAATAAATATGACAATATTCATATACGATATCCGTCATCTGCTAGCGAGCTCTCTTGGCTCAGTTGTAAGTGGACCGTGCTCTGTCACTGGGATCACGGGTTTTAATTCTTGCTAGGTCTAGCAACGATGATGAGTTGTAGACGACCAACACGCGTCCGTAGATACTTTTAATTTATGAATATACATATAATTATAACACATAAGTCAAATAAGTTAACATATATATATATATATATATATATATATATATATATATATATATATATATATAAGTAAAGGCAAATGCTTAGATATAGATAGTATATTTACTAGACAAAGACAGGAACACCTCTAAGTAACATATATGAACAGTGAAAATCAAATCAAACCCATCAGATACCAATGACTACTGTATGAATTAAGTCATGACTTTTGACTAACCCCAGCATATCTATTACAACATAGAACGATACAACATTTTGAAATATTCTGCATTAAGTATAGTAGTTCCAAAATATTCAACATTAACAAAATTTTCGTGTATAATTAAAATGTAAAAATTCCAACAGTAGACCAGTCTGCGATAAGAATACGTAGTGGGCAATAGATTCCATTGAGACAGAGTCCACAACCATATTAAAATAAAAAAAAAACAATAACATATGTTCATTATTTTGGCATGGATAACCGAAATGTATGTTTTTACACTATTCAATAAAAACAACGCTCTATTTTAAGCGATCCCCTACACCTAAATTGTTTCAACCTTAAATGGATTGTTCGTAATCAATAATATGTTCCTCTATAACTAATAACATTTTATAATATTCATCATGTTGAGATAATATCACCAAATCTGAAATTGATATTCTTATTTTAGTTTAGTTTTATTCCATGGAAAATATACACACATATATTGTTTCTATACCTCAATGTTTACACACAAACTTTACTTTCTATGAACTAACCAAACACTGTGTTACTGTTTTGAGTTATGTGGCAGGTTTCGACTGATTAAAGTTAACTAGCAAACTCATATTGTAACCGAGCGTGGTTAAAATTTGAGTTTGCTAGTTAACTTTTAATCATACTGTTAATATTTTAAAATCACAAGTTGTGTATTTTGGTGTAAGCAAGTTGTTTTAACCCAACCTGGTAACTGTATTATACTAGTTAATTGATGGTGATAATATTTCGAAAACCTTCTATTTTTTATAACATAGTTCACCCCAAACAAGGCAGGTCGCCACTGTAGACGTAAGGGGCTACTGAGTTAAAGGGTAATTTTTTTTTTGAGGGGGGGGGGGCTAAATTAATAGGGAGCTGTGTCTGGTCACATTATGTTTAAATAGAGCAGGGAGGGGGTTCCAGAGTCAGCAGCACGAGTAAACAAGCTTCTGGAGTAGTAAGCTCTTCGGCATTTTATATATATCTTGTTATAGGAAAAATATAAAAATGTACATCTTTTTCTACTACCTGTATTAAAAATTAATTAAACATATTGGATATCGTTTTAGAAACTGTATTTGATGCATTTGTGGAACCAATAGTGATGTTGCGCTTTGACTGTAATATTCCCCAAATGTTAATGATTTTCAATCTAATTTGTGCTAATGAAGATTTTATATTTTTTTTTCTTAGAAACACGATTTTACTAAAACTTTGTTGATGTTGTAATATTGGAACTTGAGCACTTGATATTTAATATTTAATACTTTATTATCTTTATAAGTTGCCAAATGTATATATATATATATATATATATATATATATAAATATATATATATATATATGTATATATATATGGGAAATTAAAAAGGAAAAAACAAAAAGTAGTTTCTTATGTATTCATCAACGGTTCCTCTTTATTTGTAAGACTTCCTCAGGATGATAATTTTAAGAAAAATGTCATACAAGTAAAATAACCTACACACTAACAACACAGGTCCCTCCACTCCTCTTTCTCCACCTCTCTACTTTTTCACTCACAGCCATCCACATTAATTTCATTCATACCCACCCCTCCACTATTTCACTAATAGCCATCTACATTAATTTCATTCACATACACCCCTCAACTTTTTCACTCACAGCCATCTACATTATTTTCATTCCATGCCACCGACTTCCTTCCACCTGGACCTTGGTCCTGTGCTCCCAGTAGTGGCTACTACTTCTTCTCATTAACCCACCATGTCAACCCAATATTTTCATGTACTTGTATAACATTTTTTTTAAATTATCATCCTGAGGAAGTCTTACAAATAAAGACGATACGTTGATGAATACATAAAAAAACATTTTTGTTTTTTCCTTTTTCATTTCCCATTACGTCGCATTACCTTCATCCTTCCTTCCTCATATATATATATATATATATATATATATATATATATATATATATATATATATATATATATATATACTCATGAACCCCTCCGTGAGAAATGACAGAAAATGACTGCTTCGCCGGTGTTCGCATTCGCTATTGATTTAGTGATAATGCGTAATGTTTTAATATAACTCATTGTACACATTTTGTAGGAGTTTAACGAAATTAACACATACGCACCGTTGACTTTTTAGTAGAGTTATGTTGATAACTTGGCAATATTATTTGAAACAGCGGGGTGAAACTTACTAATTGTCTCTGTTCGCTTCTCTCAACTATTTGAAATAGTTTCCTGCAGTCTAGTGAAACGGGCACCTGCTTTATTCGCTACCTCATGTCGAATGCAGTGACAGTGCGTATATTTATTTCATATATATATATATATATATATATATATATATATATATATATATATATATAAATATATATATATATATGTAAATGAATATATTAGATCTGTTTCATTTACTACTCTTATATTATCATTAAAAAGCTTACGCTTATTAAAGTCAACTATACAGCATAATATGTTTAAATATTCTATATATAATAGAGATAAAATATTAAAAAAAAATCTATGTGAATGCCTAATTAGAATAACTATTTTTAAGCAATGCATAATTATTTCATGTGTGTTGTTAGTCATTTGTAATTTGATTGTTCTTGATTGCTCTATTTCTCCTCCATAGATGAAAGAGGTTTGTCAATATTAACAGTAAATAATTAAAGTGATTCAATAGATAACGATTAATTAATCGTTATCTATTAAATCACTTTAATTTTAAAACAATTTACTTCATTTTAAATAACATAGCTCGCTAGAAAAAAGATGAGGCGTCAGCGAAAAGAGAAAAGCTAGAAGGTTACTGACTGACTTATTGGTTGACTGCCTGGCTTGCTCGCAATCTCGCTCTTTCTCTCATTTCACTCCCGTTAACGACGCCGATTTTTAATGTTCTCAAATTTAATGATTGTTTTGATCCTGTAAGCCAAATTATTTGCATTGCTGTGTAAATGTGTTTTGCGGCTTTTAAAAGAACTGAGGTTGATTTTCAACAAAATGCCATCCGTTTCTAAATGTTAAGTTTAAAAGATGCCGACCGCGCTCACCTTCTGAGAGTGTACGAGAAAACTATGAATGAACTCCACCCTTCTAAATGTTTGAATTTACAAAAAATAATAATATGGCAATACTACTCGATGTATTGCCAATAAAGTATTTTCTAAAATTATGAATGAACGGTTATTTAGTTTAGGAGTTCACCTTGTACAATATATATATATATATATATATATATATATATATATATATATATATATATACATAAGCATATACATATATGTAACTCTGTATGTATCGACACCCTGAAATGTTAAATATTACCAAAAATGTTGTGGCTATCTTACTCACCGTGTTGCATGTGATATATATTCGGAGATGCATACTGATAATTTCATTAGTTGAGGAGATTATCTATTAATATAAACACATACCCCACATAGACATACATATTTCTCTAAAGTAAGACATTTTTATATGTTTATATATTTTTATATTTAGGATGAACTCTTTAAGTATTTAAAATACATTTGTGAGTTTATGAACCGGTTGCTAAGCTAAATAGAGAGTATTTACTTCGGGGTGTATTTTTTTAATTTAGTTTGATGCAAAGGAAGGACAGAGAAGTTACGGTCTTGGGGATATTCCAGAACATACGATATATAAGAAACAATAGTTGGTAGATATTAATAAATAAATATTCCCCAACATTCAGTTTATTTGAGCATGTTAAACTGTGTTAGGATGTATAAAATGAATACAACTGCCCATTTTAAACTTCAGATATTTCGGAGTTGCTTTATATTTGATCCATAGACTTTAGACACAAAGTTAAAAACAGTGTTAAAATGTTAATTTCTTTGGTATCCTAGGTAGCGTAAGATTTTAATTTAAGACATTTTCTAATATCAGAATTAGACTTAGAAATCTAGAAATTAGGATAAGTAACTTTATATCTTTATTTCAAACCTCATTAAGTGACATAAAAGGGGATTAAGGGGATTACTTTTACAACAATGATTCTCAAACAGAACAACATCTCATATATACATATATATAAATATTATTGTCTCATATATAGTGATATACTTATATTAACAGATAATATGGTACGTACATGTTGTTGCTTTCGGTATTTATTTTAACATACTCAACATATGGATAGGTTTTAGTAGTAATATAAACATTACTTACAGTTAGTGAGTTATAAATAAACGTTTGTGTGTCAAATCATCGAAATAATTTGTCAAACGAATTTATTTAATGAAATAAGCCACAGACGTGTTTGTGTCAATCACTTGTCAATAGTATAGGGTGGGTACACACACAAACATATATATATATATATATATATATATATATATATATATATATATATATATATATATATACATACATATATGTATATGTATATTCAATTGAAAAATACATCCATATACAGCTCACTAACGGTAAGTAATATCAATATGTGCGTATGGATGTATGTAGTTATTTATTTTTGCGTGTATGTATGTATGTATGTATGTATTTATGTATGATTGCTTGTTTTGGTAATGAGTTGTTATCAGAAAGAACTGTTGTGTGAAAGTAAAGGCGAAATGTCATAATTCACTCGATGAAAGTAACACACTCTGAGAGACCGTGCTCTAGTTTACCAGTATAAACGACAAAACAACCTCCAGATCAAGCTTAGCTTGGAGACCTCTGATAACCTTTTGTGGTTTTAGGGTGTTGTCCCAAACTGATAACAAAACAATAGACACTTGACTTTTGTCCGCGAAAAGCCAAAGTCAGCCACGGTATGCGCAGGGCGGATTTGCCGGGAACTGAGAGACATCGTTACTACCACTGAATCATCATCGTTCTTTGACATTCCTCTTTCAAATCTTCGAAATAAGAAAAGTCGAAGAGACGGACATTTACAGACTAAATTTTCCCACGTATTAAGGAAAAGATAACAATGAAAGGTTTTTTTTTCATTCCTTACGCCACTTAGTTAATTGTCTGCACGTATACTTTTAATTCAGACAAAAAAATAAAACACAAACAAATATGATAACAAAATATATCTCAGGGTAATTTCGCTATTAATTTATGTTAGATGCGTCCACGCAAATCGACAAGCGGCTCTGTCCGTCGATCTCCTGTTTGAGATAGCATTTTCACTACTAAACGATCAGATAGAATTTACTCCTTGATCTTAGATACGTTGTGCTGGGTATTACGTAGTTAATCTGCAGCGTTTATGTTTAAATAACATTTTCTTTGGATTGTTTGGACTATAAAGACCACTGCTCGCATATTCAATGTTATGTTTAGTGTTTCGGCCGATGTTGACTGCGATCTTCTAAGGTGTAACTTGTCGATCTCGTGAATATTAATGTCGGAATCCAGGAAATATACGAAAGTTCGATCCGGATACTTTGGATTATGTAAAGGAGATCAGCACTTATGTATGCTCTTTTTTAATACAACAGTTGGTAATGTTATCCCTCGTGACCAAAATGAATTAAGGGGCAGAACATATACAGCTACTCGACTCCTTATTCAACACAAGAAGAGTATGTTTTATTAAACATATTTTACTTAAATAAAAACCAATGACATAGTACTTCTAAAAATAATATACTCATTACTGTAGTCTTCGAGGCAGTGAAATATTTTGTAATACTACTAATGCGAATATGAGATACATTTCACATATTATACTAGGGATATAATATATATATATATATATATATATATATATATATATATATATATATATATATATATAAAGAGAGTGCTTGAAAAGCATCTCCCTATTACAAGACAACAGTATGATGAGACCGTATATCGTACGGGTTTTATTTAGAATCCAATATGGATGTCGGTGTTCACAATTAACTTTTCAAACTGACTGCGAATCGCATTGACGTGTTTTGCGGGGAATTCTCTTTGTTTACAAATGAGTATCGACTTATGAGGGCTAACTACCCACTAGGGAACATGAGTTAATGTAGTGAATTGGTTGGCAGCTTCCTGGTGATTATGACGACTGATAAAGTATTGAAAGTATACACATCACACTAACTCAAAACAAAAGTCGACGTGACAACACCAATTTCTTCATCTTTGCGAGAAACATACGAAGCTTATGAGTGTTGTTACCTTTCTATCTTGAAACAAATAGAGTTGTATGTTAACAAAATAAAATAAAAGCTAGTAAAAAAGAACTGATCGCATGTAAAAAGATATCCTCTCCAAATCCATCTTGGTTCACCTTTAACTCTGAAGCTGCTATTGCTCAGAATCAGCGAGAATCTCGCCGATTCAATCGCCATACGTCAACCACAAATACACAAAAATTGATTGCATCATGGAATCATTGTAAGAATGTAATAACCGCCTCTAAATGAAGGTATACTCAGATGACCAGAAAACGCATTGAGTCATAGAAATTAGGAATGTGAGATTTCTGGAAAATCTATAATTGTGTGATAAATAATAAGCAATCAATAATATTACCGCTAACCAACAACAAGGATGACTTTTGTACAACAACTGAGAACGCTGAACTACTTGTCCAGCGGTTCGGCTTGAACTTCAATTTGGACTCCAAAAACAACTTGCTGACAAATTTTCCATTGCGGACTAAAACAATACTCAATACCCTGACACAGCCAGTTTTCATATCCGGGATATCATAAAACCCCTCTTACGTTAGCTTGATCTTATCCCAGTTATAGTAATAAATACATGTTTTCCTGAGGTGGCCCTTGTTTTCTTCAAAGTCTAGAATAAATGCCTTGTTTCATCTTCTTTTTTGATGGCTGGAAAATTACCTCAGTGATACCAATCTTCAAGCATGCTTGTGATGAAACTGATACTCCAAATAATTGCCCGATCAGTCTACTCATGCTCTTCACTTAACTCTTTGAATCTTTAATAAATCCACCTGGTGAATGCTAAACTTGTTTCTGATATGGATTTACGCAAGCAAATTCTACTGCGCTTATTTAAACGCATGTGGCATACACTAAACAGGGAAGCTAAAGCCAGGGTGGTAGCGCTTTATATACCAACATACTTTGAAAAGGTTTAGCATGATAGTTTTCTCATGAAAATTAGTTCGTATAATATTACTCGACGGATATTTAATATATTTAAATCTTTTTCATGCAAAAATGATCCAAGCGGTCCTCGATGGTATTATATCTAATCAACATGATATTAATGCAGGTGTATCCCAGGGGGCGATGCTTGAATCTTTATAGATCCTGATTTTCATAAACGACCAACCTGATTAAATTGTGTCCAAGAAAGATGTATTTGCTGATGACACAACGTTCCAATCTCGACACGTGTATAAAACAGACGCGTACATATCCAAGGCAATGGCTGAATCTTTAGAATATTACATCAAGTCTGTAGTTCAATGAATACATCAGTAGATAGTAACATGTAACGCTAACAAGATAAAGCTTCTTACCTTTAACAACTATAAGACCCCTTTTCAATCACCTATTGCCATGGCTAATAATACCATACTCTAGAGTTCAACATTCAAACTGCTCGGGTTTACATGCAAAGGTAACATAAATTGGAACTGATACATAGAAAACACTGCCAAAGATAGTGCAAGGAAAGTTGGTTCCCTCTTACCGGTTTAGAAAACGTCTAACGCCTGCTACTATTATATATGTTTGTAAGGCCATTAATTGGAATAAATCAATAGACGATACTGCCAAGGCGGCTGAAAGGGAAGTGCAATCCTTCTATCGTATTACAAACATCGGACGCTCGCCATTAGCTTATACCTCAGCAAGCTCTCCATCAGCCTATGTATGGAGTATCGTTGTCACACTTTGGCCGGTGCACCAATCACATGTCTCATTCCCTTAGGCAAGGTTCAGAAAGAGCATTTAATATAATAGTGCATTCACTGTACCATTGCCTCAATATTGCATCCTTGTTTTAGTGTTATAAGTACTTCAATTGAATATGCTCCGACGAACTTGCTGTTCTGGTGTCCCATCGATGTAAATACAACTAACCCGAAAATCACATAAATCTCATCCATTTACTTTGAAGGTCTCCAGATGCCGGATCGCTTTCTACTCTAATAGCCAATTTCCTAAAACTGCTAGCTTTTGAAATTACCTCTTTGCTCTATGTTTCCTTGACTTTACTGACATGCACCAATTTGAATGTAAAGTGAAAAACATCTCACTTCACTACTTTCCAGTATTCATTTACGTCTCAGTTGCAATGTGCATTGTTTCGGGTAAATTAAAGAAAAAGAAAAAGAATAGGGGATTCTAGAGTTACGAAGTTATTGTTGCGTGTAACTAAGTTCTTATTAAAAATACATCACATACACTTTATTCTCAAATAATTATTGTAAGAATTCTATTTCAGTAATGAATTAGAACAACATGATAATAGGATGTAACTTCGAAAGAACCATGTGTATATACGTGTGTATATTTTATTATAATGAGGATCATGCACCGCTCTCTTAGCTATCGAAACGATGCCATTATATTACATCAAACTTCCTTCTTTATCGATATGTGTGTATAAAACAACTCATTATTGTTACAGATTATGTCAGTTCTGTTTCTCTTTAATCTTTATGTAATTTGATGCAAGCTTTAGAAGTTGTATATATATATATATATATATATATGTATGTGTCTGTGTATATATACATATATATATATATATATATATATATATATATATATATATTGTGAATTAATAATGATAGATTCATGAAATTCAAAATGTATGTCACATTTAGGGGGTAAGAATCGCTATATACAGTTGTTAGAACAGTTTTGATGATTTTGTGAAGTTGGGTGTACCTTCACATTATAGTATTTTTATTTGCTATTAATTGAACATTTCCTGAAACCGCAAATGCATTAGCATAACATAAAACCATAATTTAAACATCGTAGTAAAAAAAATAATAGCGAAATAACATTCAACATAATGATGTTGTATTTCCTCAATAGCAGGTTAGCAAGTTTAATTGTTTTTAGGTATTCGAGAAAATTAATAAATTACTTAGTGACCCTTTGTCATTTTGAAAAGAATTTTACAGAATTTATACTGCCAAATAGAAAGACACTTCTGGCCTTAAAATTCTTTGTAAGTATTTATATATTAACACGTTGGAAAAACTACTCCAAAGTTACACATGAGAATATCCCAACATATTAGTTTTACTCGCTCGCCCAAGGTTGCAAGTACATTCAAGGTTTACAGGTGCATGGAAATATCCATTGGAAACCACTTCCTAAGTATAAATACTTTTTAACAATGACTGGTGGTCCTCCATTTCAAATTGTTTAAACGTTCATCTTAATGATCAGCCTTCGATTTAACCTATGCAAACAAAAAGAGTTTTAATATTAGTTAGAGATGTCTTATCAATTGAATCCATTAATTAATTAGTTGAGGGATTTACTCCCATTTTTTCTACTGCTTACCTAACGATTAATATCTCCAACATCTAAAGTTCTACTCTGTTTTCTCATTCGATGTTCTCTTTTGTTATCATTATAACTTCTGGGGGTTCTCTTTTGAAGAGAGCCCGACGAAAAGACCTATAACATATGTCAATCATTCTCTCATTAATTATGTAACCTCTTTTTAAATGATATACAGGTTTCTTCTTAAGCGAATACTGAATTTTTCTCTGCAAAGTATCTGTTTACATATGTACGTTGTCGATACAAGCGCCAATTTAACACATCTCTGAATGAACATTAAAAACAAGTTAATTGTTCTGAAATGTAGTAATACATTTCTTTAATCATGCACCCTCAATCACTTTTGTCCCGATTATATGTGTGACCGATTTCTAAAATTAAATGTAAAGATATGGTGGCAGGTTACGTGTATACTTATAAAATGAAATGCGGTTCCACTCTTATGCTTTCAACACATATATCTTAATGATAGTTAATTTTGTTTTCATCTATCATAAATATATTAACATATACAACATATTTTACTATTGTCATTCTTGGATACAATACATGATTTTGAAATACCGTATGTATAATAACATGAAGATATCCTAAATACCGTTAGGTTTTGTTAACTTGCATATTTGTTTTATGAACAGCTTATAATAGATAAATATTCTGTTATATACATTTATACTTTTGCATTGTCATATTTTACTTAATATAAGTAATATTTCTGTCGATAGTAAAATGTCGCTGGAATGCTAGGAACATATGCCACACTTTGATCTTAGCCAAATAGCCAAACGAACCATAAACAATGTTTTCATGACTAGGTATTTTAAATGAATAAAAACATTATTGTATTATCTTTTAATGGGGTATGTAGTGTAGATCGATTCTGCTGTCATAATACCGTCTTCCCAGGTAATACCTCCTTTTTTAAATGGGTGCGGAAAATTCACCCAGGTATAACATCCTTAAATATCTGTTCTGGTGTAATGAGACCATCTTTTTAGGGTATATTATCACATGTTTGGGGTAGTAGCTTGAGTGCAGAAGATCTGTTGTGTTGCGATTATACCTTACTCACAGTCAATTAATTTTATATGGTAGAGTTCTCCCAGGTAAAATCTCATCTGTATCGTATATGTTCGTTTCTTCATTGTGCTATCCTTCCAGGAAAAGCATCTCTAGTTGGGATAAAGTGAAGTGTACTATCTGTTCTGTTGTCATGATGTTATTCAGCAAAACGATAACGACTCTTTCGTCATAATACAATCCTCCCCTACATTTTGTGGGTCTGTGTAGTGTATGTTTGTTCAACATGATATCACCCTGTCAGACTAACAAAGTATGCGACCAGAAGGAGCATATAATACTAGTATATATATGTATATATATATATATATATATATATATATATATATATATATATATATATATATATATTTATATATATATATAATCAACCTGTTAAAACTTCTACATATATATGCATTTAAATCGATAAATTGTGAGAAGTCGAAATTTGTTTAAATTGTCTTACTATAAGTTACACAACAGGTTCGAGATTTCATGGTGAAATTATCTTAGCGTTGTGTATTTCCCTTTATCTTTCCATTAAATATCAATTGACAGATTATTAAAAAGCCATTTTTTCACATGAAAAGTATTATTTTATCTTAGGTTAAATTGTATTTCTATTTAAGTTATACTCAATTATTCACAAAATAAAAAGTCTCAAGGCAGTCTAAAAAGAATAGCTATATTTACGTTTCAGAAAACCACGCATTTGTATGAACCATTCGTCATTTGGAAGCACATATCAAACTTAACTCTGATATAAATACAACCACCAAGGATTTCTGTTTCATCCATTTTCAGATATTGACACACACTTTAATTTTCTGTTAAGTTGAAGCAGTTGCAAACAAGGATTTCAATGTTCGACGCGTTACTGTTTTTTATGGACTGTGAGCAAACACGCCCTGACTTTTAACACAACTTTGTCATTTACAAATGTCCAGGCAAAATGGTGAATCCACTGCTTGTTGACATTTTTTAAATTTTTCATCTATACTAGGCAACTTTTGTTAAAGTTCGGGAAACACTAGTTTGTGAAACCTTTTTTAAGGTTTCCCGGCACATGTATCAAATCTGGGCGACCGTAACGTTCAGCTTCATTTGTCTTTGTACGCCCGAGTTCAAGGTCAGCATACTAATACTCAACAATTTTTTCCGACGGGGTAGAGTCGAAATAACACTTATCAAGACATACCTTTTCTTGAACAGTATTTTTCACCATCAGAAGACAATGCTTCATCATTTAGATTTTTCCATTTTTTTTTTAAATTTGCAACATTATCTTTACTTTAATTACAGAAATTTGTAAACTAATAATCCGATTTTGCTCAAAGTTTGACACGTTCTTTTTAAAAGTAAGTATTTTTGTAGTGGGGCTGTAATTATATGAAATATCAGAAACAAATTGAGTATTGCTCTCCAAATTGCTGTGTCGACTATAACTGTGCCGGTCTATCCTAGATCAGCAGTCCTTTTTGCAGTTGTCGAAAGTGTAGGTGGTGCCTTTTTTCTGAGAGCTCAGACGCAGCCTTCGATGGTCTCTGCTTTCTTCTCCTTTTCCATTGTTGGTCTCTTCTTTTTACATCCGTTTATGGCGCTTCTCTGGCTGCTGCGGTCTTCAGCCACATATTTACAGACTGCTAGGTTGATGCTATATGCGACCTGCCCTCATATTTCGCTTGACGTCACCCTTGTAGCGTAGCACCCGTTTCTTCAGGTCTAGAGCCGTAGCCACGTTCGGCGAATAGAATGCTCTTGAAGACTTTGCCCATTCCACTGTAATCGATGCTAGGTTATCAGCGCGAACATTCTTTTTGAATGTATGCTTGATAAAGTTCGCTTTTATTTAGGACGCGCTCCTCTGATGCGATTCTCATGATTCTCTTATGGTTGTTTAGGTAGAAAGTATTGGTCCTGTGTATTTTGTGTGTGAAGTTATAAAGGGTATTTTGTGTGTGAAGTTATAACAGGTCATTTTGTGTATGAAGTTATGAAGATTATTTTGTGTGTGAAGGTATGAATGGTATTTTTTGTGTGAATTTATAAAGGGCATTTTATGTGGAAAGTTATTAAGGGTATTTTGTGTGTGAAGTTATTAAGGGTATTTTGTGTATCAAGTTATGAAGGGTATTTTGTGTACGATGTTATAAAAGTGTATATTGTGTGCGAAGTTATAAAGGGTATTTGGTGTGTGAAATAATAAAGAGTTATTTTGTTTGTGAAGTTATTAAAAGTATTCTGTGTGTGAAGTTAGTAAGGGTATTTTGCGGGTGAAGTTATGATGGTCATTTTAAGTGTGAACGTATTAAGAGTAATTTGGTAGGTGAAGTTATACAGCGAATTTTGTGTATTAAATTATCAAGGGTGTTTTATGTGTGAAGTTATGAAGGGCGCTGACGAAGAAGATTTTGAGTCTTCAGAACAATAAGACTGACTAAAATATTTCAAAATTGTCTTACAAACGATCGTACGCAATATAATCAGTTGGTTTTGAGTTCTTGGAACAATCTTCGAATTTTGTTGATCTGCAGTTACCTTATATATATATATATATATATATATATATATATATATATATATATATATATATATAGTTATCCACATACAGACTGTTTCGCTGTATCACAGCTCTTCAGTGCGGCTAGACCAGTTAGTACCTCAAGCCGGGATTTAAACTCAAACGTCGAGCTGACAGTCGGCGCTGCTACCCCTACGCTATCATAGGACATTGACTGAATGTAAGTAATATCTCAATGTAAACATTGCAAATGCCGGGAACTCGAATTAGTTTTACCTAATAAGATATGCCTTAAAGCTAATGGCAGTTGGCGATATCCTTACAAATAAGCTCTACCAATATATATATATATATATATATATATGTATATGCATACATATGTATATGCATACATAGGTATATGCATACATATGTATATACAAATATATGTGGGTGGCTCTCTCTATGTGTGTGTGTTTTTTCATTTTATTATGGGCTCAATAAGATTATATTTTGAGATTAATGCAAACGAGTATCGGTTCACATCTTTTGATGCTTGACTTTTTTTTTCGAATATAGTTATATTATTTGTGTTATTCGAACTACTTTTCACGACCATGTTGTTCTATTGAGAACGTTTTAACAGATGTAAATTCCTTCAGGTGCTTCTTTTCGAACATGTGAACCTAATGTTTAAAGTTAGAAATCTCGACCGGTTGGGAGTGTTAATGAATATTATTCTTTGTTATTATCGACTGCAATATAGACTGAATCTTCAAATTATAAAGAAAACTAATGTATTCGTTTGAATTTGATAAATAATGCCCGATATATAAAAATCACAGGTAGTTGTTAATTATATACATCAGAGATAACCTAAAGAACACTAATAGAATTATATCATTGGTCAAGTATATGGTCAAGATAATAACATCAGTATATAATTTATCGTCAGTACCTTGATGATGCTTGACATACTCGTGATTATCAGCTGGTCGTGCATGCATACATACGTGATCTGCATTTTTAAGCCGCAGATGATATCCCGCGGTCACATGCTTACATGTGTTTAACACCGGTGTATATTTACATTGTTTTACATAAAAATAATCATAAGGTCATACTATTTCATGATTAAATGCAGCTTCCTCTAATCTATTATTCTCATCCCAAATAGAATAGACTATCAGTATCAAAAGATAATCAGAGATCTTGGGCAATCCGTGTGGTTGATTTTATTTAATAGTAATCAGTTTGCTGAATAGGAAAACTAATTAAGATCTTTGTTTAATTTATATTTAACCCTACGTGATATTCATAAACCGAGAAGCATATGATCAATACGATAATTAAGCATGAAACTCGTCTTTTGATAAAGCTCTTTACATCTTAATAAAGTCACTTACATTTTCCATGTCCCTGCGTTTAAAAATTGTAACGTTGTTAAGATTACTGCCACAATATGAAATGATTTTGTATAAATTTACGAGATGTAATTTTTTTTTTATTTTATCGGAAATTGAATGACGTCAAAATACTTCATATCATTGTCAGTACAATGTCGATAAATGATACAAACAGTTACCATGTCTTATAAAGCTTGTTTGATGTTTTTCTCTGGTCTATTTTAAATTGAACATTTATTTTAGTATTTAGTAGAGATATATTTTTATTTCATGAAAATACAAAAAAGCGAGGGATAAACAAATGAAAGTTTTAAAAAATAGAATTGTGTACGTACGTTTCCATTAAATAAATAAATCATGCATATACATGCAGTAGTAGTAGTAGTAGTAGTAGTAGTAGTAGTAGTAGCAGTAGTAGTAGCAGTAGTTGTATAATGTTACGCATCTTATAAAGAAAAAAGAACGAAAACTTTAAACAACAGAATACATGCGTAATATGCTTGTCATGTTTGGGAGAAATCAACGCATGCTAAAAAACTAGAACCATCGTGGAGAAAAACCTGACTCCTGGTCATTGGTTCCCTGAGCCTGCCAACCTTAACAACCTTCATCTCCTCACTTGTATTGTCCCTGCAGATTTGTACGGAAATTTGCCAGCCCATTAGAGATCACAAAGGCTACCAGTAATGGACGCCATCTCTTTCATGGAGATGAACCAAAAGTCAAACAACCGAAGTGAAAGAAAAAGATTCTGAGCCATGTCGATCAACTTAACTACATCCAAGGAAGATACCAAACTACAGCTGTAGACCTTTGCTTAGAAGCATCATGGGTTCAGTGGGGGAAAAACTCAGCAACCTGAAAAGTGAAATGAGGCGATCCCATGTGGAGTATGAGACCATAAAATGCAACACTGGATGGGCTGCTCTCTACGGCCCAAACAGTGTAGCTTGTAAGATCTTGCTGAGTACAACAATAATGAAAAAGACGACGTGAAAATGCCGGAAAATGTCGTATGACAACAGTATATAAAGACACGCAATGAAGAAACACAGAAAGCCATAGAACTGCCTAATTGAGATATGATGGGGGTTCATGATAAACGTAAACTGTAAATATCTGGGTTATTTGGAAACAAATAGAATACATACCAACAGATAAAAGATATAAGAATAGAGTAGGCGACTAGAAAATGAAACCCCTTTGCTAGTAAATTATATAATAGAAACTTACAAAAAAGACTAAATAATTGGGCAATAGATCTGCAGTTCTCATCCCTAAATACGCTAGAACATTTATAAATTATATACATAAGGACTTCAACACTGAATCAAAGAACCATGGAAAAATGGCTGTAGACAACGTCATACGAATGGATGATATTTAAGAAAATAAGATAGACGTTGAATGGTATGTATTGTAGGCTGCTTGGACGATTTGAAAAATGGCTAGAAATGTTACAGGAAACAAAATGCCAGGATAATATAATAAGAAAAAAAGCAAATACAGCGACAATTTATAAAACTGACTAACGCATGAAAACACATGGAAATACTACTAAAAAAACATTACATACAAGCAGAACCGCTACTTACAGCTTTATGAAACGATGCGATCAAAACGAACTATATGAAAGCCAACATAAACATTAGGCAGGAAAAAGTACATATAGACACTATTGGCAAAGAGACAAAACAGTAAAGCATATCATGCGAATACAGTCACCTAGTGCAAAGATAATATAAAAATAGACATGACTAGAACGAAATGTATTAAACTAGGAACTGTGCTCACGACGTCATTTTGAACATCAAGACTAACCGTACATTCATAACCTGGGGACAGTGTTGTAAAATCAAAGGCAAATTCTCTTAATTGAAACTTGAAATACAAAGGGAAAACCTCAATGAAGAAGAACGGAATAGTCAGCAAAAAGGAAAAAAATGACGGATGTTAAATTCATCGTCCTAGCAGTTCTAATGAAAGATTCAGTAAACAAAGAAGATATATGAGGCTTGCGAGAGAGCTGACAGAAATATGGAAAATGAAAAGACTACGTTAATAACAATAATTCTAAGAGCACTAAGAACATTCAAAACATGTTTAGGAGTAACTGGAATTAAAGCGGAGAATGGCAGGCTTTCTGGCTAAACTCAAAAATAGTACCTCTTCTGATAATAAAATTTGTACGTACTGTGTTTTGTTAGTGAAAGAGAACTCTTAATAGACTGGAGCAAAGTGTACGTTTGTCCCAATGCAGAGTGCAATGTGGGCGGAACTGGATTTTCCCCGCATTAAAACTTACCTATTGGGGAGGCAAATTGACAGCAGCGATTGAAAACAGTTGAACAATGTAGATAACTCCCCGAGTGCAGAAAACAGCTAGCATTACCAGATAAAACTGATTCACAACAATTAAGTTAAATATAAAATAGTATTACTATGCATAACCACAACCAAAACATTATTGAAAAATAGTATACGCATGTGAACAAAAACTGTTAATGTAGATAAGGTAAAGAAACACACACATATACATACGGAGAGGAAAACACGTGAGAACTAAATGCTAAACAATTACAATAAACAACACATGTTTTGTAAGAGTGATCGAAAGAAGCTGGAACTATTGTCGGGAGAACTCAAGGTAATACCAGCTGTTTTCAACAGTGAAAGTAATGTATTGTGTCACAAATGCCTAGTAATAAGAATATTACTAATAACAATTATCTAGACTTGTGAGCTGTTCCTTGTAGTTCAAATCAGTTTAGTGCACTATTTAATTAAAATAAATTTAAATGAATCTTTTCTTAATGGAATCAATCTAAATTTAAATACGCCGTCATTTGCCGAAGTTACCGTAATTTCGGCATTTATGTTAAATTCTGAAATTGTTATAAATAAATTAAAATAATAATTTTAATCTTACAATCCCCTAAATAAATATCAGCTATACATTATAAAAACAAATATTAAAATGTATTAAGTAAAATGTAAAACATCATTGATAGAAATGACGTTACATTACTAGAAAAATGTTGCATTACTAGAAATATGTTTAGTCATTAAATTGTTAATAACATATGTGTAGATTGTAAGTTATCTGACTTTCTCCCTCTTATCCGATGTATGTATTACTTGCTTTACTAGTCTTTTAAAAATGGTTATCTTATCCTCCAATCCTCATCTTCTCCACTCAATCATCTTTCTAAGTGAGAATCCGTGACAAACTGTTACAAATGTATTAATGCTTTGATTATTATATAGATAATGTATTTTTTAAATTTCGAAATAAACCCCTTATCTTTCTGCGTGTATAACGAATGAAGATGATGCCACATATACACAAACCACCGACGCTGTATGATTCTTCATTTGTCGGGAAAAAATAAAGACTCATGCCTTGGCGGGGAATCATTATTTTAATACTTTTTTTTCAGACTTGCGCAAAACCAAGTTTCACTAAACCTCAAGCAGAACAATTATATACACCCAATCATCATCATCATCATCATCATCATCATCATCATCATCATCATCATCATCATCATCATCATCATCATCATCATCATCATCATCATCATCATCATCATCATCATCATCATCATCATCATCATCATCATCATCATCATCATCATCATCATCATCATCATCATCATCATCATCATCATCATCATCATCATCATCATCATCATCATCATCATCATCATCATCATCATCATCATCATCATCATCATCATCATCATCATCATCATCATCATCATCATCATCATCATCATCATCATCATCATCATCATCATCATCATCATCATCATCATCATCATCATCATCATCATCATCATCATCATCATCATCATCATCATCATCATCATCATCATCATCATCATCATCATCATCATCATCATCATCATCATCATCATCATCATCATCATCATCATCATCATCATCATCATCATCATCATCATCATCATCATCATCATCATCATCATCATCATCATCATCATCATCATCATCATCATCATCATCATCATCATCATCATCATCATCATCATCATCATCATCATCATCATCATCATCATCATCATCATCATCATCATCATCATCATCATCATCATCATCATCATCATCATCATCATCATCATCATCATCATCATCATCATCATCATCATCATCATCATCATCATCATCATCATCATCATCATCATCATCATCATCATCATCATCATCATCATCATCATCATCATCATCATCATCATCATCATCATCATCATCATCATCATCATCATCATCATCATCATCATCATCATCATCATCATCATCATCATCATCATCATCATCATCATCATCATCATCATCATCATCATCATCATCATCATCATCATCATCATCATCATCATCATCATCATCATCATCATCATCATCATCATCATCATCATCATCATCATCATCATCATCATCATCATCATCATCATCATCATCATCATCATCATCATCATCATCATCATCATCATCATCATCATCATCATCATCATCACCACCATCATCATCATCACCACCATCATCATCATCACCATCATCATCATCATCACCACCATCATCATCATCACCATCATCATCATCATCATCACCACCATCATCATCATCACCATCATCATCATCATCATCATCATCATCATCATCATCATCATCATCATCATCATCATCATCATCATCATCATCATCATCATCATCATCATCATCATCATCATCATCATCATCATCATCATCATCATCATCATCATCATCATCATCATCATCATCATCATCATCATCATCATCATCATCATCATCATCATCATCATCATCATCATCATCATCATCATCATCATCATCATCATGTAGTCTAACTGTAAAAAGAAGTCAAGTCGAGGTTGGGTTAAGATAACAAGTGTATTAACATAAAAAGTACAAGGTAAGGAAACTGACTGGCACTTGGCTAGACAGTTACACGCCTGTCCTTTTTCTTTCTTCCGTGACTCTGGTCGCTCGCACTATTTATAGTGAGAACCGGTGTAGTTACTCTTCTGTTAGACCAGCCGGTGTAACCCCCCTCCTTTGAGAATATTTTATCTGGGGATTAATATCGTTTTTGTTCGGGAATAACCAGCATCAACTCAGTCGATTTCTGTTTTCTTTTTGATCTCCCAATCTCAGGTGCAGTCTCTGGTATGGGCACCTGAAAAGTATCAAAAACTGTGTCCATGATGTCCTCCTCGGGCGATCTGGTCACCTCACTGTTCGAGTATCTTTATCGGATTTAGTTGGTGTGACGTTTGTGCACGAAAGGGTGTCCCTTAATAATATATACAATATTGCCTATTTGTTTATCCACAGATCGTTCTATTGTTTCTGTACATCTTATCCAGAGTTTTTTCGCCAACTTCATACCATTTTTTCGTTGTCGTTTCGTTTAGGTTTACCTTATCCTGGTTTGGTAACAACTTATGGAAACTGATCTAACCTTGCGTCCGAACATGACCTCAGCAGGTGTCTTCGACGGTTCGATGTTTGAATTCGGAATGACTCTGTAAACTTGCAGAAACTGTTTGATTGAATTTTCCGTCGGTTATCCACTAGCTTTTTTCAGAGCCTTCTTGAATGTTTCAACGAATCTCTCTGCCGTCCATTGCTTCTTGGATATTATGGAGGGATTGTTATATGCTCGATGAGATGATCCTCGCAAAAGTGTTTAAATTCAGTAGACGTGAATAGAGTACCATTGTCGGTGACAAGGCAGTCTACTACTCTAAACCTAGCGAATAGTTTGTATAGGAAGCTGATAGCTTCCTCGGATGTGGAAATTTTGCATTTTAGTACTTCAGGCCACTTAGCTAGGCTGTCTACAACAATGAGATCGTAGAACCTATCCAGTAGGCCCGCAAACTCTAAGTGAATTCTAGACCAAGGTCGTTCCGGTTTAGTCCACAATCAGAATTGAGTCGAAGAAGTTTTCATAGCTACTGCATATCCTATACACTCCCTGACTTTTTCTTCGATATGCTTATCTATGGGTGTCCAGTCAACGAAAGAGCGCATAAGGCTTTTCATTCTCGATATGCCTGGATGTCCTATATGGAATTCCATGCGCACACTTTTCTGTAATGTAATAGGAATTACAACCCTGTCGCTATATAACAGGACGTTGTCACAAATTGAATAAATTCCATTATCTAGTTGGTTATTGTTGATTTTCTTTCTTTCGTGTTTATGATAAATTCGTCCACCTCTGCCTTACTCCTAATCTCATTAAGCGTTACTGGAAGTTCTCTTATTGTGTCACATAACGTATTTTTTACTCGAGCTTCCGCTTGAATGGCTGCTATCACGATATCCTCTAATGGTTCTTACTGCTTAGGTATCAACCTTGAGAACCCGTCTGCATGACCAAATTGCTTAGATGGTACATACTCCATTTGAAGATTGTAGTTCAGAAGAATGGTACCCCATCTTTGGAGTCTATTCGCAGTGTGTTGTGGTAGTTCTTTTTTCGATCCTAAAATCGTTAATAATAGTTTGTGGTCTGTTTGTAACAGAAATTGTTTACCGTGCAGGAAACGATGAAATTTCTTTACCGTAAATATTATGCTTAGAGCCTCTTTCTCAATTTGAGAGTAGTTTGTTTCGGCTGGTAGAAGTATCCGGGATGCATGGGCTATGGGTTTTAATTTTCCATCATCCATTTTGTGCAATACGCATGCTCCTATGTTATAGTTGCTGGCATCGCTTGCAACTACAATATCGCGCTTAGGATTATAATGTGCCAGAAAATAGTCAGACGTTAAGATATCTTTAATTTTCTGAAACGCTTCTTCGCACTCTTGCGTCCAGACCCATTTTTGGTCCTTCCTTAACATTTCATTTAATAGCGATCTTAGTGTATGCATGTTTAGTACGAACACATTGTAGTAATTCGCCAACCCTAAAAAGCTTTGTAGAGACGCAATATTTTCGTGAGCAGGCATGTTCCTTATCGCATTGCCCTATCTGGGTCTGGCCTTCTTCCTTGTTCATCGATGATTCGCCCTAAATATTTTATTTTTTCCATGAAAAAAGTACATTTCTCATCTTTGAGTTTAAACCTATAATCCTGGATTTTTTGAATACTTGGTTTACATGAGTATTGTGTTGTTCTTTGCTAACGCTGTTCATTAACACATCGTCCAGGTATCCTACTGTTAAATCCACCCCATTTAACATCATGTTCATAATTTGTTTAAAAATCGCAGGGGCGACCTTGACCCCAAAAGGAAGTCAGTTAATTTTTTATAATCCCTCATGCGTATTGATGCATAGCAGTTTTTAACACTCCTCATCGACCTGAAAATACGTCTGAGAAAATTCTCTTTTAATTCCCTCTTGAGTTCTTCTGCCTCCACATTCGAATCCTCAACATTTTGGCAAAAGGAACTTAAAGGTAGATCCCATAGTCTAAGCTTTTCAATTAGATCAGTTCTTAAACGGTTATTCGATTTTCGCATAACAAAAAGTTTGGCTTTTTCGGTCTTATTCTGGAAAGATATATTCGTCAATAATTCCCCTTCGAAGTTTATTTTTAACCACTGACGTTTCTCGCCGTTTTTTGTGATTTGATCATTGTGGGTTTCCCAAGCTTCTTCCATGTATGTACATTAATGATGGAAATGTCAGAACCACTATCAAGCTGTAGTCTTACCTTTTTTTAGCATTTTGACCTGTACATATTTCCGGATATTTTGTTCTTCAGGTTAAATTGTTGTCAGTTTAATGGCTGTCTTTCTACCAGATTTATTCTTACAACGTGATGCCTTATGTCTTTTCTGGTAGCAGTTGTCACATTTGCATATGTGAGGACACTCAAAGTACCAATGGTTATCTCCACACCTCCAACACGGTGCAGGTGAATATTTCACACGTTTTTTTCTCTGGTTATTCATTGAAGTCAATTTTTCTTCTGATGGATCCATTTAATCTGCGACACTCCGTTTTCCTCTATGTCACGACTGTCCTGTTTCAACGCAACAAAACGTTCACAGTTTTCCCCTCAGTTTGGTATTGTTGGAAATGGCTCACTTTCACAAAGCAAGAAATATATTATTTCTTAGCAAAAAAAGAGATCAATCCCAGTTCTTTTAATACGTGTAACGTAATTTTAACAATCCGTCGCTCTAAGCCTAATAAGACTAGTTTTATGGGAAATCTTGTTAACCCATTTGCATTTTGCAAAAATGCGACTTGATTATTTAACAGTTCTTTGTTAGAAGCACATATACCTTACGCGAGTATATATTTTCACTGCGCGGTAGACCGTTTTAATAAATAGTCAATCCGGATCTTGCTCAAATATCAGATGTTGTCCTAATAATAACGACAAACGTACACAACATCTGTAATAGTGGACGCGGATAACATATATCTTAACGAGTCAGTGAAATTGAAGAGAAAAAAATAAAGGTGTCAGTGTATTCAATTATTTTAAGAATTGAAAATGTTTTTCGCGTTTTCTAGTTTTCGATTTTTGGTAGTAAGTTTTGAGTTTGTGTTTTTTATTTTTTTCGTCGTTTAACTACTCTTGTAGTGGTTCATTTGCTGTTAATCCTTGCAAATCCAAATATCTGTTTGAAAAGTCGAAGATGTTTTTCCCTGAAGATCTTGCGAATCCTTGTATACCAATCACTTTGGGCGATTTCATGCAGTGATATGGTTTCGATTTCTCGTCGCCAATCTGTTGTGAAGTTGTCTCACAGTAAAAAGAAAAAGTCAAGTCGAGGTTGGGTTAAGATAACAAGTATATTAACATAAAAGGTACAAGGTGAGGAAACTGACTGACACTTGGCTAGACAGTTACAAGTCTGTCCTTTTCTCTCTCCCGTTACTCTGGTGACTCGCATATTTATAGTGAGAACCGGTGTAGTTTATCTTCTGTTAGAACGGCCGCTGTAACACACGTAAAAGACGACAAAAACAGCAAGTTAAGATTCAAACAACATTTATTTATAGGATAGTAAGAGAGGAGATAAACATACAGTCCAAACACATTTTAGGGGAGATGAATAATGTTTAACGTAAACAAATTGCGAGCAAAAGTTATGAACAAAAATCACATCTCAAGCACATCACAGAAAACAATCATTACTCATAGAATATAATGGCTGGTTAAAAGACTCCCGATGAGAGATGAAAAGTTGAATTATCCATAATTGGCAAAAGTCACACTCATCAAAGATCGACACTTATATTTGGATGGAAAAATAGCAGCAGATATCAAGGTATAAGTGTTCCAATATATATATATATATATATATATATATATATATATATATATATATATATATATATATATATATATATAGCATGATATGAAATGAAATGAAATAATATAAAAATATATAATATATATATATATATATATATATATATATAGCATGATATGAAATGAAATAATAAAGGTGCGAATTAAATTTTATTAGAATTCAAAATTCAGGCAAAGTATCTCAACGTCCTTAACTCATGAGTTGTCAAAGATCATTCTTCTTCTCCGAGGACCATTACCGCAGTGACGTAACTGCGGGTGATAAAATTACACTTTGAAAATATATAAAAATACATACAAAAATACATAAGAGTACATAACACATCAAATCTATCAAGCCAAAAACATAGTTATTTGTTGAAGTTATAAAATCAATCCAAGTATAACTTTAACAAATAAGTATGTTTTTGGCTTGATATATTTGATTTGTTATGTACTCTTATGTATGTTTGTATATATGTGTTTTATATATTTTCAAAGTGTAATTTTATCACCAGCAGTAACGTCACTGTGGTGATGGTCTTCTGAGGAGAAGAATTATCATTGAAAACTCATGAGTTAAGGACGTTGAGATATTTTGCCTGAATTTTAAATTCTAATAAAATTTGATTCGCACCTTATTTTATTATTTCATTTAATATTATGATCTTAATGATCTATCCAGTATATTGAGCTTCAGTCTTTATCCGGATGTTTCACTAATTAAAGATGTTAGTTGCCACTTATAGTTTTTGTTGGATTAACTTCATATATATATATATATATATATATATATATATATATATATATATATATATATATATATATATATATATATATATATATATATATATGGTTGTAATTATGGAAGTGTCTAATGGGTGATATGCAACATGTACATAGGATATGTATACGTCATCTTGGCGGCTGTGTGATATATTTACATTGAACGGCAGGTTGGGTGAGTCAGTCTAGAAAAACTTTGATTTCTGTCAAACTAACTTTCGGAATAGAAGAAAATCTTGGGCAATCCGCCCGGTGGTGAAGTCAGATTATATCACTGCATCGTTCCTATTTTCTTAATCTTTGTTTATTCTCCTCTTTTTTCATACCAAACAGCGCATACGATGGTGGTGACTGGTTGGTCGATCGCCACAGCCTGCACTCTCACTCACAGAAACTCACTTTTCGATTCGGCAATTCTCGTTTTTTATATAGTCTCTGCTGAGAAACGTAAGCAGGGGAATGGTTGTGATGAAGTTTTCTTTGAGTTACTAGGCGACGATACTTTCACTGAGGCAGTGTCAATGCATTCGTGAATGTTACGAGATGACATTAGATGTTTCAGCTAAGTGTGTAGAGTAGAGGTAGAAGCTATCGCTAACCAGAAATTGTTGTTAAAAGGCGACGATGCTTTTTTTTCTATTTGATGCGAGGTCACGCCCTACATCAATTTTTTAAGGGGTGACATTTTACTTTTCCACAGGAAGGTTAAGCACAAGGCTGTGGTTCGCTTATAGCACACAAGAGTTTCTTCTCTTGAGTGTAAGGATAGGAGGTAGTTTAGACTGCGTCGGTTGAACACGATATAACATTGCTTTCTTTATGACAAATTTGGGTTCAACAGAAACATAAAAAATACAGAACAATATAGATTCGACTCCTCTAGGTTCAACATTTATGTAATACATCTTGTTTTTATTTAAATTTAGATTTAACTTCTCTTTATTGGTAACAATATAATACAGATAAAGTAAAGTGTGTGCATATATATATATAAATATATATATGTATATATATATGTGTGTGTGGGTGTGTGGGTGTGTGTGTGTGTATGGGTGGGTGTGTGGGTGTGTAGTGTGGGTGTTTGTAGACAGTAATCTCTGAAACTTATGAAATGATCATTAACAATTTCGGAATATATATCTTTTAAAATACAGTGGGAAAAACGGGCACATTATTTCTTGTAAATTTTAACACTAAGAAGGTTCAAATAAATATATGTTTTCATGAACCGATAATTATAGTTTTTAGAATATATATCACCATCTACCCGATAGGTTACATGCGCACATTAGTTTGTGTAGAGTTTACTTTTTAAAGGGTGCGAATCCCCATCCACCCGCATGCTCTCGCTACCTCCAAAACTGTAATCTCTTAATCAAATAAACGGTTCATTATGAATTTTAAAATACATTTTCGAAAAATACTGTAAAATAAGCACATTATACTTTTGTAAATATTTATATGTATGGTATGTATATATAGTTCTATGAATTTAATTTTTATGCTGCGTTATATATCAATTTTGGATTTATCTTGTAACTCACACGTTAAGTAACATGACCACATTTTTATTTTGTATATTTTAACATTAAGAAAGTGCGCTCAACAAAACTCGACCCGACTTCACTAAATACATATACACATAAGTGAGATACTAAATATTTATAGAGAAAAGAGTTGCCTTAAATCATATTTTGTGTTATATCAAGTAACACATTTTAAAAGGTTGGTGCGTTTGCATGAACGTCTATAATATAATGCGCTTGCTCATATTCTCAACTATTAGACTTCTCATCATTAGTGATATATTATTTAATCTAAGAAACAGGATATGTAACATAAGAGATAATTTTTAAACTATAGATTTCGGGGGTTACACCGAAATCGTACAAATAAATAAATATAGTTTATGATTTGTTAGGCGTCCTAACAATTCTAATAATAGAAAATTGAATCTGCTCAATCATTTAACATCCCATATGTCCCTACCAATAATTGCAATTGCGTAAACCCACAACTTTGTACACGCGATAATAAGTATATACACAAATATGTAGTCTATGCATGTACTGTAACTGAAATATCACCGCAGACCATTTATCTAAGTTATTCCATTGGACCTCTAGTACTTCAACCAGCAAGTCTAATAATTCCTACAACATCCCAGTTTAAGATAATATGAATCTGATATCACTCTCTAACCAACACTATTATATTACCTTGAAATACACCCTCTGATAAAGACAACTTAATTACTGAAAGAATAACCAACCCGAAGATGTTAACTTACATAGGCTCTTCATACCAACAAATCAGGAACTGTATTTAACTCCATATGTATTTGTTCAACAATAATAGCAAAAACAATAACACTTCTATAACCTAATCAAATTGTTAAATTATTATATTCTAAAAAAAAGTTACTATACTCCAGACTCAAAAATCGTGGACTACTGATAATCACTGATAAGTATTGAAATATTGTTAATTCAAGAAATGAGAATTTCATGTTGTCGCGATAGGTAGTCATATAATTACGCCTAGTGTTTTACCTCAACAAACACCCTACCACATCTCAAATCTTACTTTTATCCAATTTTGATATCATTGGTCTGCCATAATATATCACCCTATAGTGTCATTTCCCAGGTAATTTGTAACCTAATACTAAACTTAAGTTATTTATACCTTCATTTCTCCTATTTTTATTTTACCTCTGGACATTATCTTTTTTTTGTATTTGACTATAGCATTACAATTTACACTTAAAGTTTTAAATATTTTGGTCAACGTTTTTGATTTTTATCTCAAATCTTTCCATAACAATATATACTTTCAATTTTATTTGGATTATATTGAGTATTATTTTATTATATAAATATGTGTATCTCCAAATATGTATATGTGTGTGTGTGGTTGTGTGTGTATCTATATCATTACTTGCCTTTTAATCTCGTAAAAAGATTCATGTTTAATACATTTATTCTGGCTATCTTACTTCACTGAAAATAGAAATTCATAACCTATATTGGAAAAATGGATAGCCGAACATGTTACAAAAATAGTTCCAACCACCCTCCACTAGTCTCACACTCTATGACAAAGTTCCCAAAAGTCGACAACTTAATTGATCCCTCTCTATCTACCAAGTTCTAGCCCCTGTTCCATCGCCGCAATGTTGATTCCTTGTGCCAGTTTACAAGTACTTCAATGGAGTGTGTGTTAGATAATAGCTCTATGGGAATGCACGTATCTGTTGGGAATTGTCGATTTGACTTGCGCAAATTAACACGGGCTCGTCGAGTACAGAACATGGCTTGTTCTCACAGTAAGAGCTGGCAGACGTGACAAGGTTACCGGTGACGAGACCCCAGATAAGGGGTCAGTCTACACCGGCGAGAGGCTCTGTGACATCGCGGGGCTTGCGTTAGAGGATATGTCACGTCACTCGTTCTCGTGAGAAGCGAGTTTTTAATCAGTCTGTTTCGGAAAGCGAACTGAGTTGGCGTGCGATTCACAATGTAAAAATACGGAATATTTTCCTTCAGAGAAGACAAGTGCGATAATCCTTTCCCCCTCTCTATTAATAGTTAAAAAAACATTAATAACTAACTACGATAACGTGGGAGTTGCTCGTTTAGTCTCTCTCTTGGCGTGGTGAATTGTCCCCCAGATGAAATAACAATCCTTGAATGCAGATAACAGACGACGGCAGAGAAGAAATAATGTATCCACTAGACGACTACTCACTGGACAACACGCCCAACCCTCAAGCACGATGAGTATACGAAACGCGTACTGCCGCGGTACAGGGAGGACTAGTTTGCAACATTGCGCTCTGATGAACTTGCGATAATCTGGCAAATCCCATCAATTCACTGTGGAGGTCCCCAGATGCCGAAGAGCTTTCCACTCCAAAAGTTTCTTTCCTCGTGCTGCTCTACTCTAGAACTCCCTCCCTGCTCCCTTCCGCTTGACTGTACTGACATGCAGAAATCTAAAGCTTATTTAAACAGATATCGCGCTAGAAAGATTCCAATATAGGTTGACTCCCACAAAAAAAAACTGTCACCATTTTTCTTAGTAGCCTTTTATGTCTATAGTGGTAGGGTTCCTTGTTTGGGTAAACTTTTTTTTTTTAAAGCTGAGAAATTTAATAGGCAGGACCGTTTAAAATAATTATTTTAAAACTATTTTGTTTCCCCTTTAATTGTGCCATTCAATAATACGACTATTTTGAAATCTTCACTTGTTTCCCTTTACCTTCCCAGTTTTAATTATTTCATTCTCCCACCTCGATTTAAATCAGGGAACTTCCCAGCAGTTAAACAGAGATATATGCCTGTTTCACTATAATAATATCAGTCGGACCTTCTCCTGCTTACCCTCGAAAAAATTGACACTTGGTAACCCTTCCTATCTTCCTCGCAGACCTTCTCTTTTTTTCCTTTTCTCTTTTTCCATATTATATGTTATCTTTACTACGTCTAATGTCCACTTCCTTTCGTACAACTTAATTCACTTGTTATTCCCTATAGTATATTCGCTCTAGGCTTCTCCCCTCCTCTCGTCACCCTGTAATAATTTTAAAAAATGTGTTTATATGTTTTTTTCGCGTTATTCTGTTTTTCTGCATTTCGCCCTCAAACTTTTTCATTTGTAACTGACACTTTTCTTATAGGAAAACATGTTATTCTTAGTTTGCTCTTGATTTTAAACCGTTGACACCGATTTTTGAAAGGTTGTTTTAAAACTCCTTATTTTCATCCTATTACTCTGCCTGTAAGCTGAACTTGACAATGGCCACTGTATTAAACATCTGCTTTTCACAGATAATCCATTTTTGATCATCCAGACTGGATACTCCGTTTCTCGCCTCTTCGCATTTCCCATGGAAGTCTACGCATACATATCTCACCAACTCTATTGCTATGGAATACTCAGTCTTTTATGGGCAAAATTTGAACTTCTGAGTATCTTAAGTGTACTTTGTACACATTTCCTTACATTGACATCATTTTTGTCAGCATTAAGTGTTCTAATTGTAGGACCTTTTTAACCAAAAAAGTGTTATATATATATATATATATATATATATATATATATATATATATATATATATATATTCTTTTATTATTGTTATAATTAATGTTATTTGATATGCAAATTACTATATCATACGGTAGTCTTAAGGGTAATATATTATTATTATTTTATCATTATTATTATTTATTTATGTATATATTAGTGATATTTTAAGCTGAATTATTTCGACACTTGATTATTGGGGAAATGATCGTATAATCAGTACCATTGGAGAGCCATGAATACTATAACTGTCCTGTTTTTAAATCTCCGAAACAGTTACATGGTAAACAGCTGATGATCCCCGTGTTAATATTAGACGCTTAAGGTATCCTGTTTTTGTTTCACTCTTAGATAATAAACCCCCCTTTTTTTCTTTTTTTTTTTTTACTTATATATTTTCATTTATTAATTTTCCAACGAATGTTAAGTCTGCAATATCTTGGATTTAGTTAGTTTGTCTGGGAATTTAAACTGCATTTTACATTTTTTCTTAATTTTTTTTTTTAATGACTCAAAGCTTCTTTAGACTATATATATATATATATATATATAGTCTCGGAAGTTTCTCAACCATTAAAACTATATTAAAAAAAAAATGTAAAATAAAAAAAAATGTTATAGTCCCAAGTCTTCCAGTGGAAAATCATATATATCAAATATATATATATATATATATATATATATATATATATATATATATATATATATATATATATATATATATAGATATAGATATATATAGATATAGATATGTATATATATATATATATATATATATATATATATATATTAATTTTCAAGTTTAATGTAACTGGTAATATTTACATTACCAATTGTTATCCTCTGATGTAAAAGAATGTTTCTTTAAAAATTCATAAATCAGGAATAATGAGATTGCTCCTTGCTTTTGAACTTCCGATGTTTTAATAAATATTGTAGTCAATCAAGTCTTATTTTCATCATTCATTTTATAAATTTATTAAGCTTTCAATTATAATGATAGATTTTCAATTGAGGATGCATCAGTAATCTTAAATGTTTATTCACTGTAGATATATATATATATATATATATATATATATATATATATATATATATATATATATATATATATGTATGTATGTCATGTAGGGTTATATATATATATATATATATATATATATATATATATATACATGGATATGTGATTTATATATATATATATATATATATATATATACATGATATACGTGTTTATATATGTGCATATTTGTGCACATGCATGTTCTTAAAATAACTATACTAATATACATAGAAATGTATTTATAACTATATGTGTACATGTATATATATATATATTTGTTTACATGTCATATGTCTGTATGCAAATGATATATTTTTATATCTATATATGTATATGTTTGTAAGTATATATTATGCATGTGTATATTTATTTATGCTATAATATATTAGTATAAACATATAAAATATGTGCGTCTATATATATTTATGATTACATATGTATATATATATATATATATGTAAATATGTACATATATATATATATATATATATATATATATGTATTTGTGTATGTGAATGTGTTTGTTTTTGAGGGGCCCTATATTTAAAAAGAAAACATTTAACTTAGCTAGTGTTGATTATGACTGAAGTTGAATTCGCAGTCTTTAGTTCAACATTGGGTGTATGTGTCTAAAAGGTAAAATCTTATTCCCAGAAATGACTCGTACTCAAATTCATAACATGCTGACATTGATTTTGCCAACATGTATTATCTGGGGACAAGGGTGAAAGATAGCACCATATTGTGTGCATTGATTTAATTGGATGACACTAGACAAGGGTCTGTGACGTCACTTGTTTTGTCAAAAAACTAGAGTTTAGATCAAACCGCTGTAGAACTCGAATGGAACGGGTGCCCAAAAATTATGATCGGAAAACTTAAAGTTAAAGACGAGAATCGTGAATAGAGTCCGCACATGGGAACCGAAGCGCAAAATGTGCAAAGACTGAGTCTGCGATGGAAGCAGAAGAATGCGGATGAATAAAATAATGGTCTGAACTTGTAAATGTTAGTCTCAAATGAAAGGAAAATTTACAGCTCTATCGATATCTCCCCAATCTAGTCAGGAAGAGGGGTTAAGTAGAGAACCCGGGAAACAAGCAACTGATAGACGGCGACCCGCTCTCAGACATTATAAAGAAAGTACCAATTAACAACTTTTCGAAAACCATCTCAATATGTATTTTGAATTCCTTTCTTTGCCCTATCAAACAGGTGTGATTCTCAAAGAACACATGTCCCACACCAAATGATCAAGCTAGCTAGAAAACTAGGAAAAAGGTAAGGAGTTCTTCAGAAACATCACGGCGCGAAACTAAACGACCACGAAGACGAAGATCGCTGTCAGACGAATAAGTGCAAAACGAAGAATATTATGAAGAATGTAAGGTAAAGTGTGAACAATTGTATTAAAGGAGAGTGCTGAGAAGTCCAGGTAGACTCACGGTTAAAAAAGGAGTAAAAAAAGTAACATGTAGTTTATAACATCGTATTACGGATGGGATAGATTTTAAAAGAAACGCACACACGCATAAATGTCAACCCTCAAAAGACTCCACGACCACATCACTCCACGCGGTAAGAACACATGAGTAAAAGTACTAAAAGCAAAGAACTGTCAGGTTAAAGGCTTTAAAATACTTTAACGAAAAAGTTTGAAAACGCTTCTAAACTTTCGTATTTACTGAAGCGTTAGTTTAAAACTATGTTAAGTCCATTGTAAAAAGCCATCACGTAACACACGTATATATGTGTGCATATATGCATATATGCATATATATATATATATATATATATATACATATATATATATATATATATATATATATATATTCATGTGTATGTATAATATGTGTATATTCGTTAATATTCATACACGTATATATATATATATATATATATATATATGTATATATATTTATATCATATCTTCGTAGTTAAATTCGAGTAAATCTAGACATATTTCAATTCATATTTTATACGTGTTTACATATATGTTTGTATATATGTTCTTATATAGAATATATGAATATATTTATTTTTATACATTTATATCAATTTGTGTGGGTATATTCTATGTGTATATGTATATATTTAAGTGTGCCCATTAATATATGTTTGGGTATTTTATACATCTACTTCTATGTATGTATAATGTTGAAATCTATGTGTGTATGTACATCCGCGTTTTCAGTGTATGCGTGTTAACTTGCATTCTACTCAACTTAGCTGAAACTAAAAAATAACACTTTTAAAATATAGTATTTTTCTTTTTTTTTTCATTCCACTGTAATTACTTATTCACAAACCAGTAAAAATGTCACGCAGACGGTTTTGAAAAAAGTTTAAAATTCTTTCAAAATGTTCTCGCAAAAAAAAAGTGATTGAGTATTTCCTGTTTGTAAAGAGAAAATGCACGTCGACTACATGATTGAACATATTACACGTGAATCTCAATTAAACTATGTACCGAAACAAGGGCCTTCTTTTAATAAAAAAATGTGAATTTAAAAAACTGGTGAAAACTCGCACATGTATTTTATGAGTGAACAAGTGACTTCTCTTCAACAAACCATATACAATTTATTGTTGTCAATGTATTTAGTGATTCAGTATGAATGACAGAAACAGGGATTTCATGGCGTAAAACAAAATAATCGCTTCCGTTTTCCTTAGTCGAACCTTTATTAATTCCAATTCTGTTTTTAGATGAAACCATAAAATATCGACGTTTTACTTTGTCTCGTCCGTTCCAACATAGAACTTATTTTGTCATCTCATTGGAAAAAACACATATTTTGTAAAGTCTTATTGTGTAACATACTGTTAGCTGAATGCCTACAAGGGTTCTAACTTTACCAACGCTATTACTACATACGAGGACGCAATAGATTCGACCAAATTTGAATTTGGTTTGCAATTCCCAAACTTAAGTAATAGGTATTTGAAACACTTTAAAGAGATACACATGTAGTCCACCTGTCTGCAAAACAATTAATTCTACTGAATAAATGTCAAAAATCCATTCATAGTTTAGTTATGTGTCCCTATGTGTATCTCGATATATGTCTATGTTTTTTGTCCGTTTCTATAATAGCCGTATCCATTAGCAATACCCGCAATGCAACAATAGTTTACTAATTCAGAATTAAACATAGACTAGTCCATGCAATAATCACATGTGAACTAAATTGTTTTTTTTTACAGTTTTATACAATAATTGACTAAAGAGGCGTGCTCATTTTCATAAATAATATAACTCATTTTTGTGCATGGCACATAATGCTGCTGTTACAAAAATAATATTGTCTAAAGATGAAACAGAAGATGGCATTTACCAAAAGATTAGAGCAACATATTTGACGTTCAGTACACCAGAATATTGAGTTGCTATTAACATATATTGGGGGAAATACCTCACGAGAGATAAACTCTAAAAACACATTCCTCTGATTCAACCCTGATCAGAGAGAGAGAGAGAGAGAGAGAGAGAGAGAGAGAGAGAGAGAGGAGCCATATTTCCTTGTAACTGCTGGAAGACTAAGAATAAAGTTGTTAGCGATTTACTTTTGTGGATTTTTAAAACAGGGGTGTAGTTCAGTGGAGAAGCTACATAGAACCATGTTAAGAAACTAGTAGAATACTTAAAATTATGCAACTAGGATGACT
>OY744524.1:159037533-159052533 GCA_963556195.1 Sepiola atlantica
AACTGAATTTTACTTAGTACTATATTTACTGCGCTGTTCGAAATTCCGTCCACATTCCCGAGTTTGATAAGATACACTTGAAGAAGGTTGGAGGTTACATCCACCGAAACGTTGTGATAAAAAACACCCAAGTTGAGAACAGTAGTCCAAATATACACAATTCTACAATTATAATCCTAATAATAATAATCATAGTAATAATAATAATAATAATAATAATAATAATAATAATAATAATAATAATAATAATAATAAAAATGTATTACTAATGGAGAATTTGTACATGGCTTCTCTAAAGCCGAAACTATAATGCTACTATTAATTGTATTATTATAGTATATTAATGCTCAATTGGGTTTATTATATAATTTCATACTAATGTACTATCTTTCAATGCTCAATTAAGTAAGTATAGGGTCGTGTCTGTGTTGATCTTATGATACTATCTTCCAGGCATTACTTCTCTGTTTTTCAGAAGGACGGGGAATGTAATATATGTTCTTTTGCTATGATACAATCCCTTCAGACTTAAATACCCATTTACGGTTAGTGGTGTATCTTTTCTGGTGTAATGAGACAATCGTCCGAGGCATTACCTCGATTCTGTTTTTAGAGCAGAGTGAGTAATGGAGTATGGGTTCATTTGTCATGAACCCATCTTTTCAGGCATTATCCCCGGACGTTGGATGCAGTGTAGTATATTTCTGCACATCATGATACAATTCCCCCAATCAATATCATGATTTTTTGCGGGGTGAAGTAGGGGACTACTAACTGTTCTAGAGTACCAACCTCTTAGGAATTATCTTACCCGATATTAGCAGGGATAGTGACAGACGGACATAAATAATAATAATAATCCGGATAATTAATAACAGTAACGAATGTAGCTAACCATAGAATGTACATAAATATTAGTAAATACTAGGGGTGCTCTGTAAATATTCCACAAGTTCTTTACGTCATCTAACCTTCTATATAATAAGTTTTCTTTTTCGTCCATTAGTTAACACGCATGTCAAATTTCTAGTGTATATACGCTAAATCGAAAGGAGTGTGTTCATTCTAGAGCGACGAAGTTGTAGTATTAATACCAATGTATCTGTATAGGCAAGCAAGGGACAGAAAGAACTTGTTTTTCAGGATTAATAAAATTGCCAATTTTTTACTGAGAAAATTATTTACAAAAACTTGTATGAGAAAAATGTATATTAACAATCATATAATGAATCAAAAGCGCAAAGTGGAAATGCGTGATGTATTTATGAGTGTGTGAGCCTATTGACTCAAAAAACTGTTAGCTCGGTGTTTATATCATGAATATAAACTTCTGTGACGTGGACCCTTATCTAAAGAGGTGTTATATATTTACTTACTATTTATTAGTCTCCCAACGATGCCACATTATCAGTCTTATGCCTGGGAAAGATCTAACACCCCCCAAAAAAGATACTCTAAATTAGGACTAAAATGAAACTTCCTTAGTGTCTAAGGAGTATTCATTTATCGGATCGAGGATAGTAAAAAATGTAGTGTGGAATCAGTACAGCTGCAACACGTAACTCCTATTCATAAATATATATATATATATATATATATATATATATATATATATATATATATAATGTCTTTCAGGGTATTATGTGTGCGTTACTTCTGCTTATTATGCATCAATTACTCTTTATTTTATTTGAAGGATTTTCGCTTGTAATTCTTTAGAGTTTTACGTTATTATCACAAGTCATGTGTAACTAAATTCAAAGGGCACCATATGTATGTAGTCCGGTTCGTCAGCCGCCGCTAGCAGAAGAGAAGGCGATATAAACATCTTAATATATGTCTTTTTTAAAAACTTAGAATGTTCTTCCTTTCTTTGTGCTGTTGTGATACGTTAATTCCAGGCGAGAACGCATCCCTCATAAGTATTATGAGGAACAAACGACTTCAGTCACAGGACGAGTGGGAGACATGAGGTATGATGTAATTGTATTGTTATGATTTGTGATTTGTATTTATAAAAAAACATGTATATTTTCTGCATTAGTTTTAACAAAAAGAAGCCTCGAACAAAAGCATATATATTGTTTAACTTATATTGGTTAGTCTAATATTCACTTCTCAGCGGGTTCTCAACAGAGTGTGCTTGCGAACAAAAAGCTCAGTTTCCCAATACAACTGCCCCTCTCTCACTGTTTCGATAAGCTCACTGTATTTAGCAATATATATATATATATATATATATATATATATATATATATATGAAAATATTTGTTATTGTTGATTATCTATGGACGTATACGTTTCGTCTTTTTTCAATCAAGCCTCATCAGCATAAAAGTATGACTATTCACTACCGGTCACATGATTCGAAACCCTGGATTACAAGTATTTTTCAACTCAAAACCAACGTCGTTAACCGTGCGGCCAATATCAATGAACCTCTGAATTCAAGATGAAACGAAGTATCACCCCAAAAATGACATTTACAAACCTAATTCCCAGTAACCTATTAATTGTCAGGTTAAATAGTATTGCACTTCCACTATAATCGTAGCAGGCCATTTCATTATGACTTTTTATTAAATTTTCTGCATATCCTTTGGCAGCGCAATCTAATAACGCTAACTTACTAAATGAGGTACGGACAACATTATTATATATACAATTGTAAAACATGCAGACACTATGCTATACTGTGATTAGACTATTCGACAGAAAAATATACACAGCTATAGCTTTAATGTATAAAAAGGAATAACTGAGCAGCCTATGTAGCACGGGTATTTTTGCTAGCTCATCAAATGTTGCTAATATTGCTAGAATCTCATATAAGTTTTTCAATCGAAGTTTTGAAAGTCAAAATAAGTCATTCTGCTTTTGTTAATTCTATTGTCTGTAGCATACTGTATGATTCGAGTTGCTATAGATATGAGCTAATATTGTTCGGTAGTGTCGTGTCGGACTATTAGTCATTTTCAAAGCAAGCATCAACGCGTAAAAATTGAAGATATAATGCGTTTTTTTTTTTCTGGAGCTTTTTCGGGGTGACGAGAAGAATATTTAATTTCGCAGTCTCTTCTTAATATCCGATTTTGTGAACAGAAATTGAAAAAAAAAAGAATTAAAAACATGAAAACAGAAAATAATGACACGTAAAGGAAGCAAGCAAATTATTTTTTTATGATAAATGGGTCATACAGACGTTCAATAAGGAGTAGGTGATGCCGAACTATTAATGAGCGAAAGAACGTGAACACATGCAGAAGCGAGAGCAAAGGGACGAGAGCGGAGAGGGGTGGTAGAAATAGACGAGTAAATTCTGAAATATGGAGAGGCATAGAAAAAGAGAGAGACACATACGTGCTCACAGAGAAAAAGTAATAGAAATAGAGATACATAGCGACAGAAAAGGGGAAATATATGCAGATAGTTACAGAAAGAAAGAGAGAGAAATATATGGAAAGTAAAAGACTTTATAGAGGAGTTAGAATAAATCTTAAAAGAAGATGCGTAAATGTATAGGGATAATTATACACCGTGTGTCTGTTAATAAAAGTTCACATTTACAATAGAATTTAATGCATGCATTAATTCCAATGACAAGAACTATATGTCATAACGAGAATGAATATACAGAAGTGTATATTTCTATGTTCATGTATGAAAGAAAATATTAAAACCGCTAATAAAATACAACAGGCACATATTAAAGAAACATAATTGCACAGAGTAATTGATTAGAAATATAGGAAAGTTTAAGGTCTCCGTAAATCGTTTGCGTGTTTTTTTACGTTTGATATATAGTGGGTCTGGCACTTAAAGATCGAAACTGTCATACTTATTTATCATTTATTTAATAAATACCGATACCTCATTATCTAGGAAGTTCTAGCCAGACTAAGAGGCTGCATTGCTGACATATCAAAATCATTTGAAGGAAGCTTTGCAAAGCCGAATAAAACTCAACAATTTTGAAAAAAAAACTGTTTCCAAGATTGTAGGTCAATGACAATAAACACTAGTAACAGCGACAGCGGTCTAACATATAAGTAACATGGAGAGACTGGTGAACGAAAGACTTGTTTTTAATTAAGATTCAGAGACTATTTCCATACGGAGTTTCCACTCGTTTTACAGTCGCTATGTGATTTAGCAATTTTCTTATCCATTTCAAATGTCAATATTCTTACTAATCCGGGTTCTAATTGTTTCTTCTGTTTCTACGTTTTGCTAATTTGATCTCTTTAATCCTACCAAAACAATTGCTTAGAACAAGTAGATGTACAGTCCACACGAAGTGTAACAATCATTTAAATATATTTGATATACAAGAAAATATTTATTTATATAAAGTATTGTATGCCTAGTTTTGCTTGCAAAACAAAACTCTATTTAAAATTAATTATGTTTAAATGTTTATATATTTCAAACTATTAATTCTAAAATGAATGAAAAAATAATTATGCATTCTGGAAAAAAATGCTAGGCGTAAGGATGTGAAATGTGGGCTATATTCGTTATAGTTTAATACAATGGGGACAATAAAAAGGTGGAATACCATCATAAAAATCCAGGTATCTTCCATTTTTGAAAAATATTTTAACAATATTTATTAGACACCAATTAATTAATAAAAATACATTTGCAGGTTCTTCGGATTATGTAAAACATGTTTTACCGGACATAATATACGCACAACCTCGCCATTAAAAATTCAAATATTCCAGATATGCATTGAATCTCATCTATAGGCATTCATCACACACATATAACGAAAAATTGCCTTATTTTCAATTTCTTCTCAAGATTTAAAAGTGTTATATAATTAAAAACAATGCAATGGATTTGTTATTAAGATTACAATTAGGATTCTAGATGCTTAAGTAGAATTATATGTAGATTTTTTTTAAGAGCAAGTAAAATGGCGCAAAAATGAGTCTACTATCTAGTACACTATATAACACACTTACGATGGATCTTTGAGGTGGGGTAGCCTACGGAAAATATGAATAAAGATAAAAACAACGTAAAAAATAAACAATTTTAATAGTGTAGTTTTCAAAAGTAGTATTCGTCATTATTTTCCTAAGCAGCTCTAGCAAAGATAAGCAATAATATTGATAATAGTGGAATAGATTTCGAAAATTAATATTACTAGATCATGTTCCATGAAAAATATTCTGCTATTTGTGTACATACAGTATATTTCCCTCACTTAATTGTCCTCGATTGACCGAAACTTTTTAAATATACTGACAGAAATATAAAGTCCAATGTCAACAATTATAAAAGTTTACATTCGATACGTATTTTTTATACTAGAATATCTTTGTTTTGTATTCAATATTCTTAAAATTGATTGCAAATTATTTAATTAGTTTTTTTCCTTACCGCATATCAACAATTTTCGGGTTATCTAATGTCGAAGCCAATAGTTTAGAAATATATGTGTGCTTAACGCAGTGCATTGCCACGGTCGATGTATACGTCAAATGACAGCAGTCAATTATTATGGTTGTTTTGTGTTTCTAAAACCAAATAAAGAACTGTAATTTTCCAAGCAAGTTTGTGGAAAATAGAAAAAGAAACAAAAATTGATCAATTACAAAGAATTCCAAAGGGTTTAACATTAATAATAAGAACACAAAATGGCTAGTCAAAATAATATAGAAATTGGGAAAATGAGGGTTATGCTGCGATCGTCACATCTCACCAGCCTGGTTTTCTGAACATATTTTTTTGTTTGGAACAGCTTGCTTGAACAAGCACTGAAAACATAGTTATTTATCTTGTTTACGTCTAACTGAATAACTCCTTGAAGATAAACAAACAAGACATACCTGTTGAACTGAGTCATGAACCGTGCATAACGTTCAACGGCTCAATAGATTTTGGAGAATAGGCGGAAAATTATAAAGAGAGGACTTCAAAGATTTCCAACGGCTTAAGAGTTTCACAATAAAGGAAACGAGACGTAAACAAAAAATCAATATTAGCTAAATTATAAGAAACCTGTGTCTGTTTATGCAACCTCTTACATTTTTTGGAGTATTGGACCTACGGGCTTTAAATTTATAGAAATGCTAATCACACTTATTGACTATAGGGTTTATATTCATTCTGGTAAATAATAAAATGAGTTAGTAAGCGTAGCAACAGGCAGACACACACGTTCCGTACATATTCTTAGTTGTTTCTTTGTAAATATATAAACAGAGTTCTGGTTATGTAATGCCGAAGCTCATAATTTTTGTAAAAATAATGTACGCTTTACGTTTTTAATACTTTCAAATCTTTATTAATTAATTAATACCGTAAATATATGTTTTATTAGAATGTTTTGTTGATCAATTTGTTTTGTAGATGTAAAATATTTATATATGGTATGCAAATGATATTTTATATTTCAAACATAGATGGTACATTGTGTGGTACTGCAGATCTGGCCAAAGTTGACCTGGTATAATCATATTCAAATTCGGGTGTTTAAATATAGCGTTAGTATTGCATATTTCCATGTGAGGTTAAACATTGAGTAAAGTTAAATTTTCCAAGTTGAGCTCGTAAAACCGACGTGGATCGGCAATGACGTCACAGAGACGAATGAGCATTAAGAACGTTATCTTAACTGAGTCACCAAAGAAAGCATTTGGATTGTAGGATAGCTGATCCTCCCTTAACTGAATATGACGTGTGATTGTTTAATGTGTAAGCATGCATACTTTGAAGAGAGAATAAACTCCCAAACACATGTTAATACCCACATGCATTTGTGATGTTTTTGTTATTAATAACGTTTATGAAAGCTGTTATTTAGAAGAAAAATACGTTTAAAGAGAAGGAGATAGAATATTCGGCTACCACATCACCACTGCGATTACAAAAAATCAATCAGCTTATTCTGATGACAAAGTAGACGGACAGTAAGGAATAAAGAACACTTCAGCCAAACATTTGACTGGGAGTAACTGAATAAATATAATCTAACTCTAAATATGGCATTACGACTAGTTGCATTTTTAAGTCATACCCAGGACAGGTTGGGATAAACAACGTTTAGGTAGCTTGGTAGGGTTAAAAAGCAGGCTAACCCGCATAAATATTTTTTTGTAAATAAAGTTAGAAGCGAAATGATATGATGGAGTTTAGCGTTGTGGCTGCAGTAAAGTGAGAACATTTTCAAATAGTGTCGGGCGCAGCTTAGTATTGTACCACGGGACTACACAATTTCAATCGAAATTTTAATAATCCTTTCAGATAAATCATCATACAAATCAATCCGACATTGGCTTTGTTCCTCTCGAGCTTAAGTATGGTTCTGATTATGCCTAGGAGGTCAACACTCATTGGCTGTAATTTCCTTCTGGCAATATATCAGTATATCGTTCATCGCCTGAGGCGCTCCTAGGTATGTTTTAAGCTAGAGTTCGTTGGCTCTTCAAAAACACACCTGGTCATTTGTCTAATCTTTTTGCAACGAGGTAAATAATATGAAGTAGTATCACTAGTAATAAGACATAATTTCACTCCGATTTTTAATTAACAACTTCGGACCACAGAACTTCCTGTCTATCTCATTGTTTCCTCTATATAAATTCATTCTCACTTTAAACCCCTTTTTTCATGTTTCCGTCGCCCTGTCCCGAAATAACTCATCATAACTTTTTTTTCAATTTTCTTTAGTTTTATAGTCTACTGGATGCCAGCCATTCGCCGCTATTTCAGACACTACAAAATAGGTATCTTTTTAAGATGATAACCATCCATTTACGCGCAGTTTTTGTATATCTCTTACACTCAGTTCATCGGGTATCATAGTCAGCTAGTTTAGTTTTAATTATGTTTCCTGAGTCCGGTTGCTCCTATAATTACTGGAATGATTGAGATCTTCCTGAGATTCCACTTATTTTAAGTCATACATAAGAGATGGGTATTTCGTTATCTTTTCCCTCTGAGCTCTGTTTAAGCAAGCATCATATTATATGAAGTGCGTTAATTTGTGCTTGCCAAAATGGTTGTGCAAGTTCTAAGACATCTGTGTGTGTATTTCCGTTAGATGCGAAGTTGTCACTATGTAACTAAAAAAGTGTCCATTAACTAATTACACAACCCCAACTGAACGCAAATCCATAACGTCGTCAAAACAGTATAGTATTTTTACGAAGTTCTGTAGCTGCATGATACTGCATTGATTAAATAACACCAACAAATGTCGTTTTACTTAATTATCTACAGAAAGTATTAAATGTACTTATATATTTGTCTCGCCACGAGAAAAGAATTAAACAGAAGTTATTCGTAACATAGGGAGAATCGAGCTAAAAAGGGTACTTTGGATTTGAACAAAAATAAAAAGCACCTAAGTCTAGAAAGATAGCTCTCTCTCTCTCTCTCTCTACATAGATACTACACCCCGATCCTAGCTCGAAAGTCGAAGAGAGAATGTTTAGTATATTTTCAAAAAAGTCATGAAACATCTATATATTAATATGCTTTTGGGTATATGCTTTTATCTATATATTGATACGTGCCGTTTTTGTTGTCTTGTATATAAAGATTATCGCGGCCATGGGCACTTGGACATCCATATGCATGTATATAAAGAGTAGGTTTATGTGAAAGGAATACATCAGTTTTTGTGGAGGGGAGAGAAAAAGAGTAATTCAAATGTCTTAACATATTCTGGCAGAGTGAAACTATTATTTAGTATATGAAATGTAGTAACCATTACGTTAAATTATATATTTAAAACAAATTTTTTAAAATAAACAACGGAATGTCTACGGATCCTGTTAATATAATGAAATATAGAAACGTGTGTGTTCTTGTTCATGTCATCATTACCCCTCCTCCTTCATAATTTCGGAGCATTACACATTTTAACCGGATTATATAGTGTACGTTTCTTTCACTACGGTAAAAATAATCCAGTATCTCCGGGAAGAGGTCAATAAGGACGCAAAATCGGATTACACCCCAGCTTTTATCAACCTGTTCATTCTAACGAACGATATTTCCTGGTATAGTTTGTCCTGAGAATCACTTCAACCTGAACTTGATGGCATCAATGACACATGACTGGTTTGTCCATGTCAATGTGTCTTGAGTTTTGGCCAATCCTCATTTTTTTCGTCACTGTCAATTCAAAGCTGTATCTATATGAACATAGTTTAATGTTTGTATAACAAGTGGACAGTGAACCTGGGTACTTGTCTTGGGTATGACCTTAAAGTTCTTCCTGTGGTGTAGTCTTTAATTTGAAAATTTTGGAGTGGTGGAATTACCAGTTTGAAAACATTAGTCCCAGGGACACTTTGCCTCGGACAGGTAGTGTTTTTCATAGTAGCATATATGGGTTAAATAGTATTTGTCACAAACATGACACAAAATACAACGGACACCATGATGTGGATTTTGCCTCTCCCCATCTAACTCCTCGTAATCAATTTTCCCAGTCTTTCCTTCTTTTTTATCTCTACCATATTTCACAAGCATACAATTTACTCAAGCTTGATTGGTTATAATTGTAAGGTTCCTATCTATTTGTTGAATACAGGATATTTGTTTACAAAATGTACATATAGGCAATGAATTGATCTGCAAACAAACTGTATACAAAACACATTTGCTGTGCGAGTATCAAATGACCTAATGCCTAATGATATGCCATAAAACCTAATGACAAAACAACCCGCCTTAATCAATGGTGGATAATTTATATATGATTTTTTTATTATTATAACGCTGCCCACAACGCACAAATAAGACAAAATGTCAGTTTGATGCGAGGAATTCAGCTCCCTTAAAGAGGAGACACACTGGATTCGGTTTTAAAATGACCTTGTAGGTTTCGTCAGCATTCTGTCATGAAAACAAACCTCTGGAAACTGACAATATAGTTAGATTTATGATTTTCCATAGTACAGCTTGATGTCATCACTCCGAAGAAGATAACACACCTTCTTTTGTTAAAGAGGTTAATTCTCAGAAATGTGGCCCCCTATTACAATAAGAAGTAAATCCAGGGGCAGTGGCTTCCTAAATGGACGGTGCCTGATGTATATTGCTAATATTATCGTAATTTAATATATATATATATATATATATATATATATATATATATATATATATATATATATATATATATATATATATATATATATATATATATATTCGCATCATTGGCACCGGGTTACGTTGGTACTAACCTACAGGCTTTTGTTAAATTTGAGTATGGTTTTGCTCAGTCTCAGAAGGTTACTCTACATGAATTTCCTACTTCTTTTGGGTTAGGAGATTTGTTGATTTCCGGTCGCTCAATGCCTTTTTACCGGGTAATGTAGATTTGCACTAATCCGAAGTAACCTTCCCATTTAGAACGAACTGAATTTCTTACTATTATTTGAAGGCATGTCTAATCTTACTTGAGTTGAAGGCAGGACATTATAGAGAGTTTAAATATAATTAAAAAGTGTCATGTAACTCCTTTAGTGTACGCTATAGTTTAAAAGGGGATTTTCCATCGGCATTCACCAATTACAGTTTATCATAGTGTACGCGTTTTTTTCTCAAGCTTAAGTTTGAAGATCATTGTCATACATTTATTTATTGCGTTTGACTACTTGTGTTCTGTACTTTTCTGTAATACAACTCATATATATTTATATATATATATATATAAAATATTTATAAATAAATATTAATTATTTATTACCTACAGATATCGATGTTTCATGCTAACGCCATCTTCAGTGCAGGAAGTTAATTTTCAATTGCTACTGCTTTGCAGTCAAGAGCGGTAACCCCTCGGCCATAGGGAATTAGCTAATAATTAAAGAGGATTTTAACTTTGTAAATAGCGAGTCGGCGGCTAATTTTACAGGAGCAGTTAAAGTGATCGACAAACTGTATTTGGATCTTGAATATATATAAAGGCTCACACTACCTTTCCCGGACACGTCAATAGTTCTGATGAAGCCATCCGCCGTCTACACACACTCAACCACAAGAAGTAATACAAAACGAATACGCATTCAGCCACGATGGCGTCGTACTTTACACCTCCGTACCCACACCCCCTACGGTTGATTTGATTACTGACCGCATCTCTTCCAACGACTTATACTGTGTTGGCCTAACGTGAACTAATATTGATGAACTCTTAAAAATAATAGTTGACAAACCATACTTAAGTTTCAAACATATAAACAGCTAACAGAACTTCCAATAAGAACCAGATTTTCAGAATTACTCGCCATCTCGTGCATAAATAGGTTAGAGATTCAAGCCCTTATCACCTGCTACTCAGCTATATTCCTGTCTAGATACGTCGACGACGTTCTGGTTCAAACATCGACACGTGTTGAAGCTGAGAATATATACACAGAATTTTGTAATGCAGACTCATGTATACAGTTCACAATTGATCACCGTGATGTCTCTGGATCCTTATCACTTTTACACTTTAACTTTACGATTCCCGATGAGAGAGGTGTTATAACCAAATTATACTGGCCGCTCTAAAGAAACATCTTCGTACACTAGAAGTCGGCCCTCCCTCTATGAGCCAAAATAGGATATTTATTTACTCCTCGCGGAGTTAGGCACAAGGCCAGTTGTATCTTACTCCCACAAGTAAGATGTGACTCAAGATCGGGTCGAGCAAGTGGGGTTAAAAGCCAGCGCTCGAGAGGTGAGCACTCTGGCCATTTAAAAATTGCCTGGGCAGCCCCGTCGGCATTCCCCGGTAGGGGCGCCTCAGACAGTAAGCAATAAACTTACTCCTCCCCAAAGAGGGGAGGCGAAGCCTGGGAGGGTTGACCTCCTAGAACTGCACAGGACAGGCGTGCAGTATCCATCGGAACAGATACTACACTTTGATCTTAGCCAAAAGGCCAGATGAAATAGCTCGCATCCAAGGCAAATGTAGTGTATTAACATAAAACATCGCCTGCACTAAGAAGTTCTATCAGGTGCTGGATTAAATGGATACTCCAACACAATCATCTAACATCTAAAAAACCCTAGCAGCAGCTAACTACACGCAAAAAAGATAGCCGGTGCACGGCGTTGGGCTAACTGCCCAATAAATATCACGTGCATTTGCCACCGCATATATGCGGTTTACAAATTAGAATGCGCTACCTGCAACACATTTTACGCTGCTAGTAATATGCGACCTCTACACATCAGAATTAAGAAACACACACAGGCACGACGATTATCATTTTTAAAGCACCTTAACACTTGCAAAAACATATCTACATGTAGGCATATTGGACACGGATTTAACAATGAAAAGCTTCGACTAAGAAAGCTCTATTTATCTCTAAAGCCGGCTTAAATATGGTTTATTATTCATATTATAGTATATATCATTATTAACACTAGAGGACCCACACATTGCATTAATACATTTGAAAGCAAATGTGTATCAGTCGGAAAGATTATATATATATATATATATATATATATATATATATATATATATATATATATAGGTAAATAAAAGTAACTAAATAATTTAAGAAAGAATTATCACCAATAGAAAAACACACTTTGTATGTAGATTTACTAACATTATCCTTAGCAGAAAAACTATTAAAGAATATATATAAAAAAGTATAATATGATTTTATTTACCTCCTCTCCAGGAGGTTGGACACAGAGTCAAGTGTGTTTTTTCATGAGGGTGTTTGTGTGGAATGAGCTGGATTCGTGTCCGGTGTATCCATGTTCTCGTACCGCGTCGCTGACCACTTTGCGAAAAAATTACATACTTAGTATATATATATTCATAATAACCTTCTAACAATAGAATAGATATATGCACATTGTCATCATTTTCTGTGTTGCATTTTAATAGCCTTATATATATATATATATATATATATATATATATATATATATATATATATGCATATAATCATTCACAAACAGACTTTTCGCCGTATCACAGCTCTTCAGTTTGGCGAGACCAATTAGTCCATCAAGCCGGGATTGAAACTCAACCGTCGAGCTGGAAGTCAGCGCCTCTACCCCTTGCGCTATCATATGACACTGACTGAATGTAAGTGATATCTCAATATAAACATTGGCAATAGCCGGTAGCTCGAATTAGTTTGACTCAATGAGATATGCCTTAAAGCTAATGGAAGATGGCGATATCCTTACAAATAAGCTCTACCCAAGAAAGGGAGTAAGCATTCTTTCATTTAAGAAAACATCGTTAAAAATCATCGATTTATTTTGCTTGGTTTAACTTATTTTTATTTCATCAATTATTCTAATATTCATTTTCGTGTCAAAATGAAAAAAAAATGAATGTTCTATAAGTATCACTAGCACTTTCAATTCCTCGAATTCAGTCGAACATACCGTGTTTTTCCCTTCCGTATGAAACATGAATGCCAGGTTTATGTCATTTAAATCACTTTTATTATAAAACACTTGGGAGATGTCTCCAATAAAAAGTGACTCTGATTGAGATGCTTGAAGTACACATAATACTCTAAGTAGATTTTTGTCAGTCGAGACATCATATGACAAACTCGAATGAATGTATGTTATGAATCTAAGTATACTTGAACCTGGCTTTTTATAAAACAACTTTATTATATATTGTCTCAAAGGAAATCTTAAGTATGCACAAAATTATTTTGTTTATTTTGATTGAGACTGTAATCATCTTGGGACGTAGCTTTTATAATTTGCACTTAGTATACAGTTTCCTATTAACAAAACATGCATCTTATTTGCAGGAGATTTTATAATACTTATTTAACTTTGTATTTACTTATTCAATATTTTATTCATCGAAGCATACGCAGATACGTGATAATATTACTATACAAAATTAAATTTATCAAACTAATACTGTTATGATAAGTGATGATTCAAATAATATATATGTTTTTCTACCTCTACTATAATTCTAACCTAGTATAATTATTTGAAGACGAAGCAAACACGATTAAATAGTTGTAGAATACAATATAGCAAAACAAGAGGTCGGGTATTAAAAAATAGTTAGAATAGTTAATGTTAACGTAAAGTTAAAAATAGAAGAGTGGAATTTTCCAGTCAGGCGTAACAGTCACAGTAAGTAGTCGTTATTGCACGTTCTTACTACGAAAGTTGCCATTCTTACAATGTCAGGGATCTGTTCTCGACAATCAGTCTGATGAAGGTTAGCCATTATTACTGATGATGGCCTTTCCTCTGTCGGGCCGAGGAATGGTTCTAAGTAGTCCTAAAAGGTGCAACTCTCTTTGAAGTTGAGTTAGTTCATTGCTAACGGCTGAGGCTCCGGAACGTGTAATGCCGACGAGGCTGCCCAGGCATGAATTACGGGCCAGAGTGTGCGACCTCTAGAGCGCTGGCCCACAAAATGCCACTTTCTAACCTTGTGTCACATATTCCTGCGATGAGATGGAGGTCGATACTCAGTCACTATAAGCCGCTAAAATGACCTGGCGAATGTAGGGGTGTAAAGAAATGTATATTTCGATTAAACTGACAAAGAGAGAGAAAGAGAGAGAGAGAGAGAGAAAGATAGAGAGATAAAGACATTGATAGAGAGAGAGAGTAGTTTATATTGAATAGATCTGCCATCTTCCTATTGAAAAGGGGCTTGGGTGTTTTATACGTATACCTATATTATGTTATAAAGAAAGGTAAATACCCAAAGGGGTTTTCAAAAGTAAACTGTATTTTTGCTGCTTTTTTATTGATACGATTTATGAAAGCATTTATTGAAAATAAGAAGGAAAGAAGGCGTCCACACAAGTAGAAAGTTGAAAACATGAGTAATTTGACTATTGCATCATCGCTGCGACTACCGAAATTCGATATGTTGATTCTGCCGACGAAGTGAATTAACCTTGGGGACCGAGGAGCACAACTCAGCTATTATTTAATAAAATATATGGTGAAATAAGTGACACAAAGACAGATCTTCGTAAATGTGTAACAAAATAATAAAATACAGATTACAATATG
>OY744524.1:159055033-159125033 GCA_963556195.1 Sepiola atlantica
GATATTTTTTGGAAATTATTGTATACATTACTGTATTTGAAAGCCTCACATGTAGTGGAAACTATTGCCATCTCGAGTATTATCTCCGCGGTTAGTATCGCCATCACTTTCAGTTGTTACGATCACATTTTTAAATGATGTTAATTAATTTACCCAATTGCACGCAGTCCCCGACTCGTTAGTTGCTTTGTATTTTCCCGAGAACCTTCATTGTTCAGTATCTTTTTCAGGTGATCAGAAAGTCCATAGCCTTATATAAGGAGCAGTTACAAAACTTCGTTTTCTTGAAAACTGGTCTTTATTTTAAAATTAGTTTACTTATATATCAGATTATCAGTCATAAACGGAGGGACTTGCCGAGTCAATTCGCAGACACTCCGCCCGATCCTATTATCCGTAGTGCTACAATTATTATCTTTCAAGATATATGGGTGCCCACCTCAGAATCAGAATTAGTAAGTGTGCTCTCTATCTCAGTTGAAATTGTTATCTACAGAAATAACTTTCCTGGAGAGCGGTTTTTAGTCAGAGTCGTCTGATTTCCGTTACACAGTTGGAGATAACAATACACTCATTACTGATATCATTGAGAATCCAATGCATTTGTCTGTCTTCGGTTATAGAAGATAAGATTTTATGTGAGTTGACAATCATGTCTCATTGGAACGAGCATAATTTGAATAGAGACTGAAAACGAAATGACAGCTCAGATAGAGAAGAGGAAAATCGGTCTGATGGAGCATTACAGAATACACAGTGAGTGATGTTATTATTTCTTACTCACTAAGAGTGTTCGCAAAATGTCTTATAAGAAACTGCTCACTGACAATACCTAATGGCGTTCATTGGAGTCTGAGTGACAAAATGTCTCCCCAGATTTACAGCATTCGCCACCTCTTCCGATAATCATTGAACATCATGTTTCTTATCACAACAGAAGTTTACCATTGCTTTCCTTCTGGCAACGAATATTAGTGTTTGGTGTAATTTTAGCAGCAATAATCATCAATGGGTTCCCGTACTCTCCGCTCCCTTCAAGTTAAAGTAGTGTTGCTGCCCATCCACCTCAGTCCTTAATCTTTCCTGACACTTCACGACCAATCAAGGCTTGTGCAATCATGTATATATATATATATATATATATATATATATATATATATATATATATATATATAATGAAGGAGAATGGAAAGGAATTAGAGAAAGCAAAAGCCAAATCAAAATTCAATTCAAAAGTTCAAAGCAAGGTATATTCCGCAAAAAGGCAATTTATTCAAGTTAAATTTTCCTTAAGCCAGGCTTTTCAAAGATCAAAATCTTATCATCAGAGGAAGTCGCTGGGATAGATAAGTTGGCAATGGCCAAGATTTAAAATTTGAAAAAATGAAATAAAATAAAAGTTGTAGGGAAAGAAACGTAGGGCAAAACTGTGCCAGGGTGCAAGCAAATGTCCGATTGCCAAAAAGTCCGGTGTCGAAGAGTCCAGCGGAGAGAATAAGATGTAGATAGGTAGGTCGTTAGAGGCACGAGAAGTAATGAGAGAGGTTTCAAAGTTAAATTCCAAGAAGCCACAACTTCAGGTACGGCGAAAATAGAAAATCCAAAAAGGGTAAAAAGTCCAATAAGAGGTACATTCGATGATGCAGGCAGGCGTCAGAGGAGATTAAGATGTAAAATATTCGCCATTAAAGAAACTTCCCGGGCAGAGATGACAAATGAAAGTGTTTTAAAGTAGAAAAAAAGGGGCAGTGAGAATATTTAAAGTCTGCCCAGTTGAGAAAGCCGGCTATAAATGAAGAAAAGCAAAGACAGTGAAAACAAGAATATAATATGCGACCAGTGAGCAAGGGAGGAAACGGGTAAGGGGTGTGTGGGAGGAGAAAGGGACGGGTACGAGGAAAGAGAGGGGGAGGAGAAAGGGAGCGATGCGGTGAAGGAATGCGGATAAAACTAAGAGTGTGAAAGTGGGGGGGTGAAACATAAAGTTGAAATTGGAAGTTAGCGCGAATAAGGATTCAACTAGAAAAGGGGAAGAAAGGAGTGGGGGTAAGTTAACGAATGTTAGGATAAGGGGTTAAAATATCAGAATATGTATAAGAACAGAGTTCGGGGTTTAGAAGTTTAATCAAATGACCTTAGATATAAACAATGAGGCAAAATATATATGAAGGGTAGGACTAGGAAAATAAGTTAAAAATTAAAAGAGTAAAGATAAAAAATAAAGATAAAAATAGTATAAAAAGTAGAAATAAGAAAATAAAGGACTAAAGAATAAAAAATAGATAATAAGATTAGTCTTAAGCTCGCAGGGAAAATTGAGGATTGATCGAAAGAATAAAAAATAAAAAAATAAAAAAATAAAAAAATAATAAAATAATAAAAATAAGATACTAATAATAGAATGAGGGAAAAGTCGATAAGATTGGAGCTCAAGAATGAAAATTAGAATAAGGAAAAAGAAAAAGGAAAACAAGACCTAGAGAGGATATCCGGAATGGGAGTCTCCAAGGTGGAAAAAATTATGGGTTGAAGTAAATAAGCAGTTACGGGATGCTAGTTCAAATAGATATGGGAAAATATAAACTTTGAAATTTCATTCAAAAAAGTTATATGGAGGTTAATTAAGAAAATTGTTAAATAGGTTAGTGAAGGCCGGAAGAAGTAAGAGATATACAAGGTTAAAGAAGTGACAAAGGATTAAGCCAGAGGGAGAGTGGAGATCGCAGTTAAAAGTAAATACTATGGGGGTTAAAAGATGTAGAGCGAGGGCGGGTTGGGGGTTGAGTAGTTTGAGAGAGAGTTGCGAAGGGCGAGGTAAAACAAGGGGGGAATAATCGAGGCTATTAAAAGAGTGAGAAGAATTATTTAAAAGTAAAAACAGGAGGGGAAGAGTAATTAGAGTGCACAGTGGAAACAGTAAGGAGTTCGATATCGAGGTGTGCAAAGGGGATATGGAGTAGATAAGGCTAATCAACAAGTAAATAAAAGGGCTAGGATATAATATGAATAGAGTGGGTTAGTTATCACGTTGAAAGGGCAAAGAATGAAGAATGGAAGTGTTGAAGGGAAGCGGACGAATGCATTAAAAGAAGTTAAACGGGAAAGAAAATGGAAAGCCAAATAAAGTTATACAGTTAAGGAGGTTAAGTGGAAAGATTTAGGGGGTAATGGAAGAAAGGTGTTAAAACTAAGGGAAATGTGAAGCTAACGAAGTTTATGGGTAATTTTATTAAGTTAAGAGAAGGTTAAAGGGATGAGGGAGATATAAGTAGAGATTAAAGAACAACAGGAATTAGAACTATCAGAAAGGGGTTTCGAGATGTAAGGAGGGAAAATCCGAGATGAAGGGAGGGTATTTAATCAAATGGGGGAGGGGTGTCTGGGGGATTATTATGGTTGCTATACCTGAATTTACGTTTATGCCTGCAACTGGAGATAAGTTCATTCTTAGAATTAATAATATTTTTAGATTTAGTAGCAGTAGCTATCATAAAGGTTTCCAGAGTACAAAGTTGGCAATGGGATGCTCCAGGGGTATATGATTTGGACTTTTTAAGTATTGACCAGTGAAGTGAATAGGGAGTATTTTTGAGATTGAGGTTTCTAATTAGATTGGAAAGTGAAGTGCCTGTGCTGTTATCGCTGCTATTTTTAAAGGAATATATATGGTTAGAGATCCGGGTCTTAATGGGGAAAGAGGACGCCCCAATATATGTGTGTATCTTGAAGGGTGGTGCTATAGTTGTATTGAGATTACTAATGGTATTAGAAGAGATTTGGGTTTGGAGATCCAAGTTATGCGAGGAAAGTTGTTTGGAGAAGTGGGGTGGAGTGGATATGGGGGAAATGTGAGTTGGCCCATGAGCACTATCTATTATTGGGGGTGCTTGGTTAGAGGTATGGCTGTATAAGCGGGAGTTTAGAGTAGAAGCGGATTGGGGTTGCGGGGAGATCCGGAGTTCGGGTGGAGTATGGGAACTGTGATTACTCACAACATTGGTGGAGCGGGGGAATTGTTTAACAGTACAAGCGTATATTACGTCCTTCTGTACACAGTTGTTGTTAAGGGGACAATCTCTAGGTTTACGGCAGTTACAAGTGGTGAGGGATGTGGTGGGTGGTTGCTGTTGGATATGTTTGATTTTCCTATTGTTAGAGGTTATGATAGTTTGTTCAATATTGGGTGTAGTAGAGTATGATATTTTAATAGAATTTTTGTTAAGGATAGTGCTATATCTGTGGGGATGCTTAAAAGATCTGTCTAAGATTTGGAAAAATTCTTTAGGTATATTGGTTTTAACATTACTGCTGAAAGTCGGATTAAACCAAATGTTATTCTTTCTTCTAAGTTTTTTTCTTTGTTTATGCGAATGTGGGTCTACCCGATTATCAATATATTTAGTTCCTATGGGCTTATTAGAGTGTGTTTTGATTATCTTAGGTGCTGATGAGTTAAACATTTTATTTCTGTGTGTGGTCATGTTGTGAGTAATAATGCCTGAAGATTTGTTAACTTGAGTAAGGGGGTTGCAGTTATATTTAATTTTATGATTGTAGCCTGAGTTAAGCAAAGCATTATTGTAAAAGCTAGAATTTTGATCGAAAATAGATTTATTCGCAGATAGCTTAGAGATTCTATTAGATACTGAGGGGACTATTGAGTTTATGATGGATTTAGGGTGGTTAGATAGGCTATGTACGTAGAAAAGGGTTAAGTTAGGTTTATGGTATGGGCTGAAGGTTCCCGAGTTAAGATCTAATGTAAGGTCAAGAAAGTTGGATATTCTTTTCTCAGGTTCCACTGTAATGGTCAAACCAAAGTTTTTAAAGAAGTTATGCAGGTTTTTGATGGTGTTGTTATATTGTCTCGATCTCTCCCCATACACAAACAGGGCATCGTCCCTATACAACCCACCCTGTAAGTGTCCAAAATTAAACCCCAATTCTCTCATCAAGTACAAACCTACCAGGTCAGTGACCTGGGCAGAGTCTGAGGCCCCCATGGTAATGTCAAAGTTATTGGGGGTGTCCTTCCTAGTCCAAAGCTTATTATCAAATTCTAGTAGGGATCTTCTGGCTAATATTATTAGTTTAATCTCTATGTCAGTAATGTCAGAATTATTTTTGGCGAAGATTAATGCTTTGTTAAGTAAGATAGGGGAAATGGATTGGTAATAATTATTAATGTCGAATGTTATGAAGTTCAAGTTAGGTTTAGACTTATCAATGAGGTTAAGGAACCAGGTAGTAACCTCATCAGAGGATTGCCAAAGAGTGTAACGAATTTTTTCTTTCAAGGTAGGGATAATTCTATCCAAGATTTTCTTGCTTATGATGCCTAGGTCGGATTTAGAGGGGCATATTAGTCTGATGGTAGGGTTTTCTTGGAAATTATTTTTATGGTCCTTCAAGGTAAATCTAGGTATTGCAGGGGTTAAAGTTTCTGCGTAGTTGAGGACATTCAAAGATGTTAGTATGGATTTAGCCTCATTGTTTATACTAGCCAGGGTATCGTAAGATGTGCTTTTGTAAGATTTATTTAATTCTTTGTAGATTAAGGATTTGTATTGACTATATTTCAGTTTGTAAAAATTCTTAGTTTTATGCGCTGGGACAATTATATCTGGGTGTTTCTTAATATTGTTAGTAAACTTGTCGATTTTTTTGATGATGGGATTGAGGTGTTTATTGTGTCTTTTGAATTTAATGCGACTAATGAGGTCAAATAGGTCATTTTCGAAATTATTGAGGTGTTCATTTTGTTTAGGGAAGGAGGAGGTTTTGAGACCGTACCTGGAAGCAGCTGATTTTTCCAATTTCTTCAGTTCCCTAGAGGAGTTCATAGGTAGTGTAGATCCAAAGTGGGTAGAAAGTGAGGAATTGCTGGAGTCAGTTTGGTGGGAGGAGGTTTTGTGGTTCATGTCATGGTGAAATGCTTTCCATCTAACGTTAGTGATGAACTTCTTCACAGATTGGATAAGCTTGCCGATATAGGTTTCATTTGAGGGAATGGGTATATTTTTTGCCGAAAGCGGGAGGAATTCCTTGTTGAACATATCACAAATAGGAGGAAAAAGCTCAACTAAGTAGGAGCTTAAAATAAAGAGGTGTACTAAAAGCGAACTTTTAGGAAAGGTAAAACCCTATTGTGAAGAGTATACAGCTCAATATCCAGGATAGAGCAGGTAGAAATGAAGGAGAATGTTGTGAGTAATCACAGTTCCCATACTCCACCCGAACTCCGGATCTCCCCGCAACCCCAATCCGCTTCTACTCTAAACTCCCGCTTATACAGCCATACCTCTAACCAAGCACCCCCAATAATAGATAGTGCTCATGGGCCAACTCACATTTCCCCCATATCCACTCCACTCTCAACTGGGCAGACTTTAAATATTCTCACTGCCCCTTTTTTCCACTTTAAAACACTTTCCTTTGTCATCTCTGCCCGGGAAGTTTCTTTAATGGCGAATATTTTACATCTTAATCTCCTCTGACGCCTGCCTGCATCATCGAATGTACCTCTTATTGGACTTTTTACCCTTTTTGGATTTTCTATTTTCGCCGTACATGAAGTTGTGGCTTCTTGGAATTAAACTTTGAAACCTCTCTCATAACTTCTCGTGCCTCTAACGACCTACCTATCTACATCTTATTCTCTCCGCTGGACTCTTCGACACCGGACTTTTTGGCAATCGGACATTTGCTTGCACCCTGGCACAGTTTTGCCCTACGTTTCTTTCCCTACAACTTTTATTTTATTTCATTTTTTCAAATTTTAAATCTTGGCCATTGCCAACTTATCTATCCCAGCGACTTCCTCTGATGATAAGATTTTGATCTTTGAAAAGCCTGGCTTAGGGAAAATTTAACTTGAATAAATTGCCTTTTTGCGGAATATACCTTGCTTTGAACTTTTGAATTGAATTCTGATTTGGCTTTTGCTTTCTCTAATTTCTTTTCCATTCTCCTTCATTTCTACCTGCTCTATCCTGGATATTGAGCTGTATACTCTTCACAATAGGGTTTTACCTTTCCTAAAAGTTCGCTTTTAGTACACCTCTTTATATATATATATATATATATATATATATATGGGTAAGTGTTTCTGGTAGGGGGAAATCTAAAAAAAAGTCAGAGGGGTTATTATTATTATAAGTAGTAGTAGTAGTAGAAGTAGTAGACGTAATAGTAGTAGTACAATTATTATTTGGTTACAACGTATAGTAGACATATATTTCCCCTATATTGTACAATGTCTGCCTATATAAACGCACGAGAGATTGTGTATTAATAATTGAATATACATGTGCCAATCAAGTTTTGTATAATTGTTCATCCAATAGCTTCCCAAAGTATTATTTTAATTGTCTTTTTAGTATTATTTCTTAATTCATCTAATTATATCTATTATATGCTATTGATTTTCTTAATCTGATCAAGCAACGTGTTCCAAAATATATTTCTCTATTGGCCGAACGTATAATTGACTTTTTACAAACATTTTTGGCAATTGCCTATCGGATTTAAAAGAATGGTACTAAAATGTTCACCATATTATAGAAAGATTATTAACTATTCAGAAACTTTCAATGAACTCACCTCTCAATATTTTTCTATAATCTAAGAAAAATTAAATCGAATTATACTCCCTTCCTCCCCGAACAAAACAGTTTGACATTTAAATCGTGCTGTCTGCGTTCATAATCGTAAATATAAAAAAAAACAAAAATATTGATTATTTTTAATTTAGTAGAATTGAATTTAAAAGATCCCATGCTTTCTTCAAGAAATAAATGCCTTTCGTAAGGTATGGGTAGCACCCCCACTATAGAATTACGTTCAACAGTAATTGTGTGAGATATGATTTCGTGCCGGACAACTATAAGTAGGAAATAATTGAATACTTCAATGTTGAGAGCCTGATAGTTCTTGAGTTAATATACGTCCCTGGTAATGTACGAGTCCTGTTAATATAACAATCAAATTAGTTGTTAAGTACGGTAAAGTTAGGCCATTATAAAAATTAATAATACATGTAAATCATTTTGTCTAGTGTATATTGAGAACATAGTGTGAAAAGTGTTAAAAAGCTGCAAACGTTATGTTAACGATACATATAGTTCTAACAATACTACATATAGGGTTTTACACACATACCTGATCTCGATTGGATCGACATGGAAAGTGTAATGTGGCAGTGTAATTAAGAGACATACAAGAACTATTAGTCTACTATAAAAAGCGTAAAAAATACAATTAAAGACGGATATTGGGAAAAATAAGATTTCCTACCTTATTTTTGTATTTATTTATTTTAATTTTTCTTCACTAAGATTTAAGAGAATACTATGATTCTGGGCCAGGTATTACAAGTGAGGAGTTGTGCAGCACAATGTTGATTCAAAGTGCATTTAAATTACTGCATGTCGCTATAGTCCGGGTAACAGCAAACAGAGAGGGAATTTTATTAGCATGAAGTCTGAGGAAAAAAAGCTATTAGACTGCAAGGTTTGTCGCCATCTGAGGGCCTCTAGTGTTGAGTGATGGGATTTTCTTACTACTCTGGTTTATTGGGAAATGTATGTTGAAGGGTTACAAAGGCAGTCGATTTATCACAGAACACTCCGTTGAAGTACTTGAAAAACAAACACAGGCATGCAATATTGTAGCGATGGGACAGGGGCTTGTGTATGGTAGACAGTATTAAACCTATTAAGTGAAATACTCTTGTTTGCACCCTGTCCAAAAGAGATTGATTAGTGGTTGAGCATAATCCCAGATAAGAAAGGAATGCTCAAAGAATGCATGAGCAATGGAAGGTGGCTTTAAAGAGATAGTAGATACTGACAAGTGCGAGAAGTGTGTTAGTCCGGTAGATAGAGTCCCCTTTATTTGAAGCAGATTTGGATAGAGTGATCTTAGCTAAAACAATATGTTGTTAGAAAGGGTTCTTATAATTGGTAAAGTAAAACAGCTTTGACTTGATTGCATTTAATGTTAGCATATATTGTCATCGCAATAAAGATACGCAGTCGTTAAAATATTTTTCTAAAGAGTATGACATTCTGGATGTATTAGCATTAATATCTTCCCTGATTTAGTTGATCAATCAATTAAAAGTTGGAATGGAAGAAAAGTAAGACGAAGCGATAAGTAAAGTATTCTTTTGTTTTTGCAAATTAAAGTATGTTAAACTATAAATAAAAAATGCCAGTCTTATATATTTGTTAACATAATAATTCTTATAAACCAACCTCCTTTTGCTTCGTCTTAACTTTTATGTATTACACTTTTTAAACTGCTTGATCCAGGGAACATTTTTTCCAAAGAAATGTGTGTAGGCTAATTTTAATGTTTTCCATATTTTATACAAAATACTTAGTTTATGTTTACGCTCATACTGTTCTTATGTCATAATCTTAAAAATATTTGTTGAACTACTTTATATTATCTCTACAGATAAATTACACTTTAAAATGCGGTATGCTTTATTTTCGAATGTTAGTAATTACTTACGTAATATCGAGTTATGTAGACATCAAGCATAAGCTGCCATTTGAATCGATTGACGCAGTCTGCAAGCTGTTCGTTCAAAGCTCTATTCCGCTACTCAGGAATATAATAATAGAAGCAAATTGACGAGACAATCAGAACACCCGAATGAATGTAGTGTATAAATCTGGATAAATAGTTAACATTCTTAGTGTTACAGGAAGAATATGATTAGAATGGAAGTTATAGGCAAACGTAATACAAATACACGAATATTCGGATACTTTCGTGTTGATTTCGAATAATAATGTGTTTAACTTCCAATCCGATATTCCTTTATTCGTGTAAAACGATTTTACACATGTAAGTGTATTTCTAAAGAGGGCTCGTTATTCATCTTTAAAATCTAGTCTAGTAGACAAACAATACTAACAAGAGAAACATTAGATAATTGCGGTGATTTAACCAAACATCACTCTATTATTAAAATTCCCCAGTGATGTTGAGGGATGTGGGAGTAGATATTAGTGTGAGAGTGAAAGTGGCTTCGACCTCCTCTAAAAAAATCTTATGTTGGGAGAAACAGCTTAACCAGAAAAAATCTAAGATATTTTGAAAGAAAAGGAAACGAACGCATATTTTCTGCAACCTGCATGAGTAATTAACCTACGCGATATTGGAACAGATTAGCATATAAAGCTTTTTGTTGATGAAGCTATAATAGAAAATGAAATAGGATAAACATTTACTTAAATTTATTGTATAGATTGTTAAAGTTAAATACGGAGTCTTAATGTAAATGACGTAACGAGGAAGCAGCAGCAGAGTATCTCACTGGAATTGACGTGAAGTTGAAGTAGAAGGGGTTGATCTCTTTTGTTTGGTTGCTTAGGTCAAGGGTAACTGTGTATACAAAATGCATTTGTAATGCTTCTGCCGCTTAAATGTCAGCTCAGTGGAAGAAAATTAGGAATCTATTTGTAACGGTTGATGAAAACATGTTTATGTTATCTTAATTATGTCCTGTTGGTAGTATGGCGTACGACAGTTCCTTAGAAAATAAGGCGTTACCTGTAAAGTAGACAGGGTGATTATTTATTAGGTGTTAATATTTAATTCGACGGACGTATACGGATTAGTATGCCAACAGCCGATGGAAACAGGAGACAACAAAGCGAATTGACATCTAGAAGAATGTGAATGGAACCAAATAACGCAATTATCTATACTACGCAATACTATTTCGGAATGTATGAATATCAAAATAAGAATACTAGAATACTTTACCCAAGTATCGCTGAGGTAGGCTTTATAAAACAAATCAATGCTGATGGGGTGTTTTATTGAAAAGCATAAACTGTGAAATAATTAGCTAATCAAGAAATGGAAGTTGTCAAAAATAAAGAAAAAACAAATCATCTGATCTTTCAAATTATTTTCGAAATAGCAATTCAATCAATCACTGATTGCTGGCAGAGCTTGCCCCTTTGAAGAATCGATTCAATTTTCGCTAATTTGTCCGATTGCAGATCGATATAATTCTGAAAATAACAAATGCAGTTCTCCTCGATTATACAGAAAATCGATTCAGCAAGAAATAGAGGCTGAACTTTTACACCAAATGTTCTGTTATATATGTGTTTTATATTCTTTGCCTAAGTTCAAGCGACAACCAAACAAATCGATACCTCTTTGGTGAAAAATTGAGAACGAATTAACGATAGTTTTACGAAAGTAACTCCATTTACAATCGTTTAGACACTTAGTTCTATAATTATGCAAGTATAGAAAAATATTCACCGCCCGTAAGATAAAACGACTGGTAATCGACTGACATTTACTTACAAACAGATATTGGTATTCATACTAATTTTCTAGTTTTATGTCAATTCAGATTAACCTTTATAATTTTTTAGAAGCTGGGTATCGGATTGACCAATTAAGAAGGAAATCGTAAGATAAATATTTATATTGCTCAATCTCGGCGAATCTTGTTTGCTTACCCCCATACACACTAAATGATAACATGTATCAGAACAGAAATGAGAAGAACAGTGTACAGTGGAGTACGTCACTAAATCATGCCGACATTGATTATGAAACAGTGATAAGGTGATCAGCGTACCGAATAGATGAAATCAAAATCTTATGACGTTATTAATAAAATCAGAAAATATTCGAAATGAGCATTTCTAACATTCCATATTGACGAATTGTGACACTCCGTAATGTTCTATTCCACAAATGGCTTGGAAACAGTGATACCATGAAACTAGCCGTTATGACAGAGCTAAAGGCATACCTAAATAATGCTTCTTGAATGGCAAGTGTTGGGTGGAAGAATAGGAAACCACATTGGACATGGGAGCGGATTATTTTAAAGGATGATCATTTAGTGTGGTAACAGTTCTGATAAACCGAGGGGTAAGCAGTCACGTCTAGCATGTGACCACCGCAGAAAATCAAGTATCTTGACGTTGCGACGAAAATGAAACACTTGCTTAAATGTGGGAAAGTTTTGAAAATACTGGCAAATATATGCTCCGTCCGGTTTCATATTAATCTTAACCTGGGGGATGTACATTATGAACGAACATATACTACACTAACCCCAAAGAGCAGGAAGAGGTAATGACAGAGGACTATATCAGGATAGACGTGAATATAATACACAACCCGACACCTCCCCAAAAAGAAGGAATGATGCTTGAGCAAATGATATTATGACAACAGAACTGATACTATGTTACCCTCTCTTCCCACAAAAGAAGGACATCCTGGGAAGATGGTATCATGTATAACAACCATATACTATACTGTCCCCCTCACAAAGAGAGAGTAATACCTGGGAGTAATGTATCATGGTAATTGTAAGTATATTACATTAGCTCCCAAAAAAGAAGGTAAGAGTGAATGTATGGTATCATGATGAACGTACGAACATATCTTACACTGCTCACCAAGTAATGGAATGCCTAGTAAGATGGTGTTATAACATGACAAATACTACATTTCCCACTATAAAAATAAGAGGAGGTAATACCTGGAGGTATTCCTGATAAAAATAGAAAGCAATGATATTATTACAACAAAACATACAACGCTACTCCTATCCCCTAATGAGAATATGTCAACAGAACATATACTCCATTTCTCTTTCCACATTGGAGGCTGTAATAACTAGGAGGATTCCCACCACCCTCTTAAAATGGAAGGGGTAATTTCTGTGAGGACGGTCGTATGACAAAAGAACCGATACTACATTACCCACCCGCATTAAAATATATTCCGATTAAATCAGTTGTTTTAATCGCATTCATTTCAAAATGCGTAGGCAAAATAACATTATTTTATAGTCCTTTTAGCCTTTTGGCAACAATTAATCTGTAGTGTCCGTTCTGCACATTCTAGCGACATCAGACATTTTAGTTATGTTGGAAATGTTCATGTAAATGATCTCTTTTGAAACTGAAATTCTATTTAAGAAAAATGTTAAAACGCTATTTCGTTATTAAATAATGTTAATTAATTGTATTACTACTACTAATAATATGACTATCGACAAAACTATTGACTATATAGAAGAAAAGTATGCAATACAAATTAGAAATATATATTGCAGAATATAAATTTATTAGAAACATTAAAAGTATAAATATATAAATTACAAATATAAATATCTGTTTGAGAGTATTTGGAGATAACTATATATACGGTATTTGAAAGTACTGTTGTATCATTAAAATAAAATAAGCATAAACTATTTTGATGTTTATAAAGTTTCGATAGATAGAAAAATATTCGCATATATATAGATTATGTTTTCATGACAAGCGACCGTATATTACACTTCTCGTCCAAATCAAGAGGTATGTCTGCAAGGATGGTCTCATGACAACAAAACAGATACTACATTACCCCTTTAAATGTAGGTAGTCTCTGGGAAGACCGTATAATGACAACATAACAGAAACTACACTACCAACGGTAAAAAGGGGGACGTAATACCTGGAAGGTTCCTATCATGACAACGGAAATTATACTACACTACCCTCTGACTCGAGAATTGAAAGATGATTATAGTATTGTTTTGATTTTTAGATATAGAAGTAATATTATAGTTTTTGCTTCAGGCAGCCATTTAAACACTTTCACTAGATATTTTGTTTTAACCACAGAGTCTCGCCGGATTACCAAAGTTAAGAGACACTGACGCTGTTCATTAAGTACGTAGATGGTTTAACATCTAGTAATATCAGGTGATGTTAGTTTGGAACGTTTGTATAGTGCGCTTTAGAATTCTCATTTCGCAAGCTCTGATTGAAATGGTAGCGTAAACTCTCAAATATTGATGTATAACTGGTATTAGACAATTCAGCGTAGCTTCATTGAGGGCTAAGGGTTTCAATACACGAAACACGAGGAGTTCACGAACTACTAAAAATAGCGGCTGTATATACATAGCGTTAACCAAAAACGCTCACCCATGTTAGTACTTACATTCCATCACTAACCTAAGAGACACACTAATATACACACACACACACACACACACATATATATATATATATATATATATATATATATATATATATATATATATATATCAATTTACATACACGTTAATACACGCGGCGACAGCTTTAACAAACATGTGTACTCAGTTTCTTCTTGTGTCTAAAAAAAACTCCCTCTCTCAGGAAATTTTCTTGAACACTTTGAATTCACATTTCTTCACGAAATTTATTTTAAAAGCTTAACAAATTATTGAATACAATAAATGAATTTAGCATGGATAGATGACGTCATTTACTATTTGTTTTGTTTTTGCCACTTCCTCTACAAGTTAAACTTTAAAACGAACAAGAATTACTCTGTTAATCAAAACAGTTATACTTATAATGTGGATGTGAGCAATGCCGCGCAAGCAGAAATGTTTTTTTTTTGGCATTTCGTAACAGTTTTTTTTGTTATAATATTTTTATAGGGCATATATCATTTTAACAGTTTCTTATTGTTCCACAAGAAAGACAGGGGCAGATCAATGTAAGTTTCTTTTTTTCGGCGATTCACATTGATTACTATTTTGCTCATCGATATTCGGAGATGTTAAAACAGATAAAATGAACCAATAATTTTTCAGATATAGTTGAGACGATTTTGTTTCAGTAATAATTATTGTCAAAGAATGAGTTATTGTCAGTGGAAGATAAAGGCGCTAATTAGTTGCCTGTTTTGAAACATTGCGCACGATTTTCCATTCGATCTGACAATGGTTACATGCGCGGAATACAAAGGATGAAAAAAGTTGAATGCACAGGCGTATGAGAACGGTTCCGGTGCATGTTGTGTATAGGCGGATTCTCACCAAAGTCTTAAATACATGTTTTGCAGTTACAAGTTTCTTCAGTTGTTCTTTGGGCGTTTCTCACTTGCAGCTATAAACACTGTGGAATATTTTTAATATTGACGGAATACTCTTTTAGAAGAAAACAGAAAATATAGAGGCAGACAATCGATGTGTTTACTGAAAAGGTTTTAATGAGACATTTTTTATTGTCTTTCAAAATAAACTATATTTTTACTGAATCTGCCCGGGGAAAGTAAAGCTTTTACACAATTTAAGTTTAACAAAAAATGTCAATAAATAAATACACACCTTATTGTCGAAAGAAAATTGATCGAAATATTTAGACTGATTAAACCTAGGAAAATATAAAAAAATAATTTGGATAAAACAATCTGTAATAATTATTGACATCGTAAGACCCTAATGCAAATCATGAAGTATAAGAAAATAAAATAAAAGTGAACTCAGAGAGCACCGGAGTTCAAATGAACATTTAAAAAATATTGTATATGTGGGTATAAGTTGCCAAGTTTTCTCAGTCAGGCCAGTTTTACATTGTTTTCATTGCCGGGATATTGTTCATCTTCTATATAAAGTAAGACGATTTTTCTCCTTGTATCTTTGTCAATACTAGGAAAATAATCATATGCATCCCAAGCTACTAAATCACCACTTTATTCTCATTATTCTCTCGAGCATGTTTCAAGAAATGTATGACTATTTTCATCATCTTACAGAAAATGCTACCTTAAGACCGCCATCTCAGACTTTCATAAAAACATACCCCATACGGATGGTAGCAAAAATGTGTATCTTCATCTACTCCTACTCTCCCAGTTTACACTGGTAACAAAATTACATCGGAAAACTGAGAGAATCAACACCGTAAATATTTAATTATATTCTTCTGATAACAGGGTACATTATATTCCTTCAAACTAACATAATATAGAAGTAGATATACTTACTTATTGCCCGTCGTAAGTCATTCTTATTACACATACCCTTAAACGTATTCTAGTTTCCGGTTTACATTTACAAACCGTACACATTATTTCCAACATTTAATCAAAATGGCATAACGTACCAATCTTCTTGAGGCAATTCATTTCATTTGTGTATCTTCGATGGTTACATATATACTTCCTTTTTAGATGTTCTTATATTATTACTTAAACAATTCTGCAATTTAATTATTATTAATAATAACATTAATAGTATTAATATTATTATTATTATCATCATTATTATTATTACTATTATAATTATTATCATATTTATTCTTTCATATGATGTTTTACTCTTACAATTTACGGAAAGTGATTTTCATTTTACTAACTTTTTTATCATTTCTCTTTTATCATTCCCTTTAAACTTTTACCTATTATAACAATCCGCTCTCTACGTCTCAGTTTTATTTATTTGCGTATTACAACATAAAACTACTATTTTCTCATAGTGAAGACTTGCTCCTCCTAGACTGTGCCAATATTTGCTTTCTTCTCCAGCAGATAAATTTGGGACCTCCCAAAAGAAACTATTACTTTATTTATTTACTTACTACAATACACAAAAACAGTAATTTAATTATCTTTATTTTTGGTCCTCCGATTTAAAACATTGGGAGACCTATGTTTTGAGGAATTTCCGTCCGTGTGTGTGTCCGTGTGTGTGTCCGTATGTCCGTGTGTGTGTCCGTCCGGATTTTTCTCTGCAACCATCCATTGAATTTCTCTGAAATTTTGCATGAAGTTGTAACTTTGGTCAGGTTAGAAAGTGACATTCTCCGATTTCTGAGAAAAGGCCCCGAAATGGCTAAAAATGACATCTTCTGCCCCATAACTTTTCATCCATCCATTCAATTTCTCTTAAACTTGACCAAAATGTACAGGCAATTGTTCCTAATAGAAACTAAGTATCGCTGCCATTGGAAAACATCTGGTTCGCGCCCCCAGGGAGTCAAAAGCCCCCATAAATGGCAAATAATGACCCTTTTTGCTCCCATAACGTTTGATCCATCCATTGAATTTTTCTGAAACTTGGCCAAAATGTAGAGGCAATTGTTCTGGATATAAAATGAGCATCCTTGACATCAGTAAAATTCTGGTTCGCTCCCCCAGGGGGTCAAATGGGGGTAAAAAATGCCCCAACTTGATCAAATTTATTGCATTTTACACTCGTCACATACAGAGGGGAACCACGCATGTGCGGCTTGTTACTTATTGTTTTTTACATTTTTAAAGTATAATTAACTTGACATTGTATTATCTGTGTATTACTCTCTTCTCTTCTCAGTCAGTGACGCACTAAACTTATTCTTTTCTCTCGCATATCAGGGAAGTAGAAATCCTTCTAGACTGCGGCAATATTTATTTTTCCCTCAGAAGATGGATTTTCAACACCTTAAAACAAACATTGTTGGTAAATTTTGTTTCTACGGATTTAGATAAGCATTGTATCACTCGGATGTTTCCTTCACTGAAATTAGAAACATTCCCGCATATTTTCGAGTAAAATTTACTTTTTTTTACAAAAGAAAAATTACTGCAAATCGTATTGGGGGGAGGGGATAACACAAAATGGAAAACAAAACTATATTTGGGTTGATCCAAAACATTAATTAATCCTCTTTTTATCTCCTAAATTAGTTACAGGGTTCTTTTCAACTTCTTTTTTTATGACTTAATACGTTAATACTTATATATCTCTCCCGCGCAACGACTGGACCTAGGTCCGGCGATGTTATGTAGTACGTTATTTGCTTCTTTATAGTGCTTATGCAGTTTATGGACCGGACTTATTTGCCTCCACACGAAAAAACAGTGAGACAGAATGTCGGTGTTTAATGTAGGGAAACATCCATGTACACTAATAGGGACACTCCGGATTCAGCCTAAAATATAAAGTGCTGCAGTCTAGACGGACACCTCTCAATGACGAGATTGAAACAACTACCCATGGTATAAGAGTTATTACTGCACGTATTGCATTAATGGTTTCAGCTGTTGTTTTACATTCAATTTGTTGGTTCTGTGTTCGCGCTGGTCAGTCATACGCACCAAATAAGTCATAAGTTTTAGATTTTGCAAGGAATTTCTGGGGTTATTCTAGTTTCCCAGACAGCGCCGTAACACGGATCAGCTAGCATTATAAAATGTGTCCAGATACATGAAGTTTTTCTATAAAGAACTGTGTTAGGAGTTTCAAAACGACACATTGTTTTGACTTACTTTTAAGTAAAATATGTAGCTTCTAATATTGCCAGTTACTTAAAGCACACTTGTATATATACACATATATGAGGGTAATGGTTTACGCTACATTACCATGGTGATTTCACAAAGCTTAATCTATAAGTGGTCTCAATATATATATACATACACATTTCAATAAACATGATAACAGACTATGCCAAATAGCATATTTGTCGTAGACTGTAACATTGTGTATTTAATTTTATTAATGCCTTAATTGATATCGAGTACTTTTGAAAATATTGGTGTTATGTTCATTTTTTTTATATATTTGATCATGATTAGGCAATATGTATACACACATACATACATACATACATACATACATATATATATATATATATATATATATATATTTATGAAAACATTGTTTAAAATAACAGACTTCTGTTTAATTATAACTTTTTTAATTCTTATAATTTGTCTAATGCTATTTTCTGTATAAATCAATAAAAATCAGTAAATTTCCTACAGTTATACGAACTTTGCGTAGAAACGCGCAGATTACGTGTTCGCATTGTTTTAGGAGAGACGTTGACAATTAAAATTTAGCGAGGATGGAGTGGCATTACAGAATACAATCGCATTACGTTATCATTTTAAAATGTTTCCACTCGTGTCATAGTAATGTTATTAATTGTAGGTTGTTGTGTTTTCATGTATATAGCTTGCAGTATTGTTTTTTTAATTGGTTTGAGAATGTATTATTTTAGTGTTATTGACTAGAATTTGTCTTAAATCAGATAAAGACCGTTTAAGTTTTGTAAATTATGGTAAACTGATCTAGAGTTCACAAGATGCATGATGAGGCTGCGGGATAAGAAAGTGGTTGTACCTATTAGGTTTATTGGTGTTATGGAAGTTACACTCTTTGTAGAAACCACATACTTTGCGATAAGAATTGATATCTACCAGAAAGAAGAAGGTGTATCTTTGGGGTCATTATTGTCCGCATTACTAGCGTATATATACATGGAATACTTAAAGGAAACGGCGTTTGGATCACCATCATTAAAGCGAACAATATAGCTGAGATAGGTGGATGACACACGAAGACCATGTTAACCATATTCGTGTATCTATACAGTTAACGTACTCATTATGGGGTTAGGCCATGTGTATATTGTAAGCAAACTTATATTGGGCAGTATCTAAATTTCAACTCCCACCATCCACATAATGTAAGAAAGGAATCGGCCGCTGTCTACAACATCGAGCAAAGACAATATGTAATAACAGCAATACATATCAAAATGAGATGGACAGTTTGAGAGAAACCGTCCATCAAAACAACTATCCAGAGAACATTGCCATCAGCTCCAAGAAATATATACATAATATCAAGGGACACCACCCGAAATCTTAACAGAGTTTGTATACAATATACGAAGGGGTTGTCGAAATTCTTTTTAAGAATAATCAATATGGCATCGTGACAATATTCAGGAGGGACTCAACTCTCCGAAAGCATCTTGTAATAGTCGAAACTCCTACGGAAAGATGTATGACTAATTACTTTGAGTATCTGATCCCATGTAAGTATGGAAAAATATACAAAGGTTAGACATGTCGTCCACTAAAGGTAAGGCTAGAAGAACACCGCAAAGCCGAAGTATCGAAAAGTCGGGTATGGCTGGCCACGTATGGAGGAAAAAACTAAAAACATATTTCTCTATATGACAGAGTAAAAATTAAATTAAGCAGAACGGTGGATAGTAAGCCGACTCAAAATTGCAGCGCATATGTTGGGCAACAATGGATTACTAAGCAGACCTAGCATTGTGTTTAATACAATATTGAGAAACACTTAAATGATGAGTTATAGATTATGCTATAACATGTATATATATATATATATATATATATATATATATATATATATATATATATATATATATATATATATACTAGCTGTACCCGGCCACGCGTGGCTGTGGCTTTTAGTTGAAATGAAGAGGTGGCCTTTTGGAGTTCATTTTGATCCAGTTCCATAAGTTGCCATTTAATATGAATGGTTTAATTTTCCAATACTTGTTGATACACAATATTCTTAGTGGTTCCCGTTTCGGTGTAGATGAAGAGATTGTCCGGTTTGCCGACTCTAGAACATGCAACGTATAATTGCCCATGTGAGAAGCAATCAGTATGTAAATATAAGCCACAAAATTGTAAAGATTGTCCCTGTGCTTTGTTGATTGTGATAGCAAATTCCAATCGAATTGGGAATTGTAATCTCTTAAATTGAAAGGGCAGATCTGTTGGAATCATGGGAATGCGCGGAATTAGGACCTCTTCACCTTTGAAAGGCCCTGTAAGAATTGTTGCTTCAATGATGTTGGTCATTAATTTTTTTACTGAAAGACGTGTGTCATTACAAAGCTTAGGCTGGTTAATATTTCGCAGCGTGATAATTGGTACACCAATTTTTAATTGCAGTACATGTGGTGGAATCCCTGGCAAATCTAGCGAATTCAAAAACTCTGAGGGATAATTGACTGCTTCATCTGCTTCAACAACAATGTCGACTGACTTGTATGTGACTAATTCACCATGAATGTTCAACTGAATATTATTGTTGAGTTCGTGGACATATTTGTTCTTCGGTGCAAGAATGGCTCGTTCACTCAGCCAACTGTGATTCTTAAAATGAATGTGGATGTCCGGGAATACTTTTGTAATTAATTCGTCTTTTGATGTAACTAAATTACAGAAGTTGTGTGGCAATGAAATTCGCCCTGGAGTGAGATTAGCCGGCACTTTTCCATTCCCAATTTCCAACAATTGTTTTGAAAAGAATTCTGGTGATAGATTATCTTGCTGCTGGACACGCATATTTAGAGTCAAATTTAATGTCTTAACATGTCGCCAAAAAGTGGAGTATTTGAGGCAAGCATTTATTTCATCTGCTGGTGTTGATCGAGGAATTATAGGTAATGTTTGCCTGAAATCTCCAGCTAGCAATATCACTGCATTCCCAAATAATCTACCATTTCCACGCAAATCTTGCAATGACCGATCAAGAGCCTCCAGTGATTTGTTGTGTGCCATTGTGCATTCATCCCAAACAATAAGTTTACATTTTTGTAATACCTTTCCCATACCTGATGTTTTGGAAATATTGCACATGGGAGTTTCAATAAATTGCATGTTTAAAGGTAGTTTCAAAGCTTAATGAGCAGTTCGTCCACTTGGTAGCAATGTTGCAGCTATTCCTGAAGATGCAAGAGCTAAGGCTATGCCGTTTTTGATCGAATGGCTGCCAAAATAAATTTAATTAAAAAGGTTTTACCAGTTTCTCCTGGCGCATCTAAGAAAAATAAATTTCCCACTCCATTATTTACAGTCTGCATTATTTTGTTGTAAATGGCTTTTTGCTCACGTGTTAGTTTGTGAATATTTTCTTGCACATACAACAAAAGATCATCTGTGTTGTAATTTTGTTCCCTATGTAATTCTACATCAAACAAAGCAGAAGCAGGTCGTGTCGGCGAGGTAATTCCTAATTGATTGAGAACTTTGTTTGCAATTTCTAAGCACAAATTTTCAATTCTTATCAATGCCTCATTATAGATTTCTGATGTAAAATCCAGGAAGGTATTTGGATTTTCATCGCGTATTTGATGGAAAATGTCTTCGGCCATGTGTGATTTATATTTCTCCCATAACTCTATTGGAGATGAAGGGGAGCAATTGGTCAAGATGATTGCAAACAATGCACGAATATTATTAGGATGGGATGTGTTGCACGCATCATTAATGCATTCATCCCAGTGTCTGTCATTTTCCAATAAATTCAGAGCTTGACATGCACTGCGAAAAGTGGCATGTGTAATGCTATTGACAATTTTTAATTGCTGGAATGATGTTTGACCAGGCACATTTACCAACAACATGCGAAGAAAGAAACATTCATCTTGTTTAGGATGGATAGTATACAGTCTGCCTATTGTGTTTTCTTTGAATATTCCAGGTTGTCCTTCAACTTGCTGTCCTCGTTTGCGTCGTTCAAATGAATGTCTACTCCTATTCCATGTGTAATACTTAGGCACTTCCGAATAGAGGAGTGTTTTTGCAAATGTGTCAGTTTGACATAACATGAAGAAAGCCGTTAATGTTGTAGCCGGTGGATTCAAAGCTATTTGTTCCACATTCGAAGCTGTAACGTAAACACGTTGTCCATTTTCTAGAGGTACCGCTAAGTGCACAATAGCCGGACTTCGTTCATGTATGGGAAAAGAAAGAATTCGCCATACCGCTTCATTGCTGCTTATGTATCTTCCAGCTTGATACTGTGGTATTTCATCAATATGTAGTCTTTCATTCAGATCATTTCTACGTGTTTGCACGGCAAAAACTGCCATATCGCTACCTTTATTCACATACTTACAAATGTATTTGATGGACTTAACAGAGTTACAGTATTCCACATTGATGTGTGATTTGTAGGTTTTTGATAGCAAAGGTGAATATGGGACAACCCATCGGTTATCAACTTCTATATTGCCATTTCGCATTTGTAAAGTTGCTAATTTACCGCCATCTTCTACCGACCTTCTTTTGTATAAAGGGTATCCATCATTTCCGGTAACTGTGTTGGGTAGTAATGCTCGGGGATATCGCTTTGAGCATTTTCCATCAAGCATGCATGGTGAATTTGAATTAATTATACCGCAAGGTCCGTGTATCATATGTTTAATTACAATTTCATGCAAATCCTTGTCAATGTCAGCATCAGGTAATTCAGCAGATATTACATTGTCGATTTCGTTTGGACTGATTTTGTTGTAGAGCCAGATTAGGATATGGGAGTGTGGCAATCCTCTCTTTTGCCATTCAACTGAATACATCCAGCAGCACACAGAACCAAATACTTTATGTTTTACAATGAAATTTATTAGCGATTGAAGCTTTTGTCTGAATACACGCGCTGTAATATCATGTCTATCCACTGATGATTGGCCAGGAAGTAAAAGTTGTTTTATATCATTCCAAGCTGGGTTGCATGTAAAAGTAATGAAGAGGTCAGGACGCCCATAGAGACGAACTTATGCAAATGCATCTTGAGTGTACTCATGCATATGACGTGGACTGCCTAAATATGAAGATGGTAAAATTGTTAGTCTTCCAACATTAGTTGTATTACCATCATTTACAACTGCATCTCGCAAATGAACATATTCTTCAGAACGAAGTTTGGACTGATTCAAACGGATGAATAGCAGACGTTCTGTTTCAATTTTTGCATACATGTCTACAATGTATTGGTGGAACAATTGGCGGCATTTCAGAATGTGATTATTTTCGTTCTCTCGAATCATAATTCGGTATGAGTAATTATTCATTGCGCTGCATTTCTTATCCGTTTCTTCGCCACTAACTGGATGTATCATGGTAACATTGAAATGATATCCATCAGCACCATCCCAAAAAAGGAGTGGATATTGCAGGGCATCGTAGCATCGATGAGTTGCAGCAATGTTTGTTAATTGGTCATTCCTCCTATGAAGAACAATATCCCTAGGTTGAAATTGATCTCCAACTATAACAATTGCCACTTCATCTATACTTGGAGCATTGAATCTTCGCACATGTTCTCCAGCAGGCGTTTTGTCAGCATGAATAATAGTTTTGTGTGTATCAGATGGCATCATTTCAATGGCAGTTTTGAATAAAAGAACTAAATTGTTTTTATTATGGAGCATATCTTGCAGTTGGGAAACAATGGACCTTTTTATACTGGTTGAAATTCCACAGCGTGCATAGAAATTTATTTTGAGCATCTGGATATTGAAGCAGAGATCCAACTTTATGGTAAATTGGTCCTTTTACTTTAAAAGTTGGCATGAATTGAGCTGTAATACTTTCTGTAGCGAACGACGTCATTTGGAAGCATGCTTTGATTCAGCCGTATTACCAGCAAGCAAAGTTTTTAATGGTTCTGGTGGATCTGCCAGTTGAGGTAGTTTAATTTTTCTTGCGGCACAACACAATCCTTTAGTTTCTCCCTTAAATTTCAGAGCTTTGCAATAGGGACACACTTCAGTCATAGTGCCTATGTGAACATGGTGGCTTAAACTATAATCCTCATGAGGGTTGTAATGAAATGCTAGGCGATCCAAATCCAGGGATGGTTTAGCATGGAGCCTTGTTTGACGCCGATCTGCTAGTCTCAGCCTCTCGCGTTCGTTACGTTGTGAACGAAGCAGATCTGAAGATGCCTGACGGGATTGTTGTACCCGCAACCGTTCCTCTTCAAGTCTGGCTGCACGTCGCTGTGCTGATTCATTCGCACGTACTTGAATCATCCTTTGTCTAGCTTGTTGGTTTGCAGATGCCAGTTGTTCATGAGTTTGATTTGCAAGTAATCGACGCCTTGTTTCTGCACGGCGAGTATGACGACCTAAGTTTTATCTTCGGGGGGGGGGGCATGTTTGTTAGTTACGTATTAAATTTTACCTGTATAAATGTAACAGTAGGAAAGAATAATTGTATAAAGGTAAATGGATTAAAAAAAACAATCAATTATAACCGCTTCAGGGTTGTCGAAGAAATGCAAGTATGTTTTTTTTATAGATCAAGCATGTTAAAAGTAAGAAAATGAGGAAGAAGGCAGGTTTAAAAAACAACGAAGTAGATACGAAATGAAATTAAAGCACGTCTGTTAAGTATTAAATCGTACCTGTAGGATGGTTTAAGTCTAAAAAATGAGTAAATGCGAAATGAAATTAAAGCACGTGGGTTATGTATTAAATCCTACCTGTAAAAATGAAACAGTAGGAATGAATAATTTTATAAAGGTAACTGGTTTTAAAATAAACAATCAATTATAACGCGCGGGTAAGGGTTGTGTAAGAAATGCAAGTAGTGTTGTTTGTTTTTATTTAGAGATGAAGCATGATTAAAGGGAAGAAAATGATGAAGGAAGCAGGTTTTAAAAACATCGAAGTAAAGAGGAAATGAAATTAACGCACGTTGAGTTTGTTTTTTTTTTGGAGAGGAAGCATGGTTAAAGTCAAAAAAATGAGTACATGCGAAATGAACTTAAAGCACGTGGTTTATGTATTAAATCTTACCTGTAAAAATAAAACAGTAGGAATGAATAATTTTATACAGATAACTGGTTTTAAAATAAACAATCAAGTATAACGCGCGAGTAAGGGTTGTGTAAGAAATGCAAGTAGTGTTGTTTTTTTTTTAGGGATGAAGCATGATTAAAGGGAAGAAAATGAGAAATAGAGCAGGTTTTAAAAACATCGAAGTAGAGAGGAAATGAAATTAACGCACGTTTGTTAGATAAGTATTAGTGTAAACGTTTGTTTAGGGAAACAAACAACGAATAAGGAAAACACTTTTTACGTATGAAGTAGATACGTGATAGCGGGAGGAGGAAGGTCAATCAGGAAGTGAAGTTGGACATGCAGGTTCGCAGAAACGGATTGTAAACCGGAAGTGCAACTTAGTAGGAACGAATTGTAATAAAAAGTGTTTTTTTATGTGTAAAGTAAAAATTATGTTAATAACATAAAAACATAGCTCGGATGTAAGGATTTGCTATAAAAAAATTTCAGTGGTAATGGTATAGTGGAAGTATATTTCAATGGGAAACGAACAAACCAACTTTACATTTTTATATATATATATATATATATATATATATATATATTATTTACCTAATCTTCAGGATAGTTAGACACAAGGTCAGGTGTGGGTTTTCATGAAACTGTTTCTGCGGAACGAACTGGATTAGAACCCGGCACACCCAAATGTTAACAACTTAGAAACCGTTCCATCCCCATCTATATGTAAATTATATATATATGTATATTCTCTATCTCTCTCTCTATATATATATATATATAAATATATATATATATAAATATATACATATATATGAATATTATATATATATATATTATATATATTATATATATGTATATGTTTATAATATATATATCATATATATATATATGTATATTATATATATATATATTATATATATATATGTATAATATATTTATATATATATATTATATGTAAATTATATATACATATATTACATATATATATGTTATATATATATTTTATAGGAATATATATTATACATTATATATATATATGTCATATATATTATATATGTATATATTATATATATATATAATATATATATATTGTATATATGTTATATATATGTATATTATATATATATTATATATATTATCTATCTATATATTATATATATATTATATATATTATATATATTACATATATATATTACATACATATTATATATATATATATATTATATATATAGTATACATATATATATATATATTATACATATATATTATATATATATATTATATATATTATATATATCAAATATATATATTATATATATATATATTATATATATATTATATATAGTATATATATTATATATATTGTATATATATTGTATATATATATATATACATTATATATATTATATATATATATATATATATAATATATTATATATATATGTATATTATATATACTATCAAATAAATGCTCCCTCTGTTCGTATACTTTTGCTAGGCTGCCGCGTCAGAAAAGAACGCTCACGCGTAAACCGATGTAGCCCCAGTAATATTTCTTGGGTTGTTTGACATTGATTTTCTTTGTTTACAACAAAGAATATTTTCAGTTGAAAATAAATTTTTAAAAATCGACCCTACCCCGATTTTTGTTTTACCCTTTGCCATACACAGAAATATTTTAAGTTTAAAAAGAAAGAAACACATTTTTTAGGACTCCCCTCATTTTTCTTTTTATTTTACCCTTCCCACGTACATAGATATATTTTTAGTTAAGAAAAGAGAAGAAACATTTTTGATGGCCCCCGCAATTTTTCAATCCTCTCCTATACATATAAATATTTTTACTTAAAAAGGAAAAAAAACCTAATTCCAACCCACACTTTTACCTTGCCCCTTACCCTAACGACGGGGTCAAAGGTAGCGCAGGTCATAAAGTAAAAAAAGCATAAAAAAATCAAATACAGTGAATACGATTAGTTATGTGAATTCTCTGGGAAAGAAAGTGTACCTAAATTGAATTCATTAGATTGTGTGTGTTTGTGTGTGAGTTTGTTTAATGACCTTTCTTTAATTAAACAATTTGATTGGGAAATAATTTGTATAGTTTTCCAGTACAGTAGTTTCTGTTGACAGAAATTAAAAAAATCACATGACGGAGGGAGGGAACCAATTCAATGGATTAACGCTGGCTATTTAATCAGTATCGTCATAGTTATATTTACTACGTAACTTATTTCCTGTATGTATATATAAATAATAAAATAAATAATTATAATTTAAAAGTAAGATTATTAGCAGGCTAAATAGCGTAAATGCATGTGGAAATCTGAAGAAAACAATCATGAGTGGATATTTGCGAATACTAATTTATTAGAAATCCAAAATCAATTGATTATGCAAATTGAGAAATGCGCATGGTGTTTACATCCTTTTTTAGTAGTATATAATGAAGCTGGCTCTATTAGTAAATTATCATACTACTCGATGGAGTTTTGGCTTCAGACAGACATATAGACAGACAGAAAGAAAGACAGACAGATACATAGACTCCATTATTAATAGATATATAGATCATATATATGTATATAATATATATATATATATATATATTATATATATTATATATATATATATTATATATATATATCATATAGAGTATATATATTATATATATATATATTATATATATATACATATATATATTATACATATATTATATATATATATATATATATTATATATTATACATATATATATTATAAAGAAAGAAAGATGAAGATAAAAAATGCATAAAATTACATAAAATTATATGAAGTTACATAACATTAATACACATTTTATTACATCGAAAGTTCAGATGCAAGGTGTTACATTGATCCTCAAACCATTGTTTTGCAAAGATAAAACTCTTCTCGTCAGAGGATAACATTTCGTAATGTGGTATTTATGAGAAATAAGTATTACCTAGTTCTATTTCACTTTGAAAAATTGAAGAATAAAACTAGAAATGTTGGGGATGAAGAAATAAACGGCCGGGATGGAAAAATTAGCAGTATTGAGTAGTCATTTCCGAAGACAAAACGGGGGCGCTATGGTGCAGATAGCAAAATAGCAAAAGTTTGTAGAATTGGAGAAAGTTTTTTAACAATTTTTACAGGGTTTCAAGTAAGAGGTAGAGGGTTCAAAAATATCTCACTTGATCCGTATGGATTCGTACTCCGTTATATATATAGTTCCGTAGAGTTACAAGTGAAAATCCTGGACTAGTATTTTAAATATCTAATTCGACAAATCCGCCTTTTAGTTACAAGTTACAAGTAAAAATCCTGGACTGGTATTTTAAATATCCAATTCGGCAAATCCGATATATATATATTGTATATAAATATTATATATATATATTATATATATTATATATATTATATATATATATATTATATATATTTATATTATATATATATATTATATATATATTATATATATATAAATCATATGAATTATATATATATCATATATATATATTTATTATATATATTATATATATTATATATATACGTATATATTATATATATATATCATATATATATGTATATATTATACATATATATAGTATATGTATATATTATATATGTATTATATATATATATAGTATATAAATATATTATATATAATATATATACATATATATATATTATATATATATTATATATCTTATATATAGTATATATATATTATATATCATATATATATGTATATATATTATATATATCATATATATATGCATATATATATATATATATATATATATATATATATATGTATATATATAAACATTAGAATATCCAAACATATTCCACCTGATATTCGTTTACACAATGTTTCGATATCATTCAGGATCTTTCAAGCACATTAATATGCCATCGGTAATCATCTTGTGTGTACAAATAGTTGTTCTGACCTGTATTCCGATTGGGTGGTGTTTTGTTTCACACAGTGCCAAATCGAACTATACTTTTAATATTATTAATGCGTTAGTTATTAATAATTCTCGAACTTGCCTGTTTTAACATCAGTTGGAGATTTTCAATGACTAAAACCCACTATAACGTTGAGAGATTTACTTGTTTTTTCTGAATTGCTTTCTCTAACTGAATTAATTTTCTCATCATATCTCATTCGATTTTTAATTATTTTTTATTTATCATTCTGATGTTTCTCTTTAAAGTGTCAGACGACAAGGCTTTTAGGAAAGTTTCATCAATATTCTTGTTGTGTCTACGCGCCTGTTTTATTGATTAAAATACATCATCTCTGAAATCTATCCGTCCATTTTGTTGTACTCTAAATCTACGAATATATATATATATATATATATATATATATATATATATATATATATATATATATATATATACACACATATATATATATATATGATATGTGTGTGTGTATATATATATATGTGTATGTGTATATATATATATAAAAGGAAGTCAGTTTTAGGTGATAATCATCTGAATAGTGGATGGTTCAATACTCGGTGAAGGCGATACGAATAATTGCGAATTACTGAAGACTTCTCGTTGCCATGGCTGATGGAACGTAGAAACTACGTCCAGTTTCCCGAGTTCGACAGAAAAATTCCAAAGTTCGAAAAGATACACCTGAAGATGGCCGGAGGTTACAGCAACCGAAACGTTGTGATGAGCGCACCACAGACGACAACAGTAGTCCGAATATTCGAAATTATGAATATTATATCTTTATTGTCAAATTAGAGTATAATATGTTTCATGTTTTTTTTCTTGTAATCTGCATTGTGGTTGCCATTCAATTCAAATAGTCTATATTGATATAGCTTGAGTTGTGATGTTGTATGTTATCGTCATCATCATCATCATCATCATCATCATCATCATCATCATCATCATCATCATCATCATCATCATCATCATCATCATCATCATCATAAACAACATCATCGTCATCATGATTATGATCGTTATTATTATTATTTGTAGTGGTGTTTTTTTTATGTGTCCAATCCTTAATTTTATTGAGTTCGTTGTTACTAAGTACTTGTTTAGATTTTGTAATTAAATGAATAGTATTTTTTAGAGTAGGAGATTTATTTAGTACGGTTTAATTAATCTTTAACACTAGCTATTTTGTAGCGATATGGTTACTAGCTCTTTTAATTTTAAAGACTAGGTGTTTTTTTATAAGTAGAAGTGTTAACTGTATTATTAACTATGTCAATAGGAAAATCTAGTAATAAGATATTATTTTATAATTCATTATTATGTGTTTTATGGTAAAGTTAAGATCATTGTTTTGTTGGAAAACGTCTTGTGCATTATTATAATCTTGAATAAGGATATCGTCTACATAGCGTATGCAAATAGAGTTGTTTCAGGTTATTAAATATTTTGTGTTCTAGGTTTGACATATGCAATTCGTTAAGAATCGGGCCGAAAAACGAACCCATTGAGACACTGTCAATCTATTTTTTTTTTGTATTTAAAGACAAAAAAGACCATTAGAAAAATTAATAAAATGAAAAAGGTATAATTAAACGGACGAATTCTGTTATTTTGAATGATGTTTGCATAATTTAGAAATTCTGCCTAAATACACAATATATATATATATATATATATATATATATATATATATATATATATATATATATGTATATATATATATATATATGTTATCATCTACAGGCACTTGTTTGCTATACTACGGCATTTCGGTGTGACTAAACAAGTAACTACTACAAATTGCGATAGAAATCTGACTGTTTTCAAAACAGTCAGGTTTTGATCACTTACGCTATCAAGTTTGATGTTCTGAAACACGCAAAACAAATCAATGTGTGGAATGTCATCTGATAATTTTGGACGCTTCTTCCTTCCATATATACATGGAAAATGAGATGCTAAGAGAAGCTCTCCGCATATGTGAATGACTGTGTCAATTGTCTTATTTCTAGTATGCGCGCTGCTTATTTTGTGTCAGGTAATATTTCGGGAAACAAATACTGGACGGAAATTATAAATATAAATGCAGTCATTATTCAAACGACTTGAAAGGATTAAACTTGGCGATGCGCCAAACACTTTCTTTTGAAAAGACAGAGAAAGATCTGGAACCTATGAGACACCACTCAATCTGATTCTGTTCACGGATAAGAAAAGACAAAAAAAGAGGATGCCTTTGATCCTTGGAATAATAATGAAGAATGAGGTTTCGCCTATAGATTTCTAAATGAACGCAGTCCTGCAGAAATAAACGTAGATCTTTAAAAAGCGCCTAACATGTGACGAAACCTGCTTGACCTGAAAAAAGAACCAGTCCACATTTTCCGGCCCAAGCGGAATAAAAGAACAAGCATAGAAATTATTTTACAAAATAAAAAAACAAAACATAATGAAATACTATTGCATCAAAGCACGCATATATATGTGAACTAACGAAAGCTGGGATTGAAACGCAACTGTACACTGTCAATTATATATATATTATTATACTAAATGTGAGTAAATCAACGTGTGTTTCTCTACCATACCTTCCTATGTATTTGAATAATCAAACATGCACTTAATTCTGGATTGTCTTATGTTATCAAAACATCATGTTTGATATAATTTTATCATACGTAATTTATATCAAATTCAGCAAGTCACCCTTTCTCTCTCTCTCTCTCTCTCTCTCTCTCTCTCTCTCTCTCTCTCTCTATCCCTCTCAGATATCTAAGTATTTCTTTCACTTTACACACCATATGTTGATTCAACTGAACTTCATGGCTGTGCGAGCATTTAGAGAAAAATGATTCCATCGTATCAGGTGGTTTTTTTCTCCTTGTTTTTTGTTCTTCCGTTTTCGGAAGCAGCAGCAATGTTCTTACTTTGTTTAAAGAAAAAAACGATCGGATCATTTATCTCTTTCTTTGGTTGTTATACTCTCTCTTTTTCCCCACAATTCGTCAATTCCACAGGTAACATTTGCCTATCTTAATAGAAGCTCTCTGACATGAAACTATTTCAGCATTACAGTTAAATTCATAAAGTAATTTAAGTTAGAGTCCCTGTTCAATTCACTTATTTAAATTACAATATATTCACGATTTAAAGTAATAAAAGAGTCCTTCATGGTTTCTTTGGTTTTAGCTCAACAGTTTAGATGTGATGCATATCTGTACAAAATATAGTGTAGTTTCTCACTAGATATTACGAACTGTCACTGTATGTGCGTGTGTTCTGCGCGCGCCTGCGTTTGTGTGAGGTGAGAATTTGCAAATGAAACTGACTGTTTTGCCGCACATGATTTTTTTCTTACGTGCAATTTCACGGTGAAAAGAAAACAACTTTTAAAATAACGAACGACCTTCTGGGGAGTTGTTTCCGGCTTCGTGCTGAATATTTTCTTTTCCGCAGTCGTTATCAGTGAGGTAAGTATTTGTATATTTTTCGATTATACTTTTAGAGAGAAGCGTTATATTTTTTCAGACACATAGTTGGAAAAAATGGCATGACTTCTCCCGAAAGGAGAAGACTTATCAGAATTGGAATGTCGTGTTGCACGCAATGCAACGACGTCGGGAGTCAGATAAAAACGGAAATGACATCCTGAACAGGCAGGGCTAACGAACGGAATAAGAGAACAGAAATAAAGACAATAATATTAGTTTGCTGTTTATCGTATCATTACAAAAGCATGTAGACGTCAAAGAAATAAGAGCGCTTGAAATTAGTATATCGTCTCCGTACACGTATGATCGGGAACCCATTAATTATATAAATAGTTGATAGTGTATCTTGTATGCATACCATTGAAACGATCCTTTTCTTCTGATACTCTGATGCTAATTATAAGATCGTACAGCAGAGGAAGACACTAGAGAAATTCTGTTAATTGTATATGTAAAATATATACATTCATTTCGATCAATATATTACAATATCGGCAACGGTCATAATTAACACTCTTGATACGATATAATCTGTTAACGTATTATTTTTGTACTAATGAGTTACCGCTTATCAAGGCGCAAAAACTACTCTGGTGGACGGTGAGGCAAACATCTTGAGGATTGGGAACAATAGCTCAAACGGGGCACAATTTGATTATTTAAAAAGACGGCTAAACAAGAATTTGTTAATATTAAATATTTTGGCGAAAACGATAATGTTGTAGACAGATTATGAGTTCTTGAAAAGAAACTCTGCACATAGAATATCCGTTTAGTTCCAGGTGTTGCATAGACCTCGACTTGCCCCGCGGCGGTACTCATTCCGGGCGCTCACAATAGCTTACAGGCCGGCGATTCGCCTTTCAATATACGACATCTAGAGGGCCCGACCAACTACACACCGATCCTACCAAATTTTCCTACCTAATTCCGGCATGTCTCTCGCTCTGGTGCCATATCAATCCGCCCGAGCCGAAACTAATTCACTCACACGAACCTAATTTCACAATCATCCAAACCCGCCACACTGCTGCGGTGTCCTCCTGGACCCCACTGACCGACAAAACAACAATGATCTATACCAGTGCGGTAACTCCGAGGTCCCCCCAAAAAATATCATTCCAATCTTTTCATGGCTACAACTTGCTTCTTTTTCACGCGTGTGGCACCTAAACAACTCTTTGTCCGTATAATCGCAAGCTCAACGGCTACATCAACTGGTCACACATAACGAACATTACTCAATCCCAACCCGTTTATACTATAAGCGGAAGTTAGAAGAGACACGGCCCCTACCGGCTCAACCACATCGAACCCAAGCCAAAATTCTTACCGCACCGCCAAAAGGTCACTTCTCCAATTCGAACTCCGTTTAATTGGCTGACCTCTACTTAATTGTTATTAGTTACTGTTTTTATTTATATATACTAATATTCTAATACGAGGAGGGCAAAAAAAATGTTTTCGGCTAAACAAAAAAGAACAAGGAAAAGTAATTCAATGAGTCTCTCTCTCGACGATAAATTTAAATAAAACAAAAAAGATTCAAAACAATACAATTTGAGTGAAAACACCACCACCCGAATATAAACAACACAAAAAATCAGTCCCTCCTCGCACAGGATGCACTTTTTAAACATAGACAGAAAGTGTGTGTGTGCATGTGTGTAAATTCGTCACCGTCTTCGTTCTCTGTCTTTCTCTCCGTTTTTTTTGTACTTTCTACAAAAGCTACTACTCGCGTGTGTGCAATAGTACAATCCTTTTCATTCTAAATTCATGTGTGCGTGTGTCACGTATTATTGTTATTTTTGTATGTGTTCTAAAGAATTATGACTTTTTTAATATTTAATTTTGTGCGTGCGTGTGTTTGTCTGTTACCTATCTTTACTTTTTTTTCTATTCCGTTGTGTTTCTATTCTTTTCACTGTTTTTACTTTTACGGCACATCACGTCTTTTTTTCTTTTGTTTTCTTGAACTCAATTATTAAGACGCAGTCTCTCAAAATAAAACAAACAGCTTGTTACTTACTGTTTTAAAGTTCTCTCTCTTTGTCTTTGCCGACCACCTGCTGTGCGTTCGATTATCGTTTAGGACTCATGCGTTCTGTGATGACCCAGTACTCGTTCCGTACACCCGTCTCGGAACGGCCGCGGCAGTTCTCGTTTTATCACTTGTCATTTTTAACACCATAAATCATATAGTTTACATACCTTTAAATGTCTCCCTCGCCGCGTAGAGGGTGTTTCGTCTAGTGGTTGAATTATTTCCCCTTTCGTTCCAGCGTGAACCACAAAAAGCTTCATGGCCGACTCAGAAGACAAACAATCGTTTAAAATAAAGTTCTGCTTCATTTCAAGCCTTAGTTATCCGTCAGCTGGGAGATATAAACCAATGTCGAGAGAGAGACAGAGAAAGCAAATTACTGCTTTAGTAATTACTTATCAATTAAGTCCTTAACCATTCGTGGAGGGGAGAAAGAGATGTTTCGCCTGTATTTTCCAAGGGAATCAATTTACCTAATAGGTTGTAGAGTACATGGTAAAAATCACGTATGATAGGTTCGCCTCCAAAACCCAGACTCTAAAACTATGTTTCCTACGCAAAGTCCCGTGACGTCACTGAACCTTTATCGCAGGTGAACATTGACCCTTGAATTGAGGTCTCGTCACGCGGATACCCTGTCACGTGTGTGAGCTCCAACTGTGAGAACAGCCCTATTCTGCACTCGACCGCACGGGCCCTACCAGCACTAATTCGCGCAAGCCAAACCAAACGATTTCCAAGATGCGTCCGTTCCCATAGGGTCATTATCCAACACAAGTACATGAGTGAAGAAATGACAATTATCAGGTTGGAAATAAAGTAATTCGTATATTTTACTTCATCAGTTTGCAGCTTCCTAGGATGGACACAGTTATATATTTGTTGGAGAATTTGTGTCTTAATATATGTAGTTGCTTTTCAGATATAGTAATTAGTTGGAACATATTAAGTGTAACGGTCTCAGCCGTCCAACAATGGATATTAGTGAGGAGCATCTGATATTTCTCATGGTCTATGAATTAAAAAAAGGAAGCTCAGCTGCGGAAGCTACAAAGAATATTGGAACTGTCTATGAGATAAATGTTCTAAATGATCGAAAATATTAACGGTGGTTTGCTAAATTTTCTTCTGGAGACTTTAACCTGTCAGATCGGTGACGTTCGGGAAGGTCCAAATCAATTGATTAAGACGCCATTCAAAACGCTGTGGAGACCAATCCAACTTAACCAGCAGAGAATTAGCTCAACAATCCAATACAACCCATACCACAATTAGTTCATGCCTTTACGAGTTAGGAAAGTTAAAAAAAAACTTGAGCTCTGGGTTCCCCACGATTTGACCGACGCTTAACGAAATCAAAGATTGACTGTTGGCACATACTTGCTTTCCAGGAATAATCACGAACCCTTTTTGCAAAGAATTGTGACTGAAGATGAAAAATGAGTGCATTACAAGAATACCCAACACAAAATACAATGGTTAGACCGAAATCAAAGTCCACAGCCTGTACTAAAACAAGGAATACACCCAAAGAACGTAATGCTCTCTCTATGGTGGGACATGAGAAATGATTCATATGACTTACTAGAGCCTAATCAAGAAATCGCAGCAGTAAAATATTGTTCCGAGCTGGATGATCTAAGAATTGCTCTATCAACAAAAACGACCAGCATTACTCAATAGGCAGGGTGTAGTACTTCAGCAAGATAACGCGAAACCTCACACAGCAAAACTCACCCAGGAAAAAGTTATGAGTTTCAATTGGTAAGTTTTGTCTCATCTGCCTTATTCACATAACATTGCTCCATCCGACTCCATCTTTTCCGATCGTTGCAGCATCAGTTAAACAACAAAATTTATGAAAATGACAAGCAACTTAAAATGACGTAAATTTGTTTTTTTCTCAGAAATCAAAGAATTTTTTTAAGAAGGCATCAAGAAGCTAGTTGATCGTTGGACAGCAGTCATAGACCATAAGGGAAATCATTGTAAAGATTAAAAATGCCTTAATGTTAATGTTTCAGATGAAATAAATATGTTGGCAGAAACCACATTACTTTCTTTCTAACATGATATTTACAGTGGTTGTTGCTAGATGTGTTTTTGCTAAGAATGTTTTACATGAAAATAGTAAACGGTTCCTTAATATTTGACTCCGCGCGACAGAGAGAAGGCGGATTTGAGATAGCTAAACAAATTCTGATCAAAGAATTATGTAAGACTGTATGGAGGAACATTTAACAAATAACTAGTTAACTACGTGTCAAAAACAGGTATAAGAAATACATCTATATTTTGTTTAACATTGTGATGTTTTTTTCTTTAGGGTGCGGTACGGTACTGTTGGTACCCCCTAAATGTTAAATTTACAAACAAAAATGAATTAATAATGAGCTCTCGTTACTCACCCTGTTACGTAGATTACATATTCCATAATGCATGATAATAAGTTAGATAGTTTAGGATGTTACTAAGCACATACATATAATTGACACTCACGCGCGCGCAGTAATCCTTGAAATATATTATAGTACATAATATAACAAAAAAATATGATGTAGAGCAATACCTTTCTCTATTGAATATTTTATTGCTAAATTATTTTTAATTTTTTTAGATGGCGGGTAGGGGCAAGTTTTTGCTAGTGCACTTCCTAAATGGTAACCCTTATAATAGAAAATAATGTGCCCATATTACGCACAAAATTCATAATGATGTGTTCAAAAAATTTATTTTAACTGAAAATAAAAATAAAACTATATATATGTAACCCTAAATGTGCTTTCACATATTAGGACACACGCTAACTTTGACCCCGTCGTTAGGGTTATGGTCAGGGTGAGGGTCAAGATTAGCGTTAGAATTATGCTTAGGATCATATAGCGGAGGTCCTGATCTGTGAATGTACCATGTTAACATTTACAAAAAAATAATGTGCCAATATGACTCACCATGTTGCTTAGAATATATTCCAAAATTCCGAATTATCCATCCATTAGTTTAGATTACCCTGTATATATATATATATATATATATATATATATATATATATATATAGAGAGAGAGAGAGAGAGAGAGAGAGAGAGAGAGTGAGAGGGAGATTATAGTATCAATAAGAAATTCTAGACAACAAAAGAATGTTTCTGTAACGTAAGATTATTCCTGGAAAAGTGATTTATACATTCAACTTGAATCTCCGACGGGTGCCGGCAGATCAAGAATGTTTTTCTATTTATTTTTATTTTAAAGCGAAATTGTGTTTTCCGATAAGGTAATTCATTTCTATTCTTATCTTTCAAGTCGTGGATGGTTTTGTTCTATTATTTTTTTCTTCTATTCGCCATTTTCAATTTTATCTCGATGTCTCTAATGCCACTTCGTAAATGACAACCCAAGTTAAGAGAAAATAGTTTATATGAAAAGTTCAATCGTTACGAAAATAATTTATTAAATCAATTTATATATTTCCATCATACAATAATTTTATTTAATTTTGTTCAACTGTGGCTTGTCTTTTTACAGCATAATACAATTTGTGTAGGTGATGCGAATGGACACCATTTAAAATCTATTCTAAACGGGTCAGTGTGCATGATTCATTGAAGTTAAACTTACATTTAACTATACTTTTTGTAATTAACGTATTCATAGTATGCAACTAGCAAGCGTATTTCTCATAAAAATGTCGACTTATTTATGTAGTTATGTAGGCTCTCAAAATGCTTCAGTTATAGCCCTTAAATCATATTCAAGTAATCTACCCGGAACTATACTGAAAAGCAAATAGGTATCTTCTATTGAGAAGTGCCAAAAAGGACTCACGTCACGCATGTGCGAAACTCACAACAAGGCTTTTCTTATTTCTGTCTTTGGGCTCCAAGTCGAGAGATACGTTTTACGAGTTTACTCCTCACCTCGACTACTGTTTACCAAGCTATAATGTCACCATCAACATACGCAATGGATGCAATGTAGGTTAGAATCGCCTAGTATAAAACTTTTAAAATAAACAAACTTAAGTTTATGCCTGCAATGTGACGAAGGAAAAGTAGCTTAACACCTTAATAAACACGAGGAAGGTGGAACCAAGAATAGAAAAATGTGCACTATATATTATGAACAGGGGAAAATGCAAAGCCACGAAGCATGTAAAGTGATTTAAACGAAGATATAGTTAAGCAATATCGATAATTATTACAGCATCGAAATTCTGAAAACTTACACCATCAAAGAAATAGACATGAGACAAATAACGGTAGCAGGTGAGAAATCGAAAACAAACAGAAAATACATCAGATAATTTTTACCAAACGCTAAAAAAATTAACTTTTACTAACCTGCATGGTTTTCAAATGTGGAAACTAATTGTAAGATTTATTTTCTCTAAATATGATATGATCACTCTCGCTTAGCAAAACACGTGTAAATAAAAATAGCGGTCGATTTTGTTTGCTAATATTCAGTTATGTCAGACTTATAAGATAGTGAAAAAGAGGGTCTTGTAGTTTACAACTCGAACTTTCGGATGGTGGTAAGCTTAGTTATTTTAAACACTTTTTAAAGAAATAAAGCACCACCAAATACAGATGGGTCTGCTATGTTGTATTTTTTGCCTATTAAAAGACTGATATTGACGAAATATTATATTAATATTTTTTTAAAAGTTTTAAACATTTTTAGAATTTTAAAATCATGCAGGCGAAAAAAATACATTTTATTGCGTTTTAGAAAAGTAATTTGTAGTATATATAATTTGTGTTCGATTTATTGGTTTTTAACTATACTGCATGAATGACAAACGAACGAGATCACGTATAAAAACAAAATGATAGTGTAAACACTAATAAAATAGTTACAAACCTTGCAGAACATCAGGTAATATTTTAGAAGCCTTCATGAACTGGGCAAAGCAGGAACACAGAAACCTTCATAAAAGAATTCGTTAAAGACTCACAAAGCATGTTGTGTACCGACTCTATGTTGTAAAAATAAAATAATTATGGCTCGACTCGTAAGTAATGAATATTTCGTAGACTACGCGATTAAAATGCTAGAGAACTGAATGACACAAAAGAAAGTAGCACCAATATGAATAAAAAGGGGAACATTAAAACTAGAATGAAATGAAAAGATGCAGCAACTACATAAACTATTAATAAGAGAGACTAATATAATTAATAATCAGAAATAATGTACATGTCGGTAAAACTGTAAACCGAATAAAACCCCATAAAACATGATCAGTACAAATGTGATTAAAATGTAGAAAAGACACAACTACTAGCATATATTGACTGTGTAGACAAAAGAAGATCGGGTAAACCATATCATAAGGTAATGCAGAGAAAGGGGCCAACACTAATATAAAATTTCAAATGACGGTTTTCGGAAAAAAAAGTCCTCTGAGAACTTTGAAAATTACTTTAATTTCTTAGATTTCACACGTCTTGAAGGATCAACTTCTTATGTTCTGACTGTAACACATCGGATCAACGAATCTATAGACGGGAGGTTCGCTTCTAGAGCAATAGTTATTTACGTATGAATAGCCTTTAATAACGTTTGTCACCAAGGTTTACTTCACAACTTTGTTAGCTATTGAATATATTGAAATGTCTTCTTAACTATGAAGTCTTTTCTGTCTGATAATGTTATGAAAATAGTTGTTGATGGGCAGAAGTCTGAAGCACATAGTATAAACGCCGGGGTTTATCAGGGATATATTCTGGGGCCAACTCTCTTTCTGATATTAGTCAATTACCTCTCTAAACACATTCTAAGATCATTCGTCGACATTTCTGTAGATGCCATAACCATCCTTGACAACACTTCATAAAACACTAATGATTAGGATATATTGTATTCTTCCAACCTGTAGCACGTGGTGCAAAGGGGGAATATGGTTTGTTGCTTTGAATGCGTCCAACACAAGCTCATTTCACCATCAATGCTCAAATCGTCACTTTGGCCTAATTAAAATGAATGGCTCTACCATCGATGAAGCCCCTGCTTCTATAAGTTTCTGGGATTGACCTCCACTTCAGACTAGAAATGGAAGAATTACATAAATCCGTTGTAAAGGTCACTAGAAAAATGATTGGATCATTCAACCGCTCCAGAAAGAATTTCACGCCTCACGCTATCTACTACATGTATCAAAATCAATTAGTCTTTAAATCGAGTACTGTTCCCATTTCTGGAGGGGGCTCAGAGCAGCCTTTCCTTCCTTGACAAAGTAGAAAACCGACTGAGATCTCTAGAGAGGCTTGTTCTTCGTCTCTTCTCTACAGTCACTTTCTCACAGAAGAGATAACGCTAGCCTTTCTCTGCTTCATCTATATTTCCATTCTAGTAGTTCTAATGAGCTCAAGTCTATTATTATTTCCTGTAAAGATTTACAAACAAAACTTTTCTAGCAACAACCACTGTCAATAATTTTCTATTTTTCTTTTTGTGTACCTAAAACTAAACCAATTTCCATAAATAGAGACTATTTTCTAGAGCAACCAGTTTGTGAAGCACGAAACTGTGGGACTCCTTCTTAGCTGAATACAACATAGTCGATGAAATAAATCTAATTTTAAAGTTGTTATCTACGTGGGATATATGTTTGTGTATAATGTGTTTTTATTATATTTTTCATCGACTTTATAGTTGAGGTGCATTTGTTTACAATAGAATACGTTTATATTATGAGTATGAATATTGTTTTGTTGGAGTTTATATTTGTTGAAGTGAGGGCGTATTTTATTTGTTGATCAACTACGTAGTTAGAAACGTTATTGTTAATTAGTGTTAGTTTAATATCAACCAGTGCTTCATAGAATATTTTATTACTAGAGGAATTTCTTTTGGCGCGATAAATAAGATTTTTATGACGGCTATTTTATATTTATCGGGACATCTACTATTAACATTAAGACAGTTTGTATATTTACTAGTGTTTTTTATACGGGTTGGTAATAAACTTATCTGTAGAAGTTTCTTAAACCATCAACTTATTAATAAAAAATAGCCGGCTGACAATGGCTTACTTAAAACTAGTAATGTCATATACGTGTTTAAGTGCCCTATCAGAGAATGTGGCTCTCCAAACAACACGTATATTGGCATGACCAGGACCAGTATATCACGCCGAATAACTTGCCACCTAGCCTCCCCTAAGTGCTCAACTCACCATCATATCGTGAAACATAACATCCCCCAAAACGATTTTAGGAGTATTTTTACTGGAAACACGTCCATTCTTGCGGTTCTATATTGTAGTATTCGCCTCCCCTATAATGGAAGCGCTGTTCATTCGCATTAGTAAACCTAGCATCAACCATTTTCGTTATGAGGGGAGTGAAGGTATGTTGAAATGTTGCTGAAATGTTAAAAAGAACGTCCTCGTAGTGGATTCCCTAGTTTTAACTTGATTAATCATTCATCCGCCTGAGGACGACCGATGTCGGTCGAAAACGTTCACCAAAAATGTTTTCACACCATGGATACCAGCACAAAATCGGTTATTTGACGACTAAAAAAAATGGATCAGAAAATGAATAAACAGAAGCCAGCACTCTTGTTCAATCAAACGCGTATAAAGGAAATAATGATGTCTAATTATACATTATATATATATATATATATATATATATATATATATATATATATATATATATATAACTCATTCAAGTTAGCATGCCATCAATTATATTAATAAAATTAAATGGTTAAAAATAAATTTTCCCATCCAAGCTGAGCATTGTGAAACTGAAAGAGACAGGAAAACTAAGTAAATAAACGGAATTTTCCAGAGAATTGAAAGGTTTTTTGAAGTGTCCATTCATTTAACAAGGAAAGTTTTTGAATAACCTGCTCAATGACTAGAATACATCATAATCATAAGAGGTATCAACACTATATACACTAGGGCGCAGATGAAAAAAAAAACTTGTATATCTAGACAAAGTCTAACTGTGTGTAAATAAACTTATATACCCAGGTGATACAAATTAGCAGCAGTTCAGTTTAAACAAAATAGCATTGCTACAAAACAAAACTAGAAGTGCCGATTGACCATATTAAAAGCCCAACGTAGCTAAAATTACGTACGTTAATATACAATAAAAATACCATAACATGACGAACCCGTGTAAAACAAAACTGATGTCAAACACAGTTGTACCATGATGTCCTGCCACCAGACAAAGTGCCCGTGGGGTATTTACACGGTGGAAAGACAGAAAAGAGATAACACTTCCCAGATCTTGACTGGAAGCCTATGAAGAAACTGGAACCTTGAAGAGAATTATTGTCAAACACATTACAAATAAAAATATAAGTTGTATCAGTCAGTAATCAATGGTCAACGGATGGTTTGACTGCATCAAGTGCGGTACAATAGTGATCAAATAGAATGGAGGGTACTTGTAATTTGTGGGCATCTGCTGTCGTTCAGACTCGAGGAAAATATGTATTTTACGTCCGAGAGATCACTAGTAATGACATATTTAATAACACCCAGTGAAAAAGAAATAATTATATCGGAGTATATTAAATGGCTACACACATAGAATCTTTTCCCATCCTTGTACTCTCTAGGTTACACGTGGGTTTCGAGCAATGATCTAGTTCTTATATCATGTAACTATGCGTATTTTCCGAATTATATCATTCTATATTCCCATATTAATTGTCTTCGCATATTATATCACACAGACGGATACATCTACCCATTAATACCCGTGGAAGAATGATATAGTAAAATATATGTTATCAGTTCCCTACATTATTCATTATTCTTACTCACATTCATGAACTCACTAACGATTCACTTTGTTGTAATTGATAATTAAAAGCACTTCACACATTCACTGACTGATGCTGATCGCCCGACTTTCTTTTACTCCAAATACATATCAACATGCACATTTATCACGACATATGAACACGTAAAATAAAAGTACAAGACATACTCTATAGAACCAAATGACAGCTTTTGTAAATATGGGGTTATCCTCAGTTAGACTTCAATATAGCATGAATTCGTCTAGGGATTGCATCCTACAGGGTCTAGCCCCAATCCAGACGGGTATCCAGGTCTTTCAACAACCGTGGGTGGAGTGTAGCGGGTTCTAACGTGAAGCTCCAAAAAGCACAATAATAATGTGAGTAAGAAAATGGTGATGCCCGCCTATGAGTTTAAAATCACTTTCATGCGTTCCATTCTAATTATTAACCACATAAGACGCATACATCGTCGCCTTGAAAGATGCAGTCACTACCAGGCAATAATATTTGAACTATTACATAAACATGTGCTCTCACATTGTTCAGTTATGCCCTATCATGCAATAAAGCGATTGAACAGATGAAATGTCTGCCCAAACCATAACTTGGGCATATCTTTTACTGTAGGAAAAAAACAGTCAGGGCTGTAAGCTTCCTAAAGATGTCCCCATACAAAAACCCGCTGCAAATAATAGGTTCGTTGGTGATATTTTCTTTATATAAATTGTTATGCATAGCAGCCCTGGTGATCTTTACAGCACTTCAACTTTTGTGGATGTTGCGATTTGAATGCCTAACATTCTGGACGGCGGCTCTCCCATGCTATTTTAGTTGACTGAGCTCATAGCAAATACATTTTTGAAGAATGTAATGATCTGCATTTTTAGCAGGGTTAAAAGTTATTTTGGCTGCAGTACCTAAATGGTTCATTCCTGCAATCCGAATTAATGACTATCAGTTACTGTCAGTAAGTTTAGAATGGAGATTTGTCGCTGTTTCCTGAAGTCTCCAATGATCGTTGTATTGGTAGTACCCGGAATACAAAGCAGATAAACTGGTTAGTAATCGAGGATTCTTTTATACAAGCTCCAAGTCTCATTTCTGCCACGACCGTTTACTCAGATTTTCTAAAAAAATAAGCAGAAAAATCAAGTAGATAGGAAATTTATCTGCAACAGATATAAACTACAATAATAAAATGCGTATCAATATAATTGATATGATAGGTCGTTGAAATAGTAGTTTTATGTTTACTGTTTGAATCCACGTTCCAATTATATTTAGACACGAAAAGTATCAGTACATGATATTTATAGAATTGTAACCATTGCAATGTTCATAAGCAAGATGCACATGTCTCCGGTTAAATGTTCTGAATCTTTCCTTGAATAATATTTTCGTAAGTGTTTACTGGAGGCAAATGTTACTGTGTGTGGCTTATATATTCTATATTATTTTGATATTGTAGAAGGGAGAAACATAAAGTATGCGTAAAAACATAACTTTATGCTTAAAAAAGGAGGTTGGGAAAAACAAGAATAGTAAATAAATGTATGTTATGAGAACAAAACCTACCTGCGCATATATGTGTATAAAGTTAGGTATTTTAATATTACTAAGTAATCAATATTCCACAAATTTCAGTTTCTTCTGGAGTAGTTTAAAGGGGTTCAGGGGGCATAACATGTACTCAGGTTCCGAGTAAATGTTTAAATACATCAAATTTGAATTAAATTGATTCATAGTAATTAGACACTCATTAATAACGTTCTCTGCATTTAACTTTCTACAGAAAAGTTCTTAAGCTTAAAGTTTACATTTTAAGCATGTTCTAAAATCAGAAATCATGTAATTGATTTCGATTGAAATTTTAAAAAATGATTCTAGCTTAAAGTTCAGTATTATATATATATATATATATATATATATGTATATACATATATATCAGAAGAATACTCCGAGCCAAGTAAAATACATTGCCTTAACAGCACAAACTTTTATGCCCCCTATTACAAAGATACACATATAATATATTTGGATGTTAAAATTAGATGTTCTGCCCATATTATGCCTCTACAACTTTTTTAATTACTTCAAAAAAATTAAAATGTTTGAAAATATACAATTATTGAGGTCTAATATCTATATGTAAGTTTTGTAAACAACCGGAGATATCTGAATTATCAAGAAGGTTTTACGCCCTATACCATCCATGGGCATGAACATAAAACTAAATATAACCGTATATTTTGACCTCTTACGCTCAAATTGTGTGTTACATATTTCATAACGAAAAGTTGTTTAGGGTTAATCTTGTATATCTTGTATATTTACAAAAAAAACATTATTCATTGATAATAACTGCTTTGCCTAGTATCTATTTATATATGTCTCTCTCTCTCTCTCTCTCTCTCTCTCTATATATATATATATATATATATATATATATATATATATCTTTCTCTCTCTCTCTCTATATATATATATATATCTTTCTCTCTCTCTTTCTCTCTCTATCTATATATATATATATATATATATATATATATGGGAAATGAAAAAGGAAAAACCAAAATATGTTTTTTTATGTATTCATCAACGTTTCGTTTTTATTTGTAAGACTTCTTCAGGATAATCATTTTTAGAAAAATGTCATGCAAGTACAGATAAATAGTGGGTTGCCATGATGGGTCGATGAGAAGTAGTAACAACTACTGGGAGCTCAGGACCAAGGTCCGGGCTGAGAGAAGTCGGTGGCACAGAGTGAAATGAATGTGGATTGCTGTGAGTGAAAAGGGGGCTGGGTGGGAGTGTTAGTTAATTTGTCATTTCAATTACGTCAGATTACTCTCATATTTTCTTTTCTCATATGTATATATATATATATGTATATATATATATATACATATATATATATATATATATATATATAATTATTTCTATGTATCCACATAAAATGTTATAAGGATATATAACACAATGTAACACATGTTTTGTTTATTTGATTTTTTTAATTTTGTAATTTGCATTTCTTGCTACTAAATTCAAAAATCACATTTGTTTTGGCATAACATCGATATTTTTATTTTAATTTATTCTTAATTTAATATTTTCCGTTTTATACGAACCATTTCTCTACAGCAGTATGTTGTGAAGATAATTACACAGCATTTAGTACTTTTTCATATATTGAATGGTATTTTGTAAATATAATATTAGTTAGAACAAAACAAACCATGCGACTTTGCAATGTAAATTCTTTGATAACTATTCTCTTAAGATTACAAGTGCTTTGACGATCGAGATTTTCTAAAGTGCACATTTTCTTCTTTTTTGACAAGACACCATATATAATATCTCATCATCGCAGTATCCCATCATAATTGATATCTAATTTCCATTGTTGCGATGTCCTGATGAAATCCCTCACCATGTTCTTCACTGGCATAACCCAAGTTTTCGGGGAACAAATATAGATGATGATGCAATAAATCAACTTTTATGTACATACAGCAACCCAGTTTTCTTGAAGTTCTCAATAAGCTTTGATACCAGTTTTTTTTGTAATTAGGATACTTGTGATTTCCTAAGAATCCACGAACTACATCATGAAATGTGCACGAAGCTACTCTTTTTCAACTTTTGTCATCGCTCATTCCAGTTTCTCCGACTTCAACATTGCATTTACTTGGTGTCCAACAAATATACCACATTTGTCTTTGCCTCTGATAGCGTTGGAAACATGAGACCGATTTCTTGAAAAGCTTCTCCTCCAAAATCTAAGGCCTTCACAAACTGTTTTACCAATACTAGTGTAATATGAAGTGGGTGTAATAAGACTTTCTTTGGATCTACTAGCAGCTGTCTGAGAACATATTTTATTCCTGGCTGCAGTTCCACTCGTGGGGGTCAATGAACAAGCGAGAAGGCAAGTATATTGTAACATCCCACTTGAATTCAGCATACTTTATCGTGTCAAGAACTTGTTTTACATCATCATAGTTTTCTTTCTTCTGTACGGAGTGTGCAAGAGGCAAAGATGGGTACTTATTTCCATTATGGAGCAATACTGCTTTGAGACTTCGTGTTGAGCTTCGTGTTGAGTCCAAGAGGAGTAAACTAACCCGTAACGTCATTACAATAGCACCGCTCATCACTAATATCATGGTAAATTTCCAATTCGTCATGGCGTTTTCGGTACACAGATGTCCTGCAATCTTCCTTTACTAGATTCCATTCGTTCAACCTTGATGTAAGAAGTTCAGTACCTGACTAAATGAGACCTACATCCCTGATTAAATCATCTAGCTCACTCTGATTTGGAAAGTGACGCTCCGCAGTCGTTCTAGCTATCAAAAGCTTCCTCAGTTTCTTGGCTGCTGATACTAGTTGACCCTTAAGATAAAATATATATTGCATCTTCCGTCTGTAAAGAAAAATAACTACATATAGCAACTTAAATAAATACTTGAATAACATGAGTATCATATACACTTGTAGAAAAATGAATGTTGTTTAAATACTTAATAGTAAAGTTAATTTCAAGTAACACTTTTGGAGAGTACGATGAGAAGAAAACTTACATTTTCTGGTGGTTTTGGTACTGACATTTTGTGATCATGTGGGACAGGTTCTCTACATGATGGTATTTCTAGATACTGAAGATCTTGTCTTCCTTTAACTTTTCTGTGCTTTGTCACATACATCATACAAAAGTTACAGTCATCATGATGGTTCTTCAGCTCTCTCCATACTCTGGGAACGGCAAAAGGCATTGCCTTTCCTGTACTTCTTAGCCATTATTCTTAGAGCAGATCGACAGCTTCTATATATACCACATGAGGGGCCATTGATTTGCCTTGGTCAACAATGGGAATTTCGAAATAGAGTCTGTAAGCTATCCACGATTTTTCCTATTTACGATCATATGTTATAACTGCTTTATTTCTAATATAATAACCACACACATATCAAAATGTATCTGGATAATTTTTACATCCTCTAGTAGCTATCTTCATAAGAACATAACTTAGTAATTGATCTGAAAGAGAACATTAGATTTACATTTAGTAGCGGAATATATTGCATTTTCCAATATACGATGACATTGAAAAGCGATGTATGTCTATAACGAGCGATGATACAGACAAAATAATAACATTTTTAGAATCAGCGTTGAAAATAAGTTAAGAACAGTAAATAAAATAAAATAATTAAAACTTATGTAAAAAGTTGTTACGTTGTGTAATGTAATATCTATAGACTGTTGGTGTTTACTTCAACAGTCCTACATACGTAAGTAGAGCTAGGTAGTAAGTTATGAAAAAATATTTATGAATTTTAACGGTAAGCTAGCAACCCTAAAATAACGTTTACATATATATATATATATATATATATATATATATATATATATATATAAACCCCCGGTAACACGAATTCTATGAACATAACACGCGGAAACCTCTGTGTAACTTTATTGGCATGAATATATTTTCATAACTCACTACATATATGCATTAATATATGCAATATATATATATATATATATATATATATATATATATATATATATATATATATATATATATATAAAATATATGAAACTAAAAGTATGATGTATACTTTTAAATGTGAACCTATCATTAAATACTTCACGCTCGATGTAAGAGATAGAGCAGTTATATAGAAAAATTCAAGAACAGAAATAAAAACGGTCACAATAAGAAATATATTACGCTATCAGTTATTCTATACACGGTATATTCAATTAAAGAATATTTATTTATTTCCTTGCCTTACGCCATGGCCTTTCAAAGAAGGTATTCTTATCATCGGAAGAATACAAATAGATATTTAGCAAAGGATATACCGAAAGGCATAATTTAAAAAGGTATAAATGCAAATATGTTATACATTCCAGAGAAAAAATGCGATTCATGACTTTGGTATATCTTTAGCCACCTTATCTATTTGTACTCCTCCAATGATAAGAATCCATTCTTTGAGAAGTCGAAGACGTAATAAATGTTATTGTCACATCTTTTATGTCTCTTCTTTCAGCTGTTTTTCTATAGATTCCATAATTCATAATAATCGGTTCATTAGTTTAGGAGTCAATTCTGTACACAGAAATATATACATCTAAAGTTAGCATAACACTATATAAAGAAGACTATATGCATTTTTATTTTCTCTGTCTATCACTTAAATGTCCTGTATTAGAATAATGCATAGCCGAGCACGCTAAACCAGTTTAGGAGTATTAACATGATAAGCTGAAACGGATGCTCTGTTCTATGTCACATTCATACAGCGGAATCTGTATTTGAATTCAGTTATAACTTATTTTGTAAATCTCGCTTTGTTCCTTATTCTTTTTTATTCTTTTCATAATAATTATTACTTTAAAAAAGCTACATGAAATTCTTCTTTTCATTTAATTAAATTTGTATATCTTTTCTGTAATACATTTATTTGCTTCTTTCTTTTTTCTACTTCTATTCTCCTGAGTCACGAGATCACTCAATGAATCGGAAAACTTAGAACAGAACGCCATCAAAAGATTGATGGCGCTATAAAACCTTCTTTTTTGTTTTAATTACAGATAAAGAATCCTTAAATAACTTTTATGACTCCATTTATCTTGTGTAAAATCCATTAATGATCCGGAAGTCTCTTAAGTCCTTCAGAGCATAAAAATGCTAAATAAATTCTTCTAAATATGAGTTTTAATAATTGTTTCTGTCTTAAATAGTATACGTGTACGTGCTAAATTCACGTCCCACGAAGGGCTTAAATGTATTACTAAATAGAAGAACAAAAAAAGATATTGTTAATTCGTTATTTGAATTTACTCGTTTGGCGATGTATATGTAATTTCAAACTTAAACATTACAGCCCAAAGACAGTGCTGTTCGAGACTTTAATGTAACGGACTAACAAAAGTGGTATTTCAAACTTAAGCGTAACAGACCAACGAAAATCAAAACGAAGCCTAACCGACCAAGAAAATATTATTTTAAACTTAAGCTTCACAAACCAACGATGAATTCAAACTTAAGCATAATGGAGCAACATAAATACTACTTCAGACTTAAGCCTTACAGACCAACGAAAATTCGAACTTAAGCTTTGTAGACAAACAAAAAGTGCTATTCAAACGTAAACGTGACATACCAAAGGAAATTATATTTCACAGTTAAGCGTGACAGATCAAACGAAATGCTATTTCTAAATTAAGGATCACAGACCAATGAAAATGCTACTTCAAACTTAGGCGAACGTGATAGATCGAATAAATAATATTACAAGGTGTATCATAAAAAGTGGTGTCTATTGATAAAAAAATCCACCCCGTGTTTTTTCTCATAATATACAAATGACATCCAACATATTCTGAGTGAAATGGATAACACGGATGGGCTCTGTCCGATCTATCTGTGACATATATCCTGTCTTTTAACGATATAGATATGGCTCATTTCACTGCTAGCCTGTCTCCGCTAACGCTATTGCATGTCACCTTGTTTGAGTTTACTAGTTGCGATATGAAATGTTTTCTTTTGTCAACTGCAAGCTCTTCGTCGACATTTCACGACCTTTCGTTTAATCAGATCATTGGTTTTACATAGAATTACATACCCAAGAGCTGTTCTAGACATAACAACTAAAATATGGATAACAATATTAAACATCTACATAGTATGAATAGCAACAATAATAAACTTACGAGATATAATGCAATTTAAGATTTTCTTCCAATATTTAATGGAAAAGCAAAGGAAAGCAGATAAAAGAATGTAAATAATAAATATGGCTGTTTCTCTGTTACTATTCATTAGCATACCTGAAACGTTCCTGAAAAATGATGTACTAAATCAAAGGAGTGCAATTACTCCGAACTCAACGCCGTGATGAACATTTATTTGCATACAATTAACGTACACAATAAGTTGTCGTGTATTAACACGGCAACTTATTGTGCTACGCCTCCATTCATTTTTTTGTAAAGACCATTAATAATTGTGAAGTCTTTTTATTTTTTTTCAAAGCATAAATATTCTTGAAATATATTAGCAAAATATTATTAATTTGAAACTGAAGAGTGACAGACCGAATGAATCATGTTGAAAACATAACCTGCTGTGGATTTTTTTGTATTTTTCGACTTTACGTTACTTACACTTTCTATTTAAAATGCAATAGCATAACATGTCAAACCAGGCTTAAGAAATCATATTAAGAAAATACGAGTAATCAATTTCATGTTCGTATGTACGTTATGCTCGTCCTTAGCTGTACGAAAGCTAATTCGTGTATGAAGTCGAAAGGGTTGAACGCTAATGCAATTTGCTGTTGGTACGTACGTTTACACACCCCATGCTTTTATCTGCTAGTTCTTAGTTAATGAAACATGTATAAAACTTAGAAATGGTGTATACGTTTAAAGTTAAAAAATTATTAACCAAAATTAGTAGAATAAAAATAATTGGCAAAAACAATTGCGTTAGGAATTGTATTTTAAAGTATGTGAACATTTGTTATTGTAATAAAATATCACAAAATTTTCCCCTGAGTCTCATAATATTTGAATTATTCAAAAGAATATAACCTAACTGAACAAAGCGCCTGTAAAATATATACGGAATCCTGCTAGCGAGAAATAACACCAATGAAATAGAAACTCAAATCATACTCTCAATGCAATTAAAAGCTAATCTAAGAACTGAACAATTTCGTTTAAGAAAATGTGGACAACATACATAATTGATTTTTAATATAAAGTATTAATTCAATGGGAAACGTAAATTTGATTTTAAGTTATACCAAAGGGTGGTGTATTGGCAGAAGAGGAACAGGTATCGAAACAAAATTAGATTGCTACAAATACGACACATTAGTTTCAATTGATTTTACACCTCCTTTTCTAAATACACTTTGAACTAGTCACAACGGTTGCGACTAACTTGGAAACACACTAGAACTTAGTTTGCTCGATTATAAATAAATAAAAAAACATAATAAAACAATACCTTCTAAAATGCATCACACCATGTGTTTCTGTATATCAATAACTTCATAAAACACTTGTGTATTTGTACATGTTTCTCGCCTCTACGCGACTTTCCTATTATTATAAAATACATGTTCAAACGAACTCATTAAAATTGTTTAGAAAAATAATGTAAGTTCGAAACGAAATCCAGCATAATGCATTTTGATTTCTGTGTTAACAAGTGAACCTTTTTAATATTTTTTTTATAACTGCAGAAAGAATAAATAAGTCTGGATCCTTCGAAATTTGAATGGAAATCGGAAACATTTATACTGTATAAAGACCGATAATTTTGGCTATTTACATTTCCTTATTTCATGAATAGCGTTTAAAAGAACTTTACCTCAACAGAATGCGTAAGTAAATTCAACTCTAAATATTCTTTTAGGAAATAGTAATTTAGGCCAATACAAAAAAGCATATTAACAAAGAGTGAACCGAAATTGAAATTGAAAGACTCCGGGGGAAGTTAAGTTATTTTTCAATAGTTGGAAAGAAAATAGTGATATTTAAGAATTCAACCCTGTTTAAGAGAGAAATACATTAATCTTTGTTCTTACTTCCCTGCTACCTAGTACGGTTTTACTAGTCTAAATATTATATGAGTTGGAATGGGTTTAACTTTATTTTATGAGCTGCCCGAAACCTCGGTAAATGTAATACTTTCTTTCGTTCATGTAATATCAGAAATATGCGGTATTCTATTAAATTAAGGTATCAAATATCGTAAGCGTTTTGCTTGCTTATAAGTATGTTACTTACTTGTATAGTTGGATTAACTTAAGTAGTGTATACATTGAAAATAATTAAACTTAACTATGCGTATCGCACACTAGTAAAAGTAATACTATCGTCGATAATAACCCAACACCATGTACAGTAGTATTATATGAAAATAAATATGTAATTTCATTAGCATTTCGCTGGTTTAGAAGTAGTTTTATACAAAAAAAAATGATGATGTAAATATTCATTTTTGTCAATTCATATTTGCATAAGACTTTCGGTTTCGATTGAAGTTAGTACATTATTCAGGATGTAGATTATTCGGACTATTGGTCTTACCTTGGATGTTATCCTCACAATGTTTTATAACATAATTATATTCGAAATTCCGTACAGATTTCCAAGTCTAACATATATATTCCTGAATTCGACACGACGTACCTGAAGAAGATCGGAAGTGGTATCGGCCGAAACGTTGTGAGAATAATATCCAAGAGCAGAACAGTAGCTCCAATATTCCAAATAATACAAATTATTAATACGTATTAAAAAATTTACAAAACATTATTCAGAAAGGCCCTAACATGTCGCTACTATACAAGAAAAGTAAGCACCAAAGCACAGATTCGTAAAATATTACACATGTCATGGTGGTTCATTATTTTATGCCACGAGAATGATGGTGTTAATACGAATCTTTTGGGTGCACGAGAGTGTCTATCGAAGAGTATTAACATAATGTATAGCAAATGGTTCTCTAATTACTGCATTACGTATTCTTCTACGGGTCTACAGTTTTTATTTTGTGTTAATGATCATTAATTGAATAAATTGAAAGATAATAGGTGTTGTATTACTATTATTTGTAGAATTTGGTATATTCGGACTACTATTCCCATCTTCGGTGTGTTTATCACAACGTTTCGGCCGATGTAACCTCCGACTTTCTTCAGGTGTACCTTTTCGAACTCGGGAATCTTTCTGTCGAACTCGGGAATCTGGACAAAATTTCGAACGGAACCCTTTATCAAATCCACTGGGGGTAGCATGATCTCGATCGAAAAAAAACATGTTTTAAATAACTTTTTGATATTTTATATGTTTTGTTTCAAACCAAATGTAATGGTAACATAGCCCCCTTCTGATAGGCCGCGAGGATTTTCAATAAGATATCCTATGAACATAGATGGTGTCTGCCCGGAAGTAACACCATTTCGTCAACATTAGTTCTGGTGTAACCTCCGCTTACTAGGTGTAACATAAACTTTCCCATTAAAATAACGGCTTTCGTTATGTAACGAAATGATTCTCGTTCCTAACGTTGATTAATTGCAAAAGCCACCTTCGACTACCATCGACTAATTCGGTTTTTTTCCCCGACCGGAATATGTCTCTGCCGGTGTCTTGTAGTAAAACGTTGAATTTTTGTAGACACGTCGTGAGTAATAAGCGCAGTAAATTCTGATGTATCTCTCTTTCTTTAGTTTTACTTTGTGGATCCTCTGTTGTTATTTCATATGTATGTGTGTTTATTACTACAAGTTCATTACATACAGTATACTGCAGGGTATCTATACATATTACTAATGTGTTTTCTTCACCCGCTACCTTGATGGGGAAATAGAGCCCTGAACATAATTTCGAATAAGTACAGACCGTCAGCCAACGAAGCATAGTTTACTATTTTGGTTGATATAGTTCACTTCGAACTTCCTGTCCATGTCATATCCTGACACGTAAGCGTATATCTCTTACTGAAATTATATTGTGATTTCCCGCTTTTTCCTTATTCTTTTTGCGTGTGGAAAATTCCGTTTTTATCACAACTTCCGTTGACATTCTTCTGCATGCATACGTATTCATAGTCTGTAAACGTGGATATTGTAATTTATTTAAACTGGAAACGAGAACCCCTTCATTACATAACGTAAACGATTATGTGAATGGAAAACTTTGAGTTTCACTTAGGAGTCAGCGGTGACCATAGCACTGACGTTGGAAAATCATGTTACTTCTGGACGGAGATAAAGCTGTCACTTCCTTTAAACACATTGAAAAACGCCGTCACCGAGTAGAAACATATTAATAAGAGCAGACATGTGAAGAGCGCCGCCCCCGATTGGAGAGGCACACAATATGGTTCGCTGTGACGGGATTAACTAGCTATCTCTCTATTAATGTTTTTCTATTGTTTACGCGCACACGCAAGTAAGCCGTCTCTCGGTGTTTATCTGTGATATATTCTTAAAAAGTTAAATCGGCGACTAAGTGATTTAATCTGCAGACGACTACGAACCGTATCAAGACTAAAAGCCACTCGGGATAAGAGTTAATGAGATGAAATTATTATCATTTAAAAGATAAAGAGTACCGGGGGAGTACTAGTATTGATCAATGCAAATGAACTACACTAGGACAATGTATGACAAGCATTTGTTGACATTGGACTTAAGGAAGACTATGTTGTAATCAACATAGAAGCAGTTAAGTAGAAATACGTCCTATAGACAGGAAAACTTTAACAGAAAATATGTGCATTGTAATTGTGCCTGAAACTACGCACATGAACGAAGCGCCTGTAGAATATATACGGAATCCTGCTAGAAAATCCTGTGGTAGAAAAGTTCTTACTGTTAATATCTTACAAAAAGAAACAATATATTTGAGTTCAGTCTATCAGTTTCATAGAAATAACGATCGAGAAGAATATAACTCGTAATGTGTATCATTTGATATGTCGGCCCCAATAAAATGAAGCAATCATTGACCCCTAGATGTTGGAGTTAGATGTGTACCCTGTCAAAGCAGAAAATAATGGTGTGAGACTCCCCCTCCAATATGGCAGGATTACTCTATCATAAAGCATATATGGCTCTTATAAAGGACTTAATCTGGAATAAGCTGCTTTATGGAGTGTAGAATGAGCCAACCGTGATTTTGTAAGAATTGAAAGAGTTGTTATCCCCTATCTTAATTGAACACGCGAAATGAATAGCAAAACCTTTTTATAACAACAAACGAAAAGGGGTTATTCAGATGAAAAGTTGCCTATACCATTTGGTATAAGTGGAATGAACATAGGACAGTGTTCGAAAAAAGAAGGAGAAGAAAAATAAGCCCATAGTTCAAATATCTTCAGGCGAAAATAGCAGGCGTCGTGGGCGTCCAGTGGACAAAGAGGTAGGAGAGAGGCTGACGCGATCCTTCCTGGCTGGTGCCAGGGTGCCGTCTGATCATCGCCTGCATCATCCTAAGGGTGTTCAAGTAGTCCCTTATGGAACTAATGATATCAATGCGCCCTGCGAGCTGATTGGCCAACCTAGCTCACAGGGGCACTGATACGCGATACAAAGTAAATCTAATTTATGACTGCGACATTTTTTCCGAAATTTAGTTAATTTCTTCTCGATGATCACATATTACAAATAAACTGGTCTTGAAAAGATAAAAACGCTATTTAAAAATGTTTTAGTTGACATTAGTGAACATTATTGACGAATTAGTAATTTGCGAAAACGAATTCTTCAGAGCTGTAAGTGTTTGGTCTTAAGTTTTGGCAATAATTGTATTCTATTTGTAACTGAATTTAGAATAAAACAGAATGAAATTATTAAACTTTGAGACATTTAAAAGCTTTATAGTTTCAAACAATACACTTAAGATGTACAGGCACTACGCCCCGTTAATAAATAGAATGATTTTTTACAATGGAAGTAAAAATATAATTATCACTACGTATCAGCGTTAATTGTTGATGTTCATTATATTTTTTCAAATTCAAAATGTAACTTCAACTTTCTTAGAAGACGCATATTTATTAAAGTTTAGTAGACTTGTTCTCATCAGCGTTTGGTGACATGTTTTAGAAAGGAATAATAAAATAATATATGGCCACTTAGTGAAACATAAAAATACAAAGTAAAACAAAAAATCTCTCTCTCTATATATATATATATATATATATATATATATATATATATAATGAAGAAGAATGGAAAGGAATTAGAGAAGCAAAAGCCAAATCATAATTCAATTCAATTGCTCAGAGCAAGGTATATTCCGCAAAAAAGGCAATTTATTCAAGTTAAATTTTCCTTAAGCCAGGCTTTTCAAAGATCAAAATCTTATCATCAGACGAAGTCGCTGGGATAGATAAGTTGGCAAAGGCCAAGATTTAAAATTTGAAAAAAAAATTATAGTTGTAGGGGAAGAAACGCAGGGCAAAATTCTGCCCGAATGCAAGCAAATGTCCGATTGCTAAAAAGTCCGGTGTCGAAAAGTCCAGCGGAGAGAATGAGATGTAGATAGGTAGGTCGTTAAAAGGCCCGAAAGGTTGTGAGAGAGGATTCAAAGTTAAATTCCAAGAAGCCACAACTTCAGGTGCGGCGAAAATAGAAAATCCAAAGGGTATAATGTCCAATAAGAGGTACGCTCGTGGATACAGGCAGGCAGGCTCAGAAGAGAGTGAGGTGGAAAATATTCGCCATTAACAATACTTCCTGGGCAGAGATGTCAAAGAAAATGCTTTAAAATGGGAAAAAATGTAGCGAAAATATTTAAAAGTTAGCCCGAAGCGAAAGCCGGCTTGAAAATGAGGAAAGGCAGAAACTCTTGTGCGACCAGTAGGCAGGGAGGGAATAGGTAAGGGGTGTGTAGGGGGAGAGAGGAACGGGTGTGAAGAAGGAGAAGGGGTGCGGAGAGTGAAAGCGGTTAAAACTAAGAGTGTGATTGTAGGGTGGTGGTGAGTCGCATGAAAGTAGAAATTGGATGTTAGCGCGAATTTGGGTTCAACTAGAAAAGGGAAAGGAAGGAGTAGGAGTGAGTCAACGAGTGCTGGGAGGGAAAGTTCAAATAACAGAATGCGTCTAAGAATAGAGTTCGGGGGTTAGTTGTTTTATCAGGAGACCTTACTTATAAACAATGAGGCAAAATATATTGAAGGGTAGAATTAGAGAAATAGCAAGAATAAAAATTAAAAATTGAAAGATTTAAAAAGTAAAAAAGTAAAATAAGAATAGAATTAAAATTAAAGATAAAAATAAAAATAAGAAAATAAAAATAAAAAATGAAAAAGAGATAATAAAATTAGTATTAGTTTTAAGCTCGCAAGGAAAATTATGGGTTGCCTGATAAGAAAATAATAATAGAATGAGGGAAAAAGTCGATAAAATTGGAACTCGAAAACTAGTATTAGAATGAGGGAAGAGTAAATTAGACCTCGAAAAGAATATCCGGAATGGGAATCCTCAAGGTGGTTAAAGGTATGGGTTGAAATAAAATGAGCTGTTACGAGACGCTAGTGCTTTATGGAAGAGGGAGAATTAAACTTTGAAACAAAAAAATTTTCAAAAAAAGGTATATGGAGGTTGATTAAGAAAATTATTATTTAGGTTAATGATGGCAGAAAGAAGCAAGAGACATACGAAGTTAAAGTAGTGAGAATAGATTAAACCAGAGTGAGAATGGAGATCGCAGTTAAAAGTAAATATTATGGGGGTTAAAAGATGTAGAGTGAGGGCGGGTTAGGGGTTGAACATGGTCTGAGAGAAGTGAGCGAAGGGCGAGGTAAACTAGGGGGAATAATCGAGGCTATTAAAAGAGTCAGAAGAATTATTTAAAAGTAAAAGCAGGAGAGGAAAAAAATTAGAGTGCACAGAGAGAACAGTAAGGAGTTCGATATCGGAGTGTGCAAAGGGGATTAAGAGTAGATAAGGCGAACCAACAAGTGAAAAAAGGGCTAGGGTATAATAAGTAAATGGTGGGTTAGTTATCAGGTTGAGAGGGAAGGATAGAAGTTTGGAAGTGTTGATGGGAAGCGGAAGAATGTATTAAAAGAAGTTAAAGGGGAAATAAATGGAAGTCATATAAAAATTATACGGTTAAGGAGGTTAAGTAGAATGATTTAGGGGTTAGTGGGAGAAAGGTATTAAAGTTGAGGGAATTGTGAAGCTAACAGAGTTGATGGGAAATTTTTTTTAAGTTAAGAGGAGGCTAAAAGGATAGGGGGATATATGCAGAGATTATAGAACAACAGAAATTAGAACAATCTGAAAGGAGATTCGAGATGTAGGGAGGGAAGATCCGAGATGATGGGAGGGTATTTAATCAAATAGGGGAGGTGTGTCTGGGGGATTACTATGGTTGCTATACTTGAATTTACGTTTATGCCTGGAACTGGAGATAAGTTCATTCTTAGAGTTAATAATGTTTTTAGAATTATTAGCAGTAGCTATCATAAAGGTTTCCAAAGTACAAAGTTGGCAATGGGATGCTCCCGAGGTATATGATTTAGACTTTTTAAGTATTGACCAGTGAAGTGAATAGGGAGTATTTTTAAGATTGAGGTTTCTAATTAAATTGGAAAGCGAAGTGCCTGTACTATTATCGTTGCTATTTTTAAAGGAATAGATATGGTTAGAGATCCGGGTCTTAATGGGGAAAGAGGACGCCCCAATATATGTGTGTATCTTGAAGGGTGGTGCTATAGTTGCATTGAGATTGCTAGTGGTATTAGATGAGATTTGGGTTTGGAGATTCGAGTTATGCGAGGGAGGTTGTTTGAAGGAATAGGGCGGAGCGGATATGGGGGAAATGTGAGTTAGCCCATGGGTACTATCTATTATTGGGGGTGCTTGGTTAGAGGTATGGCTGCATAAGTGGGAGTCTTGAGGGGAAGCGGATTGGGGTTGAGGGGAGATGCGAAATTCGGGTGGAGTATGGGAAATATGATTGCTCACAACATTGGTGGAGCGGGGGGCTTGTTTCACAGTACAAGCGTATATTACGTCCTTCTGTACACAATTGTTGTTTAAGGGACAATCTCTGGGTTTACGGCAGTTACAAGTGGTGAGGGATGCGGTGGGTGGTTGTTGTTGGATATGTTTGATTTTCCTATTGTTAGAGGTTATGATAGTTTGTTCAATATTGGGCATAGTAGAGTAAGATATTTTAATAGAATTTTTGTTAAGAATAGTGCTATATCTGTGGGGGTGCTTAAAAGATCTGTCAAAAATTTGGAAAAATTCCTTAGGTATATTGGTTTTAACATTACTGCTGAGAGGCGGATTGAACAAAATGTTATTCTTTCTTCTAAGTTTTCTTCTTAGTCTGTGCGCTTGTGGGTCTGCCCGATTATCAATATTGTTAGTTCCTATGGGCTTATTAGCGTGTGTTTTGAATGTCTTAGGTGCAGATGTGTTAAACTTTTTACTTAGGGTTAAGTTAGGTTCATGGTATGGGCTGAAGGTTCCCGAGTTAAGATCTAATGCGAGGTCAAGAAATTTGGATATTCTTTTCTCAGGTTCCACTGTAATAGTCAACCCAAAGTTTTCGAAGAAGTTATGTAAGTTTTTGATAGTGTTATTATATTGTCTCGATCTCTCCCCTTCTTAATTCTACCTGCTCTATCCTGGATATTGAGCTGTATACTCTTCACAATAGGTTTTACTGTTCCTAAAAGTTCGCTTTTAGTACACCACTTATATATATATATATATATATATATATATATATATATATATATATATATAGGTAGAAGCATGAAAAGGAATTAGAAAAGCAAAAAGCAGATCGTTTTTCAATTCAGTTGCTCAGAGCAAGGTATATTCCGCAAAAAGGCAATTTATTCAAATTCATTTTTCCTGAAGCCAGGCTTTTCAAAGATCAAAATAACATCATCAGAGGAAATCGCTGGGATAGATAAGTTAGCAAAGGCCAAGATTTAAAAGTAAAATAAAGATTGTGGGGGAAAAACAAGGCAAAACGCTGCCCGAATGCAAGCAAATGTACGATTGCAAAAAAGTCCGGTGACAAAAAGTCCTGCGGAGAAAGTTAATTATAGGTAGGTAGATCGTTAAAAGGAACGAGAAATAGAAATGAGAGGATTCAAAGTTAAACTCCAAAAAACACATTGTCCGGTGCGGCGAAAATAGATAGAATCGAGAGGGTAAACAAATCCAATAGAATGTTCGTTCGTGGATGCAACAAGGCTAAGTAAAACGTGAGCTGAGAAATATACGCCATTTTGAAAAAGACTTCCTGGGCCGAAAATGATAAAATAAGTTAAAATAAATTGGCGAAGAGACAGCGAATGAATATTTAAAGGCTAGGCTAAAATTCCAGATTGCCCGTTGAAAAACAAGACCAGTCTGAAGAATGGCAAAAACTCATATGCGACCAGTAGGCGAGAAAGCAAAGTGTGGGGGTGTAAGGGAAGAAAAGGGTGCGGGTGTTATGAATGAGTGCGATTTAAACTAAGATTGTTAATGTGAGGGGTAGGTCGCTTAAAGATGAAAGTGGATGCTAGTGTACATTAGGGTTCAACTAGAAATCGGGTAGAGGGGTCGGGGGCAAGTCAATGAGTTCGGGAAGGGAGAATTAAAATACCAAAATGTGTCGGGGGGATATTAACAGGGGGTGGGGGTTAGGTGTTCAATCAGATGACATTACTTATAAATAATGAGGCAAAATATATTTGTAGGGTAGAAATAAAAAAAAATTAGAATTTAAAAATTAAAAAAATTAAAAATTAAAAAATTAAAAAATAATAAAATGAAAAAAAAAAAATCTTCCGCAAGGAAAATTATGGATGAACAGGTAAATAAATATATAATTGAGGGAATAGTCGATAAAATTGGAATCCGGGAGTGAGTATTAGAATATGGAAAAGGTAATTTGACGTGTGGTATTGAATCGGAATGGAATTCCCTAAAGTGGTTAAAAATATGGATTGAAGTAAAATGTGTTGTTACGAGATGCTAGTGGTTTTTGGATGTAGGAAAATTAAACTTTGAATCAAAAAGAATTCCAGAATAAGACATATGGATTAATTAAGCAAATTATTTAATAGGTTAATGATGGTAGAGAGAATTTGATACACACTTTGGTTAAAAAATGACAATAATTTATACCAGAGTGAAAAGGGGATGGCAGTTAAAAGTAAATAGTATAGGGGGTTAAAAAGATGTAGAGTGAGGGTGGGGATCGGGATTAAGCAGGGGCCGAGAGAAGTGAACGAGAAGAGATGTGATTGAGCGAGGAATAATCGAGGCTATTAAAAGAGTGGGAAGAAAAAATATTTAGAAGTTTAACAGGGGGAACTGCAATTTGAATGCATTGATAAAGCGGTGAGGAGTTCGATATCGAAGTGTGCAAAGGGGTTAAATGTAGATAAGGCGAATCAAGTAAATAAGAGGGCTGGGGTCTAATGCAATTGTGATGGGTTAGTTATAATGTTGAAAGGGAAGATTAAAAGGTTGGATATATTGATGAGAAGCGAACGAGTGTATTAAAGGAAGGTAAAGGAAAAATAAGTGATATCATATAAAGGTTATACGATTAAGGAGGTTGAGTACAATGATTTAGGGGGTACTGGGAGAGAAATACAAAAGCAAAGGGGATTGTAAAGCTAACGGAATTCATGGGTAATTTTTTAGGTTAAGAGAAAAGCTAAATCAAATGAGGGAGAGATATGCAGAGTTATAGACAAAATGGAATAAGAACTATCAGAGAATAAATCCGAGATGTAGAGAGGGTAGTTAATCAACTGGGGGAGGGGTGTCGGGGGATTAGTACGGTTGCTATACTTAAATTTACGTTTATGCCTGCAACTAGAGATAAGTTCATTCTTAGAATTATTAATATTTTTAGATTTAGTACAGTAGCTATCATAAAGGTTTCCAATGTACAAAGTTGTCAGTGGAATTAACCCAGGGTGTATGATTTGGACTTTTTAAGTATTTACCAATGAAGTGAGTAGGGGGTAGTTTTAAGATTGATATTTCTAATTAAATTGGAGAGTGAAGTGCCAGTGCTATTATCGTTGCTATTTTTAAAGGAGTAGATATGGTTAGAGATCCGGCTCTTAACGGGGAAAGCGGACACCCCAATGTAGGTGTGTATCTTGAAAGGTGAGGCTATAGTTGATTTAAAATTGCTAGTGGTATTAGAGGATATTTGCGTTTGGGGATTAAGGTTATGTGAGGGAGATTGGTTGGAGTTGTAGGGTTGAGCGATTATGGAAGAAATTTCAGTTCGCCCAAGGACACTATCAATTATTGGGGGTGTTTGGTTAGAGATATGGCTGTATATGCGGGGGTCTTGAGGAGAGATAGATAGGGGATGTGGAAAGATGTGGAATCCGGGTGGAGTGTAGGAACTGAGATTGCTCACAATATTGGTGGAACGGGGGAATTGTTTCACAGTAAAAGCATATATTACGTCCTGCTGTACACAATCGTTATTTATAGGACACTCTCTGCGTTTACGGCAGTTGCAACTTTAATAAATTGCCTTTTTTCGGAATATACATTCCTCTGAGCAACTGAATTGAAAAACGATCTGCTTTTTGCTTTTCTAATTCTTTTTCATACTTCTACCTATCTATCTGCTCTATCCTGTATATTGAGCTATATACTTTTCACAATAGGTTTTACCTTTCAGAATATATATATATATATATATATATATATATATATACATAAATATATGCATATATATACATATATATATGTATATATATACATATGTATATATATATATATATATTTATATATATGTATATAAATATGTATATATAAATATATATATATGTATATATATATGTGTATATGTAAATATATATATATGTATATATGTATATACATATATATGTATATATATATATGTATATATGTATATACATATATATGTATATATATATATGTATATATACATACATATATATATATATACATATATATATATACTATTAGACTATTCTTCTAAGGATTTATATAAGCAGCAATCAATATAGAATTTGTTGTACATTTTATTTTTGTTCCTTCTTTGAGGTGTGGTAAGGTGTATATAGCAAAGTTTACAAAATAAAATACTATATTTTCGTTACCTACATTGTTGATTAGAAAAGTTATAATATAAAGTTTAATATTTTAGGATTTTACCAAGCTTATTATTGAGGCTAATACGTGTACACTGATCCTTTCAAAACGTATTATATGAATATAACTTAACATGTTACATGGGACAATTCTTACTCTATTAATGCCTTTGAATCTAACTGATTTTAAAAGGTGTATGTGTGGGTGCGAGTTTTGGTTGGCGCACACTCTTAATGGTAAAGTTTTGAAAATGAGCAGGGTGCATATCTTACTTACCACGTTGCCAAGAATATATTTTCCGAAGTGTATAATTATTGTTTCATGAAACAACATTTGCATATATATGTAGTTACTAAATTGTCATATTAAAAAATAAAATAATTGGTTTATATTACTCACCCTGTGGTCTACATTATATATTCCTAAATCCATAATGATCAGTTCATTAGTTCAGAAGATTCCGTCAATTAGTTCAGGAGATTACTTTATATATTTCTCTCTATATACAGTTTGGTATCTATATAGATACTTATAATACTTAAATACTCTTGGTTGATAGATTGGGCGTTGCACGAGGCGAACAACACGAGAAGTGTTGGGAGTAGGGTGATGTATTAAAGGCAAACTTCTGATAATATAAATGCGTTAATTGAGTCACTTGACAAAAATAAATAGAATTATATAGATTGAATGAAAGGCAAATGCACCTACATATTTTAAATACATTTTATTTGCAAAAAAGAATGACTTTTTATCTTCACAATCGATTAAGGGTACTGAATGTATATACTAATGTACAGGCTGCGGTAGTATAAACGGCCACATCTTAAAGTTTGACAAAAGAAAGAGTAAATAAGATTCATGAATAGTTAATGTTACTGTTCTTTAAAAAAAGTCTGGCCGTTTTGGTTATTTCGTTTTACATATTGCATCCTCTAAATGGTGACCTCTTTTCGTTATAAACTGTCCGAGTCTATTTCCGAAGTGTTCCATCACTCGAATAGTAATTACATTAATATTTGAAGAACAGCGACAAAACATGGCATTCCATCTTCCGAGTCGCGTTTCTTTTATTTTCTACGCAATTGTTAATTTGTATGGATGAAAATTAAGATCCGTTTGTAGAATATGTATAATCTTCGATCAGACAAACTAAGTCCTGTGTACGAGCTGAACGTGTAGAAGCTAAATAAACTTTCACACTCTGTGGATTACAATCGCTTCGGGGTCTTTCAGGTGGCTTTATTTTAAGTACTGTACTTCTGGCTCTAGAATTTGCAATACAGATGAGTATCGATTTTCTGTTCGGATCAGCACCATGGCAATCTGATCTGTTATGAGTTTAAAAGCTCCCTGTGTAGCAATTGCACATCGTTTCTACTGCTTAAACACGATGTTCCCCAGTCAAAACCATATTGCTTGATAAGCGTATCTGAAAACAATGGTAAGTTATTATAGAAATAAAAGAAACATCACATATGTGATAGTTTAAAATGTGGTAGGTATTTCGACCGCAATCTGTACTATGTACCTAAGTTGAACAAACGGGTCGGACGTCGTTTAGTATCATAGAGATGGAATAGATCTCGAAGGCTGCAGTGGCCAGTCCATCCAACCTTCAGTTTACTCAAGCTTAGCGATAACATTATAAAATATCATTATCCAAATTATTTAGGAAACAACGTTTTGAAACTTGATATGTTGATCTTCAGAAAAATTAGTGTATCAAATTTGGACAAGATAAACATAACTCGTCATACATGTTTATTTGTATATAAGACTGTTAAAATCGCCATTTCATAATTTTTCCGGTAGCATTTCAAGTAAGACGACACAAAATATAACTAACAAGGTTTCCAGAAGCTGCAAACCGTATTCCTTTCAGCAAACTTGAACCATTGGTGAAAGAATTCGAGGAGGAGGCAGCAAAGAATATGCTCATGAATACAATTGTGAATATCTTTAGCTTCATGTTTAACATAGGTCAAAATAAAATATGCGCTTAGACAGCGATTTTTTTAGTTAATTATTTACTCATGATGTCAAATGCTATTATATGTATTCATTGAATAAAAAGGAAAACCGCTTGTGTTGATATAAAAATGTTGAAATGCTAAACATGTAACGTAAGTGGTGGAAGACTAGCAGCAGTAATGAACACGTATAACATAGGCATATGGGGTTCTATAATGCAAGAAGGTCAATGTCGATTTTCGGACGAGCGACATGATCTGAAACTTACAAACAATTAGTCCAGGTATAATTAATTTAAAATTAGTGTTATACTTTATCTGTGATAGCTTGTTTGTGCATTGGCATTGGCAGTTTAAGATCAGAAAGTACGTGGTTCGAGGAGGGGAATAGAGATAGTTTCTGCAAAATAAGAGCAGAACATGGTAACGATGCAAAGAAATAGAGTGAATGACAAAGAACACTTAATGAATAAAGTAGTACCATTCGCAGAATCACTAGTGTAAGACAAAAAAGTAAGCGGATGACGTACTTGAATTAATGTTCTAAATAAAGTAAACCATGAACAACATATATATGCATTGTTATTTATTAACGTATACATTAATGTATAATGTAACAGCGTTAACACAACGTGTCCCGTGTAACCAAACATACAGTATATTTTCAATAAAACGCATGAGATTTCCCAAACGTCCACATCGTTTTACTAATTGTTACTAAACTTGTTCAAAATATTGGTTATGAGCTAACTTTGAACTGATATAATTTTAGGGTAATCTGTTACATTATGACCCAAACACACTCTGACTATGCCCCTAACCCTAATCCGAAACCCTGACCATAACGATTACCCTTACTCTATTTCTAACCTAAACCCCCAACCCTAACGACGGGGTAAAAGTTAGCTCGGGTCCCAATCTAACAAAGCACTAATGTTAGGATATCTAGGTTAAAAATGAAGGTTACAGAAAATGTGTAAGTCACACTTTTGGCGCTAACTTCGGTTTTGTTCATCGTAGATACAGACTAATGTGTCCGTAGTGTTGCTAATGTAATACCCCCATTTTATATCGCCTTGGCCTTAGGAAGTTCGTTCTAAGTCGACATTAGGATAGAATTTTAACTTTTTATATATCCAAATAAGATATACGGATCTAATGCTTGTTGATAACAGTATCAACAATGCAGAATTTTAGCCTGATAGCATAAATAGTTATTAAGTTATCGACGTATACACTGCATAACTATGGCCCAGATAAAACGTTGACTAATCCTTATGTTTGTCAGAGAGAGGTGTACATTCTCACGACTAACTTATGTTATTGCTCCGTTATATTTTTGATGTTATCGCTTTTGCAATTTGTTATAATATTATTTGAAAATAAGAGTTCATTATTATAATACCCCTGTGTTTATCTGGGTGTTCACATTCTATTACAAACGGACGAGTTAATTATGAGTGACCTGCTATGCCAACACATTTTAGTGTAATGTGTATGAGCTATGAGATATTTTGTAATTTGAAAGAAAAGTTTAACTCGCACAATTTGTATATCAATATATATGGAAATGTATTCTCATGAAAATAAAAATTGAAATAAGTTGATATTTTAGGATTCTACATGTACAAATTGCCTCATTAAGTCAGCTGACAGTGGCTGTACCTTTGCTGAATATGGTGCGTTTTGATTGGCATTTTTCAACGATATAATTTCCGTCAGTGGGCGCATATCTTAGTAATTTAACTCGGTGTGCATTCATTTCGAGATTTCCATTCTGATAAGCAATGCACTCATCGAACTGTTCCTTAATCTAATTTCATTTAGAACATTTTTCTCCTGAGAGAATGATGGAGACGCACATATACATGTATAATATGCAGAAGAGAGTGCATCCATAAGAATGCTGAGCGAATAGCTAACAAGCAATTCCGTCTTATTCAACTGGTTAAATTTGATTAACGTCGGGTGCAGCTTTCCATGATGTTTAATGGTTCCTGTTTGAAGATGCGATTAATTTTCTCTGTCGGGGGCTTAGAGAAAAAATAATCAGATCGTTTTAAGATATCTGAATATAAAATATCTGGCTAAGAAACATGTATTTCATCTTCCCGCCATACACAAATATACTATAATTTTGAGTGATATTTGAAAGTCTAATAGTATTCTCTCATAGCGAAGCATTTTAACAGTTATTATACAAAATTCAGTTCTTCATGTGTAAAACGTATGTTTCCTTGATCTGCAACACTCTCCCTCTTTATCTATCTAACTCTAATTGCTTGCCGCTCTGTTTTTAAAAAGTCGACTAGTAGAAAAAAAAAGGATGAACATATTGGAATAGTCGATTAGGAACAAAAGGGAATAACATCAGAATAATAAAAATTATTAACCCGTAACCGAGAGAAAAACGTGAAAAATAATAGTCAACTATGAGAACGTGTTCCCTGCCTGAGCATGGCGCACACTATTCGTGATCGTGTTTGGTCGCATTCTTTCGAGTAAGTTTAGCATCTTAGTAAGTCGAGTAAACGAGTTACCACACCCTCTAATAGAAATCCTCCAAGATGCCAGCTCTCCACTTTTAATTTTTGTTTTCATCGGTCTTTCCTAAATTCTATTTATCTTGGAAGGCCATCACCCATTCTCAAAACTCTATCTCCCGTTTTCTGTTTTCTTCCACTTAGATCCCACTCTCATTTAGAGAATGTGCTGCTTGTTTTCAGTTCTGAATAGACTGAAAACCACTAGGCGGTATTTTATTTAGAAAGGGTTTTGAGGGTTTTACTAACTGAACGTTTTGTTTTTTGTTATTTACCCACTTTCCGTTTTGTTCCAATTAATTTGTTGTATATATGTGTATTTATGAGAATTAGAATTCTCAACCGATTTTGGGTTATCTTAGGTAGGATGGCCACTCGTGTTAATGTGGTATTATGGTGACTGAGACAATTCGGTGTCATAGTAGGATATACATCGTTATTATAATTATATAACAATGGTGACAACGACTCAAAATGTCCGACACTTTTGATGGCCTTGTCCCTGATTTGTAAATATTTAGATTTTTTGCAAATAAATAATTCAAAATGTCGTATATTTTCTCCACCATCACAGCGACATTAGATATTTGACTATGAAGTAAAATATTTTATATATATATATATATATATATATATATATATATATATATATATATATATATATATATATATAATTGAATGTCTGTATGTTTGTGTGTTTGTGTGTTTGTGTGTTCCCTATAGATATTTTTTTAGAGAATATAGATACAATATAAAAGTGTATTCTTATGTAAAATTAACAGATTAAGTTGACGGGCGTATTCCCGAATCTATAAAGCGACGCCTTAGGCGTCCATAGAACAGATTTCATCGGGGGGGGGGTCCTTTTCAGTTATTTTTCATCATATTTTATAGTAATTTGAAATTGCTGAGTCATATTGTAATTTAATTACGTAATAATTGGAAATTACTTTTAATTTTATTTAATGTTTCTTAGCGCTAATTCTATTTACATGGAGGGGATAATAAACTACGCCACGGTCTGCCACTAGGCACCACTGCCCACCACTCTGTACGTACACAAATACATGTACATTTTATAATATCTTATATAAGAAAAGTATTCAGTGTTGTCTGCAAATACTACCCTAAGTCTATAAAAAAATTATGGTTTTGAATGAAATTTATTTGTTAGAGGATAGCTAAGGAAGAGGGATTGATCACGTTTATAACACAATTTAGGTTTTTAAAACAAGGTGAGAGAATATACATAACATATAAAAGTGTATTCTTATGTAAAATTCAAAGAGTAAGATAGTCAGAGTATTCCCGAATCTATAAACCCACCCCTTAGGGGTCCATGGGGAATA
>OY744524.1:159130033-159275033 GCA_963556195.1 Sepiola atlantica
ATATATACACATATATAGACACATATATATATATACACATATATATACACATATATATACACACATATGTATACACACATATATATACACATATATATACACACATATGTATACACACATATATATATATACACATATATATATACACATATATATACACATATATACACATACCTATAAACACACACATATTTACACACACATATATATATATATATATATATATATATATATATATATATATATATATATATATATATATATATATATATATATGGCCGGTGACTTTGACATTTAAGACGTTAATTTACTTTCCCATCTCAAGACAATGCGTGGTCCGCACTTCGACTACTGAGTTAAATATGAATTGCTTATAGTGGTTCGAGCCGTGTGACGAGTAGGTATTTTCTCATTCTATACTGATGATTGTAGTGTTGGCATGTAAGACATGTGTATCGGGGTTAATTTGAAAAAAAATACCATATATATATATATATATATATATATATATATATATATATATATATTTATATATATATATATATATATATATATATATATCCTATTTGTAGTTTATATAAATAAAAGTGGTGCCGTAGTGTTCTTTTCGGAGAGCAGAACAATTCTACACAACGTGTGTTTTCTTTACAAAGATTATAATGAAGATATTATCGTACAAATCCATATATATGTCTTTAAATTAGTTATCACAATCCGTTACATATTTTTCATTGTTGAAAATTACAAAAACTTAAAGAAGAAATTGAAGTTCAGAGAATATGTTCGTTATTGGTGTTTAATAACTATGAATTAAATTGAGGAAAATCTTATATATTTAAAATTTTAAATAGAAAGTTGTTCTCATATTATGGTCCCAAAAGCGGTTGGAATATTTTTAAAAAGTCAAATATAAGGAATATATATTAATTGATGTCTACCACCTATTATTAAAATTACACAGAAATCGGAGGGATCTGAATTTTCACGAAAGGTGTCGACTTTTTTTTAATCACTTTGCATGAAAATTAAATTAAATATAGCCCACATGTTCACCGCTGACACAAGGAAGCCGTGCATGATCATTCATGAAAACCAGTTACTGATTTACAGAATGAAACATGTAATACTTATATATAAACATATCAAAATACTTTTCTTTACTATTTCATGTATATACACATACATTTATGAGTTTAGATTGTATTATATATATATATACTTTCAGAATTTAGTCAACATTGTCTACATGAGTAGAGCTGAGAAGTATTAATATATGTATATGGAAGTATGCTACCCACATTTAGCCCCATGATTTCATGTGGGAATTAAACATCGGCGCTTCTTTGTAGCTTACTTGCCATATATATGTATATACATATATATATATATATATATATATGTGTGTATATATATATATATATATATATATATGTATATATTATCGAATACTTTACTTTATATATATATATATATATATATATATATATATATATATATATATATATATATATATATATATATATATAATTAACTTGTTACCAATATCCAGGGGGTATGAATCCGAAGGAAGTTGAAACCGGGTTTATGAGAGTGCTCAATGAAAATTCAGAGCAAAATATATTATTTGTTGAGTATTTTATTCCATTACTTGCGACAAAACATATTCTGTTTCGTTTACACTTGCAAATAGCGTCAGCTTCTTCAGGCTACAATGGAATCAAATGGCATAGATCTTAAATTCACCTCAACAGGAAATTGAAGATGCATTGGGTAGGGGGAGGGGGACAGAGATGAGAAAGGAGGGGGAGACCCCAACAAGTCATGTTTTATCTGTTCTTAAATCTGCGTTTGTGGTCATAATATCTTGTTTTAAAATCCAGGGAGGTCATGCCCACGTAGTACTTTTTGTTATTCGGTCTTCCCTTGGCAAATATTGTGGCTTGATATACAATGCTTTTGGTTTGGCATTTATTTTGTAGTGGACAAAATGTGCGATTTATGCAGGTACATCTGTTCTCTTCATTGTTTACTTTTGTATTTCTATTCCGGTGGTTACTATAAGTATTTTGTTTATTTATATTTGTATTGTTTATATTTTTGTTTTCCTAGTTTTATTGTTGTTATATTTTTCACTTTTTTATGTAATTTGTTATTTTTCTTCCTCTCTGCTGTTCTCTCTTAGTATTTTGTTATTGTGTTCCTGAATTATCATTTCTAGGTATTCGCAGAAGCTGTAGGATGGTTTTAGCTTATTTTCATTGAATATTTAATGCAAGGGATTGGTTACGGGGAAGTGTTTTTTCAATAAGATTTAGGATTTTCATGCCCAGTTTAGTTTGTAGTATATGTTTTAGGACGATGTATAGTAGATTATATTTGTTTCTTTTCTTTTTGATTTTGTTGTAATTATTAGTGTCCTGTTTTTCATATTTAATTTCGGTATTATGGAAACCACTATTTTTAGAGCTATATTGTAAATGTTGATTGATCTTTTTTGAACACTTTCGTTGCTAGAATCATTGATAAGCCTACGACTACACAGCTACAACAAAACAAGATACAAGCGAACGTAACTAATAGGTATAATAAATACTGAACGTAAACAAATCACCGATAAACTAAAAATTAGCCATAAAGTTAGCAAATTAAATCCTAAGGAAGCCTATATCTTATGTAAAGACCACAGAAGTAATTTTAACAAGAACCCTAGCACTCGCTTAATTAATCCGACCAAACCAGAAATAGGATTAATCAGCAAAACAATTATATCTAGAATCAACAAATAAATAAAAACACTAGAATTAAACCAATGGGTGAATACTGCCGAAGCAATCGCTATGTTTAACAAAATCGAAAATAAGAACAAATGTACCTTCCTACAATTCGACATAGTGGACTTCTACCCGTCTATATCAGAATAACTCTTCAACATCGCCCTAGAATTTGCCGAAATGTATACCGATATATCCAAGGCTGAAATTCACATCATAAAAATGTAGGAGATCAGTTTTAATCAAAATTGATTACCAATGGATTAAAACAAATATGACAAACTCCTTTGATTTGACCATGGGTGCCCTCGACTCTACGGAGGTATCAGATCTTGTTGGGGCATTCATTTTATACACACTCACAAATATATTTAATAAATTGATACATAGAAAATGATATCTTTTTATAAAATTTCATGTGGATACATGAAATACTAATATATATATATATATATATATATATATATATATATATATATTGTTAGTGATTTTATTCCATTAATTGCGACAACATATATGCTGTTTCATTAACGCTCGCAAAGAGCGTCAACTCTTCAAACTATAATGGAATCAAATGGCAAAGATTCTAAATTCAACCTCAACCGGAAATTCAAGATTCATTAGAGGGAGGGGGGACAGAGATGGAGCTCTGCCTATAACGGGGGCATGAGAAGGGAAGGGGGAGAGGGGGAGACCCCAACAAGTCATGTTTCAAAAAGTTGCGTGGGAGGTTCTCTCGTGTCTGGGCCATCGTGACCTCAATTCCAGCCAGGCCAGGGTGCCCAGGGTGGGTTAAATTTAAAATGAGAATAGAATTATAATCATAGAGTTATAACTGTCATTTTTGTTGTAACAGGTAATTATCGTGTAGATAAAAATGTTTATTAATTTTAATTTAATTGCTACTTTTGCATTCTATTTTAATATAGTTATTTATGGCTTGCTCAGTAATTATAGTGGATTTTGTTTTGATAATATTTTTTAATTGTGATTATATTATATGTTACACCGGCCGTTATTACACAGGAGAAACAACACCGGTTGTCACTATAAATAGTGCGAGACACCAGAAGACAAAACGCAGTCTTGTAACTGTCTAGCCAAGAGCTATCCACTTTCTTACTTTGTTAATACACTTGTTAAACCAACCCTCGACTTTACTTCCTTTATTTATTATTTACTGTGGAACAACTTCACAACAGATTGGCGACGAGGAATCGAAACGAGTTCACTGCAAAAAAAACAAAATCACCCAAAGTGATTCGCAAGATTTTCACGGAAAAAAACCCATCTTAGTCAGATGTTTGGATTCGCAAGGATTAACAGCAAATTAACTACTGAGAAGTTCAGCGAAAAAAAAACGACAAAAAAACACAAATTCGAAACTTGGTACCAAAAATCGGAAACTAAAAAACGCGTAAGACATTTTCAATTATTGAAATAATTGAATACACTGATACCTTTATTTTCTCTTCAAGTTTCACTGACTCGTTAAGATAAATGTTATCCGCGTCAACTATTACAGATATTGTGTCAGGTTGTCGTTATTATTAGGACAACGTCTGATATTTGAGCAAAATCCGGATTGACTATTTATTAAAACGGTCTACCACAGAATTGTCGAGAGCAAAAGACGGACAGTAAAACTATATATTCGCGTAAGTCATTTGTGCTTCTAACAAAGAACTGTTAACTAAACAAGTCGCATTTTTGCAAAATGAAAAGGGGTTAAAAAGATTTCTTATAAAACTAGTCTTATTAGGCTTATAGCGACGGACTTGGTTTTGTAAAACTACGTACACATATATAATTTAAAAAAATAAAATAAAATAAAAATTTCTTAGTTTTATTTTTCAAACAAAAGAACTGGGATTGAATTTACTAAGAAATAATATATTTCTTGCTTTGTGTATTAGTTGAGCAAGTGAATTATATTAAGCACGTTGTGGGGAAAACTGATTTATTTTTACAAGTGTAAATTGTGTGGTGCATAACTTGAATTCGTGAATGATGGACACTGAATTCAAAGATTCTCTTTTTCAATTACTTAAATTCCAAACGGAACAAAATGTTGCGTTACAAAGACAGCAAGTTGAACAACAAATGGAACTTCAAAGAAAGCAAGTTGAAATTGAGGAGAAATTTAAAAGAGAGTTGTTGGAACAGCAAAAAGCCCAAAGAAAAATTCATGCTGAACAAAAAGAGCTGGCGACAACACGCGAAAAAAAGATTCCAAGAAAAACTGCTACAACAGCAGAAACACTTCGAAGAACTCTTGATAAAAACACATGAGGAACAGAGAAAATTTCTGGAGGAAACACAGTTAACGAACGCAAACGAGAATCATAATGGATTCTCCCAGACGGCTGTGTGGAGCGCTATCGAAATTTTCAATTATAATCCAGAAGACGATGTCACCTTTGCTCACTTCTATAGAAGATATGAGGATATGTTTCTATCGGACTGCAGTACATGAACAGACTCTAAAAAAGTTGGATTTTTGCTAAGAAAATTAGGAGCTGCCGAGCATACAAAGTTCGTGAATTTTATCCTTCCAAAAAAGACCAGTGAGTTGAACTTCCAGGAGGCAGTTACTTTACTAACAGAACTGTTTTCTACAAAAAACTTCCCTTTTCCACAGGAAATATAAGTGTATGAATGTCACTAGAAGAGAGGAAGACGACTACATTACGTATGCAAGTATAGTAAACAAACTTTGCGACGATTTTAAATTAGAGAAATTATCATCGGATAATTTTAAATGTTTAACATTCTTGCAAGGTCTGGTCTTAAATAAAGACTCTGAAATCAGACGTCGTGTTTTAAATAAACTCGGAAAGGAGCCATGTCTAACAATACAAAACTTAGCGGAAGACTGTGAACGTTTTGTTGCGTTGAAACAGGACAGTCGTGACATAGAGAGAAACGGAGTGTCGCACATTAAAAAAATTCATCAGAAGAAAAAATTGACTTCAATGAATAACCAGAGAAATAAACACGGAAAAGATCCACCTGGACCGTGTTGGAGGTGTGGAGATAACCATTGGTACAATGAGTGTCCCTACATATTCAAACAATGTGACAACTGCCACCAGAAAGGACATAACGCATCACGTTGTAGAAAAAAATCTGGTAGAAAGACAGCCATTAAACTGACAAAAATTGAACCTGAAGAACAAAATACCCGGAAATATGTACAGGTCAAAATGCTTAAAAAAAGTAAGACTACAGCTTGATAGTGGGTCTAACATTTCCATCATTAATGTACAGACAAGGAAGAAGCTTGGGAGACCCACTATGATCAAATCACAAAAAACGGCGAGAAGCGTCAGTGGTGAAAAAATAACCTTCGAAGGGGAATTATTGACGACTATTTCTTTCCAGAATAAGACCGTAAAAGCCAATTTTTTTGTTATGCGAAAAACGAATAACCTTTTTAGAACTGATCTGATTGAAAAGTTTAGCCTATGGGATCTGCCTTTAAGCTCCTTTTGCCAAAAGGTTGAGGATTCGAATGTGGAGGCAGAAAAACTCAAGAAGGAATTAAAAGAAAATTTTCCAGACGTATTTTAGGCGGTCTTGGAAGGTGTACAAAAGCGGTAGCAAAGTTTGCAATTAAAACAAATGAACTACCTGTGTTCAGAAAGAAAAGAAATGTTCCATACACCGCTATAGAGCAAATAGACGGTGAATTAGAAAGACTTGAGAACATGGCTGTTATTTCAAAAATTGATCACAGTTAGTGGGCTTCACCTACAGTTTATGTTAAGAAAAAGAACAAGGAGATTCGGGTCTGTGCTGACTTTTCCACAGGCTTGAACAAGGCATTAAAAGATCACCCTCTTCCAAGCCCTGAAGAAATATTTGCTAAACTGAGTAGAGGAAAATATTTTTCTAAAATCGACCTCAGCGACGCTTATCTTCAAATCCCTGTCGATGAAGAGTGTTCAAAACTGCTATGTATCAATACCCATAAGGGATTATACACATTTAACCGACTTCCTTTTGGAGTAAAAGTCGCCCCTGTGATTTTTCAACAAATTATGGACATGATGTTAAATGGAATGGATTTCGCAGTAGGGTACCTGGACGATGTGTTAATAAACAGCGTTAGCAAAGAACAACACAAGACTCATGTAAACCAAGTATTCAAAAAAATCCAGAATTATGAGTTTAAAATCAAAGATGAGAAATGTACTTTTTTCATGGGAAAAATAAAATACTTAGGACAAATCATCGATGAGCAAGGAAGAAGGCCAGACTCAGATAGGGCAATGGCGATACTTAACATGCCTGCTCCAGAAAATATTGCGTCTCCACAAAGTTTTTTAGGGTTGGCGAATTACTACAATGTGTTCGTACCAAACATGCATAAACTAAGATCACCCTTAAATGAACTGTTAAAGAAGGACCAAAAATGGGTCTGAACGCAAGAGTGTGAAGAAGCGTTTCAGAAAATTAAAGATATCTTAACGTCTGACTTGTTTCTGGCACATTATAATCCCAAGCGCGATATTGTAGTTGCAAGCGATGCCAGCAACTATGGTATAGGAACATGCATATTGCACAAAATGGATGATTGAAAATTAAAACCCATAGCCCATGCATCCCGAACACTTCTACCAGCCGAAACAAACTACTCTCAAATTGAGAAAGAGGCGCTAAGCATTATATTCGCGATAAAGAAATGTCATCGTTTCCTGCACGGTAGACAATTTCTGTTACAAACAGACCACAAAACCTTATTAACGATTTTCGGATCGGAAAAGGGACTACCACAATACACTGCGAATAGACTCCAAAGATGGGGTACCATTCTTTCTTAACTACAATTTTCAAATGGGGTATGTACCATCTAAGAAATTTGGTCATGCAGACGGGTTATCAAGGTTGATACCTAAGCAGATAGAACCATTGGATGATATGGTGATAGCAGCCATTCAAGCGGAGCTGAAGTAAAAAATACGTTATGTGACACAATAAGAAAACTTCCAGTAACGCTTGATGAGATTAAGAGTAAGGCAGAGGTGGATGAATTTATCATAAGCACGAAAGAAAAAATCAACAATAGCCAACTAGATGATGGAATTTATTGAATTTGCGACAACGTCCTGTTATATAGCGACAGGGTTGTAATTCCTATGACATTACAGAAAAGAATGCTCAAGGAATTCCATGTAGGACATCCAGGCATATCGAGAATGAAAAGCCTAATGCGCTCTTTTGTTTACTGGCCAAACATAGATAAGCATATCGAAGAAAAATTAGGGAGTGTACAGGATGCGCCTTAGCTACGAATGCTCCTCCAACTGAATTCGGATCGTGGACTAAACCGAACCGACCTTGGTCTAGAATTCACTTAGATTTTGCGGGATCACTGGATGGGTTCCACTATCTCATTGTTGTAGACAGCTTAGCGAAGTGGCCGGAAGTACTAAAATGCAAGAACCCCACATCCTAGGCAGCTATCAACTTCCTATACGAACCATTCGCTAGGTTTGGAGTAGTAGACTGCATCGTCACCGACAATGGTACTCAATTCACGTCTACTGAATTTAAACACTTTTGCGAGGATCATCTCATCGAGCATATAACAATCCCTCCATACCATCCAAGAAGCAATAGACAGGCGGAGAGATTCGTTGACACATTCAAGAGAGCTCTGAAAAAGCTAGTGGATCACCAACGGATAAGTCAATCCAACAGTTTCTGCAGGTTTACAGAGTCACTCCGAATGCAATCATCGAAACGTCGAAGACACCTGCTGAGGTCATGTTCGGACGCTAGGTTAGATCGATTTTCCACAAGTTGTTACCAAACCAAAATAGGGCAAATATAAAAAGAACGATAACAAAAAAACGGTATAAAGTTGGCGAAAACATTTTTTATAAGATCTACAGAAACAATAGGACTTACTGGGAGTCCGGCACTGTGGATAAACAAATAGGCCACATGGTCTATATGATTAAGGGACCAGATTTCGTGCACGAACGTCACACTAACCAAATCCGGAAAAGATATTCGAACAGTAAGGTGACCAGATCGCCCGTGGAGGACATCATGGATGCAGTGTTTGATACTTTTCAGGTACCCATACCAGAGACTGCTCCTGAGATTAGGAGATCAAATAGAAAACGGAAATCGACTGAGTTGATGATGGTGATTCCCAAACAAAAACGTTATTAATCCCCAGAGGGGATATTTTACAAAGGGGGGTGTTACACCGACCGTTCTTACACAGGAGAAACAACACCGGTGGTCACTATAAATAGTGCGAGACACCAGAAGACAAAACGCAGTCTTGTAACCGTCTAGCCAAGAGGTAGTCACTTTCTTACTTTATTAATACACTTGTTAAACCAACCCTCGACTTGACTTCCTTTATTTATTATTTACTGTGGAACAACTTCACAACATAATACTAAAATCAATACTAGTGGAATCATTATATAAAAGAAGATTAATGGTGTTACCATTTTTAATATTAATAAAATCGATTCCAATAACAATAATAATAACAATGCCAATCATACCTACGATAGTCGCAGTGATAATAGCATTAATAAAATAAAAATAAAAATAACAAGATAATAATAACAATAACGATAATAATAATAATAATAATAGTAATAATAATAATAATAATAATAATAATAATAATAATAATAATAATAATAATAATAATAATAATAATAATTATCACCATTATAACCATCCTGCTACTGGCGAAGTCATTGGGCAAAATGAGTCTACAACTGATGGTAGGCTTTTATAGTTCTACTATCAATGACAAGGACTAAGTACCACTCAATAATTAAGTGTTCAAGATAGTAATCGAAGGATTAAGTAATTGAGATTAGATTAGTCTAAGTGATATCAGAGTTAATAGCTGTCCCAGTTATGGGTTTAGGTGGGAGATGATTCTGGTAGAATTGGTAGTATGACTGAGAGGCTATTGAGGCTGAGAATTATAGGTAATACTTAGAGATTTGATGTTATTGATAGTTTAGTGGAGTGGTTATATATTTATAGATGTATAGATTCATCGGGACTTGTTGGGGTGGGGTGGGGTGGTAAATTTGGGTTGGTGGGTAGGGGGTAATAATGTGTTTTGAGGTAGTGTATACTGGGGGGGGGTGGTTAATGTAATCATTCAATTTTGTAAAAAAACAATTTCTATTTTTTAAAATTATGTGGGGAGTTGGTGTGGGGTTTAGGTTGGGTATGTGGGTTGCTAAGGAGGTAGAGTCTACTATGTTTACAGTTGATATATGTCTCTTGTTTTCTATTTAGGAGTTTATTTTTGTCTTTAAAACGGATAATTTCTAGTTTTTCATTTAAACATTATCTACATGGTGAGTTTATTGATTTGCAGGTGCTAGATTATAGGCAGAGCTTTATCTATGTTCCCCTCCCTCTAATGCATCTTCAATTTCCGGTTGAGGTTGAACTTAAAATCTTTGCCATTTGATTCCATTATTGCTTGAAGAGTTGACGTTCTTTGCGAGCGTTAAGGAAACAGCATATATTGTGTCGCAATCAATGGAATAAAATCACCAACATAAAAATATATTTTGCTCTGAATTTTCATTGAGCACTCTCATACACCCGGTTTCAACTTCCTTCGGATTTATACCCCCTGGATATTTGTAACAACTTAATAATATATATATATATATATATATATATATATATATATATATATATATATATATATATATATATATATATATATATATATATGTGTATATGTACATATGGAAAGAAGAAAACAGCGCATGATATTATATTCAATATGTTATTGTCCTTTTTCCTGATTCCATCTTAATGTTCGCGTAACTCAATGCAGTTAAATAATAATTATGTTCTATCAACATGTGTTTTCTCTGAACGCATCTACTTAATCTACGCGCACTCGATCACTTGTAAAGACTTTGAAAATATCAATGTGCAGAAAGCATAAATGTACGTGTGAATATCCAAATACGCTGTTTTTATTGTATCGTTAAATCCATCAGCTGTACAATTCAAATCTTGGTCGTTTCGACTTCAATGATGTCTCCTTTTTTACTCCTATAGCTAACTTTTGTTCATGTAAGCTTTAGTTAGTTTTCTTGTTGCTCTGTTCTGGAGACTTTCTACTAAATCTATATGAAGCATCTTCCTCATCATAATAAACTAGCGTATTAAAAGTTAGTTCAAACCAGAGATGTATGGAATGCAACACATTCCTTCATATCCAGATCCTGGAATGATCTTTTGATCCTTCTAATTTCTGAAGTGTCCTAATGATCTATTTTACATATTTCCTTGCAAAAGCTGAGCACGTACGGTAGAATTATTCATATATGTTATTCTAAACTCATTTCGTCCAATTATTTCCCACAGTTAATAGCCGGAGACATTATCTGGATCAAAGCGCCCGGTGTGCATGTGTATAAACATATTCAGATAACATTCAAGAAACAACATTTGAACAATTCTACCAAGCTGGAATGTGTTCATATTCTTCGTTGTGTTGATAAGGTTCAACACTTCTGTATCTTCTGTGTGTGTATGTATAGCTTCAATACTATTAGCTATATCGTTGAAAATGAAAACAAAAATGTAAGTTTAAAAAACATAAATATTTTATATAATTCTCCAGTAGTTGTATTTCCAATATAATATAACATGTACATACTCGAACGCAATTTCTTTTAAAACAAGGCAAAAGAGGATATTTTCTAAAGAAATATTTTAAATGCAAGATGAAATAATATGAAGAACCTATCATCAACTAACGTCAAATAATGTAAAAATGAATACCGATGAAATAACAAAAAAGCATGTAAAATAAAAATTTATCAAAAATGAATCTCGTATTTAATACGTACTGAACATGTTATTAAAATCCAATTATTATTTTATATTTGGAAGATTTTTATATACGTGGGTGTGTTCGCTTTCAAACAGCATAACATATTATAGGTAGATCATTACGTGCACGCACGGTAAAAAAAAAGAAAAGTTATTTTTTTCCTCGGAAATCTTTAAATATATATATCTTGTTCTGAAAATTTACATTAATAATTTTATATAATTTTTTAAACCCGTTTTCGTTTCGTGCTAATCATAAAGATGGTGATCATATTAAATGTAATACAGATTTGAACTCAAGGCGAAAAACTGACAAGTATCACCATATGTCATTTGGTATATGTCTATGCTTTTAAAATTATATAATGTATTTATATATATATATATATATATATATATATATATATATATATATACCCCTTCCTCCACTCTCTCTCTGCCATCCACTTTACCCCTGCTCATCCCCCACCTCTTTCTCTTACCACCAGCCACAGTAGTCCTTGCTCACCCCATTCCTCCATTTTTCCCCACTTACTCTTTTCAACAATCATTTCTATTTCTCCAACAAATACGGACGTCCACCCAGCAGTGGCCCCTATTTCATTCTATTTTTCCTCTCAATATGTCTACCCTACATGTATCTGCACTTGCATGACATTTTTTCTCTATTTTATCATCCTGATGAAGTCTTATAAATAAAGACGAAACGTTCATGTACACATAAAAAACATCCATTTTTTGGTTTTCCTTTTTCATTTTCCCATCACGTCGGATTACTTTCATTCTTCTCTTTCCATATATATATATATTAAAGAGTTAGTCAGTTACTCTTTCAAATAATATGTAAGTATCGTAGTGGCGATATACAAACATACATTACATTTACATAGATACAAGAATGGACACACAACCTTCAAATTTTATTCACCCAACAAAACGCATATTGCCACTGAGACGTAAGGTGCTATTGTAATTTGATCAAGATTCAAAGGGAGCATCCTAACTGAGGAGCTTTTCAGCTAGGTGTTTGATCACATTACAATTTACTTTCTGCATCAGGGAAATATCAATGTATTGCTGTTGAAAGTACACCCTTATATTAAGTGCTTATAATGTAATAATGAAATAATATTGTTTCAAAAAATGCAGATAATAGAAAATGTTTAGAATCGTACTTTATTTAAAGGTCAATATCGACACCAGCATTTTTCAACAGCTTTAAGGCGCCTGACCGTAGCATCAACTAAGTAAATACAAAGGCCGTTTTTTTAATTAATGAATCATTATTTATTTTTTAAAGATACTATTAAAGGGTAAGAAATCACCACATACCACACCATAAAAAAACCACATCCGACTAACAAAAATATCATATGCGATTGGAAATACAGGAAAACCATCATCAAAGTAACTCTAGAGAGTATATGTGTATTACACCAAGCGACTAAATAACCCTTGGAATGATAGGGTTACGCTGCCTAAAAATATAGAGGCTAACTAATAGATATACCATGTATCGAAAACAGAAGAAAACGTTTGGTGAAAATATCCAACGTACTTGGCGGAATATGGAGGCGTTCGGCGGCTTTAAATAACAAAAATATCTAGTCGTAATTGTCTTAGTGTATTAAAGTCGGTATCATAATATACACGAACAAGAGACTACTTAGGTAAATTGATAACTCAGGTAAATTGATTTATTTACACACCTTGATTGTAAAAAAGATGTTTATCTTTGACATAGCTAATTAAATTGTTCAAATAGTAATTCAAGTGTTATTATTTTAAAGTTGAATTTACTTGTCACCCATAATTCCTTATTATTTAAAAACGAGGTGATACTCGCCGTAAAAATGAGGGAAAAATATGCTTTGCACTAATATTTGTGTCCATATAAGAAGACAGCTCAATGGAATGCATTAAAAAAAAAAAGAAAGAAAGATGTGTTAAACTTGAAAGGTTAAAATAAGGGACCAGTCGTTATAAACAAGGAAAGAAATGTATCATAGTGGAAATAGAGTAGAAGGATTCTCTGAATACATCAGGCGGGGGCGAGTTAGCGACTTTATGTTGCTCACTCTTTTTTCCTAAACACATGAAATCGTTTCGTTCGGCAGGTTTTAATTCAATAATACTTGTATAAGTAGACGTATATATATATATATATATATATATATATATATATATATATATATGTGTGTGTGTGTGTGTGGGGGTGTCTATATATTATCTTTATACAAATAAATACACGTTGTATGTATTATAAAGTGAAGGATAGTATTGCACATGCGCCGCATATTAAGGTGTTATAATACTTGAATAACATGTCAATCAGTAGAATTAGTGGTGCAAAACCTTTTTCTATTGACAAGTAAGCATTGTTCTTTTTGAGATGTTAGGTGATAACATTATTTGTCCGAAAAACCAGTCACATGTTGCATTTGCATAGGATATACGTTTTATTATGAGACAGTTATAAACGAAGTTTAACATATTTAATCCATGAAATATTAAATTAGTGTTTTCTTATTTAAAAGGTAAATAACTTATGCAATGCTATTTACTTTCCTCCCACAAGATGTGACACAAGGTCGGGAAAGTGGGATTTGAAAAGCCAGCGCCCGAGAAGGTGAGCATTCCTGCCTAGAAAAAATGCTTGGACAGCTCCGTCGGCAACTCCTGGTAGAGGCGTCTCAAGCAGTACGCGATAAACTTACTCCCCCCAAAGAGGGGGTAGAGTCTTAGAGGGTTGATTTCCTAGAACTGCAAAAGACAACCCAACAGACAGGCGGAATCAAAGCCTGAAAGCCAAGAGGGTACCGATCTATAGGGTGTAGTATCCATCTGAACAGATACTACACATTGATCTTAGCCATAAGGCCAACAAATAGATCGGAACAAATCGCACATGGGAACATGTACTTCGCTAAAAAAGGGGTCATGGTAAAAAAAGATTCGGAAATTGAAATACTATGTAGAAAACTTTCTAGGAAAGAATATGGGACTGATCCTAAATCTCTAAGTGTCCTTCTCACTTAAAGAAAGCTATGGGTATAATTATGTTATATTCAGGATTCCTTTTCTAGCACGAAAAATATTAACATCAAACTCAATGCGCAAGTGTTAATGTGAGTTGAGTGACATTAAGCTTCATAGATTTGCCAGAACTCTTAATCAATATAGTTAACCGCACAGAATTGGAACAAGGCTTAATGTTTCCAACAAATTATTTTACAACGTATATAATAGTAAGAAAACATCATTTATATGCCACAAAGTCATAATTTAAACGACAATAAATGAGGCATGACAAATATTTCAGATGCGGATGTGCTATGAAAAATATTAATTATACTACGTTTACTTCTACTACAGGTACCTAGACTACTAGTAATAATAAATATAAACCATTAAATATAATTGTGATTAGTTAACCACGAGGAGACCTTGGAATGTCTGAGGTTTAATTGTTTTAACATTATTAAAACTATATTACTGCTAATATTAAATGTATAATATAAATATCTGGTCATGTCGAATACAATTACAATAAGAATACTAATTATGGTGCTAATATATAGCTTAAGAGTCTACATTCAATTGTCACCTCTTGAGAGGATTTTAATTTTGTTATATCAACGTATAAAATACGTCAATGATATAAGCATATGTGTACGCAATTTAATGCGCTTCTCTACCGCTTTGTATTATTTCTTGTCTGGTTTTCAAACACTATCATATTTGGATAAGGAAGGTGGTTGTGGTAGATAAAAGTCGGATAGATGTGTTTCACAGGTTAATTGTTAAGTTTGGCTCCATCTGAGCTCTGGACTTTATAGCAAAGTGGACGAAAAGATCAGTCGCCATGAGAAATGTTGTGCCAGTTTATTTCTAAAGAATGCAACACACACCATCCATATGTCTACGTATTTTTAGATAAGCAAATCACAATTGCGTTGCCAAAAGAACTAACGCTCGTCCTATAAGTAAGTCTAAACTGAAACTCGAAAAATAGTACAAGTGTGTATTAACCTAAATATATATTTACTAGCAATGCAGAAGTGGGTAATAAAAAGCAAGATAGACCTAATTGTATTATTCTCCAAAGTAATAAGATGTTGTCAAATGTTTACTATTTATACTACGTAAAATAATTTCCATTTTATTATTTAAATATTCGACAAACATTCCTAAGTTTAAAAATATTTTCGATTATGGTTTAATTACTTTTTAATGATCAGGTGAATATCAGAAATCTCATTGTTACCCGGTATAGATAAGTTGCCATAAACTTTTCCAAGTGTATATAAGCTACCCTTGCTGAATTAGGTTAAACAACACAAATAAAAAGTATGTGTATTTAATTCATCTCGACTAGGGATATAGGTTAATATTAGAGTTAAAAAGTATATCTGAGAGACTTTAAAGTTGTAAAATGACTCCTTGGTTGGCAGATATAGATCAACGATCACACACCTTTTTTCGGTAAGTATTAGTTTCCATCGACTTACACAGGTAAAGATAAATTACCCTAGACTTATAAAAGTAATGACACGTGTTCCTCGACTTCTCCAGGTAAAGATAAGTGACCTTAGATTTTCCCATGGAAATATAAACAGCACTAAAGCAATAGAGGACGCTGAACTTTACCTGATATTTTTGAAACATACGCATTGTAAAAATTCACCTGGAATAACATTTTGTACGCATGATTTAATGTTATATATTTTTTAATGTTACTGATCACTTTAGTTTTAGATAGAAGCACTCTGAAAATGGGCCTGTATGTGACCGAGTTTCAGGTCCCGAAAACTTAGGATTGAGTAGTTGACCCATTAGATCTGGATGTGACATATGGTGGGTTGTTTATATTCGCACAAAAAAAAAACGATACACGGGAGCTAGAACACAATTAGTAAGATTCGTCGATATTCCCTGTTAAGCACGTCTCCGAGTTGGAGCGAAAAGCCTATCCTTGTGAGGTCGATCTTCTCAGACAAAACAGATAAGTGTTCATCATAGCCCAAAGTTTTGATAAAACGTCGTAATGACGGCAATCATAAGATTGCAAGCATCTGGCTGAAGAGTTGGGAAAAACAAACTTTACATGTTACTATTACTATTTAAGATATGATTGGCTTAAAGAAACGGTTGTTTTATCTACAATTTAGTAAAACCTAGATGGAAACCACAGTAGATATGACGAGGCGAATATTATATGGTTAGCCTGTTCAATGGTAAACGTCTGATTACGACGCGAGACAATGTGAAATAAAACGCTGCTTCATTTTGAGGGGAATTATCTTGATAATCAATTAAAAAAAACAAGACTACATACTTCAAAGTTGTAAAGCTATAATTGTACTTATGTCTTACTGCGTCAACAATTAGAACAAGATTGTAATTCTTAAAGATTCTCTTCGTCGACTGCTGAAACAGATATTTGAAAATATCTTTTTCTTTTAATATAAGCTTTCTAAACTGCTTAATATTCAAATGCGAAAAGTGAAATATTATTTTCCGATGAAGAGATTACAGTTTTTTAATCACTAATAATTGTCGAGTAGCAAGAAAACCTAAAGTAAAATGATTCTTAAAGTTCTGAATAAAATAAAAGAATATGATAAACGATTTAGCTTCAGTTCGTAATCGCTCGGTCAAAAAAGATAACACTTACTTAAATAAGAAGAGGTGCGTGCGGGTTTTTCACATTGAGATAAAAGATGTACTTTTAGGCTTATGTACTTGGAACAAGTTTAAAGATTTAAATAATAATGATTAAGATATATGAAATTAGATTTATTACGTAATTCTATGATTTTGTATGAATATTTGAGTTGCTTATATAGATAAACACTTGCGTTGCACAATTTTTACCCGTCATTTTTGTAAGTAAATTTATGAATAACACATATTTTAAAAGTGCATTACCCAAAGAACTTGCATAAGTATATTTCATTTTGATCAAATGGGGTAAATTATTATCGTGGGATCTAGGTTCGTGCTTGACATCCATGAAAAAGAAGTACAACATTTAACGTTGTTTTATTTAACTAATGATTTTAGAATTACGAAAGTTAAGAAATATGGGTATAGATGTCAATAACGTGTTCATGACTTTAATTAGGAATGTGGATGTTCGTGAATTATTTCTGAGAAATGCCAGCGTCTATGCGTTGTTAAACACGATACATTTACCGACACATATTTTAAGTAATGCCATTTTAATTACACCCTTTGAACCTAATCAATAGTGAACTGATCCATTTGGCCTTTCCTGAAAATTAATATTATCATATGTACGAATACAAATTACAATATTGTGTTATGTTTTGGGTGTAAAATGGCATAGGTTATACCATTCAATGACGCCAATACTAGTATTTCATAAAAAATATTTAAAATAAGCCTGCTACATTCTGTTGAAATTAAAACTATTGGCTGTGTGTATATTTTCCATCACGCCGGTGACAGTTTGAAACCGTATTTGCGATTATCATCTTAAAAAATATTGTTCGCTTTCTAAATATAAAGAACTTGTTAAACTTAATTTTGGCATAATAATATTTGATTTAATCGGATTTGATGTCTGATTATTTTCGACTCTTACGAAAAGAGATACGTGTATTTAATTATGCAGGATACACCATTACAAATATTAAATTAAATACTCTTGTCTGGAATAAGAATACATTCAAAGTAACACCAACCCTTCGAACTCACTTCCCATGCAGAGGGCAAAATAATTGAATGAAATGTATTTTCTAGCGTTGATATTACTGTTTTCTAAAGGAGAAATACGTTTCTGAATATATCTCTATATCTATATATAACTATTGTATGTGATGTTTGTGTCTCAGTATATAAACGAACTTTAATATATGTGTACAACCTTGAACACTTAATGTCTACAAGACAACACAACACCTGCAAAACGAATATTAATAGTATTATATTTTACAGAGCACATTTTCTTCGCGTTTTGCATGGCATGTTTTATAAACAGCAACGAGGTATGTTTGTATTATTATTTAAAATATCTATTACAGTGCATTATACATTTTACCGTTAATTAAAGAAAATATGATTTAATATGTCATTTTATCGACATAGTTTTTTTAGTTTTTTTAATTAAATACGACAAAATGTATAGTAATACGCGTTTGTATGTATCATTACCTATCACGCGTTTGACAACTCCTTCACCGTCTCCTACTCTCCTTGCGTGTATTTAGAGATTGATATGCGGTTGGACGGAAAGGTGACTATTGTAAGGTTATCGAGCATTACATGTGTGTTTTATACCTATGTACTTAGATTGGCGATAAGTAAATTTTAATACAGCGAGTTTGCAATTTCAAGAGTAGTCCAATGCTAATAGAAAAAAAGTATACAGAGCGTTGTCTAACCTAAATATCATATGTAGAATTTTTCAAAGGAATTCTAACTCAGCTATTTATTAAATAATACATTGTCTGTCACAACAATTTGCGTATACGGAAATATAAAATATATTTTATTAGGTTTTCACATCAATTAAATTGCATTCGTTTCCGGTTTACTTTTTAACAAATAGTAAACATTAATATTGCTTTACTACTTAAATAATTTACAAGATTCACTGTAAGTGTAAATGTAAATAGAACAAACAGTTTCGCGGTGTAAATGCCATTTCAAAATTAAGCGTGGCAGAACAACGAATATATAATTTCAAACATAAGTGTAACCGACCTACAAATAGACAACTGAAATCTAGTTCAATAATTTACTCTCAGCTTGTCACCTAACAACTGTTAAAATCACGACCCCAGCATGTGTTAGATATTGAGTGAACCCAGAGGTATATAAAATAGTTGGTTGATAATAGCAGACAATGCAAGTTCAGCCGTGGTTAGTTGCTGTCTTAAACGTTCAGATTATAAGACTGTGCGAATTCATTGAAAATAATATGACGTCAGCTGGCCCAAAGAGAGAGCGAGAGTAATGAGTTAGTACCTGGGAAGCACGCAACGTGTGAAAATGAAATATGGATGTGTGGCTGACAAAATATAGTAAAATAGTGTGTATCGATCTCTGTTTGCTGCCACACCTTATTGGTCAGTGATTTGGAATAAAGATCAAATTGTATAATCTTCTCCTATCTTCCATTAGTATTGCCCGACTTACTGTATTTTTAGGTATAAAAAGGGAGCTTTGATTTATGACAGTAAGTCCTCAGTTTGGAAGGATTACAGGGTGCGTACAAAAACAGCTTAGCAGGTATGGATAACAATTGTTAACTTTCATGCGATTTTAAATAATGACGACAGATTGGTTTATTCACATGTATGACACGAGTTTGAAACGCAACACATGGCGTTTTCAGCATTCATTATTTTATCAGCTAACCTGATTAGTTTTAATTTGTCACGCAAACACAAAAGAAAAAAAGTGTTATTGTTTTAAATTATTTGTTTATGAATATAAGATGTCGGCTATAGACATAGCACTAAAGGTTTGGTGATCCCCCCCCTCCGATTTCAAAGAGTAATTGTGAAATAATTCATTAAATGTAAGTACTCTATTTATATTGGTCCACAAAAATCCCTATCGTGTCACACTTATACAGATCTTTGGACGCATCGTAAATAATATGCGTTCATTTAATTTTCGGATTTATAAATGAAAATGCTATTTCCTCATCCACTAGTCTCTATTTCTTTGACAAGGTCCACAAAAGACCACCAACTTAATAGGTCCCTCACTGTCAACAAGACTCCAGTCCTGTCATGTCGCCACAATGTTGCATACTTGTGCTTGTTTTACAAATACTTCAACTGAGTTTGCTCCGATGAACTAGCTGCTTTACTTTCCATTTCGATGCAAATATAATAGAACAACATGACAATCAGCTAAATCCTATCCATTACATTGTGGAGGTCTCCAGCTGCCAGATAGCATTCTACTCCAATAGCTTCTTCCCTCGTGCTGCCAGACTCTGCACATCCCTCCCTACTCCATGTTTCCCCAGATGTACCGACATGCAGAGGTGTAAAACTAATTAAAACAGCTCTTAACTTAGGATATCACCTACAACCTTAATTCTCAGTAGCCCTTTACGTCTACAGTGGCGGCTTGCCCCATGAAATATCCTTTTGTTTTAAATAACAAAAATAACAAAAGCGTGATTGATAAACTGATTTAGCGAAGAGGTCTTAACGATTTGAGGTTGCACACAAAAAACAAACGAAATAGACGGTATTATGATGAGTAATGTATACTCTGAGTTATTAAGTTTCGTATTGTTTCATATGAAATCCCAAAATAGTAAGTATATTTTCCTTAATCATTCTCTAATAATAGGGATTGTTCTGTTATGATAAAAAATTACTGAATTCGTTCCTGGCGAATAACTTTGATTTAATCGGAATGTCTGATAAGTTTTCATAAGCGGTAAATTAGAAATGATTATTGGATTATGCCGACTGAAAAATGACAAATATTTAAAGAGTCACATACTCCGATAAAATAAATCAACTTTCATTAAATGGAGCCGTATTATGTAAAACTTTAATCTCTTTTAATCACAATAAACAAATAATGTGACAACTTTAAATTTACTTTAAATGAAATTTCAATAATATTGATCCGAAAATTGAATATAAATTAAATTACTATAAACATCAATTGAGAGTGAAAGAGGTATAATTATTTATGTTCAATATCTTTGTAAGTTTTCAGTCACCAGAAAAAGACGATGAAGAATTCAAACAAGACAGTAGTCTAGCATATATGACTTAAATTCCCCCTTCGTTCATTAACTAGCTGGCGTTACTAGCTCGCTAGCGCTTCGCAAAGTGTGCTACTTGGTATAATTAAAACCACAATTTTAAATCATGCACATTCTCTTCATATGTTTCTTGTAAACACATGACACAATCTTTCGCATTATTTATAGAAATAGATGAATATAAACATCTATTGCTACAGATATATAAATAATAACATTTTGTTATTTTTTTTAATAAGACTGTAGAGGAGTGAAAAGAAAGATGACATTAATTTGATGATCAATAGTTTGTGTGGGACGGCTGTTTTTAACCTGATAATTCAGAAACAAATGCGAACTTTTAAAATTAAGTCAGTATTCATAAAAGTTGAAAAGGAACATTTCAATATATAGTGGAATCAACACAATTGCTGCATTTAAAGAATTAAAAAATGCGGCGTCGTTAACGAGATTTAGGGGGGACGGAAGGGAGAAAGAGACAGCAAGTAAGCAGTCACGATTTACCTGATATATGAACTATTATTGCTTATGTATTGTTGGTATAGATTGGGCTAGCGATGTGAATTTAAGTTGAATTACCTCCCGGTAAAATAATTAGTAAATTATTATTATTTTATAAAATCCCTTTAATTAATTATTGATAATATCGACATAACTTTTGCATTCATGTAGCAGACATAGACTATACAATTACATATAAATCACACCAAATATTAGCTTATTATGAACCGTTTATGCTAATTAGACATTGAAAGAGCTGCTCTTTCGTGTTTTGTCTGTACTATATGTACATTATTTCAAAATAGTATTATTGTATAATAACAGTAAACCGTATGGATGCAATATAAGAGTGATAAATAAAAAAAATCGCATTTATTGATTTAGATGAAGATTCAAATAAAACGGTTCGTAGGATAGGATGCTATTAGCAATGGCAATCGGTGGTTGAAAATGTTTCCTATAACTGTTAAGGAAAATACTTTTGTCTTAGTAGTATTAAAAGTTACCATTCGTTGATGTCCCTATTCAAATACGGATTGGAAGTAATTTTCTATAGATTCAGCAATTGCCTTGTATATGTACGCGTTCATTTTACCTACATATCGAGAATACAGGGTTCTGTTATTAGTAGATATACACATATCGGACATAATTTAATCAGGGATTTTATTAATTAAAATCAGAGACAATAAAGAACCAAGAATCGACTTCTGGTGTACATCCGCATTAATGTCAGTTATTTACTTTACATATACGGCAAGCGAAGACAAACGAAATCTTTATTTTAGTTAGAAAGGGTCTGATTTTATTAAATATTTGTCCAGTAATATAATACGTATACATTTTGATGGAAGGACCTTAATGGCAAACCATGTAAAAGGTAGTAGATGCATCAAGAGCAACCGCATGAACTGCATCTGCTTTGCCCAGTCTATGGTATATGCGTTGTGAGATAATCGTTAGAATATTCGCAGTAGAACGTGCTTCCTTAAATCCCAACTGATGGTCAGAAACAAGTCTAGCATTCAAGAGGTGGCGGACTATCTTTAAAGTATCTCTACGAGTTAAACAAACCAAGGCAGATATCAGAAAGAGGCTTAATATTAAATATCCATTAATTACCTTGTTGTAAAAAAATAGAATAACTTTTGTTTGTACATAGTCAAATAAGATAAACACGATTTTATTTACGAAAGACAAGTGAACGGAGATCAAAATAAATGGATTGATCATAGAAGGGTTATTACTGGTCTGAACCATTGGAAGCTTTGGAATTAATATCGTGATGAGAGTCGGAATATTGTTATCAGACATGTGACGAAGCGCTCTGGAGTATGGAAATAATAAAATAATAAGTATTTAGAAGAGCTGAAGAAACGTTCAATATTATAGTTATTAAATGAGCTTAACGAGAACGGATATTTTCTAAATGCGCCCACCAAATCTACGAATTTAATGATGAAACACATTGTATTATTTGCATTATTTGGAATCCTGTGCTGATCTGGGATGTCATTCTTACAACGTGTTAGCTTCTTCAGATACGACTTGTAGGAAAGAATATGAGTGCTAAATAATAATCAGTTGTAAGTGATAGTCGTCTGCAGGTTGAATAAAGCATCCTAAATGCCAGCGGTATTAACTATACAATTTCGAAAGACGTAAAACTTCTACACAATTATAGCTGACGGGATCAGAGCAAGCTACTCTCGTGGATATCGTAATTTCCTACAGATTCCCCGATTGCGACAAACGCACCTGAAGAGGGCCAGGCGTTACATCGACCTTAATGTTCTGTGAATGCCATCCAAAATAAGAACAATAGTCCGAATAATTCTTATACAAATTATCAATCTTCATCTCAAAAATACCAAAACATGAAACACATATTTTAAACAATTCCTGACGGATCAACTGAACAATGAATTATTTATTATCATCTTTATATAGGTGTGTTGTCAGCAAAATCTCATGACTAATTACCTATATGATTGCTAAAAATATGCGATTCTCAGTCATTTGGGGACATTTTAAACATCTGGTAGAAAAATCAGAAGATTTTCCAAACGTTTGACAGTGAGAGTTTTCTGTGAAACGAATGCAATATGTGAAAGATTATTAAACTAATTAAGTAGAAAACAATCAGACTAACGGAGAGTGATAACATTATAAGTACGTTATGATTGACATCGTAAAGATGAACTGGAAGTCTCTTCGATGACTATCCAGATAGAAGCTGCATTTCCTGAATACAACCGTCAACCATTATTTGATCGGGTTCGTGTTATTATTAAGTGCACACATATGGATTTCGTTTTTCGGCGACGCCAGAATTAAAATAAAAATGCATATTGGTATTCGAAAGACAGATGTGTTTTATTCAAATGTAGTATGCGTTAACTACCCAGGTTGGGGGTAAATAATAAACACACACAATATTAAATTACCAAAATAAAGATGGTTCTTTATTCGTACTGTTCGTACCTATACCAATTACAATTATTTCAAGTATATTATTAACTAATGCGTAAGCAAATTTCTTTATGTTAAAGCCGGGATAACAAGCGGCTAGACAATTAAGTACCCTTTTCGATAGGATGGGTTTTACATCGCACAGAGTTTTTCATATGTTTTTTCTTTACTTTTAGGGAATCATGTATCATCTTTATGGATACCGCAAACTAATTCAGGATGGTGTTTCGTAATTCACCCGGAAATTCGTAGTTCATTCATCAAATTGGATCACATTTGGATTTTTCTCTAACATATTTGACATTTGGACTAATGTAGTCTCACTAAAGGTCATTTGATGTATACTTTCTTAAGTTTCGACTGTAAACCCGCATGTTCATCTTATAACATTTCAGCCGTTGAGATCTCTGTTTTAGCCATCGATACCTTTTCAAGAAATTACAACTGAAACATGTACTCAATTCGCTGATATAACCGGGATATGTTTTAGTCATGTTTTAAATCGCGGACTAGCAACGTGTTTTTAAAAAACAGTATTCACAATATTTATTTTTGTTTCACAAGAAGACAGAATAGAATGATATTTCACGCATTGCTCAGATCAGCAGGTCCACAATAAGTATTACATTATCACACGATTCAATGGCAGTTAAGCCCTCGGAAACCTTTACGAGAGTTAATCGTATAATCCGTAATTAACAGCCGACTGCGAGGTTTGAATAACAGCCATATCTCTCAGAGATTATCCGTTTAATAGAATCACGTAGTATAAGACTGTTTCAGATAACTCCATGTAATAAATATAGACACCATATCGGAGTGGTTAAGAAGCCAATCAGCGATCATTGGAAAATCTAATTACTTAATTAGCTACTTTGTCTCATTAATTTTGTTGGGATGAGATTAGCAAATACTGGGGAATTGAACAGGCACACATACAACTGTAAGAGTTTGGACGATAATATCATCACCTTATTTCAATGTACTTCTATTCAGTATCTTTCTATTTTGGGAGTATATTCACGTAATATTTTAATAAGATATAACTGTACCCATTATTATCATTATGCTTATATTGTTAGTAATTATTTGTCGTTATTATTACTATAATTGTTCCTAATACTAAAATCATATTTTTGTCATTCTTAAAGGTTGGTTCTCATAACGTGTTTGTCTTTACGTTTGCTCCCTATCATGAAATCACTGAAAGTCTTTCATAGAAGCTGAATCTTCCGGTATTTCCTTCTGAAGATACTTCGTGTCACTCAGACTCCAGGAGTCAGCACATGTTATTGTCAGTGAGTAATTACTCAAAATTATTTGGGTGAAAATGTATAGTTTGTAAAAAAATATAATAATAACAATAATAATAATACAAGTGTTTATTTTTTATGTTCCAATATGTTTGATTTCCACTGTTGCCCTTTGTTACGGTTTTGTATTACGTTTTCTCTTTTCTATGGGGTATGCTGTCCTGTTTAGTAGGTCGTATAGGAGAGATACGCACTGTCTGTATGAGAGTATTACTGGTAACTAGAAAGTCAACACCTAAAAATACACATATAAAGAAATGATCAAGCAACTGTAGATGACTTGTCTTTCAACTATGTCGAAAATATTAACGACAAAACTTAACAGAGAGACTAAACTTTCATTTGATAACCATAAACATCATTCCGAGGAACAGAAATGATTTCGCCCGCGATACAAAAGAAAAAAAATACCATGAAACTACGGATACGACAAAAGTAAAAACTAGAAACACAAAAATAGCCATGAGATGGATAAACTACCAGAAATCGGATACACCCTTCAAGTATGGGTAGGTAAATGCTTAACTATGTACAACATTTCTGACGTAATTATTAACTTCGTGAAGAAAAGGAATGAGAGAATGAAGACTTGAACGAACAGCTACTAGACAAAAATTGAGAGAGACAATACTACATGAATTATTATGAAAGGAGTAAGTGTGTCCCCTACTTTTTATCATAGACATTGTGCCACTTAAATATATACCCATGCAGTGCAATGCCTGATACAAATTTGCATTAACAACAGAAAAAATAACCCACCTCACGTTAATCAATTATCATAAAAAGGTTTACAAACAAACAAATTGAAGCTGTAAACTATCGGGCGTGTACAGCCACTAGTGTATGTAACGGGTAGTTGAAAAAACAGGAAATGAACTTTCAGTTTGAAGTTAACGTGCTGACATACAGGTTAGAATTTCTAGTCTACGGGAAGTTATTGAAACGGATATGACGGCACATGGGAGAGAAAAGCAATCAGTGCCTTGGAAGCACGACACCTGTGAGAATATGAAATCTGACAATATATTCTTAAACAGTGATTATTGATATATCTGACCAGTGGTTTTGAACAAAAATCAAATTGAATAAACCGCAACTATCTTCCATCTCGGGTCGACTTAGTTCGATTGGAAAGTGTAAGTAAGGATCTTCAATTTAAGGTTTCAAGCACTCAGTCCGGAAGAATCATATCGTAGCGCGTACAAGAACAAGCAGATAACAAGCTATGAGTAATACGTGTGTACCATCTTAGATTTTTGTAATGACACTAACAACTTGGTGTTCTGCATGTATGACACAGTGAAAAACTTATCAATAGTATTCGTGTGTGCGTTAAAGTAATGTACATAGCCACTCTCCCTGACATAAACGACAAAATAGCCTATGTCCTGCATAGAACCTTGGTAGGGGAATTTGCATAGCGTCCATGAACAAATAGAAAAAAAGTATTGAGAATAAAAACACAATAAATTCTAGAGTGGCAAGAACGACTTTTTATTGTCCCGGATGTGTTTGGTTTAGTGTGTTGCATTCTTACAGTTAACTATACATATATGGCCACTCTGCGAGCGGACACCATCCAATCAATAGAGATGAAATATATGATTTAAAAAATGATGAGAAAATGTAGTCATTGAAACAAAATTATAGAAATAGAAGATTTAAAAAAATAAAAAGTATCCCTTGTTATATATGTATTAATAAATTGAACAGAGGAAAACGCCACGTACTTGGATCAAATAACCTGAAAGCTAAATACTACAGGGTGGGCAAAAATAAGGGTCCTATTTTTAAAAATTCATAACTTTTTTATTTATTGATTTTTAAAATTTTTTTTTTAGAATAAGTAAAGGACCCCTTCCGAAGCAAGCATGAGCCGTATTAGCCCTAAGGAACATACCCTCATTTAGAAAACATTATGTTTGCTTAAAAAACTCAAAACAGTGTAAAAAACAATACTTTAGTTTTTGTAAGTTTTAAGAAGTGTTTTTCGGCTAAAATTTGTTTTGTTTATTTCAAAAAATCTCGGAAGGGTCAGTCTACACACACATAAAGTTTGGTGAGTTTAACTTTTATTTTGTGGAAGTTATTCAAATTCAAGTTATTCAAATTTAAAGATAGGACCCTTATTTTGGCCCACCCTGTATAACAATGCAATGCTGCCGACAAATGATACTAACCGACTGGGAAAACGAAATAAAGATGGTGAGTATTTGTAATAATTCAAGACTGCGCTGACAATGCTATAAAATGAGTAACGGTACGTAAAATGAAATATAGCGAGGCTGTTTATCGCCACCAAAATAACTTTCAAAATTAACACAACAAAGTGCAATAGATTGAGGAGCACAATGGCCGAAAAGGCACATGAGAAAAGCAGAAGCTACACGGCAAGAAAATTGCCCACAAATATATATTGGCATGGCTACGAAAAAGATGTGTGTAGAAAGTGAACAATGAGTTTACTTGCAGCAGTCTCGTAACTCACATTTCCCTTATTTTGTCCTTTATGCCTCACATTCCATGAGCGATGTTTTTGACAAGGAGGGAAGAAGTGCTGTTTGCTGGGTCAGAATTCATACAACTAATACTTATCGTTGTCTAGTTTTTGACGTCGAAGTTGTATTTGTTTGTGCTTCTCGAGATAAAGACCCGCGCTAATTGTGTACCCCGTAATTAGGATAAGGGCCACCTTCAGGGTCAGGATTAAGGTTACAGTCAGGGTTAGGATTAGGGTTAGGGTCAGTGTCGGGGTCAAAGTTAGCTGGGTTTTAATCTGAAAAAGTACCTATTTTAACCTATTTACATGAAGTGGGGTTATGCCTTGTCTATGCGATTTCCATAAGAACAAGTATAAGCGGCCATATAAACATAATCGCTACTAACACTTCTAACCTCTAAAATTAAATATACGGGAACTCAAGAAAACGTCTCAATCTGTAAAGTAAAAAAAGAAAACGAAAAGAAACGCCTTAGTCTATGAAGTTCAATTAAATAAAACAAAACATCTCAACCTATGAAGTAAAATTAAAAACATAAAAAAGAAATGAAACTACGTTAAAAAGAGAAACATCTAAATCTACATGATCGTAGTTCTAACATTTCTGCGGAACCATGAGAGTAATACTATATATTTCTTTAATATGTTTATAGTATTCAATTATGAGCGTAAAGCAGGTTCTGATTTCCGTTCAATATTAAAAATACGAATTCGCTCATCATTAAACCGATATATTTATCAATCTGTAAAATAATGTATACGTTTAAGTAAAATATTTAAATGTAGTACAAAATTGCCACATCGGAGTTAAAAAACAAACTTAGTTGCGATACCCATGTTGATTCTTTTTGTTTACGTGCATATGTAAACCGGAATCTAGTGTCTATGTATATATATGTTTCATTAAAATTGTAGCTATTGTTAATGAAATTACTTTTTGTTTAATATCACGATTGTTCGTATTGAACCTTTGTGTGACTCCTACTTGTGTTTCACTTATGTATACAACTTTTGACATTTTATACTGAAGATCCAATATGTAATATTTCTAGTTATGCCAACCTAAATATGTATTCCAATAGAACAGGATATAACACTGAAATTGAGCTGAATTATTATTATTAGTAGTAATAATATTAATGTTGTCATTTATATTATTAATGCTCTCTTTTAAATGATATATCTTTATTTTACTACAGATGTGTCTAGAACACGTTTATTGCAATGGAGAACGATCAAATTAATCAATGGTGTATATATTAATGGCGCTAAGCGTAACCTCTTTTATAAATCTAATAAATGTGACGGAAATTGTAAACCTTTCCCCATCTTATCGTTCTCCTCCTGTCTCTATCACCTTCATCATCTCTCCTTTTCTCTTTCTTTCGCTGTCTCACTCCGGCTCTCTATTCCTCTCTTTCTTTCTCTCTCTGTCTCTCTCTTTCTCTCTCTCTCTCTCTGTCGCTCTCTATGTCTATATATATATATATATATATATATATATATATATATATATATATATATATATATATATATAACGAGACAAATTTGACACTTTTGTGAAAAGAAAGTAAATACGTCGTGTCTGAAGAAATTGAGGTAGTCTAAAAATCCAAAGAGTATGGCTCAATGAATTTTATACAGCCCCCTCGTAAAAGTCGTCATAAGTCTCCCAGATAGCCCCAAATTAGGACATAGAACTATTACACACGCAACCGTAACAGTGTTTTTGCAGAGACGTCTGAATGTAAATTGCAATCTGGTAATCAGCTCGTTCTCTGTATTGCAGGTATGGGTGCTGGTGTATTTCTCAACTACGCCCCACACATTAGTCTATAGAGTTGCAATCAATCAGGGTAGTTTACGGCGAGATAAGAAGAGTGGTGTACTTGTGGAAGTTCTCAGACAGTAATTTCTTAGTATTCCCGAATGCGTGACACGGAGCTGTTGATATACTGTGCAAGTGGCCTTTAGAAAAATAAGAGAATCCCAGGATCGACTGGATCTGCAACCTTCTTTTAACGGCCAGACCCTTTCCCTTACAAAATATAAGAAACTGTTGAACCCACCGATTGCCATGGCTGATAGCAACTGTCCGAGAGTCCACCGTTTTAACTACTCGGCCTAACATTTACAGGAAACATGAATTGGAAGAAATACATAAAAGATACTGCCAAGATGGGTTCCCTCTACAGGGCTAGAACACTTCTCACAACTGATAGTACTCTACATCTTAATGCAGCCACTTGTCACTCATGCAGTTGGTTTTTTTGCTACATCTAGGCTTCGGCACCAACCAGAAGTCTTCTCCTCTTGAGCAGGGTGTAAGTATGCCGAAGGAATCGATTATTGTTCCTGATTTTGATAAATTATGTTACTGATGACTTTGTGTTTGTAGATGGCTATATTTGCTGACAACACTACGCTCTATTCTCGTTATGTGAGTAAAAAGGACGCGCACACATCCGATGCAATGGCCGAATCCTTAGACAGTGACCTCCACTCTGTAGTTGAATGGGGTCATAAATACATGGTAACATTTAATTCTGCTGAGACAAAGTTTGTTTCCTTAAAAACCTACAAGAAATGTATTCAACCACCGATTGCTATGGAAAATAACACCCTACCTAAGAGTCGAACATTAAAATCCTCGGACTAATATTCACATGTAACATGACATAGAACAAATACATAGAAGACATTTCCAAGGCTGCTTCAAAGAAAGTGGGCTCCCTCTTCCGTGCTAAAACACTTCTCCCACCAGACAGTTCTATATATCTCTACAAAGCCATAATTCGGCTATGCATGGAGTATTGTTGTCACGTTTAGGCTGGGGCACCATCCACTTGTCTCTTCCCCTTAAACAATGGTTGAAAAAAGGGTATCTAACGTAATAGGTTCCTAAATATCCACCAAGCTCCAGTGCCTGTCCGATCGCCGGAATGTAGCATCCTTGTGCTTGTTTTATACGTACTTCAATCGAATGTGCTCCGATCAACTGCTGCACTTATGTCCTCTCGACATAAATACACTCGACTAACCTGACAATAAGCTAAATTTCATCCATTCACTGTGGAGATCCCCAGATGCCGGAGAACCTTCTACTCCAATAGCTTCTTTATTTCGAGCTGCCGGCCTTTGTAACTCCCCACCTTCTCCATGTGTCTGGACTGTACCGACATGCCGAAATTTAAAACTAATGTGAACAAACATGTATCTGCACTGCGCCCAATTAAGGATGATCTCCTTAACTTTTACCCTAATTCTCAGTACGTCTAACGTAGCAACTTGCTTTGTTTGGGGTTAACTACGTTAAAAAAAAAAGAACTTTGCTGAGAGTATGATTGGAGACATTGGCGCCCAGTAATGAAGTGGTTAAAGTCATCCACTCTACCTTACGCTATAATACTGGTCTCATTCTTAAAAGAGAGTTTTACAATTACAGTAACGACTTTACAGACTTGTGAAATGAAGTGTAGACATGTATTGCAAAGTTGTTAGAAAAATGTAAAAACGAGTTAGAACAAAATATCAAATATGTTATTTGATTATTACCTGTAAACATTTTTAACTTCAAATACACACCCGTTTTCATAAAAAAACACTGTAGAGGAGGGGGATAAATATTTTGACTGAGTTGGATCCAGTTGAGCGGTTTGACCCCGCCGGTCAGGTAAGTGAGTTTGTCTTTGGATTTAACGATTGAAGAACATATCTGAGAGTGGTTCACCTGTCCCTTCGATGTGAGGTGAGTACATGGCCTTGGGAAATGTAACTATCTAACAAAACTAGAAAAAGGAAAATAAGTGTGTGTTATTCGTACATGGATGGCAAAGTAAACTAATGGCATTCATAGCCAATCAAAATAATCGGTTAAAAACGCCATAGATGCTTCTCTTACGGGACAATATCAATTCATTTTTCAATTGTATTGTTTTTTTATATATAAGACAGAGTAAGAGACAAGATCATGTCTTAATGTAGGAGAAATCTAGCTTTTCCAAAAAGGGGGCTCTAGACTGGAACAACAATTGTAATTGCCTCAGTCTAGGATGCATTTTTGCTTCACTGACCGAGTTACGAAAAAGTTATGTAAAGAATGCGTACAGATCATACACTTTGCTAGTAGCTAAATATACCGGCGAGGAAACGTAGACCCTTTACAATACGATGCGCCGATCAACTAAGTGGTTGGACGCAACTAAAATAATCATAAGACCATACAGATTGCTGAGCGTATACATAGAAATCTAGACGAATCGTGTAGCTTAAAGAGGAGTTATCATATAAGAATTAAAATTAAAAAAAGATTGTGTATATTTGTTAAAATTGTTATATACAGATATATATATATATATATATATATATATATATATATATATATATATAGAGAGAGAGAGAGAGAGAGAGAGAGAGAGAGCATCCTTACAGAACAGTGTTGAATCACTATAAAGGTAAGACCCAATATATATTTTACAGAATCGTATGTCCTATCACCATAATTCTAATTTCGATGAAAATTTATTACATTAGAAGATTTTGCAAATTTAAGGATTAAACTTAAGGGCTTTTTAAGAAATTTAAATTATGGAATTCTTGCTTTATTGGTATCTAATGAATATGGATAAAATGCCATGCAAATCTGATATATTTGTATTTTAAAATGTGAAGTTGTACTCATATTAACTCCTAAAACACGTTAAAATACTCCGTTAATATATTAATTGTATAATAAATAATACATATTGTTAAAATATCAAATAATCAGAGGATCTGAATTATCATAAATAGTTTCACCCCGTGTTAACCTCCTCTGCATGAAACTTAATGAAATTAAAAATAGACTACATTTGGCCTCTATGCGCCAAGCAACTCTATCCTAAATTTCATTAAGATCGGTTAATTAGTTTCTAATCACAGATATCAGGTCAGATGGATCCGATTTTTATGAAATATTAACAAAAAGTACAATATATAAGAAAAATCGCCAAATTTGAATTTCTTTGGAGCAGTACGCTTTTGTAGGGTTTTGGGGATGCTCTTGGCTTTTAAAATAGCAATAAATAATAATGCTGATAATGAAGGTTGCGTGTTCATAATCGGTGTGGGTGAATACCAGCAAAAATACAAGCTTTTACTAAATAGTGAAAACATCTTCACAGAGAACACCTAACAGCAAACACTAAAGGACACACAATAATTCTAACCAGTCAGAAACATTTTGTCGAGCTATTCTTTAGTGCGTACACTCCTAGAACGCGACCCGATAACTCACATGATCTATGGCTAACCAAAAACCCACAAAGCGAACATCTCGATTAGTGGCATCATGTTAAGTATCGGCAACACGCAACATAAATTACCCATAATAAATTATTTTTTATTTTTTATTTTTAGTTTTATTTTTATTTTTATTTTTATTATTTTTTATTTTTTGTTTTTTTTTATAGTTATTTTTATTATTTTTTATTTTTTGTTTTTGTTTTTTATTATTATTATTTTTTATATATATTTTAATATATTTCTAATATATAATTTTTATATATATATTTTTTTATATATACATTTTTTATATATATATATTCTTAAATAATTTTTTATTGTCTATCTTACTTTATTGTTTTCTTCCCTTCTTAAGTGACCTCGAGAAAAGCAACACCATATTGTGTATTGCCGGTTGTTGTAACTCTTATTCAAGGTACTTAATTTTCCCTGATGATCTGCCAAGCAAGTACCTGCTTGGTAGTGAAACACGTGTAGGTAAAAAAACTCTTTAATTTGAAAAATGATAAATAAAAAATTTTTGAATAAAAAAATATTTTGAGGTGTTGATTGGGCTCCTTAACGGAATGCTTTGTTAAGCTTTAAAAAAATCACATATAAATGCTCTGTACCCTGTAATCGAGTATCATCGAGCTTGTTTTTATTGGAATAATCCCGGTCTTCACTGAATAATCTTTTTTTTATGTGAATAATCCAAATATATATATATATATATATATATATATATATATATATATATATATATATATATTATTATTATTATTATTATTATTATTATTATTATTATTATTATTATTATTATTATTACCTACAGACATCGATGGTTCACGCTTATTCCATCTTCGGTGTAGGGAATGTTAATTCTTGCCGGTCGGAGGGATCACACCCGGTTTAAAATTTACCATTGACTAGTACACTAGCATTCTACTCCTCGGCTACTACCAATTAGAACGAAAATTGAAAAAAAATTAAATCAATATACGCTAATCAACGAAAGTGCATAGTAAACAGTCGAACACTCTTCAACAAAAACAATGGGTCGGAACATCTCTTTTATTACATAGTGTGACCGCTTATTATTTAATTCTCGAAGAAGCATCAATCTTCGTAATAAGGGTGTTATAACAACATTTCTAAGATAAATATTTATGATTATTTACTACAGACATCGATGTTTCATGCTTATGCAATCATCAGTGTAGGGAATGTTAATATATATAAATATATATATATATATATATATATATATATATATATATATAAACTTTTAGTAAATAATTACAATTATGTTTACCTACATGGACCAGCGTATAAAGCTTTCGTTCTCATCAGTGTAAGGAATAATAATATCAGACGGTCGCAAGGTTCAAACCCCTGCTATAAAATCAACCTAGGCTCCGCAAGCAAGCGTCATAACCATACTATGACAAGAAGGGAATTAAAGTTCTATTTATGCGAAGGGGGGGTGGGCACATATAGAAAAACTGACAAGAGATTCAACGGACGTTGTCGGAATATGCCATTATAGCTACGAATCAGTCTAGTTTTAACTATCCCGAGCATAGCTCAACTTCAAACTTTATGAAAGTGGTTTATAACAATATTTATGTTAAGTTAATAATATTAGTTTGCCTACAAAGCGTTTTAAGCGTGCGCTTTAATCAGTGGAGGGAATGATAATCTCAGACGGTCGCAAGCAAGCGTTATAACCATACGGCCACGTAACATATATACGTCAAATGGGAATTTAAGTACTATCTATGCGAAGGGAGACACATATAAAAATACTGACTAGAGATTTAACGAACGTATATATATATATATATATATATATATATATATATATATATATATATATATATATATATATATGTATATATATATATATATATAATTAACTTGTAAACAATATCCAGGGGGTATAAATCCGAAGGAAGTTGAAACCGGGTTTATGAGAGTGCTCAATGAAAATTCAGAGCAAAATATATTTATTTTTTGTTGGTGATTTTATTATGACGTTCATTGCGAGCGTTAATGAAACAGCATATAGTTTGTCGCAATTAATGGAATAATAAAATCACCAACAAAAAAAATAAATAAATATATATATATATATGTATATGAGTTATATTTCGTATCATGCTATTCTGTTTTGTCCGAATACGGCTATTCTATTAGGCTTTACCTTCTCTTATAAAAGGGCTTAGTTTATTGTTAATGGTCTGAGGCGCCTCTTCTGGTGAATGCCGGCCCAAACTTGCAGGCATGTTTTAGGTCAAAGTGCGCTTATCCTAGACTGCTAGCTTTTCCAATCACGCAGCTGATCATGTGTCTATACCCCTGGCAAGGAGATAAATAATATATATATACACAAATGTGTAACTACATATGTAAAATACGTTTCTATTATTTACATGTATATACTGTACATATACATACATATACGTATTTATACATGCAGATTTATATACATTTAGATAATATTTGTACGCATATATTTTTCATGTATAAGTGTGTATACACATATAGACACACACACACACATATATATATATATATATATATATATATATATATATATATATATATATATATATATATCCATGTTTCTTATGCCGCGTCAGCAGGAGCGCTGTAACGGAAATGATGATGTGCAGACCTGGTCTGAACCATCCAAAATAGCAAACAGTCATTTTCAGACGTCATAAAACGACCGACAGAAAGCAGCGAAGAAATCCAGGTTATAATTGTATTAACCATGTCTGCTGGCCAAGTTGCTTTCCGGTGGGCCAGCATGTGCTATGGTGAGGCACTTGCCTCATGGGGTTATACAGCCAAAAATAGCATTCACTGGAGTCTCCACATCCAACTCAGATCCAAAAGATAGCGTGCCGGTATTTAATATTGATTTCCCAGTCGAAAATAGAGATTTACCTGAGGAGTACAATTCGTTGATCGCAGATCACTGGTGAGACATCAAACAGACACTGAAAATGAGGCATCTGCAACACATAATTTAATGCAGTGTAATATATATATATATATATATATATATATATATATATATATATATATATATATATATATATATGTATGTATATATATATATATATATATATATATATATATATATATATATATATATATATATATATATATATATATATATATATATTAGTGTTTCATGTATCCACATAAAATTTTATCAGGAGATATAATTTTGTATGTACCAATTTTCAGTATTTACTTCAACAATGCTCGATACGTAAGTAGAGCTAGGTAGTAAGCTATGAAAATATATTTATGGCAATTAAGCTACACAGAGGCTCCCGCGTTTCATCCCCGGGGGAATCTCCAGGCTAAAATTCATTTTAGCCTGAACATTACCACGGGGATGAAATGCGGAAGCCTCTGTGTAGGTTAATTGCCATGAATATATTTTCATAGCTTACTATATATATATATATATATATATATATATATATATAGCAGCATTCCACTGCTTGATTATACATTTGTTATATTTTCACTTTTTGTAATTCTATTTTTGTGTCAACAGCAAAAGTATTTATATGTGTTCCATATGTATAACGAACGTTTTTGATTCTGAGTTGAATCAGCTCTTGTTAGAGAAACTAATAAACACGACAAATAAATATTCTTTTCATACCTAATGGTATTAATTGTAGGTTCTTGGGCAATAAAGATTCCCTCGAATGTTTAAAAAAAAATGGTTTTAGCATTTAATTATCTTAGTATTATTAACTAAAATGTGTGTTAAATAAGAGGCAGTAAAGTTTTTTGTAAATGTTGGTAAATTTAGCTAGAGTTTAGAAAGTGCAAGGATTGGCGGCATGTAGGATAGGTGTTGTAAAACGTATGTAGTTATTAGCTTTATTATTATTACGGCAGTTTTATTCTCCTGAATAGCATTCTAAACTTATAAATAACATTTATTCGTTCTAATACTGGATCGGTTAGGGAGGAGTTTTTTCCTACAATACGTTGGTCTTAAATTTATCATAGTAAATAATGAGTCGTATTTAATTATTATCAATTGGGGAAATATATCGGTGTACAATATTTGGCATGACTTTTTCTTATCTAAAGTTAGGTCCCATTTGATTACTATAGTATAGCTTAATATAGTCTGAGGTTTAATGTTGGATAATATTGCTTTTTATAGTAGTATTTATTGAAGGTTCGAATCATTAATTTCATATGTTAATCAGAGCTATAATTATGAAATTTGTTATTATTAGGGACAAGCTTTATGTTTTATATGTTATACTATTTTTATATTTTATCAAATGTATGGTAGGTTTATTCGAGGAGATTAGTTTAACACAGTTTATTAGGTTTTTAACAATGCCTATTTTGTAGTGACAGTGGCATTCGCTCTTGTAATTTAAGGACTAGAATCTAAGCTTGTCGATCTTTTATAAGTGGAAGTGTTATGAAAATAACCAAATGCACACACTATATAACGTTTTGTGAAATAAGTATGTAGTTAAATTTACCGTACAACTAAAGTAATATAATCAAAATTGCATCCCTTTATATAGGGTGACTCAAATAAAACGGGCCTCGTGTACACTTTATGTGATATCTCCTTTATTTATTCACCGATTGCCCTTATTTTACAGGACATCGCAGAATCAACGACCGTGAGTACACCAAGACCTCAGTGGGAGCTGGGACAAAGAATACACTGTGTTAAATTTTACTACAAGGCAGGCTCGTTTAAGAAAACCCAGGACAGTTTCATGCATCAGTTCGGATGTGAAAAGGCTCCACCTAAAAGCAGAATTCAGAACTGGGTGAACCACCTCGAGAAGTATGGGACCGTGGAGAACTTCAACGCTGCCAGTGAGAACCGTCCAAGCCACTCGGCACGTCCCAAGAAGCGGACAGCCGAGTTAGTCGAAAGTGTGAGAGAGTCTCTCCAGGAGAGTCCGAAACGCTCTGTGCGTAAGCGAAGTCAGTCCCTCGGTATCTCCCGTGAGACTTGCAAGAGAGTGCTGGTGAACAATATCAGGGCTTACCCATACAGAATACAGACGCTGCAGACCCTTACAGCCTCAGACAAGAAGCAGAGGAGCGATATGGCAGTCAAGATGCTCGATAAGATAGAGGACACCGGGTTTCCTTAACCTCCTTTGGAACTCAGATGAAGCCCACTTCCATCTTGACGGAAAGGCGAACTCCAAGACAAATGTCTTCTGGGGGTCTCCAGACCATATGAAGTAGCAACCAAGCCCCTGCACTCTCCTAATTGCACGGGGTGGGCTGTAATCCAGGTCAGAGGCATCATCGGACCAATCTTCATCGAATAATATGGCGCAGCAGTGACAGTCACTAGTAAGCGGTATGTGGAGGTCCTCAAAACCTTCAAGACTGATCTCCAGACCCTCTACCAGTCGCTCATGAGCAAGTTCTGCAAGACGGAGCAAGTTCTCACACCTCAAACCTCTCCTGAGATTGGCTGAAAGAGAACTTCGGAGGCCGAGTGATTAGTCTCAAGACTAATTTTTAATGGCCACCCCATAGCCCGGACCTAAGCTCCCCAGATTATTTCCTTTTGGGCTATCTTAAGGACAGAATGTACGCAAGGAAACCCAGAAACATCACGGAACTCAGGGAAGCCATCAGGGAGGAGATGAGAGCCATTCCCAATTCAGTCTGTAAGAACGTCATGGACAACTCCTTTCTGCGCCTCAAAAAATGCACGGAGCTAAAAGGAGTCTATCTAGAACACATGCTGTAGAACGGAGAAAAAAAGACCAAATACCTTAGTGTTTTGATATGATGTTGTGAATATAATAAACTAGTTATGCTCCAAAATTCGTTTCATTCGGACAAAACACTAAGAAACGGGGCCTAATCAGATTTTTGGTCATCCTGTATTTTTATTGGCACCTCTAATATGTTTTATACTTCAGCTTTAACAAAGTTTTTAAAATAATATTGGGGGTCACCGCACGCGCCTTGCGTCCATGAAATCGAATATGCAGAAAACTGTGAAATTCACACAGGGTCCACTTGTAAGAAATTAATGAAATAAATAATTTAAATTATAAAACTAATTAGCTTGAATAAACAACGAAATAAATTTAAAAGGAGGCTAAAAATATATATAAGTTTCCAAGTGTGTTACATAGAGCGTGTGCGTTATATAGTAAGCATTCGAGAAGTTATGTTCACCTCCAAAGTGTGTTTAAGTTTAGCAGATTACAGATTGGGTAACAGGTAGATCAGTTAATATTTGGCACTGTCGTTGTTCTGTTTGACACTAGCTAGAGGATATGACGTCATGCGAGATAGGCACTAGCACGAACATCTAGTGAGTCATATATGGGAACCGAACGCAATCAGATAAAAACGAAATCACTTAAGAATCAATTGTAAACGAAAGGTAACGGCCTCGGCCACTATTTGCATCATAAGCATTATGAACAGCTCAAATAAAAATTGATCTTCCTCCAAATTGATTTCCTTCTGTTGTGTTTGCTTCGGTCTCACGTTACTCCGAGATGATCACTGCGATTATAACTCATACTTACTTCAGATATTGGCGATCAGAATCCGTTTTGACCTTTTACGATATTAAACAATCGGATAAATTCAAGATGTGTAAGTTTGTGTGACTTCCTGTTTAATGGTGCACGTTATCTGACGTACGGATGACCAGAAATTAAATATAAAAGTTTTTGTTGGAATTTCTGAATAACAAACATTACTATTTACACTTTCACATTTATAATTTTTTTTTTTAATTTCAACTTCCGCTTCCTTTTTTAATTACTAATTATTGATTGCATTCCCATAAGATAACGGAAATATTTAAGTAATGGAGAAGTTAGTTTCAGATATAATTGCAGCTGCAGAATTATGATCTATGGATATAAATTGGCATGATTTAATGCAACAAATAAGTGACGCTATTAGCTTAAATAAATGGTTAACGTTATAAGACAAATAAAGAACTTTCGGTTGATAATTTGTTTGTTATTAAGAAAAAATAGTTTCTTAATAACGTTAACCACCTTCGGTTCATACTTTGTTTGTTAAAATTAATTCAATAAAATTCAATTTTTTCAATGTAAAAATTAATTTACGGTTGATAATTTGTTTCTTAAAATTAATTCAATAAACTATTTTATTATTATAGCATATGTTTCTATTTATTTTAAACACATTAATTATAAAATGTGTGTTTTTATGTAAATATTATTCGTTTATTACTATACTAAACTAAAAAAATGAAACAAATGTATTATTATAATTAAACTATAATCCGAAGAAACAATAATAATTATAAAATTCGCAGAAAGAAATGCTAACAAAAAGCTTGTATTTTTCATCTCTGGTCATCCGTACGTCAGATGACGCGCACAATTTAACAGCAAGTCACAAATACATACAAATATCGGAGTAAACAAATAATCTGTGGAGAGCGAAAAAATGGCCACGCTTTATAACATTTCAACGTCCACAATGTTGTCTTCCTTTGCTAAAGATTAAAGCGCCTTTCGGCTGTTAAAATCCACCATTTTTTCGTCACGTGAATTATTAATGCGTAGTACTTCTAATATTTCTCCACTACACAATTCAAGAATATATTTTCAATTATGAAATGCCAACCATCTATTAATAACAAGATTACTCGGTTGTCGTTTGTTTCACAAAATAGAAGAAAATAAAGAAAACTAATAAATATTAATATCAAAATAGCATGACCCGAAGTATTCTAGTCGGACACAACATTTTCTATAAAATTATCGTGTGTCTACATGTATGTCAAACTCACTGTGCAATCATATTTGGTTTCTTTATAAAAATGTGAAAGACACATAATTTAAGCAACCACAGAGTATCCATAAAGTCTAGGCGCATGAGATAATTTGATTTACGCCGGTTTCCAAACTGTTCGCTATTGGGCGTGTAAATCTACGAGTATAAAAATTTAACTGGGAATAACAGGAAATGAAACCCGCTAAGAGTTACGTCGGAGTTAAGGTTAACATTCATAAGATGTGGGAATATAATAAAAACGGATGTTATGTCACATGGATCTAGGAGATAACAACATCGTCTATTTGAAAGCACGCAGCGCGAGGACGTGTAACATTATATGGACTAACTAACTATAATTCATTAGTGAGTTTTATCGCTTTCTTCATCGCTGTCTTCCCCACGCGTCAGTGATTTGGAATAACAATCAAAATAGAAAATCTTTTAATAATGTGTTTGATCATGACGAGGTTTATTATCCTAGACATTAATAGAATTAAACGGTCAAATAACCCAACATTGTAATCACCCTACTTAATACTAGCTTACACTAATGCTACTTAAGTAACATTTTCTATATATGTTTTTAAATATAGTTTACCCCAAACAAGGCAGACCGCCGCTGTAGACGTAAGGGGCTACTGAGAAAAAGGGTCAACGTGTTTTTTTAGGGGTGGGGTGGGGGGTCAAACTAAATTGAAAGCTGTGCAGCGAGATGTCTGTTTGTATTAGTTTTAAATTTCTGCATGTCAGTACCGTCAGGAAAACAGAAGCAGGAAGGGAGTTCCAGAGGTCAGAAGCACGAGAGGAGAAGCTTTTAAAGTAGAAAGCTATTCCGCATCAGGGGGCCTCCACAGTAAATAGATAGTATTTGGTTAATTGTCGAGTTGGTCTTATGAATTTGCGTCGTGGAGCACCAGAGCAGCAAGCTCATGAGAGCACAATCCATTGAAGTACTTGCAAAACAGGCAGAACGAAGCAACATTGCGGCGGTGGGGCCGGATCTTGGTTGATAGTAAGGGACCTATTAAGTTGGTGGCTCTTTTTTTTACCTTGTCTAAGAGGGAGAGACTAGTGGATGATGCACAAGCTCATATATGGCAACAATACTCCACTCCATGCATGGGCGGATGGTGGCTTTGTAGAGATATAGGATAATGTAACTGTGAGAAGTTTACTAACACGGTAGAGGGAGCCCACTTTCCTGGCAATGTCTTCATTGTATCTGTTACAATTCATGTTATCTGTTAAAGTTAGGCCTAGGAGTTTCAATGATGAACTTTCAGGTTGGTGTTATTTACATGACAATCGGTGGTTTATTGAAGGAAAGTATCTGTGTCCTTGCGGCATTAAATGTTACTATCCATTTTTAGCCCAATCCACTACAGACTGGAAGTCATTTTCCAAGGGTTCAGCCACTGACTCAGATATGTGCGCGTCGGATTTACCCACATGACGAGAGTAGAGCGTGGTGTCGTCAACAAATATTCCTATCTCAATCTCAATTACATCAGGGAGGTCATTTATGAAAATCAGGAACAGTAGAGGTCCTTGGATAGATCCATGGGGTACGCTAGTATTTATGGCATGTTGTTTAGATAAACGGCCATCAAGGAAAACATGGATTTTTTTGTTTGGAAGGATATAATTATATTAAATATTTGACCAGTAATACCATATGAGTGCAGTTTTAGGTGAAGCCCTTCATGCCAAACCTTGTCAAGGGCATTGGATATATCAAGCGCCACCCCCTAGCTTCACCTGCCTTGTCTAGTGTATTATATATGCGTTCAGCGATGACCGTCAGGATATCTGCGGAAGATCGTGCTTGTCTAAATCCGCATTGATGATTAGAAGAAAATTTAGCATTAGCTAAGTTCAGGACTATAGCAAGATTGATTAATGATTCAAAGATTTTAGCAAAGATCGGGCGCAGACTGATTGGACGGTAGTTTAGAGGATCAGTTCTATCTCCAGAATTCTTGAAGACTGATACCACAGAGACAATTTTCCAACAATCAGGAAAACAAGATTCAGGAAAGCATTTGTTGTATAGTTTAAAGAAGAGAGTGGCCAGCTCAGCAGAGCATTTATTTATTACTATTACTGGTATAAGATCAGGCCCACAGGCTTTGGAGGTGTCAAGGTTTTTATGATGACTTTGACCTGAGATGGGGTGATAACCAGCTTCTCAAGGGTGGATTCAGTCCGCAATGGGAATTTAAGGAGGAGGTGGTTTGCAGAGTCCAAAGTTGAGTTTAAGGCGAAACGGGTCGCCAGTAGTTTAGCCTTATCGGTTATCGAGGTTTCCAACACGCAACAAGTGATTGACTTGGAAAGTGCAGGTTATCAAATCACGCCGGAGATATTGGAGTTATTTTTAATTGTCTACATTACGTCCATAATTCCTGGCACAAAACAGATAGATACGAAAAGTTCAATAGCCCGTTTACTACTTCTGCCATCACTCCGAATAGCGTCAGTATCCAATGACCCAAGTACAACTTGTCAACTAGACAAACAGCTGTTTTCTCGACAAAGGAGGATAGAGGAGACTCTTTACCCAATATTTCGAGGAAGAAAAGTGAATTTCCAGTAGAAATTACCAGAAAAAGAAACTAAGCGTAAAATAATACGAAAAGGGATGAGTGAAGACATGTGCAGCATATGTATATGTCAGTGTTACTTATAGTTTAGTGCCATAAGACTGGGTTAACGGTAAGAGAAGTTGAAGAAACATACACTATTATAGGTTATCTGGGCTTGTCGTAACAAGCACTATAATTTCTACCAGTAAAGTCTCGTGAGTGAATTTTTAAAAAAAGTATAACTGTTTCCTAACGAATGCATGTGTCTGTTAAAACCGGAAATTTTATTTCATACGATAAAGAAAGTCTTGACAAAGTATGGCATTTTGAAAAGAATATACTGACGAAAAAGCCAAGCAGTATTTTAATTAAAATATGTATTTGAATAGATTACAAAAGGAAGTATATCATGAATAAAAACCATTTTTTGTTGATAAGATTTGAGCAGTTTATAAAAGTACATCATTACAAGGGAACACACAGTAACCAGTTTAAAAATATCGAGCTATTCCCGAACTATTTATTGTAAATATATTTATCAGATAATAATATTTAAATAAGAAAACAAATGTAAATAAAGAGAGTAATATGTTTCTGGTAGAGCGTGATTGTTTACTTTTGTCATTCATTGTTTATGGAATGACACCAGTGATACATTGTAACTTATTCTAGCAATACATCCCGTCGATTACAGTTGTTTTTCTATACACCGGCCTTAAGCAATGTTTGTCCCATAAAAGTGCGGCTGGAGATAGAACATAACTTGGTACAGTATTATGTGTTTTGTCGTGACTATTTATTCACAGGCGTATGCATTGTCGTTTGATAGATAATATGGGCACAAAGCTTGTTTTAACTTATTTCCTTAAAAATAAGTATAATCTGAATAACAATACACATGTGCATTCGTCTATACGTTCATCATCACGTTCACACTCATTAAAAAATATTAAACCATCTGAACCCCAAATATGAAATTAAAACAGCTAGAAATGAATTATTTAAGACGTATTCGTTCAAAAGTTAATTGCCTCAAAATCGAATATAACGTCATAAATCGATTTCTGTCGTGATACAAAATTGTGGATACTTGACGTTTCCGGGCTAGCATTAAAGTATATAACCAGTTCTATGAATAGTCAGACGAAAAATACTAAATCCATCTATCATAAGATGGGAGTCAGTAATGCCGTATTTATTTGCCTTAACAGGTGGTAGAAGTTTGACACAAGGTCGACATTCTATGCGATGTAATTAGACTTTCAAAACAGAATCAGTTCAGATGGAAACACAAATATATGTATAGTGCGCTCAGCTGTCACTAATATATAGTGACGTCTCCGGCAAAAAGCAATAAATTACACTCATTCTTCATAAAAATTAAATAATAATTTTATTTGTATTAATTAGTTATGGAATTCTCATTTGTCCCGCAATTATTATCTATATATTAATACGATAGCGCGTGTGTTCGTGTGTCACGCTTACATCAAAAGCTCTGCGCATGCGTGCCGCACCTAGATTTGGAAAAGCATTCAAGTCACTTAATTTTCTTAATATTTTAAAGTATTTCCCTTTGGCGCAACGGTTAGCGACGTAGAATTTGGATGTCAGTTTTTGACGTCAGCTCGACTAGAGTATAGTTCGATCCCAACCATCCTCTTAGATTTTTTCTACATCTAAGAGGGGGTAGGTAGGGAGGGGACGACCGGGAAGACACACACTAATATGATAGTGTGTGTGTCATTTTGTGTGTCACGATTACATCAAAAGCAACGACCTTCCGAACCTTGTTATGCTACTCATGAATTGGAGCCAAATTTAATTTAATCGAAAGCATTTACATAGTAAGAGTCAAAATCTGCCCTCAGAATAATTCTACTCATGGCCAGAGAAGAGGAACTACCTTAACTAGAAATATTGGGGTATCTTTTACTTTACTCCGCAGAGTCGTGAACGGGGTAAAAAAAAACGAACGAGAAAGTGTTTAAAAACATAAATATGCAACAAGTAAAGGCAACCTACGTCGAGAATAGATATTTTCCTATGTAGCTATGACATCTGTTTGTATTTTTACGTAGTATACATGGTTTTTTATTAGATGTAGAAAAAAAATTCTTGTTTTTTTTTGCACAAAAAGAAAATGGCGGACGGTCATTATTCTCTAACATGCCTCCCTATGTCGCCATCTTGGATGTGTGCGATGTTGGTGTTACGAATAATTTAATTTCTAATAAATAGCACTTTGAACGAGTTAAAAATACAAACAAATGTCACAGGTAAGTTTGAAAATAACTTTTATCGCCTACAGTTACTTTTATTTGTTTTATATTTGTTTTTTGAGCGTGTTTAGTCTGCTGAGTAAAGTAAAAGATACCCAAACATTGTATATAAAGAAGTTTTGTGAATTGTTTCATGTATTGTTCATTTTTAAAAATAAATATACAAGTCAAATCGTATTTTATTCAAACATGTATAGGTTAGGAACAAGATAATTAGTATTGAAAACATCATTTCGTGTAATTTACACGGGGTCCTGCTAGTTATTATTATTATTATTATTATTATTATTATTATTATTATTATTATTATTATTATTATTATTATTATTATTATTATTATTATCATTATTATTATCGACAACAACGAAAATAACAACAATTATTATGATAATAATAATAATAAAATAATAATAATAATAATAATAATAATAATAATAATAATAATAATAATAATAATAATAATAATAATAATAATAATAATAATAATAATAATAACGGACAAGAATCAGGTAAGTAACCTCTCTGATTCCAGGTATGACAAGGACACAGACCAAAGACAGGAAAACCAGAACGAAAACAGCAAACTGAAAAGATATAGAAAGAAATGGATTACGAAAGAGAACAGACTGGTGATGGAGTGCTATTATAAAAGCCGTTACCCTACAGAAAGAGGCTACTTGAAACGAATGAAACATCTCTGGGACATTGCTAGTGACTACCATACAACGGAACAAAGGAAAACAGATCAAGCAAGACAGATCCTCAAGCGAGGATGGTTCTCGGAGATGGAACTGACGGAAATCAGACAGAAGGTAAATGGCGAAACGAAGCAAGGAACACCACCGAAGGAGAAACCACATGAAGAGGACGGGCAAAACATACACACTGAAACTGAAGAGAGTGAAGACCACGGAATCACAGAACCAGATGAGATAGAACTCAACGAAACAGAAGCAAGTGAAGTGGGGAACATTAGACGATACATGTTAGAAAACAAAACAAAACTCCCATCTCTCAGGAATGAAGTAGCGAAGAACTTAAAAACAGAAACAGAAAGAATAAACAGACTCCTCACACACATTCTAACAGAAACTATTACGGACCTAAACAACTTGATATATACAGGGGCAAAATCGGTAAGTATGAAACTAAGAAACGCAGAGAATGGACAAAAGAGAGGACCGACAAAACCTGGATGGGAAATCAGACTGGAAACCCAGATCACCAAACTCCGGAAAGAAGCTAAAACCGTGAACAGAAGGAAGGAGGACATGAAACGATTAAGAAGCAAAAATCAGAAATGCAAGGAAATAAAACAAAATATAGCAGCAATAGAAGGAAGACTGAGACGATACAGGTACAGATCAGAACAGAGCAAACAGAACAGGGCCTTTGAAAACAATGAAAGGCAGTTTTACAAAAACGTAAATGGAGAAAAAACAACAACAGAGCAACTGAACCCAACAGAAACAAAACAATTCTCGAGCAAGATATGGGAAGTACCAAAAAAGCACAACAAGAATGCCCAATGGTTGAAAAACATGAAAGATGAACTGCAGGAAATCGAACAAGGAACCGAAACAGAAATCAACAAAGAAACGATCAAGAAAACCCTAAGAAAAATGGCAAACTGGAGAGCACCAGGCCACGATAGAATGCATGCATACTGGTTTTAAAAATTCACGACCCTGCATGAAAGACTCGCGCAGAAACGGAGTGGATGTATCCGCAAAACAGACGTACCAGAATGGATGATGGAAGGAAGAACAACATTAATACAAAAAGACCCCAAAAAGGGAACGACCCCCAGCAACTACAGACCGATAACATGTCTACCAATAATGTGGAAAATTCTCACAGCACAACTGAGAGAACAAATCTACCAATCCCTTGACCAACGTGGACTGTTCCCCGAGGAACAAAAAGGATGCCGGAAAGGACAAAGAGGGGCACATGATCTACTATACATTGATCAAAAGACCCTGAAAGAAGATGAAGAGAAGACAAAAGAACATAGCCATGGCATGGGTTGCTTACAAGAAAGCCTACGACAGAATCCCCTAAACGTGGATAATTGAATGCTTAAAAATATACAAGATACCAGACAGGATTATTAATCTCATCCAGAAAGCGATGGAAACATGGAGACTAAAACTGACAGCCTGAGGACAACACCTGGCTGAGATAAATATACAGAAAGGCATTTTTCAAGGAGACTCTCTATCACCACTATTGTTTATAATAGCCATGATGCCACTCAACTACATACTAAGAAAGTGTGATGCCGGATACAGGTTTACGGATACAGAACAAAGAATAAACCACCTGATGTACATGGATGACCTTAAACTGTTTGCAAAAAACAAAAAAAGAACTGGAAAAGCTGATAAATACAACCAGGATATTCAGCCAGGATATCCAAATGGAGTTTGGAATAGAAAAATGTGCACTGCTAGAGATTAAAAGAGGAAAACTGGAGACGACAGAAGGTATAGAACTTCCCAACCAAGAGGAGATGAGGGCGCTAGGAGAACAAGTGAGTTATAAATACCTGGGAGTTCTGGAAGCAGACACAATCAAAAATACAGAAATGAAAAAGAAGATTAGAAAAGAATCTACGAAGAACAAGGAAACTCCTAGAAACTAAACTATATAGCAGAAACCTAGTAAAAGGGATAAACACATGGGCTGTATCACTAATAAGATACTCTGGACCATTCATAGGCTGGACCAAAGAAGAACTCAGGCACCTGACCAGAGGACTAGAAAACTAATGACTATGCACAATGCATTGCACCCAAAAGACGATACGGACAGATTCTACATGAAATGAAATAAAGGAGGTAGGGGACTGGTAAGCATAGAAGACTGTGTGGAAGACACCAAAAAAGAGCTGGAGAAATATGTAACCCAGAACACCGAAAGACTGATCACTACAGCAAGAGACACCAGCCCAACAAACAACTCCAGAAGCACTGAAACCAGAAACAAAAAGACAAGAAAGGAAAAGTGGGAAAAAAAAACAACTACATGGACGCTTTATAAGACTCACAAGCGATGATGCCAATGAAAACAGCTGGGCATGGCTAAGAAAAGGACACTTGAACAGAGAAATGGAATATCTGCTGACGGCCGCACAGAACAATGCGATTAGGACAAACTTTATTAAAGCAAAGATAGATAAAACCCAGGAAAACAGCAAATGCCGATTGTGTATATAATAAGTGAATGCAGCAAGCTAGCTCAAAAGGAATACAAGAACAGGCATGACAGGGTGGGGGAAGAAGTACACCGGGAAATGTGCAAACAACTGAATTTCGAATATGCAAAAAAAAAACGGTACAAACACAAACCAGAAACTGTACTAGAAAACGAAAAACATAAAATTATATGGGATATGAATGTACAAACAGACAAACCCATAACAGCAAGGAGGCCGGATATGATAATAATCAACAAGAAAGAAAAATCCTGCAAAATCGTAGACTTTGCCGTTCCAGAGGACCACAGAGTGAAGATCAAAGAGACGGAAAAAAAGAAGCAAATATACTGAACTTGCCAGAGAATTGAAAGAAATATGGAACATGAAGAAAGTCAGTATAACACCTATAATCATAGGAGCACTAGGAACATGGAGAAAAGACTAGGAGAAATAGGAATCAAAGGGATAACTGAGACCATACAAAGGACAGTAATGATCAAATCAGCTACATTCCTGAGAAATGTCCTCGAATGCGTAAACCAACCCACATAAGCAACGAATGGAGAACAAACACATGGAAGCACAAGACAACCGAACCGGGGAAAATACAACCGCACGAGAGAGGCGCAAGCATATGCTGACACAACGAAAATTATGGACAGAGGGTCGAGGAGGGAAAGCGCAAACCAGACATCCACTGGGGAGAGCGCGGACAGCTCTGGGACCTTGGGGAGGCTTGTTGCCACTCGGGCTCCAGAGGGGACCAATGGCTCTTATCAGGGGAAAATGGGTGGTAGGTGGCTGTTGCGATACCGCAAGGTCATCAGCGGTGATGAACTGAGAGAAGTGGAGCATACTGGAAATCTGAGGAGACTTGTTGTCACTCGGACTCCAGGGAATACCACCCGTTGTTGGCAGTGGGCGATCACTGACGATGACCTGTGTGATAACTCCTAGTGAGTAAATAGTAATAATAATATATTTTTCATGTTATAAAACAGACAGAAAATCACATCCCTAATAATTTCCTATATGACGAGCACGCCATCGATTCTAGAACAACCGACAAATTACACCAATGTATGTAAGAGAGAGGGGGTCTACATAAATCATAGGGTTTTACGTCTTTCGCATACATAGACAACACATGTAGTGTAACAATAAAGTCAAAAGAGAAGGAACAGGCACAAGAATGATAAAAGCAGAGGCGGGAACTTGGCTGAATCTAGAACTGGAGAAGTGCATAGTGTTGGTTTTACTTCCATCAACGACGACAAGATCTATCCAGCTAGGATTTCAATACGTAGCAATGAAAACGTTTCCATAACATTTGTAATCACAGTAGTCAAAAGGGTTTCAGTAGAAACAAAACCTACTAAAGTTAAACCGTTTCTCGCCGTTGCAACGTAGTAGTGTCAGAACACCACGTCTTACAGAGCTCTAGATAAAATGCAGGAGGAGTTGGCATCATAATCCGTATTATTCTGGTTGTCTCTGCCTCTGTGTGAAACAAGCAAAGACACGTCATGTGTTGAACCGCTAATCATTAGAGTTAAAGGTGCAATGTCGCTTCTACACTATGTAATGTGTGTGTTCTTACCTAAACGCTCTCCGACTTCGCATGCAACCGTTGAGTTTTGCTGTTCTCGGTGGCGGGTATATCACCTGCAATCCTGCAGATTAATCCATAGCCGTTACCAGCGAAGAGAACTTCATGCAGACGATGCAATACTCCGGCTCAATCTTCTTATCAACAATAACAAAACAGCAGTAACAATAACAACGTGTAGCAATTTAAAACTGAAAATGTATCAACGTATTAAAAAAATTTTATCAGAAATATAAAGGTATATGTTGACATAGATATTCCTTTTAAGGAGACGATTAAGGATTGCCCATCATCAAATGATTATTTTTCGAAAGATAAACGTGCGTCTTAAACATTTCAGCTGTTTTCACTCCTGTCGTGAGTTGTGTGATTTTAAATCTCTGTTTGATTTATATTTCTTACAGGTTTTTACACGCATTTGGAAACTGAATCTGGTTTCTCTACAATTATTAGTATTACCTTACGTGTATGCATATGCTCTACATACAACTGGAAAATCCTTGTAGGTTCTTATTTCATTCCTCCTTGAGTTCACTCTTTAAGTGCAGTTGGAATAAAATCTACAATTTGGCAGGGTTTACTTTCTTTTTTGCTTTTAGTGATACGTTTGTTCTCCTTGCTCGGATGAATTTGTCTGTGGGTACTTTCATCACCTACAGCATTGTATTATATAAATTGTTTAACTATTAGCTCCATTTTCTGTCTGTCCTGCACTAGTTTTTATTAGTCTTCGAAATCGTTCATGTAGCTATTGCCCTTTCCATTTATCCATTTTTCTATGTTTCATTTCCTATACGCAACTATATTAAAGTCACTATAGAAAATACTAAACAAAAACAAGCAAATATAGACTTATATTTTAATAAAAAGCCGACACAGTAAACCTCACGATTAATGCAAAACGTTTGTCCAAAATAAATGTAAAAGTAGACATGTCTGAGATTGTAAAAGATTGCACATGACATTGTAAAAACACAACATGGACACAGTATTAACATTGCAAAGATTGAAAACCATATCGGTCATAAGAGCAAACATTATAATTAGCATCAAGACAGAAGAGTATGTGCTATAATAAATTTCGCAGTCGAGACTGATCATAATGAGAGGTAAATAGAGGGAAAAGAAATAGGTAAATACATGGGATATGCCAGAGATAAAAAGACTAAAGAACATGGTCACTACAGTAATGAAAATAATTGAATGCGTCCCGGAAAACTTACAACAACATGGAATAATTTCTACAGAAACAAATAGAACAACAAATCCAGAAGAACACGTAAGACTGGCTAACCAATGGTAAGTTTTAAGAAAATAAACGTCGATCCAGACATAGTGCTTAACATAGATAGAGTATGGATAGAAAGGCGCCCAAAGTACGTGATATAACTTGAGTAACGTATATATATATAAGGTAAACACTATAAATTAACACATAAAAACACGAATAACACTATTGCTAATGCGGGAAGTAGTTGTAGAGTTGATGAGAGGATGACAAACCTTTATAAAAGAGCTGATAGTGGTTGGTGCTAAAATACTGCATGAGTGAGAATGCAAATTGAGTAGAACGGAGTGTATTTGAAATCTGCTGAAGTCTACGGTAACTAATGTTACGTTCCAAACTTGTGTTATACATGCGAAAAACTGAGTTACCGTAATCGTGCAAGAAACAGTAAATGTCGCAACTTGTATTCATATCATGATAGCTGCATGCCCTCTTTTTAAGATCCTGTGTATGCTCCTTCCAGACCTATGGATTGATGTCCTGAAATTTAGGAGGTCAGAGAAAGACAGAGAGAGATAGAGGGAGAGGGAGAAAGAGATACACACTGTCTAATAATATTTTGGAACGCAAACTCATTTTACATGCCCACGCTCGGTGTGCTCCCAAACTTCTCTCTCCCCCTGTCTGTTTGAGCCATGTGACGTCATGTCTGTTTCTATTAATTCCCACAGTTAATCTATCCTCGCCCACGTTACTCAAGTTTACACCGACTCTCCTAGAATTACTCATTAATCTCGACTAACCTTTTTATATGCTAGTATTCCTAGCCGCATTTACTTGCCAATGATCAAAAGAAAAAAAAACAGACTTCGCCCTTATATATATATATATATATATATTCGCAATTGAAGTAACACGCCACTCAATAAGTTCAATAGGTATACATTGCATATAGAGTATTTAATGTGTTATTTTAAAATGAGAGGTTTTAATGTTCTAAGAAAAGTGCGACCTACTTACAACTCTAACAATATGTGCATGCATGCTTGTCTGTGTGTTTCACGTTAATTGAGTTCGACTTCTATCTTAGAATCTATGACTGATAATAAATGGATGTTTTATTCTGCTAGTTAAACGTATTTTAGTGCTACAGAACAGAAAAGATGGTAAAGTCATTTTGAGAAATGCATCTGTTAAGTGAGCAAATGTCATACGTGGAGTCAACTAAGTAGTTTGCTCTATATAAACGGGATGCGTCCTATAGGGCATATACAGCGTTACTGCAGTCGGTAGAATAGATTTACTTGTATAAATAAATACTCGTATTTGTATAATAACTCTATTAACTATAGCCACTTTGATATTTTTAGTTGATATCCGAACCTTATCAACTATTTGATTTAGATTAGGTACCGACTATACAAATTGTATTGGTTATACTTATATTTTCTTCATGCAAATAAAAGTAGTTAAGTACTATATCGTCAGGCCATACATCCGAATCAAGTACGCATTTTATTTAGATACCCTCTAAGGAACGGAACTGGTTTGTAAGTCGAAAACTTACTGTATTTACTTTTCTATTACTGAAACATAACGTGGCTGGTTGTAAAATAGTTAATGTAATCGTGCGAGATTCATATAATTCGAATATTTTTAAGGAAATAAAAAGAAATTAACGTTGTTTTTCAAGCATATCATGTTAGTACCAGATGTTGATCGGAGAACACATATCTTCTCATTGTCTGTTACTAAATTTGACTTTTACTTTTGTCAAAAATGATTCATTAGATTTTCTGAAAATGATGCATATCTGACCATGAATAAAGAAAACTGACTCATACATATTTATCGAGATACCTTTCATTACTCGCCAGCAATTAATAATGTTCCCAAACGCACATGGTGATGATTATTACTCACAATCCTCCTCCTAGTCAGTTAGTCTCTGATCAAATACGTCTCGCCTTGTCTGTCATGCACTAGTCCCTGTCCCATCGTCGCAATGTTGCATCCCTGTTATCGTGTTACAAGTACACCCACGGAATGTTCTCCGACGTTAATATAGTGCAATTGTAACTTATCAACTAGCAGCAAAATTACACACTTTCACTAAAGAGATTCTCTGATTTCAGAAATAGTTTTACTCTAATATTTTCCTTCGTCGCAACACTTGTCTTTTAAATTCCATCCCTGTTCTCACAACATGCGTACATTTTAATGCAATGTGAATAAAAAAAATATTGCAGCACAGCACCTCACTAAATATTACTCTTATAAATCTTGTTCTTAATCATAGTAGATTCTAATGTCTTAGTACAAGAAGCATTGTCTTGGGTGAATAAAATACTCTGATTAATCCATGTATGGGTATATGTGTATGTATGGGGTAATAAGTATATTCTGCATGTGTGTGTTGTATGCATAGGTATGCAATGCCTATATATTTCTTATGTATATATGTTTTTTGACTGATATATGTATGTATATATATATGTATATATTTTTGTGGCTGATATGTATGTGGTTATTTGTATGTATGTACATGTGTGTATGTATGTGTATGTATATATGTATATGTATATATGTATGTATGTGTATGCGTATATGTATATGTATATGTATTGTATTGCAGCTTTTATAGATACTATTAATATTGCCGATATTTTCTTGGATATTATTGTGATTATTAGTAATGGTGGTATTATTATCGTTGTGTTGTTATGGCCTTGTGATGTATTTTAGGTTATCGAGTAGGCTATCATATAATATGGTACTATTAAGATTGGTATTAGTATTAATATTGTTATTTTCATATAGTCTGAGGATGTATTATAATAGGTGATTTAGGGCATGACTTACAATGTTACCAGTATATTTATTAGAGTTTATTATGGTCATATAATCAGATAATTTACTTAAAATGATATGATTTTCGAGTGTTTTCTTCAGATAACACGTTAAAAACACGTGAATTAAATTGCCTTTTTTGTGAATGGGTGTATACTGCATATATATGTGATTCTGTTGATGTATATATATATATATATATATATATATGTATGTGTGTATATATGTGGTTATATGTATGTGTATATGTGTGCATATATGTGTATGGGTGTGCGTATATATGTATGATTATGTATGTATGTACATATGGTGTGTACGTGTATATGCATGCATGTGTATGTGTATGTGCGTGATATAGTCTCTGACCTTGGATGTCTAGTGTCTATTTTCAAATCTCTTCTTAAACTCTCCCTAACCCCAATATAAATTATGTAATTCCCCCTACATAATTATAGATTAAATATGATTCAAATGTCGCCCTTTCTCTAAATATGTATTAAATACGGTGTCACTCGTTCATCTCTTATTATATTTGAATTGTCGAGTGTGAATTCCCCCTTTTTTCAGTTTCAAAACTGTAATCATCTAAATTGGATGATTGAAATTACCACAAGATTGAAATAAATTATTGCATCAATAAGTAAGTAATTTCGTGTTACAACATTATACATATATATATAAATATATATATATATATATATATATATATATATATATATATATATATATATATATACCTGCAAAATATGCGATATAAATTTTAAAAGAAAAATTGTAACATTTTTTCTTATGAAAGTTTGTCTTTTAAAATTAATATCGCATCTTAAACATGCTTTTTATGGTATTTTACCTCATTTCTTATTCTTAAATTTCAAATGATGCTTACAAAACAAATACACTCAATTTAAGATACATATGTATATATATATATATATATATATATATATATGTGTGTGTGTGTGTGTATGTGTGTGTTTGTGTCAATATATATATATATATATATATATATATATATATATATATGTGAGTGTTAGGTGTCGTAATAAGAAAATAATCATTTTTAAATCTTGATTTATTTTGGCGGAGATTACTTTAGTAAATCATATATCGTCTAGCTTACATGTCATCCTAATTGGCTATTAAACGCGATAAACGATAGCAGATAGCATATTCACACATCTGGTTAAGAATTTGATCGATATTATTGATTATGTGTTGGTTAAAACGTTAATCAAGGAACTTTTCTTATAACAGGTCTACTTCCAAGAAATAATTTGGTGCCCCTTAGAAACTGGTTACACTATCAGGGTTTACAAGATAGTGGTATCTAAAATACATTTACATTGTCTGTATTTCTCATCACTCTGCTGTTATGTATACTGGCTAATAAATGCTCTTTCAGGTCGCATAGTTTGCTAAGCTAGATGGGAAACACATTATCTAAACTACCGTAAGGTAATGCCTGGGATGAGGTATCATGATTTCAGTACACATACTACACTACTAACCCAAATTAGAATGTATTTTCTGTGAACATAATCTCATAATATAGATACACCGCTGCTGCTATAAAAAAGAAAGACGGCATGTGTAGGAGGATTTTATAATAAGCAGAGGATATACTCTACAATACCTTACTTATAAAACTGAAAGAGATGATGCCTAGAAGGATGGCATCGTGACCAAAAAGAACAGATACTACACTAAGCCATAATCGACTTGGAAATACATGTAAGGATAGTCTGGGTTCATCATAATATATACATCTGTTCCCCTTAAAAGTATAATATAGGAGGTAGTATGATGACTACAGAGCATATACTATACTACTTCCCTGAACTGAGCATTAAAAGATAGTATATAAACCTAAAATAGTATAGTAAACTGACTTGAACATTACAATTTCGTATTATAATGTAGTTTATAAAAGTGATAGTATAGTTTATGATAAAACATATCCCTTCTGTAATTCAGTGAAAGTTATCAGAAATCAAGGAGTCGCTTCTTGGTACTAACGCTTTATTTCTATATGAGATATACATATATCCGAGTGTACCATTAAGTTCTCCTTTACAACACAAAAGTTGAGTTAGCAAAGAAGGTAAGAACATTATTATTTTTTTACTTATGTGTTTGGTTTATTTTAGCCTAGTTTAAGTTCTCAGGTATCAGGGGGCCCATTCATGGGGCTAATACTTAATCTCTATATGAGATGCATAGATATCCTCGTATCTTACAAAACTTCTCTTTTACCTCTCAGTCATAGTTCTCAGCAATCAAGGGACCTCATATTTGAGGCGAACACTTAATCTCTACATGAGAAGCATAATAATTCGAATATTTTATTAAAGTTCTCTGTAAGACGTTGACTTAGTAAAGAAGTTAAAAACATTATTTCTTATCTATCCAATTGGGCAGTTAATTATGTTATAGCATTTACTGTTGGTGTCTTTTGTGCCCTCCCGGATTCCAGGACAAGAATTAATCTTGTCTGGTGGAGTATCCAGCTAAATGCTATTACTCGATGTAACATGACTTGGAGACGATGCACCATTACTCGTATGAGCCAGTGTATAGTCGTGTTGAGGGGATCTTATTTGAGCTTTAAATACTATGTTGTTTTGAATACTTGGTCAGAGTTAACTTGTAGGGTAAAGTATCCCCATGTCAGGTGATACTGACAAACGTTTGTACATAGAAACCAAAGACACTCAGGGATAGTGTCTAGTTAGAAGGATATATATATATATATATATATATATATATATATATATATATATATATATATGCACAATTAATAAAAAAAACTGGCTTTGTTATCGATTGTAATAACACATTAAATATTGTTCAATATTTGTTTTCTGGTTTTGAGACATTCGTAACTAGAATCTGATCTACGATGATTGAATGAATACATAAAACATTTTATCTGAAAACTGTTTATTATTTAAATTTTGCAAACAACCATTTCTGGCCGGGTGGTTAATTGCCGGATAGATTTCGAGGAATCATTTATTACCGCTTCCTTTCATATGAAGGCAAATTAGTTTAGACACCCCTGTGTAGCAATATGTAAAGGGGGTGTATAAAAATAGGCACAATTTCCACGTTACATAAGACTTAAGTAGATAAGGGAATTATCCATTATCAGTTTACTTAGAGTTATGGGCTGAAGCAGTTACGTCACAGACAATAAGTCGCTAGTGAAACGTGACAAATATGCAGATTAGTTATGTCTCTTTTTATTGAATGGTAAGAGAGCAGTTTGGGAATGGTTGGAGAATGATGTATACTGCATACTTGCGAAGAACAATAGAACTTATTTTATGCGTTTCGTTATAAATAACGTTTACAACTATTATTATCTAATAGAAAAGAGAAGAAAACATGGGTGAAATGGTTGTTACTTGTCATGTACACAACGAGATTTCAACGTCTTGCATGACAAGGCATTTTCTATATAATTTGAAGGAATGTGACATCTGAATGGATTTCTGTAGGGGACTGTTATTAAGTACCAACTAAATAATTACACTTTTAACGATTTGCAAATTCAATATATCTCCTTATACGTGATCTTGATTAAATAGTCAGCGCTATTGGGGCTACTTGACTCACATCTTTCACTATCTAAAGTTTAGTAAACATACCAGATTCTTGGTTTAAGAGATAAAGAAAAGTAAGATATTCTTTCAATAAAAAATAATTTATATCCTAATGTTTATAAGGAAATCATGGAAAAGATTTTTTCCTATGCAATAACATAAGTCAGGTCGCCATGTTTAAGGGATTCATCATAAAAGTATATTGTTTATTGCTGAAAGATTGTAAGGGCTTACAGCACTCGCTTATTAAAGAATTGCCGTTTATTAGCCTTCTCTCACACACACACACACACACACACACACATATATATATATATATATATATATATATATATATATATAATGAGAGAGAGATTTTATATTGCATTATTTTAATTATTGTAGTCCGTATGTGTTTGGTATGGAAAAGGGTGAGTTCATATAACTATGTTATAGTTAAGGATGGTGCGCAAAGCACAAGTTTCTCGTGTTTAAAATACAGAAAAATACGTCGGCCTATATCGGGTCCGCATCTCAGCATTCCGAAAATAAGACATTGCAGTTTTCAGTTATTTCATAAATAATGTTTTGTAATTGGAATTCTATTATCGGTTTACAGACATAAATTATAGATTATAATTAGTTTGTTCAAGATTAACATATTTTTAAATACTCTATTCGTGACCAAAGAACTTAAATAGAAACAAATAAAATACGCCTTAAAATTACATTTTTTAAAATTACATCACGTAGTATGGAAATAGAAACAGACGTAATTAGTAAAATAACAACTACATCCACAGACTAAAAGCTTACCACGCTTGGCGATTTCCGTGTTTACTATAAAAAAGTATAGTAATAAGTGGTAAAAAGGAGTAGGTTTGCAATAAACGGTCAACATACTACTAGCTGGGGAAAAGAAAATAGAAACTACTATGAAACTACATATATGCGATACGTAATGATACCCACCTACCGAGAAAAAACAACGCATGCAAGTCCACCCATTTTTCCTCATTGATTCATTTCTTTTTCTCCCTTTTCAAAAACAAAGATAAATACTTTGCTTTACACGTAACGTACTAAAAATCAAAACAACTTTACTGACATTCATTAATATAAAAAACAATGTTCATTATCTTCGTAATAAATAAATATGATGTGTTCTATTAAGTATGTTTTCAATTTCATCCGTTTATAAAATAATATTTTCGCTACTTTATCATTAATATGCAATCAACAGTTGTCCGAATCACGAAATGAATTTTTGCTATGAAAAAAATCAAAAATTATTATCAAGTCTTAACTTTGTAAGATCGAGTTTTATTTTTGTTGCTACTCAAATTATTGGCCTTTTGCCTAAGATCAAAGTGTAGTATCTGTTTCGATGGATACTGCACCCCATAGACTGGTATTGTCTTGGCCTTCGGGCTTGATTTACGTCGGTCTATGGGTCTGTCCTGTGTTCGTGTATAATTAGAATATATAGGTAAAAGTCAACTATTATAATTACGTTCTGTTTCTAACTAACTAATTAATATTTCTAATAGAAACTACTTATTGTTCTGGTTAGTAAGAGTAAAATTTATATTTGGAAGGAACCGCTCTGCTATGTGATTTTTCTCCGGAGGTGATCTGTTATTACACCTGTTTGATGGTTTTCGTACAGTGCTTTCTTTTTAAGAATTGTTTATTTCATACAATTCTAAATATTTGCTCCCTTCACTTGTAATTCTTGTCAATCTACACATAACAACCTTACCATAGAAAATCAAATCTAGAACGCCGACATAACTCAACTTCTTGCCTCTATACTCCTAGCCACTAACCGGCACATAAGTGACAAGATGTGTACCCAATATTTACATTAGAAAAAAACTTATTTTAAATAGACAATATCTCCGATCCTACAGAAAATATCTGAGGTCTTTTTATGATCGCTTTCAGAAATTATGGCCTATGAAATGTGATTGTTCTATTACATTGTATTGTTATTCTTACAAGATACAACTTTTATTTTTGTTGCTACTACAATTATTGGCCTTTTGCCTAAGATCAAAGTGTAGTATCTGTTCCGATGGATACTGCACCCCATAGACTGGTATTGTCTTAGCCTTCGGGCTTGATTTACGTCGGTCTATGGGAGGTCACCCTTCCAGGCTTCGCCTTCCCTCTTTGGGGAGGTGTAAGTTTATTGCTTACTGCCTGAGGCGCCCCTACCGGGGAATGCCGACGGGGCTGCCCAGGCAATTTTTAACCCCACTTTCCCGACCCGACCTTGGGTCACATCTTACTTGTGGGAGTAAGATAAAAACTGGCCTTGTGCCTAACTCCTGGAGAGGAGTAAATCAATACTCAAAGCATACTTGGAAGTGGTAAAAATAAGTGGGTCAAAAGGTAAAAGAGTTTTATTTTCTCATTAAAAAACTTCCATCTATCGTCTTTGTAAATGATGACATGATTTTCCGTTTGATAAATAAACAAGCTAGATACCAAGATATAAAAACTTTACATTCATAAAACACAAATTGATAGAGGCTCGTACACGATTATTCAATTTAACTGATCAATAGTTCGTCTCCTATAGAATCAGGCTTTAAGAACTGTCACTAATTATATATAAAATAGTTGATTATTTCATATTTAAACGCCTGAATTTCGTTCTTTCACAAAATCCTCAGCTTATTTTCCTTGTTTTATTCAACTCAATGATGTTTTAAAACAAACCACGTCCGTTCCTCTTTCATTCTTATACATTTTTTTACTCTCAATCTGAGTTTAATTTAGTTCTTATTTTTAAATCATTACTATTCCAATATGGATTCTACAACTTGATCCAAGTCTTCTATGCTTTTGAAATCTGAAGATAAAAATTAATGAAACGTTATATTATTGAACTATTGCCTATTTCATATGGAGGACTTTTTTCAGTTATTGAACATCTTAAATCTTATTCTAGCCCATCAAGTGTTATCTTTCAAAATGTAAAATCACATCGCTTACTATAATAAATAATTTGGCTTCTAGGAGCATAGAATAATCCAACTGCGCTTCTTATAGAATGATAAGACATTCTGGTAATGCAATTACCGATGCTGTTGCTAAAACATGATTGGAAATAAGAACATTAATTAGCGATCGTAAAATTGTTTACTTTCACAAACAGAAAATAATTTTTGACAAGTAAAGTTCATAAACCAAAATATACTATTATGTTTTTTTTATACGCTTAAACCTAATCTAATCAATATTCCCGAAATAAACAACTAGAAAAGAACCTACATCTTTATATATAGACTATTCGATTAAATAAGAAAAGTTTTCAATTTCCTGTTCATGTTGGTAAGAGTATTTTTTTCCTTTGGAAGAGCACAACTCTGCAATGTTGGTCAGGCCTGGACTTAGTTTACTCCCGCGTTGAGTAGATGACTATAATAAACTCTGTTCGATGTTACCCATACAACTATTTCCTTTTAGTAATTGTTTATTATGTGCAATTCAAAATGTCTTCTCCCTTGACTTGTAATTCCTGTTGATCCACACTTAACGACGTCAGTTTGGGATATCAAATCTAGAAACCCGATATCACTCGACTTCCGGCCCTCAATACTACTCGCCACTCACCGGCACATAAATGACAAGACATTTACTTCATATTATCATAGGCGATAATCTTATTTTCATCTTACACAAAGTATCAGCGTTCTATTATCACGATCGCTTTAAAAACGTATGCCTTTCTACATTTTCTTATCGTATTAAATTTTATTGCTTTTCTGACGAGACGCAACTTTACTTTTTTATTTTATGTTGCTACTGAAAGCATTTTAGAAAATGGTAAATATAAGGAGGTCAAAAGGTAACCATGTCTGTTTTCCTACAGAACTTTCATTTGTCATATTTGTCTACGATAACAAAAGTGACTCTTTGATAGATCACAATATATATCTTACATCCAAATACGCCCGTTTGTTCATAAAACAAACACATATACACTACTCAGTCTATGTAATTATGTATATACCTCTAATTCTACATTTTAATGTGCTTTTTCAAACTTCAGATAAGCCTGAGTGCTTGCATATCTTAAAGTGTTAATCAATTTATTGACACGCTGTATTATTTAAACAAATTATATTTGCGTAAAAAGGTTTTCTAATCATAATTTATAGTTTGGCATTTTCTGCACGCCTACAGTAATTCTATCGAGCCTGTGAAATCACTTGTTAACATCAATATAGATTGTATATCTCAGGTAGTCTAAGTCTTGTAAACATCAAGGTTAGAGGTAGGAGAAAAACAGTCAGCCCGAAAGAGAGTTCTACAACTCTGCGGTTCTTAGAAAAGAAGCTACTGGAATAGAAAGTGTTATTACAATGAAGTATCAACACAGCGAATTGATGACGAGCACTAAACCAACTAGTTAAACGAGCTGGAACAAAAGAAGCGGGAGATAGAACACATCATTTTGAAGAACACATGTCCTACTAGTATTAATAGAAAATAATGAGACTAGTAACATAACGCCTGTGAGAGAGAGGGCGACGAGAATAAGACAGGGTGTAGCCAATCAAATTATTTACGTTGTTGTATTATATCAAGAACCCTCAAATGGGGCAAGGATTCACCAACCCAAATATGACAACAGTACTCCATACATGTCGATTACAACATTAATTAAAATTTATGAAAAAAAGTAAATTACTTGTTTAAGGAAAGTATGGACCCCATGTCATAATAACGTTTTCATTAAGCTCGTCAGAAAGACCAGTATTAAGACACAATAACTGGTAGCGTTGAAGGTTTAGCTACATCCAATTCATAGCTAATTGTTTGTTTTTTCTGACTACGGCATATTCTGCCCAGTCGTTTTCTGTTGAATAAACATATAAAGCATGTTTTAATACAAAAACCAAGGATCTGTACTTTCACCAAATCTGAAACCTCGTAGATTGTGGGCAGATTGTTGTAGAAAATGATCGCCATTATAATAAAGAATAATTGTTCTCTCTGGGGAAACGCATTCATAATTAATTGTTATGCTTTTAAATCTTTTAGATTAAAGTATGTTTATTTATATAGTTTTTGTATTTAGACTACTATTCTCATATGTGTTCTTATATTCACAACGATACCACCGATTTAATCAAACTTCTTTATGTACATTTTTTCAAACTTATGAATGTCTATATCTAATTCGTGAAAATAAACACGGCTATAAGGATAAACATAACAAATCTTACATGACATGCTCCTGGAGTTTTATGGGAAAGTATTACTACAGGCAATACTGATTATGAATAGTATAAATATGAATTTCTACCCGTTCATGTCTGGCAGAATTAGATCGATATACTTTCATGAATTCAGTTCGCAATTCTCCATAAGTTAACAAGTTTTATATTAAGATTTCCAAATTTTACTATTAAGTTTCCAATTCGCAAGAAAATTCAACTGGAGAATGTCGCGTTTTACATCGGATCAAACATTATGCAGATGACAACTAATATAACACCAGAGGTCCAAATAATCCAAATAATCTGAAAGATCTAAATTAATACATTTCTATTTCATTAAGGCGTACGAACATTTTCCTCAAATTTACATATTTAATAAATGTTCCCAGTTTAATCCAAATAAAGTTTCCTCTTCATGTGTGTGTGGATGTGTACAATGACGTTGCTGTCTAATTGTATTAATACTATGTAATTAAATTTTAGATGTAGAATGAATAGACAAGTTTTTAGTGACATTCATCATAACTAATAATATATCATTGACAGTTCGGGGAAATATACAAGAAACCTAATTCCGTTGATTGAAGTGTGATGTGAATTAGCTCATTTGAATATTAAATAGAGGAGTTCTTGTCGCCGGGGATTATTTATTTTAGATAGTTTAGATTTGATAAATTAAACAAACATACTTTAAAGTAAGTTCCTCTTTCTCTCCCTCTACCCCTACCTGAAATATAACAATAACTTTATATAAGAATTTTAGTTTTTTGTGAGGTTCGTTAGATAGTTGGTGAAGAAGAAAGTCAGGATGAAGAAATTACCTTGGTATAGTAAGCTGCGTCGTACGGACTATGACTGAAATTAAATATTGAATCAAAGGAACACTGGAACATAATGAGAATTGTTTAGTAAGCTGGCTATTGTCATAAACGAATGTTGTACCCTGGAGTTCAATTTAAGAAAAACAGCTTGTGGCGAAATGAAGAGAAGAGGATAGCACATATCATGATGATGCGATCAAGTCTGGAATCGGTTTGAAATCGTATTTTGGCGGGAGTTGATTTCGAGTATGCGTAACGTGTCCCAACTCTTACGGAGTTATACGTTTAGGCATGAGCGCGCATGCAGGAATCCAAACCAAAACTCAATTAAACGCAAGATACTACGCGTAATATAAATAAAATAGGTTCTTTTTGCAACTGCTACGCCATAAACAATCCCTACTGACTCATTTATTATATACAGGGTGTCTCAAAAAAATGTACTCACTCTTAGAATGACGAGAAAACCTTTATTTATGAACATAGAGAGAAATGAAATAGCTTGAACAATAATGGTCATCAGTTTGAACATTTGCGAACATGATTCTTCAATTACATCTGTCTTATGTATTCGATGCTATTTCATTTCACTCTATGTTCATAAATAAATTTTTCTCGTCATTCTACGAGTGAGTACATTTTTTTGAGACACCCTGTATACTTGTTTCCATTTAGTTGTTTGCTTTTATTTGTGAGGGAGCGACCGGGCAATTGGGGAAGAGAAATATTGTTACATATTTACAAAGCCGGATACGCCCTGATCGTAGATATATATCTTCCTCTCCTGATTCAACACAATTTCAGAATTTGGGTGTTAATTTATCTATCTGATTACCCCTGATTCTCGAGTGTTTTGTTAGATGGTAACTCATTCGTAAAAAAAAAATCATGTGATCAGTTGATTGGGATTCCTTGACAGCTTGAGAACTACTAACGAATGCTAGCGTTCATATTGAAAATAAAACCCCATGCGACGTACTTAATTATCATATTTATTTATTGTAAGAATAATATGTCAGTAATAAATTACGAAAACTTAATAACGGGTAGTTATTATTCGATCACGCTGTATAAATACAAACAAATATGATTCAAAGAGTCCAGTTTGTTGGGTGGGATATTTCTGAATGACACACTTTAAAATACTAATGAGCATTTATTTCACTAACATTCATGTTTATTCATTACTCGGCATATTTAACAATAATCGTCTGCAAAATCCGTGCTGATTTTTAATAGTTCATTTTTAAACACATTAGAACATATCCAATTATTGACGGATATAATAAACTTACGTTTTATGTTAGAGCATACTTTCAGCTTTCTCATGAGAAAATCAGTTAACCATTATTTACTTTGTGCTGATTTTGGAACCCTTTTGAAATGGATGATTGCAAGACCTATTTGAGTCATGTGATGATTTTATGTCTCTAATATTAAAATACCATTCAAATAACAAAACCATATGTAGTGTTCTATGAAGATCATTTGGCTGACAGAACTGTACGGAAGTGTTTCGCAAAGTGTAAAACTACGGATGTTCACCTTAATGACAACGAACGCTCAGACAGACCACCCTCTACATATGACGACATTAATTGAGTATAACCTATATTACACAAGACTTGAACTAGACGAAAATCATAATGTACCAGAATTTACTATTTATTAACATTTGATTAAATATTTAATAGCATATATGTTTTTTTATTTTCATTTTCTTTTATAATACGACATCAAGTTTCCGGACAACTTTATCTAAACTAGTAATTACTAAGGTTAATTAGTTAATTTGTTGAGATGTTTATAGTACCAACTGCACGTAACAGTATTTCATTGTAAAGAACAAACATGACACTTAAAATAAAACTCAAAATCTCGAAGACAAGAAAAAACTAGAAAGAATTCAGGTAAACTCGCAAAAAAAGTTATATAAATAGGGTTTTAAACAGTATTTAAAAGAAATGTTGGACCCATAACAATAATGATGTTGCCCGTCTGTCAGTCAAATTTTGTATACGTAATAAATACATTGCAGAATGTGTCTCATTTCCAAATAGAGATATTTAATACTTTCAGAAATGGTAAATATTGTGTTAATGGTAAATTATAAATTACCAACAAATAAGGCAGACATCAAAACCGACACCTTGACATCTTCAGGCTGAGGTTTTACCAGTTGAGCTATTCACAATTATTTTATAAATAGACCTTAAAAATTACCTAAACAAAATAATTATAGCAACAAGCAAATATATGCTCCCTCCGGTCACATATTTTTGCTAGGCTGCGGCGTCAGAAATGAACGCTGACGTGTAAACTGATGGAGCCTCAGTCATATTTCTTGGCTGGTTAGACGTTGATATTCTTTATTTATGACCAAGAATATTTTTAGATTTAAATAAATTTTTAAAAAATTCGACCCCACTCCGATTTTTGTATTACCCTTCCCCATAAATAGAAATATTTTTAATTAAAAAAATTAAGAAGAAAAAATCGTTGGACGCCTCCTCAATTTATTTTATTTACGCTTCCCATACATAGTTAAAAAAGGAAAACAAATTAGGAGGCGCCACGGTCATATCAAAGAACTCATGTTTAAATATGCTATTGAAGGCGCCTACGTCATATCAAAGAACCAGTTTTGTTATTCTTCCAAAATAGGAATATTTTAAATAAAGAAAAGAAAAGAATATATTTGACCGCCCCCCCCCAAAAAAAAATGTTGTTATCCTCCCCCATACATATAAATTTCAGTAATGTAAAACGAAAAACATAAAGTAAACTAGTAAAAAAAATCAAGTACAGTGAACACGATTAGTTAGTTAAATGCTCTCGAGAGGAAGTTTACGTAAATTAAATTAATACAATCTGTGTGTTTTTTTAAGTAGTAATTTTTAAATCAATTTTAATTTTAATTAAACAATTTGATTCAATAAAATTGGTAAAATCAACAATTAAAAAACTAAATACAGCGAACAGTATTTTCCGAATCGGAAGAAAGGTGTACATGAAATAAAACAATAAAAAATCCGTACTCTTTTACTGTAGGACCTGTGCTGGCTTTGACCATGACCCAAACCCTAACCCTAACCCTCACTTTAACCCTGACGCTAACCCTAACGACGGAGTCAAAGTTAGCGCGGGTCCTATAGTGAAAAAGCACCAAAAAATCAAATACAGTGAACACGATTAGTTATGTAAATGGTCTCGGAAAGAAAGTCTACCTAAATTAAATTCGTTAGAATGTGTGTGTGTGTTTGTTTTATTTGATTCTAAAATCTGTTATTGTTTTTTGTTGACAGAACAGAAAAAAAACACATCTTTAATTTTAATAAATAAAACATGGAATATATATAACAGTTTGTTAATTAAAGCTTAACAGCGTAAGTTAAAGTAAGTAAAGTAACACGGTAAATGCCAGTGTTTTGTTTGCATTTTAAATTACCCGCTCGTCTTTCGTCCATACACATTTGATGGAGGGAGGTAAACGTTTCAATGGATAAACGTTCGCCACGTAACTCATTTCATATATATATATATATATATATATATATATATATATATATATATATATATATATATATATATATATATATATATATATATATATATATATATATATATATATATATATATATATATATATAATAAAATGAATAATTATAATTTATAAGTAAGATTATTACCGAGCAAAATAGCGTAAACATATGTGGACATCTGAATAAAACCATAATGTGTGTATATTTGCGAATACTAATTTATTAGAAGTTTAAAAGCAATTAATTATGTAAATTGCGAAATGTGAATGTGTTTACGGTGGTTTTTGTAGTAGTATATAAGGAACCTGGCGGACTAATAAAATAGTAATATTACTCGGCTTGAGTTTCGGCTTCAGACAGACAGACAAATGCATAAACTCCATTATTAATAGATAGTGTGACCTCATTGATTTCTGATCTACGTCATCTTTATAAACATCAAGTAAAACATAAACCATAATAAAAAATGAGTGAACATTATTAATAGCGTTGTGATTATTTTAATAGTCTAAACAATGTATGTTGCATGAACGACGTATTAGCATTAAAACCATTACATATATACTAGAATTCTAGTAAAGCATATAGTCATTGTGGTGTTAGAGGCTTGGGCTATGAGATAATAATTTTGAATTTCAGCTAGTCTATTGATAATTTTGGCCAATAAATGGCCAATAAATGTTTAACCAGAGGACAATTGCAAAATTGGTTATCGGAAACGGGCGGTGTCGGACGCGGTTATCTTAGTGCATAACATCATATACATCTTGGTCTCTTATAGGCGAAATTTTTGTAGTTTTATATGTCCAATGTGTTTGTTTACATTTAAAAAAATAACCAATATTAACAGAGTATAGCGTTAGATGCAAGCCTGCGAAGATGGTTTTTAAAAGCCGATGGAAAATTTTAATCTTTGTATTAATAAAACTATCAGTAACATATCTCGTGTATCCGTGGGTGCTTCCCACATACAAGTACCTTTGATAAATACAATTATTGTTTTGTTTTTTGTTTTTTTTAATTAAAAATAGCATCGCATTTGACACATCGATATTTATTTTGCCTAACAATTTTGTATTTTCTTTCCTTTTCAGCATGTCTTTATTCAATACTAAAAGGTATCTGGCTTTAGTTTGTTTTAAACACAATGTTCCAGTTCAGAAATTGTTACAATGGCGACAATCATCTTAACAAACGAATAGAATGATGTAAGATATATACATTTCTGCAACTTTAAATATGACATATCTACCTTAGATTATTTGATTTATTATTCAGGATTATTGCTGTACCTTTTTTCGTTTCTTTATTAATAACATTTTGTTGACAACTTCGCGTGTTTTGTGTATGTATATCGTCTATACGTGAATTAATTTTCATGAATAATTATTAATTATTATTCATTTGCTATACATTTATCTGCATTAATTAAAGAGTTTGAAAGCAATAAACCTCGGGGAAACATTTGAGATGTAGAACTTGTTAACAATGGAAATAGGAGTTTACAAAATTAATTCTTGATTAATTATTAAACAACATATGGATGTATTTGTTATTTAAATGAACATAAAAATAAGGTTAAAGTAAAACGAACATCTAACAATCCATTTTAAAAATGTACACAAGATTAGCTTTTTATCACCGTAAATGAAACACCCACTTTTTATTCGCTGCACCTGTATTTTGGAACGCTAGTAACAATTAAGGCGTATGCCTTTTCTGCATGAGTGTAACGTTCATGAGTACGAATTGAACTATTTTTTATTTACTAGGTATTAAACATTTATTGTAATAAAAATATATCAGAGAAAGCTTAAACTAGAAAGATATATATAATATAAATAAATAATAAAGGTGAAAGATGGCCTCATTTCTTGCACTAACAGCAAAGATCTAAAAGCAATAGTTCATGTCAATTTGACTTGACATAGTAGATGCCCCATATTGTTTATATACTCTTTATGTATATACTATATCAGTCGCAGGAGTTAATAATTTGCATATTGGTTTGGAATAAGATCATTTTATTAATTACCTATTATTTGTTATTGTCTGTTTAATTCATAGGTGTTTAGATTTAGCATTTGTGTTTAAATATTTATTTTTCAAAGCGACCGATTTTATTTTTAATAATGAGATCTGATTCTAGATTGCAAGTTGAAATGTGAATTTATTTCTTCTTTCATTTCTTTTTTATAGTCACATTTAAATAATAGCTAAATTAGTATTGAACTTATCTAAATATTAATGTTCATCTAACTATAAATAAATCAGAAATATTTTGTTTCGTATTTACAATAGAGATATAAATGAAATGCCCATTACGTTAAAGTAGTGTTTCAGGTATTTCAAGAAGCGAACTTTGCAAATTGATAGCGAACCGACAAAGCAAGTTAGTCTCTACATGTCGTTAGGTATGCGTATTCTTATACACCTATGTGTTGGATAAATACCGAAACCATTTAACGGATCATTATGAATTGTTGAACTGTCCTGGTAGACATAAGTGTAGTTAATGTAAGCTATATTCAGTTGTATTTACATCTGTAGCAAAGCATAAGACAGGCTTCTAAACCTCATTAAAATGCATATATCTCGGATTTTCATGAAGTTTAAACAATAGGTAGTAGATATAAATGAACAAATATTTATAAAATTACTGTAATTTTTAAATATTGTAAAAAAATTGTCAGGGGCATGTTATAGCGATACACTTCTTTTTGAAAATTGAAATATTTAAGATTAGCTTTAAATTTGATACATACATATTAAACACCAATTAAGCACAATTTCTTGAATTTAAATTTCTTCATAAAATACTTTAAAAATTTAAACATTTTTCTAGAATCCAAATCGTTCAACAGATGTTAAAAAATATGTTTATTCAAAAAAGTTTCTGCATTTTACTGATTTCAAAAACCGTTTCAAATTACAAAATGTAAATGCATGCTATACAGTGAAAACATTTTACTAATACCTCTAACGTGCAACCAGGACGCACACAAAACTCGTGGAAATTATTACATAACAAGGTTCGTTAATAACGGGGGCACAAGATCAAGCGACACCATGTTATTTAAAATAAAAAAGGGAGAGATACAAATGTTGTGAATTATCCTGATGAAGATTCCTGTGTGAATCAAACATTTGAATTTTAAATAAATAATATGTTTATTTAAAAAAAAAAGCTCATTGCATCTTACTGGTTTCGAAAACCGTTACCTATATATATATATATATATATATATATATATATATATATATATATATATATATATATATATATATATATATATATAAGATGGTTTTATCTCTGTCATTACAGGTCTTATTAGGACGTTATCTAGCGCCCGTTTTTCGAATTTTATGTTCGATACGCTGGCTACGCCACACCACGCTGATTAGTCGTGAAACGACGAAACAGCTACATGTGGATATAGTAAGAAATAATTTAAATTTTTTTATTATATTAGTATATATATAGAGAGAGAATATACATATATACACACATGTATGTATATATATATATATACATATATATATATATATATATATATATATATATATATATATATATATATATATATATATATATATATATATGAGGGTATGCGTTAGAAAGGGATAGAGTGAGAGAAAGAGTAAGTTTAGTAAACAATCTTTGTTATTCTTTTTTTCTTTGCAATAGTACAATATTCAAGTATCGTTATTTTAAGTATTCAAGAATCAAAACATGAGTAGTATCTTTTGAAGTAGCAATTTATTGCAAAAAATCTTTAGCCACAAAATTACTTTAATAATCGACGGCGAAATGCATATTAAATGGTGGCATCTCTTTTCCTAAGATTCTTCTATTTGTGATTGCATTTTTTCCGGTGACATTTATAACATTTCAGTGAAAGTGTATCAGTCGAATTCGTTCGTCTTCTTTCCGTCAGCGTTTGCGGCAAGTCATGAATCAACTTATATAAAATTTGTATTTTATGAAATAAACAAATGAAATATATTAGATTAAATATTGGCATTTTCAGTGGCATTTAAATGAGATCAGATTGTCATTAGAAAATCACGTGGTACTTTTTAATAATGGATTTTGAATTTGATGAGAGTTGTTTTAGATTGGAGTCGGCGAAAACATGTTTTGAACGTCAGTTTTAAAAACACTAAATACAAGGCAGAGGAATTAAACGTATTTTTAGTTTTGAAGACCACCATAGTGATTCCTTTAAAGGGAACATATATGAAGTATAACACAACTAGTAATAGTTGACCTGAAACCGAAGCAGGGTCGTTCTACATTATTAGACACTTCCTTGGTCATATAACTATCGAGCCGTCACACAGATAAAACATCTGATATAAACCCAGTTTGTCGATTACAAAGACAATACAACACAACAATATGAAAAGTGAATTCGCTTTGTATGTGTTGTATTCATGCCTTAACGAATTATTGCATTCTTAACAATTTTACAAGTTAGTGTCGGGTAAACGGGTTTATTTCACAAACTGGGGCCGTCAGACTTTTGCCGAAGTACTATGAAGCAAGAACTGCACAGAGTAAGATGCCATGGAAGTGATGCAAACACATACCTCTTCTCCAGAGCAGTGGTCGAATGTTTTTTAAATCAATGTTAGCCTTATGTTTAACAACCAACCCAGTACACACTTAGACAGTGAAAAAATGATTTGACTCAGACTGCCATTTTTCAACTGCTAAATATATCTGTAATGATCTGAAGAAAACCAGGTTTGTAAAGTGTGCTTTACGTCACATCTAATTTAATTTATTTGGATCGACAATATTACTCATCGTAAAAGCAACTGTGTATGCCTTTAATTTATTTGCTGTCATCCTTTAGATGTGTTACATCTGGCATCTACCTCTTGTCCATATCGATATTATTAGTAACAAGAGCGCATTGGATAATAATTCAATTAATTAAATGCATAATACAATAATGTATTAAATTATGAATTTAATTAATCGAATTATTGTATTAGTGTTTAACAGCAGATCAAAAACTGTCTGTTCCAGAAATGTAAACAATCGTATGCGACCAAAGCTATGTATGCATCACTTTACAGTGATTACGAAATGATAGAAGTGTGCACATCTATGAGTATACATGCGCACAGACTGAACATATATATCACAAGATTATATTTAACTGATTTTATTATTATGCAAATTCACGTTTTTTTGTGAAAAATCTTTACCTTCATCTCACTAATTTTTCGGTATTTAATAACGAAAACAATACAGATGAATACACGATATGTAAGTATTTATATCATGCTGACTATTTGGGGCATCAATTATTTCATCAATAATTCCACTGTTACATAGATCTAATATATATATATATATATATATATATATATATATATATATATATACACACATATATATAAATAAATATATATATATATATATATATATATATGTATATGATTAAAAATATGTTTAATCTACATACGTATATGTTTAATCTTTTTCAGCGTAGTCATTGGAGATATACTGGTCGCAGGATACGAACCCCCGGAACACGAGTCATGTTTTAACTTACATTCAGACGCATCAAGCCACTCAGCCACTATGAACAACCTGATAAATAAGCGAGAGTTTTAACAGCTGTCGTCAACAGTGTTCAACTACGACGACAGATGTGTTAATATTACTCACTACAGTGCCCAACTTAGATTCGGGGCGACAAATAATTATAAATATGTGTTTATCTCCACAGGTATGCGTTTCATTCTTTCGGGAATCGTCAGTGTAGAAACAATTTCTAATACCGGTTGTAGGACAGACTCATCTCCTAAACTAATGAGCATATCTTTGTAAATGCTGGAAAACATATTCTAGTTAACAAGCTGAGTAACATGGGCACTATATATATATATATATATATATATATATTTGTTTAAATATTTACATTTACGGGGTGCATATATATATATATATATATATATTCTTGTTATGAAACAATAATTATGAATTTGGGAATATATATATTCTCTGCAACCTGTTGAGTTACATAGACACGTTATTTTTTTTAAACTTGAGTCTTTTGAAGGTCAGCTTCACAAAACTCTATCCCGACCTCCAAAAACATTTAAAATAAGTCAAATATAAAATATTAAATAGCGAAACAATGATCTACATTAAATGTGTTTGTTAAATAATGTAATATTCTTTTAAGAGTCGATGCATGGGCGTGAGCGTGAATAATATGCATGTGCGTGGTTAAATCCTAAACTATTCGTCTTATTATAAGGAATGATGGAATATTTATTCTAGGCTACAGTTAGTAACGTGGGCATATTATTGATATAGTTTGTAAATTTTATTATTTGCGAGGTTGGTACCGAACCAGTGCCATACTATGAAATCAATAAAATTATTTAAAATGTTAAACTAATGCTATAGGTGTCGGTTATTATAAAACGAATGCTACATGTGTTGCTCATACACGACTATCCAACCAGTATATATATATTATATATATCTAAGAAAAGTGTATATATATATAAGGTTGTATTTTATATATATATATATATATATATATATATATATATGAAATATTTGTTGTTGTTTATTATCTATGTACATACAACGTTTCGTCCCTTTTCAATCAGGACTCATCAGCATAGAGATATGACTATTCACTACCGGTCGTACGATTCGAAACCCTGGATTACAAGTATTTTTCAACTTACATCCAACGTCGTTAACCGCCCAATATTTGAATAGCCGATAAACAATGATAATTTAACACATATAAAAGCGGCTTGATGTCGAGGCATTCTACTTCTATTAAAGAAGGAATGATGCATATAAAGCAAGTGACGTCATGCTGTGTTTGTACTACTATTTAGAGTGCTCTACTTATTTTACGAGGAGCGACAAATGTTGTTGTTTGTTATAGTATATCGGTTTATACATTCCGTAAGGCGTTTCGGTATGGTATATGCGTTCTTCAGATATACCACAAAATAGTGTTGCGAAGACTGGCGATAGCCTTGCAAATGCCATAATGAATAGCACTACATTTATTGATATCGACGCAGATAGGAAGTTAGGTCAGAAAAGTTACGATAGGTAATATAATAGAGCTGATCTTTTTTACCCTTTAATAAAAAGTTTTCTTTTGGTTGGAGGAAAGCGAATTATTGTAGAACAATACTCGTAAATGTAAGCTGAAGCTAGAAATAGTCTAGAATAAACAAGAATATGTCAAAAATGCTGAGAAAACCTGTTATAAACTATGTATGGAATGTTATCATTTTTGGTTGCGTTGTAGCCGTAATATTACGATTCCCCATGTTTGGACGGTGTCTCTAGCGAACGTTGGTTAACGTCTCATTCATGGGTCGAATATTTTTAGATGTAAATATGAACGAAATATAATATAAATATTAATTTACATACTCTACAAACAATCACATGTCCAGTGGTTGCGTTTCCGCGTTCTTCTTCATCATTTTTTTTATCTAAGTTTACATAAGTAAGCGTCTCATACACGTTTGCATATATGCGAAACATTTATATCTCAGTCCTGTTGTAATAGTTTAACTTACTGATGGCTGTATACACCCGTGTCGTTTTCGGGCACCGAAGTTCCATTCGTCTGTAGATTTACAAAAGAATCGGACGTATTTTAGGCTATAATAAAGTAAGGTAGATAGCTTAGACCATTCATAAATCCAGAGTAGGGGTGATACACATACTTTAACATGCGGACTATCGAGTCTCAGGGTGTGAGAGAGAGAAAGAAAGAAAGAGAGAGACAAAGAGGTGGCATAAATAGACACATAGATGGCTTGTCTCGTTACAGATAGCAACATCGCTAGTGAGGATCATCCTGTAACAGGCACGTTTTGAGTCCGTCTGCTTAAGTTCCCAGCCAAAAATAAAGCAAATCCCCTTGGCCGGAAGTCAGGTTGTTTCGTCGACTCCCGTTTATAGGCCATCTCTGACTTTTCGAATGTCACTAAAATCCTTCTATCAAAACATGGCGTTCACTATGTTACGCAGATAAATTTTCCTAACTATCTAACTATCACGTTATCTTATTCCAATAAACACGGCCTCATTTAACTAACTAGTGATAGAAATACTTACACATTTACCGCCTAAAATTTATAGTAAACCTAGTTATAGAGTAACGATTATTATTGCGTTTTTCCTAAAAACTAAATGCACATTTATTGACTTCAAAATAAGCATTTATTTATAGACTCAATCCGTCGATGAGAAAACGCTTTTCTGTATTGTTAACATCTTGAAACACACAAAGTGTTAAGGATTTAAATTAAAAATAACTTGTACGAATTATGAATGTCTTTTATTAACAGCGGGTAGCATGATTCGAAAAGCTTTTTATTTGTTTTGAATTAACAATATATATATTGCTTTATATATGTAAATTATATTTTTTAATGAAAACCCACGAGAGACCGGCGAGAATTCGCTTTAAAACATTAGCGAAACAAATAATTTCAAAAATCGAGTGATTTGTCTTGCTACAAACCTACTTAGATATATCTTAAAATCGTACCATAATATATACATAGCAGCGCAAGTATCACTTGTTAGCTAAAATAACCACAACAGCTGAGAAAGAAAGTGTCTCACAGGCTGAAATAAAATTGCACAATCCCATCATTTACACCGACTTTAATATTTTTGTATTATTGTTCATACTGTAACAAGACCAGGCAACTCTGATACTCACGTTTTCAGCCGCATAACCAGCAGTTAAAATTTCACCTGTTCTTCACCGACGTCTGAGTGTCCTAGTATATCATCCACGAATAATTATCCATTCATTAATAAATCAAATAACACATGTGTAATGTGAGAAAATGGGTTTACCTTATGGAGTCCGGAGTTGCTGCCAAACAACAAGGTTGGCAAAGAGAGCGGATAAGAATTCGGCTTTCATAAAAAAACGTTCAACTCAATCCTTAGTCATCTGAATCATACGTTCTCACGGCGCGTGTTCTATGCTGACTGACTGATTCCGACCTTTCCAAATTTGCCGTTCCACGTCACGTCCGTTACGATATTGTTCCAATCTGAGGCGATTACTCCAACGTCAAACGTCTGAACCCTGCTGACTACCCGGTTTGCACCTCATCTGTGTTTGGTTCTCCTAATGATACTAGTTCACGCACCTACGAATATTTAACATTATTTCCTTTATCGTTATCAGTGACTAAACAATGATATTCTTCTGCGTTTTTATATTTTACAATTCATTAAGGGGCTCCAATACTTACATTGCATGCAGGAGAACCAACAACTTAATCATCTGAATGTGACGGCGTGTCCAAATCATCTTTTTTAATGGTAATCAATCTCGATGCTAAATCAACAGTAGGTATTATAACCACAAACAATGCTGTCTCAAGTAAGCAACCTATAAGCACATCCGTAATAGATGAAGATTGTTTTATTCCGCCGATTTTGTATGTGCTGAAAATCAATAAAGGGAATACAAAAGGAAGGTGGGAATAAGAATGCGGGGTAGATCGCTTCAGTTTCCACTTTTAAGGCATCTTAAACATCCCTTTTCGGTGCGCTTCTTCTATTCAGACACCTGATTTTTACTTCTAAGATCTATCACTTCAACTGTTTCTCTTTCCATACTAGCTTTTGACGAAAGCGTTTACTACACTAATCCCGCTGACACTTATTTTGCGGCGCATCTTGTTTATATGATGAATCATTATGCAAACATAATTCCTGAATTATAGCTCATTTATGTATCTACCAATATTTTATATTATTTGAAATCTCGTGTTCATAAACAAAACAATGACATTTCTATGCCTTTTAAATTTATCATTAAGAATGTTTTATATAGCATTATACCAAATTGCATATTTTTTTAGTATGAAATTGATGTAATATAAACTTTGTTCCGCGTAATTAGTACCATGACTTTACTCACGAATATTTGCTGAAATTAATCGATAATAAAATATAATTTAGATATTAAAAAACAATATTTGTGTAATTCCTGAGGCATATTCACCCCCTATGTATTTTTATTGGATCAGTGGTGCATGATTCCCACAAAGAACCATAATCACAAATAGTAGCGGATTTTGTTCAAATTTGACACAACAGTTTTATATATCAATGCGAATAATTGCAAGTTTTGACAATTGGGAAACTAGCATGTTTTGAACAATAGAAGCGGATATGAAAACATGTGTTTTCGTAAGGTTAACATTACTTATATCATGTAAGACACATCATAAAAAACTATGGTTTTGTTGGGGTAGCACTAACGAGTTTATTTTGATATTTGAGAAAAATTGTTGACTTTCAGAATATGGAGGCATTATCAGTCTTATTATGGCAGAGAAGAATGTTCCTTTGGTAAACATTACTTGATTAATGTAAATAACAACTGGTCTTAACGTTTTACATATTTAAGCAGAAATTAATGGAAGAGATCTTTTATTATGATGGTGCCTTTTATTCTCTGGTGAAAGAACTAGAATATATTTGAAAAGTCCTGCACAGTCAGTTCTATGTATTCATAGTTATGTGCTTTCATGACAAAATTAAGAAAATAGAAGACAATGCACACATAGAATAAGAAAGAAACAAAAGGTGTTTAAACACGTAAGTCAATTCCGATTAACATCTGGGAGCAGAAGTAAAATATTTTAATCACGAAATACAAGAATTGCACTCTACTGAACGCTCTTAGGGCTTCACCTTATAAATATTTATATGATTCTCGTCTGCTTATAACAATGAATGTTAGAAATTTATGTCATCGATCGGAACGCCTTCAATCAATCAATCAAGTTATGACTGGTTGAAATGCTGAACAGAAAATATCTACTGTTCAAACACGTGGCTGTCTGCCAGAAGCAAGACAGACGCCGTCTAAGAGTTTATATTGCCAAATTTGTGTATCGGATCTCGAATAGCTGTCAAAACAAACGATGCCGATTCAAAGTACACTTCTCTCCGGTCTTCAGATATGATTAGCAGTTCATCAAATTACTTACACTCTATTTGTTAAATCAACACGAATAGGTAATCGTAAGATGCGTCAATGTCACCTTAACGTTAAAACAGAAAATGATATGTCAAACGTGTCAGACGGACAGACGGACAAAACCTGTTATTGATATGTAAACACCCCTATATAAAATGTTATTTAGAACATAAGCGTAGCTGACGCAAAAAATTGCATTTCATTTAAAAGAACAACAAACTTTCTATATGTTCATTGAAGACGTCAGTAATTCTTGTTTCTCTTCTGATTAATCATTTGATCCTCGTAAAGTGGGTGATGCGCTGTTTGTGGTCAGTACTTATTTTGAATAGTTTGTATGTGGAGATGTTTAATCTTCTCATAGTATTCCTCATATTTAACTGCCAATAAGGGCATCTCAGTAACCGAGATCTTCGGGTGTGTTTGTATTAGTAAGATTATAATCAAAATAATTTATTTTAAAGTCATATTATACGTTTCCTATACGGATTGAGAAGCCAGCGGCGCAGGGGGGGGCGCCCATATATAATTCTAAATAAAACACCATGCTCTACAGTTTCATTTCTTGTAAAGATTATATTTTAGAACTAACTTAAGAGCAATAATAATACTAATGACAATCATAATAATAATAATTATAATAATAATCATAGTAGATACAGTAAATAACTCTTCATATATTTATATATATATATATATATATATATATATATATATATATATATATATATATATATATATATAATTTATTCGAGAATAAATCAAATAAACATAAATTCTTAATTTTTATATAATGAAAATAAATAAAAATAACCAAGTTTTATACAATTTCCATATGATCTCAAAGTACACTATTTTCGTTTTTCTAAACCGCGGTATCAATAGGACATATTTTTTATAGTGTAGCCTAGTTCTCTGTGATACGAAATATTGGTCAAACGCTATCAAATAGAATTTCTATGAAATTCAAGTTAGATTATATATGTTTTTTTATTATTCAAACATTCAAAACAACTTATTCGATTAAATATTGGTATTTTTTAACATGAGTATTTATTCTGATGATATACTTCATCTATTCTGTTCTTTCTTAGTGAAAGATTAATCATTCAAGACTGAAGCAATTTTTATTTCTACCCCAATCAAGAATAACACTTTTCGGGGAACTGGATTGTCACTTTATTAAAAACGGTATTAGGTTTTACTATGTCCTCGAGGGGAGGAAAGTAAATAAAAATAAAAATAATCTGCTGAAATAATGCAATATATGAATGCATTACATCATAATAAATTATTATTATTATTAATTTGATTTAATTCATCAATTATTAGTAAATTCATGACAGTACTTGTATAAATAATGTTACACTATCCCTGTGTCGCGTATTTACCTGTTGATAACAAATAATAATTTAATAACGTGCATAAAGTTAGAGATAAATAAAGACAAATATTATTATTTTAGTCTTTAAATAAACTAAATATATGAAATGTCATTTAACTGTCGCGAAATAGAGACACGAAATTTAACATAACGTACTAACCAAGAATCAAAACAATAACAATAAAGGCTCGGTATAATTAGTAAGACAAACCTTAGGTACAATATATTGAAAATGCAATCATCTGTAAGGATTAGAGTTATGACGTAAGTTACTAGAAACATTAGAACATTTATAAGCAAATGGCATTTGCAAAATATTTAAAAAAACATACCAGCGAAAAATGTGCATGATGTAAATATTAATGCAAAATAATAGAGGTACATATATAGATATACAGTTGAACGAAATCATAGAAAGGGAGCATGTAACACGACAAAGATAATATAACACCTAACGTGTTTATGTCATGCCATGCAGTTCAATCGCCGTCTGCAAACAGATAGTCAAGTTACAATTGAAACTAATGTTTGTTTGTTCAACTGAATATATAACCGGAAATCGTGTTTACAACCAAAGGCAAATTGGCTGTGTATTTTTCATTATTTTGCATTGTTGATAATAACAATGACTAACCTGAAATCATTTTCAATAAACAAGGTAATTAAGTAAGACAACGGATCAGTAAACTACGGAAAGTCGTTCTGGATTAAAAAAACTATAATTAACATGTGTTACGCTACATAATTAAACGGTATGTTATTACTTTAGCAAATGACATATGTAATTATACATTCTTCTTAAAAAACCTGCATTTTAGATTGTGTATGTTTGCCACCAGTATATATTATGTTCTTGCATGATTGAAAATCTTTTATCGGCGTACATTTCTTGTTCGCCGGTCGTAGTATTCAACGACATTCGTCTAGTCACCGAACTTAAATATAATGTCTACCTTTAACACTCTTGTGAAACATGTAAGTTGAAACTTTATACATGAATAAATCCACGTATTGATAAGGTTACATTTTTTTATCATGCTTAATCTCAATTAGTATGGTTAACATTTTAAACATTGTGAAATTAGATAAAAACGCAGCCAATATGAGTTGTAAGTTTTTTTTAAGCAATGTTTATTTTGACTCTTGTTAAATAAAAGTGTTATATCATAAATGAATGCGATAATATAAAACGAACAGGAAATACATTTGTTGGTTTTATTTTTCAAACATCTTGTAGGAAAATTTGAGGAGTAGAAAAAGCCGCGTTTGTTAATGAAGAAAAGAGGAAACACGGCGAAAATGAAAAAGAAAATCTTAATAACTTCTATTGCAAAGAAAAAAATAGAAAAAATGAAAAGTTTTCTTAAACGACTTTTCCGTGAGCAAATAATTAGAGAAACATTAATGCAAAACCAAAAAATAAAGTAAAAGCATTATTCAAGTCATTTATTTCCGACTGAATATTTTTATCGTTTTTCATTTTTTGTCATTGTTTCATGAATTCTTTCGATTGTTTTTGCCTCGAGCGGATACTTTCCGTTATTTTATGACATTTTATCTTAGTTTACACATATATTTTTCTTTTGACAAATCTGCTGTCGACAATAAGTGACAAAATAAACGAACTGAAGAATCGGGAATTTAAACGCAGACAGATTTAAATCGCATCACACGTTATGGGCGCGTCTCTTTCAAATAATGATAGAATGAAGCCTTCGGTATTCTTTAGTATCACTCGTACTTATAAAAGGAACCTATATTTTTATTCAACTCTTTGTTTTCTGTTCATTTTCCTTTTATGTTCCATACAACGAATATATATATATGAATAATTTGAGCGTTTCATATTTTTGTACCTAAGCTACACGGTTCTAAGTATAATCCGAAAGGTAGCACACACTTCATACTTCTATGAATAAATGGCATTCGTTTATATATATGTGTGTATGAAGAATTTGAATATTTGATATCATATTTTCAAAGATGGCATAACATATTGGAACCGTACAGGAACGTTATTACCCATACAATCACCGATCAAACAAAACTATTTTGTCTTTTTGAAACCACTCACACCGATTATAAGTTCGGTGTATTCTTACAATATTGTAAGTCTCTTTTTTAAACATAGATCAAATATAGTTCGATTGTCTAAAATAAATAAATAAGAATAAGGAAAAGTTACATTTGTTATAAAACAATATTGTCGAATATGTAAAATGATTTGAATGCAAGCTACCTTTACTTATTTCATATGTTTATTTATTTTTCTGTCTGATAGTTAAAAGACTCAGTTAGAAGTATTTCGTTTAGTCGGCTAATGATATAAATATTAAGATTGAAAGGGAACACTAAAACTAGCTTAACATTTGATTCTTATGTTACCTTTGCGTATTTAAATTGTGAATAATGTGTTTTAAATATATATAACACTGGTGTGTTTTATCATTAAAGAATGCAGTAACATAGGTGACATTTTTGTAGTTTTCTAGATAAGGTTCAAGAGTTTATAAATACACGTGTATTTTTACGAAAAGAAAAACACGACAAAAAATAGAAATCATTCTTAAAAACTTCAACTGAAATTAAAGAAATTTATGAAAGAAAAATAAATAATTACAACTTGAAAAGTAGCACCCACTTAATACCTATATAAATATAGGGTATTCGTTTCTTTCTATATGTGTATAAAGAATAAAAATATTTGGTATTCTATTCTATTTCATCACGTATAAAAACGTACAGTTAGAGAAATTAGTTTAATTGTCGTCTTATGTGGAATTTGCTGAATTCTCCTCTATTGCGTACATAAATAAACGACGTGTTTAAAAATTCCATGGGGGACACATACATTTCATTTATAAATCGGGTTCTCTGACGCACTGAAAACATAGTAAATGAGATGTGTTACAATCAGATTAAACATGAATAAGGCAGTGTTCCCATGAAACAGATGGCCGCAAAAGCTATTACTTTAAAAGAAGTAAATAGAGACGTGCGACGCATGAAGCGAATATTCATATTTTCACGTGCAATCATCTCTCTTAGGTAGCATTCCAGAGCCGTCCTCTCTGTATGGCGAGCTGGGAGCAGAATGTAAAGAAATCTGGTGTTACATCTCGAGAAGAGGGTAGTATCAGAGTTCCCACAAAATCTTCACTGCCAACTTTTTAAAATCCGATCCATGTTAACCGAGCGGAATAAATATTGCCTGGAAAACAGAGCCAACCTAAGGCAAATAAAGCTGGTCCCAACACGAATATGGGTCGTGTTGTGTTGATGTATAATTCTAGTTACAGAATTATATTTTTTGTTTAAATACAAAAGAAAATTGATATTTATATAAATATGAAAAAATGAAAATAAAATATAAAATTAAAAAAGATGTATAAAACAGCACGAAAACATAACCCTAACCCAAACCAAATCGAATACGAGCTACCAATAAATGGGAAAAGAAAATCGTACCTTTTTATTATCTGTGATTCGGCTACGTATTGAATGTGATTTATGTAGCCTCCACCGTTATAAAATCATCCGATCATTGCGACCATCGACTCATAAAAATGTCAATAAGCAAGGTTATATATGATTTTCCCTTGAAATAGAATATTAGTTCAGTAACATTAGGACAAACTATAAAATCTAAGAAATATATACAAAATGATAGAGAAATAAAACAGGTAACGCATCATCTACTTTATTGTGGTTTTATGCTATGAGTCATTATTTTCATATATATATATATATATATATATATATATATATATATATAGTATTCTGCGTTTTACTATTAACAGTTAAGTTAATCATCCATTGTACTATATTTCTATAACAAGACTTCATGAAGTGCACATAATGCTTTAAGAAAACTACACTACTTGTGTAAATAAAAATAAGTTTTATTAACATAATTACATAAGTAAAACAATTTTACAAAGATGTTAATTAAAATTCTCATTCACTCATCTTGATTTTTTTCTGAAATTCATAAAGTCTTCTTTTTTCACTTCTTTTAACATTTTTTCTACAACATTTTTAAATCTTTATTTGACGTTAATTTCGTTGGAAACTACTTTCCTTTGTAATTATATGAATCTAACATAGGGTGTTCTCATCACAAGGTATGTTGAATAGTAACAGTTTGTAATAAAATCATGTTTATATCCTGCATACACTGCAACAAGTTTTATTAGAAATCATTTTTGAGGTGACAGTCGCAATTCATAAAGACCTAAATTAGTTTATGTATATATTAATACGATAGTGCTTACATCAAAAGCTCTGCGAATGGGTGCCGCATCCACATTCGAAAAAGCATTCAATTCACCTAATTTTCGTAATATTTTCAAGTATTTCCCTCTGACGCAACGGTTAGCGACGTAAGATTCTGATGTCGGTTTTTGACGTCGGCCCGACTTGGTGACTGTTTGATCTCAATCAGCCTCTAAGACTTTGTTTCCTACATCGAAGGGGAGGGGCAGTTAGGGAGGGGACGACTGGGATGACACATATTAATACGATAGTGTGTGTCATTTTGTGTCACGCTTACATAAAAAGAAACGAGCTTCCGAATCTATGTATGCTACTCATGAATTAGAGCAAAATTTTATTTAATCAATCGAAATCGAAATCGGAATTAGTCGATAGATCAAATCGAGAAATATTGTATATTAAGAAGTTTTGTAAATTGTTTCATGTATTGTTCATTTTTTTTAAATAAATATGCAAGTCAAATCTACTCATATTTTATTCAAACATGTATAGCTTAAGAAGCAGATAACTAGTATTGAAAACATGATTTCGTGTAATTCACACGGGGCCTGCTAGTTTTTAATGAATGATTTAACTGTTGAAAATAAGTCACCCACTATAGCTAAGCAATCAGTACAGCGAAAATCCCTAAAACTGAGCTCTTAAACCTGATATAGTGATATGGCGCAACAGGTGAAAAGAGGAGCAACGTTAGTTGAACTGTCTGTTGCTAATAATTTGGACTTTAAGAGACCTAAAATGGAGAAGATAACAAAATAATATAGTCGTGTGTATGACATGAAAACAAACTGGGGTAATGGGTAAATCCCAATTATTCCAGTAATCAGTACAGCAACCGGCTTCATTAAAAATGAATTTCAAAAACTACATTGCGAACATACTAGATCGAAGAGAGATCTAAACAATTGAGCAGAAAAGGACAGTTATAATCCTAAAAAGAGCTCTCGGTATGAGTGTCTGATATAGCAGTTGAATGTCTGACATCTGATAGGATGCCCTATCTTTAATCAAAACCCAACATGTAAATGATGTTGGTTTTAAATCAATTATTTTAGCAAGCAATACATGCAATATACACAAGGTAATCAAGAACTGTTTTATTTGTGGTATTTGCGTAAGAAAGCGTTGAACTTCTCATGTGATGGAATCAGAACTTATAATAATAGGGAAGCGAGAAATATGAAATCAGATAAGAGATCAGATTAAACGTTCGATATATTTTCAAATGAATGTACGTACATTTTTTCATTGTCTAGATCTGACAACGTTGCCGTCGAAGATTCCCGATTCCTTCCGATAGTAACAGAGAGACAATTTTAAAAGAGTAAATAAATGTAGAAATCATGCTGGCACGTGTGTATGTATTGAACTTAGTCGGACTAAATTTATAAGCATCTGCTATTGAAGAATATGAAATCAGATTTTTAATGTAGATACACTATGTGTGATTTAAAAAAAATAAATCAAACATTTATTTTTTAAATTGTGATCTATATATTTTGGAATTTCTAGCATCTGATAGAATCTACCATCCTGAGCAAAAACAACATTTAAATTAATTTTTTAAAAAATCAATGTTTTTTTCTCGCAAATATTAGTGCAAATATACACAAAGTAAGCGATACATGTTTCATATTTTGTGTATTTGCGAAAGAAATCATTGAACGGGTCATGTGATGGCATAATAACTTGTATATATGTTATGGAAATGACATTAGGAGAAATAGCTTGCAGAGATACACAAGTGGATACATTACTTAGAGCATTTATGGATCGTGTGACAGTTAAATCGGTAAGTGTCGAAAGAATACAGGAAGTTCTTCGGTTGGATGAATTGATGTTGTGGTCAAGAATGAAATTCAAACAGAAGAAATTCATCAGTGATGAATATGTGAAAAGCAAAGAGAAAGAAGTTCGGTATAAGGTAAGAAGTGATCTGATACTAACTGTAAAAGAGGAACCAGTGAAGAGTTGAAGAGGATGTTACAAGGGCACATTAAATGACAGAAGTAAGAGAACGGCAATACAGTAGCAAGTGGAGGAGGGACTACAAACTATAGAAAAGACTGATCTACTTGGAAATTTAAATATTTGTGCTTACAATATGCGTTGTACACCAGGTTTATGTTGCCTTTACAGCGGTATGAGATACCATTGCCCCGAGTTTAAAGAAAAAACAGCGATGCAGCATGAATATAAGAAATTGACTGGGATTGCCAAAGCTGCTTAATAATACTGCAATCTTTGGCAGAGCTAATCAACTACAACTACCGGTCGCGTCTATTGAAGAATATAAGGCTGCTTAAGTGCGTACAGTAATGATGCTTCGCTTTTCCCATGACGGGAAACTCAAAGCTAATCCACCTTAAGTAAGAACTTGGACGAAATGGAGAGCAGAAACTTCAGTCGATTTTGCAATAGGAAATTTGGTACAAGCATATGGTGTTAAGGCAGTGAAAAATGGTAAAAAAATATTTGGAAATTTAAAACTATTATTCAGGCGCAATGTCAGAGAAAGGATCGATGCTGTAGTGAACGAAATTAGGAAAAAAGTTCAACAGAACCGATATTTACATCTTGTGAAATGTGATCATCACGAACAGTGCTTACGATAGGAGGAGTGTGTTGTTGAGCGAAAAACTGGATGGGAAGAAATATGAGTCTGGGAACAGGCAAGAACATTGTTCTTGATTAGATAAACATATGATGCAATGCCATCACCTGTCAATCTTGTTCGCCTGCGGATGTGTGATAATAATAAATGTCGATGCGGAAAAAAGAAAACACTAAGGCATAGCCTCTAAAAGCTGGCAACAATCACAATCAGGTGCTTGCAATAATTGAAGAACACATCCAGTAAAATATAAAGCACTTTCATGATGGACAATTAGCCAAGATTTAAAAAATAAAGAAGATTAAATTCAATAAAGCAGGCACAAAACGTAATCCAACGACTATTAAACTAGAGGACAGATAGACTAAGAAAACTGGAAGTTAAGTGTAAATTTGGAAAACTTCTCCGTGTTCCCGTTGATATCATCTGGACAACGACCAGGTATTGTCGTGTGGTGTCAAGAAAAGAAAGAAGCTATAATATTTGAAATAACACTACTAAGGGGCGACCACTTTGCTGTTGCAGAAAATAGCAAAATAGTCAGATATGAAAAGTTGGTACAGGAATCTCAAGATAAAAGTTGCAAGATCGAATTCCACAATTTGAGTGAAATGTAAAACAAACAGTTGTAAACCTATTTCGACATCACTTTTATTGTTATTTGAGAAAATTGATTAAATGGCTTCAGGAAACAGAAGAGAAAATATCCTATTCAATATAGCTGAAGAGGGATGATAACAACTGGAGGGAGAGGTTAATTGTCGACGGCGAAAGAAGGGAGATGAAAACGATAGTGATGACACCATTGGCAGGGTAGTTTATGACGTCACATTCCAATCAAAATCCTTTTTTATGATGATGGTATTTGTAAGGAAATGACCACACTGCTACATAACCACCTCCTGGCAGAAACACCTCGCCACATCAGAAAAGCAGTTACGGAATAGGGGTAGAAACTACGAAGTAGTTCTTCCTGATGATAGTGTAGTACTGAATCCGGTAGCGGAGCTGTCAGCATCGAAGCACAAAAAGACCGTATTATTCAAACTTTTACTATGACTTCAATGAAAGACCTGTTGACCACCTAGATAGATGGGCAACAAATCGGAAATACGTTTGCCTAGGGTGGCAGAGCCATGGCAAAGCGGAAATATGCTTGACACATGCGACAGATCGGACGGGTTTGCAACCCATGATTCATTAAAATTAATTTCAACGAGTCAAGATAATAAAATAGCCATCAAAATCCGCGGCACGGAGGGTGGATAACAGATCAACAAAATCGAATGACATGGAAATTAACTCGGTATGCAAAAAGGACAAATAAAATAGACAACGGAAATTGATTTGCTGTGGAAAGGAGTTTTATATTTTTCTAGGACTATGTATACATCTAGGAAAAGTTTGTAAGAAGAGAGGTGCTCAACAGCGCGGGTCGATGCATTATAAGACGTGTAGTATATATCCCAAGGACGTAAACAACAGTGAGAAACACTCTACCATTAAGAAACTTAAGCCAGCAAAAGAATATGATAATAACATGACTTAGATAAAGTGGCCAAAAGTCAATTATGCTGCTACTTATGAATAGTCTGATAGCGAGGAAGTTAAGATACTATCCCGAAAAAAAGAAGTACAGAAAAGAAATTGGAAAAGTTAGCCAAGACTATCAGCGTGAAAGGAAAAGAGAGAATTGGGTTTGAAAAAAGAACAACTTCAAAGATATTAGAATCTAAAAACAATTTAGAAGAGAAGGAAAAATTGACGAGCTTAAAATGAAAAAAAGGAATATGCAGGCAAAATAGTTATGTGCAGTAGTAGAAGAGAAAGGTGCATTTACACAGCTTCGAGATACGTTGAGATATTCCAGAGAAAGACATGAGGGTGAAAGAGAAGAGCAAGGTAATATAAAAAAATGAAACGATCATTTGAAGAAGTGAAAGATGTACTAGAGGCATTAAGCCTATACGTTGTAGGGAGATGTAGTGATACTGGCTAATTGATATGCATAATCATAATAAGTAGACATAGACTAGTATATACGTTTCTCCTCAAGTATAGCTAGCAGTGAAAAGTATACTAGCAGCTGACTAGCTAATTTAACAACTTCTCGACATCAGTTAAACTTATATACACTTTAACTTAACTTTCAAAACGTACAATGAATAATATTTTTCGCATCAAGCATTTAAAAAGGCACCCGCATTTAGGTATACCAAACCTCTTATAGTGTCATTCTCTGTGTTGTGTTTGTGACTATGAGTTGCACCTTCTGGTATTGGAAAGCTTTATTGATTTAAACATCTGACATTGTTACTCAATACATAAACGATGTGGAATAGGTTACTCTCCTGTTTATTTGCTTCCTCACGACAGCAAATTTAGCCACGAATTTGTTTTTTTAATGTAGGGATATCCAGCATGCCAAATATAGACAGTAGCTAGAATAAAAAGTAAACATTTATTTAGACTTTCGGATTTTTTTAGATAAAGGTTGATAATTTGTAGACTTTGCTATATTCGATCTTTCTCATTTCGAGTCTTTTTAACACAACGTTTCGGCCAGTGTAGCATTTGACCTTCTTCACGTCTACCTTGTCGAACTCGGAAATCTTTCTGTCGAACTCAAGAATCTGGACGGAATTTTCAACGGCACCCTTTATTAAATCTACGGGAGTAGTAGGCTCTCGTTCTATCTGCCACGAATGGGAAGATTGTCCATCTCCCAGCAGACCCCATGACATTGACAACTTCACCAAGCTTGTGCGCCAAGCAGCCCGGAATAACATCCCAAGAGGCTGACACACTCAATACATACCTGGTATCGTTGCCCAAAACAGCAAATTATATGTGCAATACCGAAAGCTGTATGAATCTGACCCCATTTGCTTAAAGTATCATCGAAGTAGGCGAATGACTCATGATCTCTCGATAAGAAGGCCGACAATCGAAATGCAAAATCTGTTGGAGAAAACTGATATGACGAACAACAGTAAAAAAGCATGGAGTCTTAAAGAGCTATATATATATCAGCAGCAGTTCCCTTAAGGCTTGTAAAGCGTTTCGTCTAGATTATATTTTCACAGAGGAGATCAAGCACTTTGGACCTTTCACAAGAAAATAGGTCCTTGATGAATAAATGTATGTTAACAAGAAGGATCCCAAAGATCTGGAGAAACACCAAAATCATGGCTCTTAAACCTGGCAGAGATCAAGCGCATGCAAAGTTTTTCCGCCCTTCCATGCCGCTTGTTTAAACTGTTCGAGGGCCTAATCCTCAACAGATTTGCCTCAGTTGCTGAATCAACCATAATCGGCAAACAAGCAGGATTCCGGCCTGGAAAATCTACAACTAGTAAACTTGGGAATCTCACCCAGTATATCGAAGATGGGTTTCAGGAAGGAATGGTAATGTTTATCTGTCTGCTGCGTATGATACTGTAAATCACCGCCTCAACTTTAAAAATATATTGAAGCTGACAAAAGACCTGGCACTCACAGACCTAATATGAGCCATCTTTAAAGACAGGCGCTTTTAGGTTACCCTTAAAACAAACAAAGTCGCTGGCGCCGACAAAAGAATGGCTGACCTCAAGGTAGTGTGCTGGCTCAATTACTGTACAACATCTGCACTAATGACCAACTAATGAGATAGAACACTAAACGCTTCATCTATGCTGACGGCATTTGCGTAACATCCCAAAAGAGTATTTTTCGAGTTAGAGGAAACCAACCTAAACACAGCATTTGATGTACTCTACTACAAGATTAACGACCTGCATTCAACCACACCAAAAACTCAAGTGTGCTCGTTTCACCTCCGGAACCGAAAGGCCAATCGAGCCCTAAACATCACATGATAGAGAATACAACTTAAGAATTGCACTAACCCTGCCTGCCTTTGCGTAAGCCTGGATCGGACCCTCTGTTTCAAATTACATGTAAAGAAGACAGAAATGAAAGTCAGCTCCCGAAACAACATCCTACAGAAACTGATCAATTCCAAGTGGGGAATAACAGCACACACACAAAGATATACTTACTTAGCCAGGTGATCTTCCTTTGCGGAGTATGCTTGTTTCATTTGAGAGAGATCTACACATGTCAAAAACATCTCTTTTATGGACGTGAACCAAGGGTCCAACGACTGAACTCAAAGAGAAGTTTCCTTAACAATGTAGAACTCCTAACAACATCTCAGGAAGAGACCATAGTACAGATGTAGATCAGCCAGCTACAAGATAGTCCCCTCATAACGACATAGGAATCTCTGATTCTGAGTTACTCCCTCGCGGTTCCGAGGCACCCTGGCTCCGGTGGAAAACACTAAACCGCCTGATAACGGGAATGGGACGATCAAAAGTTGCTATGAATAGATGAGACTACAAAACTGACCCAACCATCTGCGAATGTTGAGAGAAGGACCATACGATGAAAGATTACCTGTTCTGCTCCTTACTGCCTAGTAGTGTAGCCTGAAAGATTATGCAGATTACAACACCATTGCAAAGGACTGTATAAAAATGTGGGAAGATGTCATATGACAACATGTTTCAAAGACACGCAAAGAAGTAGAATTGATTTCCTGATTTGAATTAAATTGGACTAAGCAGAATCTTTAGTCCACATCGTTAACTATTCTAACACTAATTCACACCTGATGAATAAATCTACATTGATAAGTTCATTGAAAGAGATGCCTAAACGGTGCTGTCTAGATAGACATTGCCAGATATATAGACAGCTAGACGGGGTTCTTAGAGAGTAAAAAAGTAATCAGAGGGTGATAAAAAGACAGACCCTATAGTAAATAGTGGGATCGGATCGATTTTAAGGATATACCTGGTTATCTCGCAATTAGCCTATAATAAATAAATATTGCCAGATAAATGGTAGCATATACTTGTGAAAGAAATCAGGATTGTCTAATTGAATAGTTTGTAGTCCAACGAATTAACACTTCCAAAAGGAGGCAAATGGATAGCAATTTGTTTATCTCGTTTTCCGTATGAGAAAAAACTTTCTCAATATACGTGATTGACCTTACTCCAAAAATTGAAGTTTCTATAAAACTCCAGCGTCGAAAATTCATCACCTCTCCTCCCTATATCTCCCTCTATCTCTAATTAATCGTTCCCGCTGTCTCTCTACCTCTCTGCGCGCACACATACATACATTCCCCCGCACACATACATACATCCACATTCATACGCGCGCACACACACATATATATATATGTATATATATATATATATATATATATATATATATATATATATATATATATATATTTATATATATATATATATATATATATATATATATATATATATATATATATATATATATATACATATATATGTGTGTATACTAAAGGATCAACGCTTATCGAGGTCCGGGGCCACTCAGGGAACAATGGTTTAAATTATTTGTTGGCCGATAATCGCCATCTCCTGAGGATTGTGAACAACCAGTGGAGTAGAAAACATATTTTTTGAGATAGATTGTTTATCGATGAGCTGTACTCAATAAGTATTCGTTTTCATTAGACTTGAATACAACTATGTTTTAGTCGACGGTGAAACAGCTTTGTGGTATTTTGTTCCATAGATGGGACACTATAGAGAAGAACTTTTTTCATGGAAGCCAGGCTTGCTCTTTGATACAAAGAGAAATAAAAGTTAATTGGCTCCAAGCCGGTTCTTGCTGTTAATGGGGGACAAAGGAGTGGATCTCAGCCGAGTGCCTAGCATGAACATATCGATCCAGTAAAGAAATAGAAGCTACTTATTTTCTGTGTAAAAGGTGCCGCAGGGAAGAGAAAACGGTATTCCCAACAAGGTTGCAAATGCGGTGTTGTACTCGTTCGAGGCAAGAATGAGGGCTCCAATCTTAACCTCCTCAGATTTCACAGCTGTACTGCATCTTATGACGCCTCTGCTTCTTATACAGGTAGATCATTTTTTCAGAAGTGAGGTACGTTTTGGAGCGATAGAATCATCCAACACTTTATCCAGTGACCTATACAACAGATATTGTGTTAGTCTTCCATTTAAGGTCCAGAGTAAAAGTAACGTATATGAGCTTATCAGAATAAGGAGCTTGCTTAAGGATAGATACTGAGGTGAAATAAGGACCCTAGCGTTTATTGTAAAAATAGAAAAATACTCGGTTACGTAGGCGTTAAACTTAACAAGCTATTTCCTACCACGTACTTCAATTTTGAAAGTAGAGAGATGGAGAGAGGGAAAGTCAGAGAGATCTTAGTCATCAGTGCTCTTCGATGTGCTTTCATAGATATTTGTGTCGTCTTCGTAAATATCAATTCATGAAAATCAGGAACAGGATAGGGGCAATAATGGATTCTTGAGGTACACTGGCATAAATATTATGAGCTTCTGACGTCTGCCCGTCAAAACAAAATCAATAGACTTGTCGGAGATAAATGATTTGATAGTTGTGAGGAGATTTCTAGATATACCATCGCTAGCAAGTTTATTTAGCAAACTTTTGTGGCAAACCCTATCGCTCCAAAAACGAAGGCATCGTTCGATAGATTCGCCTATCCTGTGCGATATTGCAGTCATCACGTCAGATCTTTAAAGACGAAATCCATATTGTTTGTAATTAAGTAATCTTTTTTTCTGTGCAAGTAGTTGACAACTTTTATTTTTAATGCAGATGTTAACAGCTTACTCATGACAAACGAGTGACTGATACGTCTGTACTGAGATGCAGAGAACCAGTCCCTAGTATTTGGAAATACTGGGAAGATCAGTGAAGTTCTCGAAGCTGGTTAGAAGCATTTATCTTTTAAGCAAGACTTGAACAACTCTGTAAGGGTAAGAGCTATTTCGCGTTGTGGTTTGTTTAGCACTATGAATGGAATTTTTTCGGGACCAGTTGCCTTGTTGAAATCAAGGTGTTTGATAAGTTCGGCAACATACTGGAGAGTTATTCGGATGTCGCTTTGAGTTGTACTGGTTATGGGAGGAATTGGAGATTGGTCCGGGTCACAAAGGGGATATTTCCTGCAAAGCTCTTTTGCGAAAAGTGTGGCGTTGTCAGATGCGGAGGAGATCACCCCTGGTCCGTTAATGATAGTTGGGATAGAAGTCTTACTACTGTTCAGCACCTTGTTTGTTATTCTATGAAACTGCTCGGAGCCAAGCCTATGATTAGTCACTCTACATTTAACAGATTGTGCACACGACCATTTAACGTTTTTTCTGAGCTGTTTGCAGTGGTTACTGACACATTTGAAATAGGCTTTCGTTTCAGGGCACCTATTACTTTTAAATCAATTGAAATAGTGGTTATTTATGCAATATAGCTAGCACATTCTGTGGTTCCATATCTGTCTGTTTGGTCTTTGGTGAAAGTTTTGGATGGAATAAATATTTTTATAACTACGATTATTCAATAATATATATCGGAAGCAAAACAGGACACGCTTGATATGAAAATAGTTTTCGGAGAGAGTTCAGATATGAAGGATCTTAAGCTGTTCTAATCAGCCATTGAATATCAGAAAAATGGTCGATAAGAAAGATACATGAAAAAATTGCTCAGCTTCCTTTTCCTCTTAATCGAGACAAACTAGTTATTGGGGGATCCAAGTCAAGAAATAACTCTAGATGTGCATTGTACAAGACAAGTAGCTAAAGAAATATCAATAAATCTTGCAAAATTCTGACAGAATCAGGTACGCTTATGGGATTGCCAACAATTTGAGTAAATGTATATGCCAGGAAAAGTTTTAACATTTCTATTTATCATCAGTCTAACCACTCAGCATTAATAATATTGGCATCACCATAAACATGATACTACCAGAAAATTATCAGTCAGGACTTTGTCGATTTTGCTGGGAATTAACTCAATGATAGTAACGATATCGGTGAGGGGATTGTAGAGTGTAGATATGAAAGTGGTGCTGTGAGCAAGTGCATATAGGGTGTATCAGGGTCGTCTTAGAAACTGTCCCTAACACAAGGATAACTGTCACTGATGTAAGCGCAGATTCCATGACAAAGAGAGTGTTAAAGGTCAGATTTTAAGTCATGTTCGAATAACTTAAGATTATGAGTTCACCTATAGAAACTGACGACTAATACCAGTTTCGCACAAATCATTTAAATCTAATGTGGGAAAATGGCACCTCTTAAATTACGTGATAATTCTGGGTGTACGCTTATGTTTGGTTTTATTTGTTTTTATGATAAATTAGTTTTTAAGTGGTAATCAAAGGTGTAAAGAGCAAAGCACAGAAAATGAGAAACAGTAAGATAATATTTCTAAACCATTGAACAAAGAAAACTGTAGCAGTTCCCATTATGTTGCATCGATGGCATCTACCAGAAACTACTGCATGGTCTAGACTCCATTAAAAAATTGCAACATGCCAGTCACGGTATGTTGCATTTTCTGATAGGAGTTAAACAAGCGTCCACGTCATTAAACTATCAGGCTGATAATGCCAGCCCAGATAAAACATTTACCTCCGACACACTTAATAGTGATCTAGCAACACAACTAAAGAGAGAATTTCTCAAGTTATTCCCAAATTACGCTCCCACTGAACAACTGCTGACCCGGAGAATATTGTCTTCCCAATTTGTCAGAAAAATCGCACATGAAGTGGACTTAAGAAGAAAGTAGGGGAATCGAGTGTTACAGGATTGCCGAAAATGCATTCACATTGTTTAAATAAGCATTGAGTTTTTCTTCCACTAGTGCGAGTAGCTGAAATAGCTTAGAATGCCCCTAAATACCTTATTTTACTTCTATATAGAACGGTATAACTTGGCTTGTTTATGCAGTTTAAAGTTATTTTTGAATTTCGCACTGTAACGAAACGTAAACATGTGCGAAACAAATTCTCTCATCATCTCTCTCTATCTCTCTCTCTCTCACTCTCTAACTCCCTTGCTCTATTTATGTGTGTTTCAATTTTTTGGTAAATGTTTCAAACTAGAAAGAACCCCAAATTAAACGGCATATAAGTATGTGCTAAGGCGATAATGTTCAATGCGTCGCCCTATTTTAAAGTGGGATTTCAAAATTAAAGTTGGTTTATTACGATATCGATTGGTCAGTATAATCTAAAACCAACGCTACCCGACTCCGAACGAGTGTACTTCATAAAACCAATCTTGTTTTAGTCGAAAAGAATATAAATTAGTTCAGTATAAGGATGTAAAATATATGGTCAAATTTAAAACCGTAACGAAAAAAAATTGCTAAATGATGTTTTATATTTTGTAAAATGTCTCTCAAGAAAACAAGAAAGAATGAGCATATTCGGAAATATATTATGTATAACAAACTTGGTTACTTATTTAATGTCTAATTATGAGAATCTTGCTATATCGAAACCGCTGGTAGTTTGAACGTAATCTACCGAAACTTTGTCGGATGTTTATGTGGTTTAGTCGCAAATTAAGTTATCTCCCTTTACAAATGGAGTCTCTCACCGCTAGATAGCTCTAGTTGGGAGTCAATTTGCATAATGGATGGACTAGTCAGTATAAAAACTGTAGTCTTTGGATTCAGGAAGTCTTATTGATCAGTGAGCAAAATGACGTGCAGTGAGAAAGAGGTGAAGTTGGCAGTTAGCAGTTGGGGGAGAATACATAAATTGTATATTTAAGGAAAATTATTTTACGGACGACCAAAAGCTATTTTGGCAAAAATGGGTTAACGAGTGAAATTAAGCAGTGACATTTTGAGGCCGTTTAAAGGAGAAGGCGATGTGGTCGCTTGCCTTAATAAGCTGAGCTGGTTGCGAAGCTGCAAAAGATTGATAAGAATGTCATATTGATCTCAATGCATTTGAAAGGGAATGCGCTAGCAGTCTATTTAGAAATCAGAGAGGCGAACCAGGCAGATTCCGATAAGTTTGAAACAAGATTGAAGACATCATTTTGGGAGAGTTCTTTTGAGGTTAATAGAAAGCTCAGAAGAGTAACCTGGACCGGAGCACCGGTGAACGTATATGCGGCGGATATAAGACAACTAGCAGGATTGGTCGGATACACGGGACGGAGTCTTAAGAAGACAGTTAAATTGGCTCTCGTGTGTTGTTTTCCTGACGGCATCTCAATGAAACTACATCGAATGACTGACATTGAAACCATGGAGGCACAGAAGATCTTAGGTAAAGTGTTGTGGAGAGACTAATGCCGAGATAATAGTAAGAAATATACCGCTACGACTCCGAGTAATTCTGCTGGATTAGCTCGTTTGGGGAATTGATGTGAAACTGGGTCTTGATGTTATCGACCGACTAAGAGGAGCTACAGTTTCTAAGGGCGAGGTTCGGTTCGGTGAGCAGTATGAAACTAGAATATCAAGAACCGCAAAATGTAATAATGGCATCCAGCTGACAAAACCCAGACCATGTCAGATTGAGGATGAAGACTTCCGAACCCATTTTAATAGTGACAAGTCGTCAAAGGACTGCGGGACTGCCTGTGTTGACAAATCGGGTTAGCTGTTACGGAAGTATGCTAAGAGGAGAGATGAGACCGCAGTTTGAGAAGGAAGTTGAGAGGTTGGTCGATGAAGTACTTTTAATACCATGGCTAGTGACGGTTAGAGAAGTTCTGCCACTCATATCAGTGGCTAAGCCTACCAAAAAGAAAGTCAGGCCGATATTGGACTTCCGAGAGTTAAACAAGCACGTGGGCAGCCACACTAAAGATTGAATCGACGTATGTAAAGAAGTCAGATGGAGTGGAGGAAAAGAGAGCGAGCAACCAAAATCGTGGACTAAAAATCGGCCTACCTTCAAATCTATGGCGGTATCAATTAGTCGAATATTAAGGTCAGATTTATTACTTGACCAGACTAGGATTTGTCTAAATTCTGCACCGAAAATTATCACGGCACGTGTTGTCCAAAAACGATGCAGTGAAAAATCCAACTGTTCTTATATCGATGATGTACTGGTTGACGAGACAGGGGTGACTGCGGAAAGGGTGAAAGACCATGTAAAAACCTATAAACTGACAGCTAAGCCATTGGAACCATTAGGAAATAGAATGGCTTTTGGATTAAAAGTACAGCGAAATAAGGCAGGAAAGTTGATGTTTTGAAGACAGAACGAAATCCCTGAAAGCACGGATGGCCTTACTAAGGGATATATTTCCTCGGTGTGCGGGAAGTTGGTTGATAATGATCCCATAGTCGGATGGCTGAGGACTGCGCGCAGCTTTATTAAAAGGCAGACCGATATTGACCGATGGGAGAATGAAATTGACCCGGAGGTGTTGCACATGATTAGAGAAGTGATCGTGGATGTAAAGGGAGAATGGCACGTAAAGAGGGGCTCGGAAAGGGTGATATGAAGCGATGCTAGCAGCCTGACATTAGGAGCATTGTTGAAAATAGAAGTTGTAACTGTTGTAGATGCTGCCTGGCTACGAACTAATAATGATAGCGCTCACATCAATGTTGCGGAGCTTGAAGTCACAATGAATGGCATCAACTTGGCTTTGAAATGGGCGCTACAAGCAGTGCACAGTCGAACGGCCTCGGCAAGGGTGACCTCGTGGATTAAGTCAGAAGTGTCAGGAGATAAACGGATCAGGACCTAAGGAGGAGCAGTGATGTTTATCAAACGTCGACTCGGTGCACTTGGAGACTTGTTCAGAGAATTCAAACTTAGAGTAACCGTCCTATTCGTTCCATCACACAAAAAGCTAGACGTGCTGATCAGAGTGAAGAAGGTTTGGCTAAGAGAGAATAAATATGTGGCTCCGGTATGCTGTATAGTATATGACATAAAGAACCTGCATAACAGTCATCATTTCGTTAAGGAGATGACGTTATATCTGGCAAAGAAAAGTCAATCCAAACATCACAATAGAAGATATCCAGGATGTAGTTAAATACTGTAGGAAGTGTCAGTCCATTGACCCTGCACCACGTAGGCATGAAAATGAGAGCTGCATGTATATACAATTAGAGGAGACTAGCCATCGATATCACGTATTACAGCTATGAACTGTATTTAACTATAATCGACTGTAGCAATATGGCGAACAATTAGAACAGAAACAGCACAACAGATAAAGAATAGTGTTGAGGAGGTGTTTATGGAGAGGAGGCAAGTAGAAGAGGTCCTAATGAACAACGGGATGTCCTACCGCTCAGAGGTTTTTAGGGAGCTATGTGATAAGTGGGGTATTAGGCAATATTTTAGATCAGTGTATCGCCCAAGCGGCAATGGAATCATACAGAAACATAATCGAACTATAAAAGCTGTGCCAGCAAGCAGCCAAGAAGCGGTCCTTTGGTATAACATTGCACAGAAGGTTGGCCAAGACGATACGTCAGTGCCACGTATGAATGGCGACATCCACTGGCAATGACGGAGAGAGTAGAACAGGGCAAGCGAAAATCATTGTAGGCGAGGAGGTGTGGATGAACAGGCCAACGTCATATGCACATTCCGGTGGGGAAGAGGAACAGTAACTGATGTAATATCTGAAAACAACGTGTCAGTTAATAGAGTTCATAGTCACATATTAGATATACGGAGAGTGTTCTTTCCATTAGACGATGAGGTTGTTTAAGTCCTTTAAGAAGAACACGTACTAAAATCGCAACGTGAACTAAGACGGTCGATGTTGATCGCGGATTGTGAAACCAATTATTGATCTTGGAGATTAAGAGGGCGTGCAGTTTAATCGTCAATTGAGTTATCACCCCTTTGCAAATTGATTGTTTGGAGTCTCACACCGCTAGATGGCTCTGGTTGGAAGTCAATTAGCATAGGGGATAGATTGATCAGTATAAAAACTGTACTCTTTTGATTGAAGAGGTGTTGTTACTCAGTGAACAAAGTGAAGTGCAGGGAGAAAGAGGTGAAGTTGGCAGTTGGCAGTTGGTTGAGAATACATTAATTTTATATTTCAAGAAGTGTCTTTTTACGGATAGACCAGAGTTAAGAATAGGTATAATGTGTCTTTTATCTATAGTTAGACTCGCCTTAAAACGAGAAGTAAACTGTTTTTTTACACTCGCCTTATGATTGTATGCTTCAACTATCTTATATCTTCAAATATTTATTCACGGTGTCTGGTTTGGTTGTTTTGTTTTACGGTATACTAACGCTTTTCGAGTTATTTAATGTTGAATCCTGTCATTTTAGTAAAAGTGTTTTATGCTTCAAGTTCTTTATATTTTCAAATATATATTTGTTTGTTTTGGTTATTTTGGAGATGAAAGTGTTGTGTTATTTTTTTTTGGGGGGGGGGGGCTGAACAGGTTTGAGTTTTGAAAATACTTCTATAAAGTATTCTAGATTTATTTTTCTCTTCTATACCATTTTAAGATTTTTATTCATGGTGTTCAGTTTCGATGTGTTGTTTTATAGCATACTGACTTTTTCCGGGTTATTTAAGTCAGAATCAGACATTTGGGAAACGTATGTATGCTTCAATTTCTTTAATTGTTCAAGTATTTATTCATAGTGTTTCGTTTGGTTGTTTTGTAAAGGCAAATGTTTTGTTTAGCTTTGCAGCACATGATTTAGATTTAAGTCTCTTTAGACAGCTTGATCTGGTATCAGCGGAGTAATGTTGTAGAGATAGATCTCTACAGGTTTGATTATTGAATATTGAGCTTGATTTTCCGTTGAAAGTTATTATTGATAAGAATCGATCTGAACCATATAAAATCATTGTTTTTTATATGCCGTAAAACAAAACAACCTAACCAACTTTCTATAAAATTACAGATGCAAGTGATGTCATTGCGTGATTTAATATACATTGTGGCAAAATAAATATTTCACGTGGTTTTTGGGGAAAAAATTAGACCATTCTTGAATGAATTAAAATAATCGGATGAAATGACTATATCCAATTTATTCCTAAAATATTTTGAGCAAGTAGTTAAAAATAGAACTATAGCATACGTGTTACTACTGCAAACACTATATCTTCCTTGTGATACTGGGCAATCCTATACCAGCTCCTGGATACCACGAAAGTTACAACCCTGTGTTAAGCAGCAGTTGAACATTTTTCTTTTTATTTAAGTCCAAGTTTTCAACATCCTCAAAAGCAGTTGCCTGTTGCTGCCCGAAAGGCTAATACACGGTTGTGGTATGAGGTAATTATTTTTCTACAAAAAAGTAATTATCTGGACTGATCAGGAAGGAACCAGCACCGCTGGAAATTAAACTCTCGATAAAAAGTGTTTTATATATTAAAACATAACTTTTTTGAGTACATTTTTTTAGAAAAACTTTAAAACTAGAGCTAGCAGTCAGACACGCACTACAGTGGGTGAAGAACAGCTCGTTTGTCCGTTGTGGCGACAAGGGGAGAACGGAGGAGGAGAGATGGTTCAATAAAAAGAGACGGAAGAAATGTATGAAAAAAGAGAAAGAACAGGAGTTATCACATTTACTAGCCTCAGCTTGCAGATGTTTTTAATTCTGACCTTTCGAATCTTGCGCTAACCTAGCATGTCCCTAGCTTCTAACTCTTCAAAGCACCTAAAACCAACGGTATTATAAATGATCTCTCATTTTGGGGTCAACAGAAACGTAATTGACGCGGTGCTCCGTTAATGGTGTTTGCAGCAATATCCCAATTTTTCACGAGGGCAAATGTTGACATGCTCGATTCAACGACGTAAAAAAAGGCGCTTATACTCAAGCCACATTCTTAGAACAATTTAATTCACTTCTGTTAGAGAATTTGGTTGTAAGCGAGTCTTTTAGTGAAATCATTCTATTGTGGGTATGCCCAAATTTCGTCGAGTTTTTCAATGATACAATTTTTGTATTTTTTTTATACATAACTCAATCTAAAACTTGTATATTACGCGTGTATCCGACACAGTTTTCCAATATTCTATCCATTATTCTCGTTATCTGAATGTTTTATGTATATTAAATATCCACTTCGATCATTCTTTCCCTGTTCCATTAACCATTTCTGCTCCGAAAGGTAATGGGTTTTCTACTGCAACAATGCTATAGTGCGTTTATTGCGACCCGTGGATTACGCAATTCCAACCGTATTTCTCCAGTAGATAAGCGGAGAAGGACTCGTGTTATTGTGAAGTATTTCTGTTCTAAGACTAATTGCTTTCCGACCAGCTTTATCTGCCGTAACATTTCAACCATTGCTGGAAAATAATATATTTAATACATGTATCCCCACTATATCTAATTTACAATTGCTGAAAAGTGTGTGAATTATTCAAAATGTGGTCATCATCATTGCTGCCGAACAATATCGTTACGTGTAAATCCCTCTCCTGTACTCTCTCCTTCTCACCCTTATTAAAGCTTGTTGTCTCTCTACCATTGTACGTTTCTATCTTGTATTCTTTATTTAAATACAAGTAAAAACACAACCTAAAACAATAACAAATGCATCCTACTAAACTTATCGGCAAATAAAATTGAGTAGTTCAACTTTATGCAATGAACATAAAATGGGAAAGTTCATCAGTGTGTCTTAAAAAATTATTTTCTTTGTGATAATTTTAAAACTGCTTTCCACACGAGTGAACTTTGAAGTGGGAATTTTGATTTAAAGATTATATTTGCGTGAACAATCTATTCTTAACCGAAGCGTAATGAAGATAGTGCATGCTCCGTCTGAAAAATAAGGCAAACATAAAAGTCCGTTGGAGGACAAATTCCCAGTAAAAACCTTTTATTTGTAACTTCAATTTCTTGGTTCATTACTGAACGGTTATTGTTATTCGCTCTACACAGACTGAGTGAAAATCACCATTGAATAGATAATTGATAAAAAAAACTCCTTTCCTCTGTCGTTAATATTTTCATGCCACTCGCCGTCTAATTTCTACTACTCTTGACACAATTTACCTTTGGTTTCATAGTCGCCTCAAACCGAAGATCCGGGCGTTTTATGCCATCATCCTGTTCATGCAAATTGAATCGCGTATTCAGCGAACTCATTGTAAACTGTTAGCTTGAAGCTCGAGATCTAATCACGTGGAAGTCGCCCGTATGCGATGCATATCGTCACGTCAATTATTGTAGTTGCTTTCGAACAAGGTGTGTATCCGTACCTAATTTGTCACATAGTCTTGATTGAATTTGAATATGTTGTGGTAAACCCACAGTCCGTACCGGTAACTGATACACAACTGCCGCAACCAATCTTTGTTTTATACATTGAGTTTATCTTCTGCTAAACATTTGAAATATTTTTGTGTCATATATGTTTGTTTCGAGCGTAATTCCTCTGGGCATCTAAATACATTACTTACTGTTTTATATCTAATAATGTAATACCGACAGAAACTTGTTTTCTTTTTCCGAAATCTCTATTTTCTCTTCACAGTTCTTTATATTATAATTAATTCATCATAGTATTTTGAGCCAAACAGAATTCATTCTTTTCTGGTGGTTGGTCATGCGCTTTATACAGAGAACAGAGGACTACAAGATTTGCTAAGTCAGTTTCAAATCATATTGCGTCTATTGCGCTCAACAACATAATAATATCCTTTGTAAATATATACACCCAGTCTTTATCCAAGCTATGGGGAAAATAGCAACTCATATTAAACTGAACACCTAGATCCATGTCATTACAATACAAATATATTTATTTTGACGATCTCGTCTATAGCAATGAACTGCTCCGGACACCTCTTTAGCATCCGGTAATTACATTTGATCTGAGAGTTTTGAGAAAAGTACAGTACCCGGTTAAGTGGCAGTACCTTCAACTTGAATCTGACACAGAGTTGTAGTATCTGTCAGTATTCAATCTATGGTTTACATATAAATTATGTGTTTTTATACTATTTATTTACATTATATTCTCCTACGAAACAAATAAGCATTTACAATCTTGGATTATAATTCTTTTTTAACAAATAGACGTATGTTTTTAGAAGTATAAATATTTTACCTAATTTCCCTAATTCGGTAATGCATGACCAGAAATGATTGATATGCTTTAAACAAACAATAAAAAAAAATTACTTGAAGAACTGTTCGTTTGAATCTATATCAATCTATATTCTTATAACATTCTGGGGATCTTGTGTGTTTTCATGCTAATAACGTAAATAGAGGGGAGATAGTTAGTGAAGTGGTGAGATAAATGGGTGATGTAAATAATGAAAGCAGAAATCAAGCCAAAGAAGAGAACAGAGAGAGTGAGGAAAAAGAAAAAAAATAAGAAAGAACACGTTAATTATTACATCAACAGTTATTCTAAGTTTGTGAATTTTTTTGACATTTTAATGGTAGGATGGTCAAATTAGAATAGAGTAGGAGATATGAATAGTTAGAGAATAAGTGAGGGAGAGGGGGGAGGGTTGAGAGGGGGAGAGGGATAGAGAAACGGCAATATCTATTATGACATCACAATACATTTTCACCTGCGAACTCCAACGGCTTTGTAGTACGTGTAAAAACATTTTTCAACAATATCAAAATAAAAAATTATATATTTAAAAAGATATAATGAATATTGCCCCAACTGATCAAATTGACTCGGTTAGATTCCTGTTTAATCATCGGTTTGTGAATTGACTTGAAAATATACTCCGTATTTATTTTTCTTCTGTATTTGTAACATGTTTGTATTTCCGGTCTCCACTCAATCAATGGCGATGTTTTGATCGTCAAGAAGTTGCGTGTCTTATAACACCATTTCGTTTCATCCAAATCTTCTGACGCCATTTCCCTTAATCATCCGAAGTTATACATAATTTAATTGTCCCTTGCTTTTAATCCTGTTATGTGCTCATAGCTTACACCCCCTCACCCTTACTATATATTCGTTGTATATACACTTTTATAGGAGCATCGTTCGCATCAAAGCAGTGTCAATGCTCTATAAAAACAGTAATCTCCTTGCATTACTTCAGTCACGGTATGATACACGAACTTATATGTTGCCCAGTGGGAAACCTACCGTGCAAGACACCTTCGATTCCGCTTCCAACGCTGATAGTCAATAATCAATACTTATCGTCATCCATTTTAACACACAAACAATACACTGTACTATTCATCTATTTTATTCAAGGCACGTAGATACATACAATTTCTGTCTAGATTTAAATAGACTCCCCTGATATAAACTAAGGTGGATTTAAATATGTGTTTATTTAGCTTATCTTCTACATAATAGACACACAGTCAGGTGAAGTTTCAAAAATAAGTCTCATCAGCATGCCTTGGTAGAGTCGCCTCGGGTGACTAGCAATGAACTAATCTCTTCTGAAATGAGGAAAGATAAAGTCTGAGAGGGTGTACCTCCTAGGACTGAAGAGATTCGCAGTCAGACAGAAAAATCAACCGTATATATATATATATATATATATATATATATATATATATTAGTTATTGTTTATTATTTATGAACGTATACGTTTCGTCCTTTTTAATCTGGAATCTTCAGCATAGAAATATGACTATTCACTACCGGTCATGCGATTCGAAACCCTGGACTACAAGTATTTTTCAAGTCAAATCCAACATCTTTAACCACTCGGTCAATTTTTAATAGCTATAAACTATGATAATTTAAACACTTTTATCGGCGGCTTAACGTCAAGGCATTCTACTTCTTTTTAAGGGAAGGAACGATGCATTATGAAGCAAGTGACGTCATGATGTGTTAATACGACCATTACAGTGCTCTATTTTTTTCAAGGAGCTACAAATATCAACATATATAATTATATATATATATATATAAGTTTATATATATATATATATATATATATATACATAATTTCAACGAAACTGTCTGTGGATGACTCTACCTATATATATATATATATATATATATATATATATATATATATATATATATATATATATATATATATATAGTCATCGTCACTTCTTTACAGAATACAAAGTCCGCTTGTCGGGCACACGGACGACTCAACAGGCTCAACGTATGTTTACAAGTATTACTACTGATAGTACATTCAATGCTACTGGTTTCGTTTGTGCATAGCCATATACGTGTTTATTTGGCTCTTACAATTCGATCTCATGTAGGGATATATGTACATGTATTATAAATGTTAATGCTGTGCGACTATATATATATATATATGTATATATATATATATATATATATATATATATCAAATAAATAAATACGAACTTGAATTTTTTAAGTTAAAATTAGCTTAATATCAAATGCTTGATGTTTAATAAGTTCGTCTTCATTTTTTAGTATCAAATAATATTCAATCAATTTAATTATCACGTGTAAACGTTGTTTACTCACGTACAATTATTCCATAAAGAGAAGAAAAATATATATATGGTAAACCAGGTAAGTTTACATCCACAGCGTAAATACCCAGATGATCTTTTAACTGTGTTTGTAAAAGTGATCAATCATAAATATTGTTTATTAATTGTAAACTATTTTATTTATACAAATTTGCAGATCAAAATATGAATAGCCAAATGATGTTTGTATAAATAAATATAACCTAATGTATACATAAATTCATCTCTATATATCTGTCTATCTATATATATATATATATATATATATATATATTTCAACGAAACTGTATGTGGATGACTACATATATATGTATATATGTATAGTCATCTACAGACATACTGTTTCGCTAAGATACGACCCTTCAAGCTGTGCTCGAAACTCGACCGTCTAGACAACAGTCGGCGCTTATAACCCCTTGGCTATTATGCTGCTGACAATAAAGGTGAAATCGCAATGATAAACATTGTCAAATGCCGGAAGCTGTCTTCGTTTACACAAAGATCGTTCCGTGCATACGATCGTGACAGTTTACTGTTGTTTTTTTAATTTTAGCAGCATACTTAACCCATGAATGGGAGCATACGGTGAATACTATCTTCAGACTGACATATTTTATTGGATGAAAAGCAGATCCACCGAAATGTTTTGAACTTTCATCATGAAGCCAGAACGCACTTTAACCACCGACATAAATGTTGTGTGTTGTTATTCACATTTGCACATGCGTTTCATACATGCCTTGTTATTTTTTATTTACTTTAAAGGCCGAACGTTACATACGTGGAAAATGTTAATATATAAATCTAGTGAGAGGATTTCTTGTGGCATACAATGTAACACTTCTAAGAACTTATCGGAGAGTTATTAATGCACTAGCGCGTCGCCGTGGAAATTCTACAATGAGTTATATATGATTCTGTATATTTTACAGTGAATTTCATTAAAAATCATGAATGGCTGTTTGGGTCAATACCTTTAAGAAAAATATTACTTCTTCTGGAAATATAATTGCCAATACCAGCTAAATATTGTTAAAGTGAATAAAACGAGTACATCTCTTGTTCATGTATTTCTTTAATTTTAAATTGTAGTAACTAAATTATTTTAAAACAATAAATATTCTGTGTGTTTTTTAATTGTAAACTAAATATGATTCCAATCAGCAAAACGAATGTCATTTTCTTTCAAATGTACTTATTAAACAGTGTACTATTTCAGTCGACGAGGTGACATAATTTTGATTTTAAGAAAATTCATTTGCAAATGATTAAAATCGATTTTTTTTATCATAGATACATACGATTAAACACCAAACACCATCTTTGCTGATCTGACTTTCTTAACTTTTACAGTGAATGAAATGTGATAACGTGCGTACGAACATGAACAACCTTAGTGTATTATTATATAGATAACTAGCGGAACCCGTCGCCCGGCGTTGCACGGGAGAAATGGCGTATAGTTCTTTCTCCAGCCCCACCCCCTATACCGTGTTGGCGAATGTTGCAAATTTAAAAAAAAAAAAAGTGGCTGAGTCGAATGGGATCGAACGCCGAAACTGTCGATCATTAAACCTCTCTTCTTACCCACGAAGCCACGCTTACGATTTAAAAATAATTGTGTAAATAGGCTAATAACGCTATGGGTGTTTATTGACATGCGTGTTACGTTAACATTTACATTCTGCCGACCAAATGGTAACTTCAACAATAACGCGGTGTAGGTCATTTTTTGATGAAGTAAATTCATTTAGGCAATTTTTCTATAATATGCGTGTTTAAGGTGTATGTTTTTGTAAATGTAAATGTATCCGCGTCTACCAGTATCTTAGTGCTTAATGAATAAAATAGGAAGTCGATTCGATCAAGAAATGTTATCCGCCATGTTGAATCATTAAATGTTGCAGGAACTGTGTTCGTTAATTTCATTCGCTTAATTCCGGAATGAATTTAAATGTAGAAAGTAGAATTAGATAGAACGTAATCTGATATTCGCGAATAATCATCGGAGTGTAAGGGAGCGGTTGTTAAATTTTTGCGTATTGCTTAATATTATGTAGTAAAATAATGCCAGACAAATACGAAATAACAATGGGTGCTTTATGAAAATTATACTGTGTTTATTAGTTCCCGGTGTCGATGAGTGTAGTCACAGTACAGAATTGTTAGGGAGAAAAGTGTTTACTACCACCTATACGGAGTTGGTATTTCGGAGAGTCGTGGCGGCCGGGCCGAATGTAATATTCAGTGTTAGTTTGGAAAGAAGAATAACAGATATACTAAAACACGCTCGAGTTAATAAGTGCAATGTAATTGTGAGTTCAGTAGCCCGTGATGCATGTGGTTATTTTCCTATTCTCCGAGAAGGTACAGGGGAAAAAACGTCTCTACTTTATATATTAGAAAAAAAAAGAAAAGATGTATTTAAGGTTACAGATGGAATTATTTTGGGTTTTCTTAATCTCTAAAGTTAAAATTAAATTTTACTTTTCATATTAAGATATTTTTTTAAGTAAAACCATTTCTGATTAATTATTTTCATAGGTGTTATTTTAAATTGACATGTATTGAATATAGTTCACTCTAACCTTAAACTCATAATAAAAAGGAAACATTCTTGTATAAATATTTCATTTAAATTTGTTTTATTGATGGGTCACCACTTATCAAGGCTCAGATTGTGGATAAGATTGTCAGTTGGACGATGGAGGAATTTATTATCAAAGAAGACTCCTTTACCAGTGTTTTTTTTTTTCATTCGACCGGAAGAACCACAGAGGTTGTAGCCGGTTGGTAAGCAGACTCGTGGTATGTTGTTCAACAGATGGAGTGTTTTGGGAAGGAAAGTATGTTCATAGAGGTTTCGTTTTAGTTTTGGTAAAGAGATAGAAAGGAAAATAATTTGCTATGGTTGTAGGTAGACAAGTTTTTGTTGTGAATATTTTACAGGAGGTCAATTATTTAAGCTCAGTCGAGCACCTACTATGAAAATCGTCTGACCGTCTTGGCTTTCTCATGGCCACTGTTCTTATTTTCTATCGTAACGGAAGGAAACTAATGATAATTTTCGAAATATTTCTAACATAATATAATTTAGAAAAATATTTTAATCACAATGCCACAAATTTTAAACTGATTCGTATCAAAAGTTCTCATCTTCTCATGTTTTACTTAAAAGGATATATATATATATATATATATATATATATATATATATATATATATATATATAAACTATCAAAATATCAAGAATCAGAACACAGCCTATTCAAGACAGCTGATCCTGCACATTCTTTATTGTGATAAAATTTTACATTCAAATTAGGATAACTTGTATCACATATAAAACAAAGGAAATAAACTAAGCAAATATCTCAGAATCACGTTGTATTACTGAAAAACTGATGTGGCGCGCTGTCACCCTACCAAATAAATACTGGCAGAATTCGCTTCAGTTACATCATACACTCAAATATATAAGAACGGATGAGATAATAACACGCTTCTGCGGATCGTGTGTACCGTGAAATTTTAGTAAAGTGTTTTGTAATTATTTTAAATTGCTATAAACAAACACGCAGGTGCCCAAACTTAGATGTATGAATATTCATAATAAATATGACTAATTATCAACGTAGATATATTTTAAATCTTAACCAAGAAACATCAGTGCGTCTAAGTAAAACCGAACGACTGGTCGCAGGATTCGAACCCCAGACTGACGAAAACTGTGATTTTTACTCGAGTGGCATGTTATCAGAGAATATTTATAGAGATGACGAGATTATCTTTTTGATTTAACATGACATTTCGGTATAGGTTATGCCTTCTACTCTTCCCTGTCTATTAGAAAGTATTCATAACATGTATTTCCTTTGTGGGTTTAACATAACCCTCAACTTTATCGTCGTCAGACATTCTTTAACTAAATAGATATCAGTTAGATGTTCAGAATTTAAACACAGTTATTAAAATTATATTGCAAGATACCAAAAATTATTTTTTCTCGCCATCTGTTTTCTTTTTGTCTGTTTTTAATGTTTTTGATTCGCCTGTTGATTATATTTCTTTAGTAAATTGTAATTCTGCCACGTTTTGGTTTTTACATGTCCAACGTTTTATATAAAATACTAGAATATCGTATAGAAAATTAGAGTTTTCTTCATATTCATGCATTGCTTTGTGTTATTTATACGATATATATGTCCGTGAATGACTACAGGGTTTAGATATGTACGCATCCTTATAAAGGCATCACAGTGGTCTAAATAAGGATGATTTACACCGAGCATTAAGGTAATTGCTTTTCCGAAAAAATGTGAATACTTTCAATTATCATTATTGCAAATGAAATACAAACATTGCTATATAAATGATAACATTTATAATGCGATGCGTATCTGCTACTACTAACGGTGTTCCTGATTTAGTAGTAGACATCGGTCGTTAGCGATTAATGCCCCGGTTATGAATATCGCTTGGTCAAAACACGATGATGAGTTGTAAGAAACGTGGGAATGCATGTCTTTAAATGACAATATTTTATAGATATATACACTACTCGATCAGGAATAAGGCTGCTGCAAAAACAGTTGGCTCCCTCTACCGAGCTAGAAAACTTATCATATTTTATTATCCTATATCTATTCAAAGCCACCGTCTGTCCATGCATAGAGTACTGTTGTCACATATGGGCTTGTGCACCATCTACTAGTCTCTCCCTCTTAGACAATGTCAAAAAAGGGTATCTAATATGATAAGTCCTTCACTATTTACAAAGCTCCAGCCCCCTGTCCCATCGCCGCTATGTTGCATCAGTGTGCTTGTTTTACAAGTACTTCAATGGAATATGCTCCGATGAAGTTGTTTCCATGGTGACTTCTCATGGTAAATGGATTCGACTAACTCGACAATCAGCTTAACTACATCCATTAACTGTGGATGCTTCTACTCCAATAGCATCTTTTCTCGAGCTGCCGGCTTTTGGAACTCTGTCTTTGCTCCCTGTTCTCCGACTATACCGACATGCAGAAATTTCAAACTAATGTGAACAAGAATCTCGCTGCACAGCCCCCCAAATGTCACCTAAATTCTCATTAGCCCCTTACGTCTACAGTGGCAGCGTGTATTGTTTGGGGTGAACTAAGTTTTTTTTTAATTTTAAAAAGAATGAGTCCGTCCTAGCATTAAGGTAAATGCTGTTCAATAAAATAGTTGAATATGTTCAATTATCAGCACCTCAAATAAATTAAAAATCTGAATAAATAAATAAATGGCAACATTTATAATGCAATACATCTCTCCCACTAGTAGCGGTGTTCCTTGATCAGTGGTGAAGCTTCGGACGAAACATATTGGGTTCACGGTTTCGTATACCGCTTAGTCTTGTCATCCTGATGAGTCGTACATACGACGAAATAACTTTATATGTGTGCACAACATTGAAAAAAAATAAAAAACCGTAAGATAATATTTGACAAAATCTCGCTAATATTTTGAGATATATGTCGGACAAAGCATAGGATTATACGTAAATTTTCGTTTCCTGAAGTATAAAATAGAAATAGAAAAAAAACGCTGAAGTATTTTAAAACAATTCTCATTTTCATTACATTAACAACCTATTTTCCAGGGGAGGAAAATTTGACCCGATATTTTTACTATTTATTTTAGAAGGGAATTTAGATTCGTGTTAAGTAAATAAAGTTTTATTTTAAACAATATTAGTGATAATTTTCTTTTTAAAGAAAACATTTCTATGGAAGAGGAGAGAGAGCCAGGGCAACATTTATCGTCGGGAGTTGAAAAAATATCGATTCAAATGTCCCTCCCCCCAAAATTTTACTAGAGCTAGTCTTCCTAGATGGGGTCAAACCATTTATTAAAATTAAATCTACATCTTAAATCTCTAACAAAAACAAACTGTTTACAATTTTAACATTCGATAATAGATGTTTTAATAATCTTCTTCTGGTTCTAAAAAAATAACAAATTAGTCAGAAAATCTAATTATTTGCTTTTTCAAATTAAAATTTAAGATATTTTCTTTAATTTTATTAAGTTTAAACTTTTTTTTCGCTCACTTCGCTTGGTATTCACCCAGATTTTGGATGAAACTGATTGTTGATCTTAATTATATGTTTGATCCTGATATGAAATTCTCATTTACTTTTTAAATCTTTTCCGATGAATGAGTACGGCTTTGAGCCAGACACACGTGCCCATGGATTACTTTCATGTACATATAAAATTAATAAAAAATATATATTAAGGGAAAATACGTCCTATAGAGTTAAGGGTTACCAATGCAAATTTCTGTATCTTTATCACTTAGGAAGCGAAACAATTAATAAAGGAGTAAAATAAAAGCAATGAATCCCTGCAATCACCAATTAAAAAAACTGAAGTACATAGAAATACATTAAATATATATTCATATACATATATATATATATACTCTACCTTTTCTTATGCCGGATCGGTCCACCGTTTATAAAATAGCATATGCATTTTTCTTCATAACATTTATCAAATGGTCAGTTTAATCATTTCATGACACTTAACGGACTTCCAGTTGTATGCGATTTCATATGGCGCATATAGTCGTTCTAATAATGTCCGTTTCCTTGATTTTTGCTTGCTCTCCTTTTCACCCCGCTGGTCTATGCATTACCATTTTCGTATGCACCCCCGCCTCTCGCGATGTTTCTGTTTGAAAAGCGCGTGTTTCCAACGTTGACTTTTTCCAGCAAGTCTATTTCATTAATAAGGCAAAGAACGCTCGGAAAGTCAAAAGAAGCGAATAAATCATCCGTGACATTTATTGCTTTTTGCTATTGTCCAAGTTGCGCGCAAATTCCAATCCTTCCAGGTGAACCCTGCTGAACCCGGCCAGAGTTTGCTGATTGGCGCCTCTATCGACATTGCGCTCCTGTCCAAACTAAATCAAATGAAACGAGCGCTGCAAATATGCGCCTTGAATGGAGGCGACCCCTTGCCTATTGTAGATGATATAATCAGCCGGCGAACTGTTGTTTGGAATTCAGTTACGTATCAGAACAAATAGACACGGCTCTCAACCATACAGTAACGATTACAAGGATAACAGTAAAAAGTATTAGACACCAGTAAATAGATTTGTACCAGCAAAGTTTACATTTCGCTGCCGAAAATAAAAGCGCTTAAACTCGTTTCTGCGCACCCCGCTTTGCGCCCGAGTCCGTCAGAATAAATAAAAACAAATAATAATATTTTGAAACAATCAGAGGATTTTTCTGAATTTATAGAAAGTGTCCTTTTGGAGCCCCATCAACTTGATATAAACCCAGATTTTTCCTTCAACTGAATGTTTTAGCCCAAATCCACGAGAGAGCTAACATCGACGTTTCTACAGCCCTCATCTGGAAAAACCGAAAACCCCTCAGGCACACATAGCCACACTGACATCAACGCACACACAGACACAATGTATTAACTATTTCACTGTATTACGCACATTCACATTAAATGAAATGTAATTTATGTAATTCAGTGAAAAAGTTTGAGTACGATTTTTCAGACCCCTGAACGATTAACATCCCTTGAATTAACGACTCAGGCTTCCTCAATATCTCAACTAAGTAATCCCTCTTGTTCGGCAAGCACACTCAAATACTGAACAATTGTTCTATGTGTTCCTATATTTGTAGATATTTATTTTATACATATATAAAATACCTCTTTTGTGAATTCATGCTTTTGGATTCATTATTTTATTTGTTTTTTGTTGATATTATTTCTACCGATCTTACGTCATGCATTCTCCCCCTTTTAAATATAACCCTTAAATGAACCTCATTAATTCGCCTCCTTCTCTCTCTCTTACTGTCTCTATATCTTACAATAAAAGAATAAATAAAACTATAAGAATTACATAAATAAAAATAAAATCCACATTGGCCAAACCGGTTAACAACCGACGAGATATGCACTCGCAAAACGCACATTTCTGATATGAACAGTAACAACAACCTAATACGTAAAACAAAACTTTCTGATATAAAAATTAAATGAAAATAAACGAAAACCACCAAATAAAATCTCTCATCACAATAAGACCCAAGAAGAACAAAATCTTCTGATATAAAAAAATGCAATGAAAATTAACGAAAACCACCAAAGAAAATATCTCATCGCAAATAAAAAAAACTTTCTGATATAAAAATTCAATTTAAATTAACGAAAACCACCAGAGAAAATTTTTCATCGCAAAAAGACCAAAGAAAAAAAACTTCTGATATAAAAATTCAATAAAAATTAACGAAACCCACCAAATAAAATCTCTCATCGCAAAAGGACCAAAGAATAACAAAACCTTCTGATATAAAAATTCAATGAAAATTAACGAAATCCACCAGAGAAAATATCTCATTGCAAAAGGGCCAAAGAAACACAAAACCTTCTGATATAAAAATCCAATGAAAATTAACGAAAACCACCAAAGAAAATCTCTCATCGCAAAAGGACCAAAGAAAAACCTTCTGATATAAAAATCCAATGAAAATTAACGAAAACCACCAAAGAAAATCTCTCATCGCAAAAGCACCCTAAAAAGAAAACCTTCTGATATAAAAAAAATCAATGAAAATTAACTAAAACCACCAAAGAAAATCTCTCATCGCAAAAGGACCAAAGAAAAACAAAACCTTCTGATATAAAAAAAAATCAATTAAAATTAACTAAAACCACCAAAGAAAATCTCTCATCGCAAAAGGACCAAAGAAAAACAAAACCTTCTGATATAAAAATCCAATGAAAATTAACTAAAACCACCAAAGAAAATCTCTCATCAGAAAAGGACCAAAGAAAAACAAAACCTTCTGATATAAAAAAATCAATTAAAATTAACGAAAACCGCCAAAGAAAATCTCTCATCACAAAATAATTAAAGAAAAACAAAACCTTTTGATAAAAAAAATCAATGAAAATCAACAAAAGCAGCTAAAAAAAATATTACACGACAAAAGAAATACACTACCTTCTGAAGAAAAAACTCATCAGAAATCTACAAAACACACTAAAAATCCCTCGTCACAAAAGGACAAAGGGAAAATTCAAATTTCTGATATAAAAACTCAACGAAAACCAGCAAAAATAAAACTAACGGAAGACGAAATATCTCACCAAGAAAGAAACGAGAAATTGAGGAAAACCAACTAACGGGAGATGAATCTTCTTCTCCATGAAACTGAAAGCAAGATGAACCAAAATATTTAGACTTTTATAATCTCCAAATGTAATGGCGTGAGATCATATTTCCACGCGTTTTCGAGTGTGTTCGCTTTCGTGTCATATGGAACCGTCAGTTATTCCTCACTGAACTTTCTAATATGAAAACAAATGATAATTGACTCTATTTAATAACATTCAATGAAATGTAATTTATGTAATTCAGTGAAGAAGTTTGAGTACGATTTTTCAGACCCGAGAACGATTCACAGCCCTTCAATTATCGACTCAGGCTTACTCGAGATCTCAACTAATGAATCCCCCTTGTTCGGCAAGGGCACTCAAATGCTAAACTATTATACTATGTTTTTCTATCTTTGTAGACTTCTATTTTTAACATATATAAAATACCTATTTTGTGAATTTATTCTTTTGAATTCATTATTTTGTTTGTTTTTCTTGATATTATTTCTACTGATTTACGTCATTTATTCCCCCTTCAAATATTAGCCTTAAATTACTTGCGTAAATTCGTCTCACTTTCTCTTTCTTTCTCTATATCTCACAATAAATAAATAATTAAATTGTAAAATCCATAAACATTATGTAAAAATAAAAATAACACTGTCCAAAGATTCTACACACGATATAAACGAATTTTAAAAAAAGTAGCGGTCATTTTATTAACAGGTGAAATAACGATTCTATTCATAGTTACACTTTACTACTACTACTACTACTACTACTACTACTACTAATAATAATAATAATAATAGTAATAATAATAATAATAATAATAATAATAACGACACTATATTATACGAAGAAGTTTCAGTAATAAATCAATTTTAAAACGTTTAGTAAAGTCAAATGCATTATGATACATATCCATCAGACAATAGTTTTGTTACTGTCTTGCTAGGGTATTGTTCTCTTCAGTTCCATGAGGTCCACTCTCATAGGCTGTACCTTCTCTCTGAAGATGAATCAGTTAATTGCTAAGTGCCCGCAGCGCCCGCAGCGCCCTTACCGGGTTATACACACGGGCTGCTCAGATATTTTCTTACGCTAGAGTTCGCTTATCCTAGTGCGATGGCATTTTAAAACCACACCTGACCTTGTGTCTAACTTCCTGGCACACAGATAAATAATATGTACTTCAATGCTATCTAAGCATATTACTAGAATAGAATTTAAAATAGAGATTAAATAACTACATAATGAGGCTGAGAACACTTTTAATTTTGTGATATTCAGCTTCCATTAGCGGTTTGCAATGAGCAAAACTTCCTATAAATACTCAAAATCGATCTAATTTTTGGTCTGTTACCGATCTTTCTCCCCCTCTCTCTCCCTCTCTCTCTATCTCTCTCTCCTTGTGTATATACTATTAACAATATGCGTTCATTGTGTTTAACTTTTGTGTTATCTTCTTAGTCTTAGTTCTGCGCACACTTGGTGCCGTCGCAAAGGAATGGCTTCATAAATGATTACGTAATAAAGGACAACGTCAGGAAATGATGACAGCATCCATACATTTTTTAAACACTTGTATTCACTCCGAAACAGGCATATTACAACGGAAACCTAAGGGCTACTGTTATTTAGGACAATATTTATAGGGGACGTCTTAAATGGGGAATTGTGCAGCGAGCTGTTTGTTCACATTACATTTACATTTCTGAATGTTGGTACAGCATGGTAACAGGTTCACAGACCGTATACTAGAAGAACGTTAAGTCCGCTAGGAGCTAGTGTCACATTACAACTCTGATAATCTTGGTTAGTTGATTGTGTGTTTGAATACTGAATGATTCAAATAGTGGGAGGAAGTGATAATTTGCGGCGAAATTGTAATATTCGAATAAAGGAAATAGTTGTAGCACCAAGATTATGACGTAAATAAATAAATGACGTAAATAAAAGAAGATAATGAAAAGGAAATTAGCAGCAGGTTGTGAAGGGCGAATGTAACAAGGTGGTGAGAGGCATACATAATTATGAGTACTAGTTGAAGTTGCATCTTAAGATACTAGGAGTAAGACGATGATATGGATAAACCAATTACGCAAATAAACAAGAACAGTAAAAGGAAAGGGGCATTAGTGTATGTGTGACGGTGAAAGGTGAATAAGATGAGAAATAGTAGTAGCTACAGCAGCGTCGGGGAAAACGAGTAAGAGGATGATGTAAATAAAGGTGGTATATAAAAAAAAAGTAAATGAGAATAGCTGCAGCAATATATCTTTAACAATAAAGGCGAATGAGAACAGAAAGTAATATGAGGGTGGAAAATGGAGAGAATAGTGGTAGTTAACCCTATAGTCCACGGCCGTCGTAATATCAGGCTTGTCAACTTTGTTGAGATTTTTTCCATGCAGTATAATTGATACGTGTTTTTCATTCGATCTAGACCAGGTTGTCATAACAATCAACTCAAACATTAAACATAATCCGGAAAGAATGAACTAATATAAAGGAATAAATATTATATCAAACAAATTATTTTTCAAAGAAAAATTCTCATGTTTTAAAAATTCAAAATTTCTTAAAACACCATTTTATTATGAAATATTAAGTTAACGCTTTCTGTCAAGCCTACAAATATTACAGGAGTATAATACATTTTAACTAAGATTTCTAACCGAGTAATGAGTTAAATACATTTCGTGATTGTTAATCAATAAATCCTGAAAATGTCATCAAAATTGGTTGATTTCGTCAACTTTAATTAGATTTTAGTGAATAAAGGAGTCAAAATGTCAACAGTTCTCGTGTCTTACTTTAGAGCATTACGTTATAAAATTTACTTCATACGATAAACAGAGCATCCTCTGCCAAGTTATCCATACATCAGAGATAACGTCGGTTAATACATTTCTGAACCATATTAGTGAGTAATTGAATACAAGAAATCCGATGATAAACGAAATTAGCATAGCCAGTTAAGTAATCTGTAACGGTATCAACAAAACCGACCAAGAACATTTTATTTATTTCCCGCTTTATATCTAATATATAAAATTATCTCATCAGTTTAAATCAGGGGTGGGCAACCTCCGGCCCGCGGGCCACATCTGACCCGCAAAGGCGTAGCGTCCGGCCCGCAACCCTGCTATGCTTTATTATTGCAATCCGACCAGCGGACCTCCCAGTAAAACTCATATCATTGTGTGACATAGACGTAAAAGTAGGTTTCGATTAAGATTTACAGTGGGATGAAAATGTATAAATATCAGCGAGCGATGATGCATATATATTTCATTTTTCTTTAAGTATTAATTTCAAATCCTTGGCTTAGATAAAAATAGAAAAAGAGAAAGAGAGATGCAAAGAGGAAATGAGAGACGAGAAAAGGGCATGGAACAGAGAATATATGTAAGGTGTGTCTAAACGAATGCTGGATCAACTTGCTACGGCCCCCGTCATTATTTTTTATGATTCCAAAAGGGCTCTTCGTCGGCGCCTTTTATAACATTACATACAGAAGTTTCTTGAGAAATAATATCAGATTTGTAGAGTGTTCAATGCAATTTTTGTACAATTTATTCATGCAAACAAAATATAGTAATTCCGAGATTTCGTTTTTCACTCCGGCCCGCGATCTCCGTCCAAAAGTCTCCTGTGGCCCTCACTCTGAAAAGGTTGCCGTCCCTGGTCTAAATTAACTTAAAATATACGAAATAAATATTAAATTCAACATTAATTATTCAAACGCACTGGCAGAGAGAGAGAGAGAGAGAGAGAGAGAGAGAGGGGGGGGAGAGAGAGAGAGAGAAAGCACGCGAGAGAGAGAAAGAGGGAACTGAAGAAAGGATAATGACGAGCGATACACAATTGTATAAGTGTTTGTTGTTTCGCTGGATGAATCGAGTAGCAGTTGGAGAGATCGTTAAATACGGGAGTAGAATGTTATGTGAAAGCAATAAAATTATAATTAGGGCAAATGTGTCCATCTTAGCACGTAGAAACTGCATAGTGTTATATTTCTTTGAATACCTTGCTATTTTATTCCTGTTTGTCATTGTAAGAAATTGCTGCGCGAAAATTTTCTAATTATATTTAAAATAAATAATTTATTTAAAACAATTGATGTAATGACTAAATTAATAAGATAAGAATGAATTTTGGATTTTTAGAAAAAGAGTTCTACGTTTAAATGAACTGCTCTGCGAAATTACATTCTGATTCATAAACAATAAATTATTTCAAAATGATATTTACTGAAAATATGTTATCTACTAAAATGCATTCAGGTTTCTAAAAAATGTCTGCTATTTTAATGAATTTATTTGTGAAATAGAAATCATATTTAGAATATTTTTTTACACGAATTATTTTACTGATTACTTTAAATTAATTATTTTCGGAAATTAAATGATATTTACAAAAATTCATGAATTTATTAGAAACTGCATTATTTTCAACTATATTATTATTGATCTACTGGTTCTCGGCTTTTCGGCCTGGAAACGAAATGTAGTTTTTACCACATGTTTTTATTTTATTTTACATTTACCTTTTTTCCAATCTTTGTCCTGTTTCCACTGATATTGTTTAATAATTTAATTTCCTTACGATAGGGAGTCGTGAAAATAATGTGGAACATTGCAAAGCCCAATGAATTAGAAAAAAACACTGACAACCATCTGGAGAACTCTCCCTTTGGCGCTAATCTCGCTGCTGAACCACTAAATCCTCCATCTATCAGCTCGAACATACATCAGTTATTCCCGACAGCATCTCAGATCGTATATAGATAGTGAAAAATATTTTACTATTAGAATAGAACAGTAAGCCTAAACCTTTCAGAACATGATATAATGTTAGAATATAACGTAATATATTTTAGAAATGTATTGATTACAGTCGAATTCGTAATGCCTCTATTAAAAGTATATTCCCATCTTATTCATTAAAATGTGTTTAGGAATTATTTCAAACAAAGGTTGATAATTTGTAGCATTCGGATTATTTGGACTACTGTTCTCAAATTGTATGTTATTCTTACGATGTTATTCCCAATAAAACCTATGTCCATCTTCAGGTGCATCTTGTCCAAGTCAGGAATCTTTAAAAATAATTCCTGAGCTTCAAGTCTAAGTATGGGAGAATACCATGCAAACTGAAAACAGTTTTCCGAAAAATCCAAAATAATATTCGCCTAAAATATGTTTAATAATCAAATATATAACGTTGCTTGGGAATATTAAACGTACATATTTTATTCATGCGTTATTTTACGAATTTCTTAAAAGTTTACGTTAATTATTTAGATATCGCTCGGTTATTAAATTATTGTATAAAATTGTTTCAGAACTATAATTAATTTAATTACGAAAATGTTGTCTTAATATATATTTATAAAATTATTGGTTGTAAATAGCTTTTCGAATGTTTAAACGTTTAATACATTAATATCTGATAAGTATTTTAAAACAATAAATTACTTCCTATTCAATAATTGAAATTCTTTCAAATTCATTCAAATTCTTTTACAACTAATACGTATGTGTTTAACTATTAAAAACTATTAAAATAGATGACTTAGGACAAATTGAAAAACATTATAATTGATTTAATTTCGTATTTAAATTAACTTTTATCGATTTTTTTAACAATTGGTGTCATTTCATGCTATTTGATTATATTTATTTGAAGAAATATTCAGGTGATTGTAAATAAAAGTAAAATGTAGGGTATTTGGAATTGAGAAACAGAGATGCATACACATATGCACTAGAAATAGTCACACACATTGATTAATCTAGGGTTTATGACGTGATATTTCACGTGGCATGAACAATTGAGAACTGCCCAAATGTGTTCATGGCTGATGTATTCTGTTATCACAAAAATTATGTATTCATATACGATGATGAAAAAACAATACATACCTCATGAAAACCATATTTCAATAGCTTTTATCAATTTAGAAATGCCTCAAGTATTTTATATGTTCTACATAGATACATTTTCATGTAAAAGGTCAATAATGAACATTCAACTAACCTAATTTGACAACGATTATCACTACTAGTACTACAACGAATACTACTTCAACAAATTCTAGTACTATACGTAATGAGCATATGGGTCTATCTATCGATATGTTAAGTATATTAATACAGAAAATTAAGTCGCAATTTTAATTAAATAATCTTGTTATTATTGCAGTCGATTTTTCTTTTAAATTATTCGGTGAAACGTAACTATTTGCAAGCTGACAATCGTTGAATACATGGAGTTTACAGGTTCACGTTGTGGAATCGGAACAAAAAAAGTAAACACAAACCGAGTCAGTCACTTAATAGCGGAACATCCAACTACACTAGTTGATATCGTTTACCACAAAAAAACGTAATTATGAAGTTATTAACCTTGTGCATTTCTGTCCGTTCAGATTTCAAAAAGAATAAAACCAGAATGTTAATGAAGTTGCGTCTATAAAAATCAATTGACCCGACTTCTTTATTCTTTAAACATTCAAGAGGCTATGCAAAATGCACGATAACGAACAGTGATACGACCAGCTTAAAACGCAAATATACAGTTCTGAACTGGTGTTGGCAACTCTCAACTAACAAACTCATTTTAAGCACAGTCCTCCGGAAGCGTGTACAGCCATTCCTAAGAACTTTTCCGCTGATCACGTAAAATAGTACTCCAAAAAACAATATATGTTAACATAACATACATAGTTCACCCCAAACAAGGCAGGCCGCCACTGTAGACGTAAGGGGCTACTGAGAAAAAAGAAAAGAGGAGTAGGTTTGGGGGGGTCAACCTAAATTGGGATCTGCGCAGCGAGATGTCTGTTTACATTATTTTTAAATTTCTGCATGTCAGTACTGTCGGGGTAACAGGGGGCAGGGAGGGAGTTCCAGAGGCCAGCAGCACGAGGAGAGAAGCTATTTGAGTAGAAGGCTCTCCGGCATCTGGGGACCTCCACAGTGAATGAATCAGTTTTAGTTGATTGTCGAGTTAGTCTAGTCAATTTACGTCGAGGGGGGCCCAGAGTAGCCAATTAATCGGAACATAATCCATTGAAGTATTTGTAAAACAAACATAAGGATGCTACATTGCGGTGATGGGACAGAGACTGGAGCTTGGTTGACGGTGAGGAGCCTATTAGGTTGGCGACTCTTTCTTGGACCTTGTCAAGGAGGGAGAGACTAGTAGATTATGCATCAGCCTAGATGTGCCAACAATACTTCATGCATGGGCGGATGGTGGTTTTGTAGATATACAGGATAGTGTCAGGTATGAGGATTTTACTAGCACGGTAGAGGGAGCCAACCTTCTTTGCTGCAGCTTTGGCAATGTCTTCAATGTATTTATTCCGATTCATGTTACCTGATATTTGGTGAATCGCAGTGGCAACAACCATTTTATGCATAGGTATAGGTTAGTCGAAGTCACGATACTATCTCTTGAAAACTGACACTTTTAATCGAGTTTTCGCTTATAGTCTAGTTGTTTGATCAATTTCATTATTTACACCTTTTGTAGAAAGTAGAGAAAGCCATTCTAGAAGCCGCTTTTCTCGCGACAACACATTCCATTAACAACTGTGACCCATATTTTTAACTACGCGGCTCAAATAAATTCCTATATTGTAGCGTTCGGAGGGAACGTATTTCCAATGTCCAATCGACGATAAAATTTATTCTATAAAAATTACACAAATATAGTTGATTTCTAAATAGATGTTCTGTTTTCACAATAATATTATTCAATTCGGGTTCGAAATGCGAAACACTGTTGATGTATATTCGGGACCGAAGAAGATGGAGATCGTGAGTACATTGTCACCTTAAATGAACACAAATAAAATATTTATATATTCTCTCAATTGTCAATAAAATGATGTATCAACTACATTAAACACTACAATTAAAACTTTATATGTACAAACAAATATTCACGCCTTATAAAAACGGTATAGTATATGCATGTTACTTTTCAAAGGCACGCATGTTTAACCAAACAAATCATTACCAGCCGTTTTTAGATGCATATATTGTAGTGTATTGTTATACATGTAAAATTGTATGCCATCTGTTGCATATTTGCAACATCATTTATTTTTGTTCATTAAACATTATTTTCGAAAATCATTTACACTACTTTAGATTACCTGTACTAAACGTTTTTCACTTGATAACATTATTTTAAACTAATACCAAATATAGAGCCTGTAAGAGTTAATAACATCAAAATTAATCTTCGACATAAATCACCATACTTCCAAGTACTTTAACATTAAACCCAGAGGGACTATATACAATACATAATATCAAATTATTTTTTATAGATACCAAATGTGTGTCCCATTATGCTAGCAATCAAAAGAAAAAAGGATGTTTAAACTGAACACACAAATCAGGTCAGACATCAGATGTGGTAATAACGGTAAGGCACGACAAGATGAACACGCGTACGTCTCCGAAACGACATGGTTTATATTTTCCATTCGGTGAAGAGATTTCGCAATTATCTTACGTTAAGAAAATAAAGTGGTGCCACACAAATGTGAAAATGTCTCGTTTCCAATAACGGCTTCATATTCATTCGAATTTTATAAATAATACATTCGTTTATAAAGAGCTGTGACCGCCGGAAATATTACTATTTTAATTACAATCGCAACTATAATATTCCATGCATTATATTTTTCATGAGCTATTTTTTTCAAACGTAACAAAACTATTTAGCCTAGCAGCACACTTTAAATTAAAACAGAATCATGTGTTATCACTATCATATAGAGAGTGTGTTTCAGAAAATTGATGACTTACTATGTTCTATATCGAAATTAATTAAGAATGTAAACATAAACATCAGCCAGGTAATAGTTTGTTTACGAGTTATAGGCATTGAACGAAATACTGATATACTTTCTACATTGTAGACATCTACTACGTACAATTTGTGTTATAATGATTTTCTATTTTTACATATAGGATAGATAAGCATTATGCCAGTTAAAGGATCCCAGGAAAATAAGCGTTGGTCTAGTATTACTACATTGACTAAAAATGAAAGTAATGCCATGAAACAAAATACAAAAACGACCAGTCATAGTGGAAATATATGCGTCAACATCGGAAGGATATCCTTTTACAGACAATATGGGGATGCAGTCTGCGAATGTTAGTCGGCCTTATTTTAAGTAGCAGAATATAACGGGAAAATTCAGGTAGATATGATCAGCAACAACGAAAGACCACGAAGCTAATAAAAGAGCAACGCGGGGAGTAATACTAGGACAACTACAACACGCACACAATGAAGCTCCCTTACATGTATATACACAATTCCATAGTGTTAGTTTTTACCGCATCTTCTTTTAAGAAAATGACGCATATATTACGCTAACACATGTATATATATATATATATATATATATATATATATATATATATATATATATATATATATATATATATATATATATATATATATATAAACTTCTCGTTTGCTTTTGAATAGGTTCGGTTTAAGAATAGTCGATGAACACCGAGCATTGTTTGAAACCGATTTTTTTATAAAATATTCGTTAGTACACTCCTAAGACTTTTGCGATGAATGCTCATACCATTGTAGTAATGATTCGTATTATCCTAAACGTACGACCACAAAACGAAGCGCCGTTATGTAAAACGAGGAGATACTACCAACGGTATGATTAGGAATCTATCAGAGATCACAACAGAGACGCTTTATAGTGTAAGACCTTTCTCTTTTTGCTTAACAGTGTGAAAATGAGGAAACAGAATGCGTCAAATCAGGCATAGAAGCATACGCCACTAAGCATAAGTTCTGTAGTAAGCCCCACTGTCCCCAATGGTTAATTTCGACAAGTAAAGCTGCTATTGTGCAATCATTCTTTCGGTTAAACTGCCATTGGTCAGCAACAAATAAAAATAATTCACAGCATTAAGAAATAGTTGTAAGCGTGTAATAGTCTTAGTTAAATGAAGGTATACCAACATGACCAGAAAACGCATAGGGTGCAGAAATTAGAAACTCGGGATTTCTGGAAAATCTATAATTGTGTAGTTAGGAATTCCCATATTACCCAACAATCAAGATATCGGTTGTACTGCAACAGATAACGCTAAACTGCTTGCTTAGCCGTTCATCTTAAAGTCTTCTTTGAACTCCACAAACCGCTCCTTCCTAAATGTCTTCCTACGGAGAGAAATCACATTTTATGATCTGATAATCACCTCTTCATATATCCTGGATATCAGAACAACTCTGCACGCATCCAAAGTGTGTACGCTTGATTTTGTCTTTGCTATGGTTATAAAAATACTCTACTGGACCGGCACCTGTTTTCTGAAAACTCAATTATAAATGATTTGCTGAATCCTGCTTCCCTGAAAGCCTAACATATTTTCTGTTTTAACAATGTTCAAGAATTCTGGTGAACTAACCCTCGAAATCATCGTCCTATCAGTCTAGTTCAGCTCTTCACTACAATCTTTAAATCATTAATCAATATTAGCGATAGTAAGCCATCTTATAGATGCTAACTTCCTTTATGACCAACAGTACGAATTTAGGCAACCAGTTCTACTTCTGATATATTTAAGATTATTTCTAAACGCATATATCATGAGCTGGATAAGTCAGGTGACGCAAGTGCGATAAATCCTGATAGATCCAAAGCTTTTGACAAAGTCGTACATGACGTTCTACTCATGAAAATTAATTTTTACCATATTACTAACATAATCAGATATTTTTAGCCCAGAGAAAAATCCAAGTCGAGCTCGATTGCAGTACATCTAAAGAACATGATATTACTGCGGGTGTGTCCAAGGAGTTGATGCTTGGACCTGTATTATTCCTAGGTTTTATAAACGATATTACCGATGCTATTGCATTTTAGATGGGTAGATTAAGTAATTACAGCACGATCTATTTCTGACATGTAGGCACAGCGAACACACGCATATGCCAGGCAATTGCGAAATCCTTAGAAAATTACCTCCAGTCTGTAGGTGCATTGGGATAATTAGTTACATTTAAAGCTACTTTTCTTTGGCAATTATACAAAATGCTAATGGCATCCTACCTGAAAGTCCAACATTTACAGTCTTTGGCCTAACATCCACAGGTAACACTGATAAGAACAAATACATAGATGATACTGCCAATTTTTCTGCAAAGAATGCGGTCTCCCTCTACTGGACTAGAAAACTCATCACACTTTCCTGTATATTATATGTCTAAAAGCCACTATTTTCCCGTGCATGGAGTATTGTTGCAGTAACTACTAGTTTATTCCTTTTTGACAGGTTACCAAAATAGCTTCTAATCTGGCAGTCCCCGCACTGACTACAAATCACCAGCGCTTGTCCTATCGCCGCAATGTTGCATCCTTGTGCTTGTTTTACAAGTACTTCAATGGACTGCGCTACGATGAACATGCGCTACTTCTGTGTAAATAGCCCCGACTAACCCAGCAATCCGTAGAATTACACCCCTCCACTATAGAATACTCCAGCTACCGGAAAGCTTAAACACTAAAAGCTTCTTTCCTGAAGCGGTCAGCCTTTGGAACTCCGTTTTTGTTCACTTTTTCCCCAACTTTACAAAGATGCAGAAATGTAACTGTAATGTTAACATACATATTGCTGCACAACTCCTAACTAAGGATGGTCCCTTTAAATCCGGCCCCTAATTAAAAGTAACCTTTTGCATTCCAGTGACAATTCGCATTGTTTAGAGTGAATATAAGTAAAACAAAGGTGAGATACAAAAAAACAAATTCTATATATATATATATATATATATATATATATATATATATATATATATATATAGTGCAAAAGTATATATTAAATATGTTTGTTTAATATCGTATTTACGATGTTTCTGATTCCGAAAATATTGTTTTGTTTTGATGGCATTCAGCATTTATAATTTTATGTTTCACTGTATGACTTTGAATAAATGCTGCTTTGAAAGAGCTGTAAACATAACTACAAACTTGGTTTATGCTTTTTTTAATTTCGAATATGATTTGAAATCTCTGTCTATATATATATATATATATATATATTGAGCACTTTTACATTAAATAGTACGCCACTGCAATTTGCAAGTTGTTGACTGATCTTCATATGAAGTTAATCGACGATTTCATACATAGTTTAAATTAACGCTTTACCTGTATGTATGTATATATATATATATATATATATATATATATATATATATATATATATATATAAATATATATATATATATATATATATATATATATATATATTCATATATTTGTATATATATGTATTTAGATGCATCGCTCTCTTTCTCTCTCTCCTCTCCTCTCCCTCTCTCTCTCTCTCTGTATATATATATATATATATATATATATATATATATATATATATAAGTATGTATATAAAAAAATAAAATGAAAAAAAGTTTATATTGTGTTATAACTCTTTATTATTTATTTTTCTATTTATTTATTTTGTGACGTGTAGGAATATAAGTTGTTCTGTAAAGAAAAATAGTTTTTTCTTGTTGATGGTATGGAGAACAAAATTTTCGACTGGCTCTTCAGTCTTCATCGGTGTTTGGGGTTTGCGTGTGTACGGTGGGAGGTTTTCCCAGGCAATGAGGGGGAAAGAGTAGAAAAATCATAAATTAAATATGTGTATAAATGAGTACACGCACATACGCGTCCACACACACGTAATGGGACGTGTACATGTACATTGATACACACACACACACACACACACATACACCGACACGTGCCTATGCGCGTAAGCATACATACATATATACATACACCCATTCACAAATACCTTTTTTATTTCTCCTTTTCTTTCTCTCTTACTGCTCGATACATACACACACACACACACACATACATACATACAAACACACACACAAACCATGCGATCAATCATACACATCTCTTAGCGTTGTAGTTGACTTAATTGTTTTAAAATTACTACTACTGCGTTTAATTTAACCGTTTAATGAATAGTTGTTTTTCCCTTTCGCTCTTTCTCTCTTCGTCTGGGCTTGCGTGCCTTTTTTCTTTCTCTCTTTCTTTGTCTCTTACTGCTCGATACACACACACACACACACACACACACACATACACACACACACTCGTACGTGCCTGTGCAGGCCAGCATACACATGTTTTAGCGTTGTAGTCGACTTAATATATATATATATATATATATATAAACGATGCCGCACTCGCAGACACGCGTATATTGATTTTAACTTGACACAAGCTCGACTTCTTATCTTAAGCTCTTATTAACCTTTCTATTGTTAATCAATTTGACCGAAATTCCTCTCGTTATAAACAAATATGTTTACATCACCGATTATTGGTAAACACGAAAATAATTTTTGGGCCAGGAATTTGTTCACCATGAAAAATAAAATCGCACTTGTTTTGTTATTCGAATAAACATCTTTTTTCTTTCAAATCGAAATGTCATTCAGAACTGCAAACTAAAAAAAAATAATTCGTTGCTATTTTAATGCTTCTTAGCACAAAATTTGAAAAACCTTTTACATAAAAAGAGGGACATAAACATGCTACGTCCTACAAGACTACCTGTGTCACGCGTATTACGTAAATCATTAATTTTGGAAAGCAGTTGTCATGTCTGAGAGTGAAAAAACACAGGCATTGGTCACGAAAAAGGAATAGGAGGAACGATCTAAAATATGTTCGATTACAATTGATATCATGTCTAGTAGTTGAGCTTAATGGAATGTTGATCGTTGTAGCGCTCTTAATTGTGAATGATTAATTGTATACGATTAAATACATTCAATGCACTAGTCTCATTGATGCACATCTAACAACTAGAAAATATAAACATTAAGTAAAAAAACATGAATTACTATATTTTCGCAATAAGAAGTTACAGTGATAATGTATCCTTACTAACAGTGTTACACGAACGCTAAAGCAACATGTCATCCTAATATAACCCAGAAAAAAATCATTATACAAAATACATGTAGTTTTCGGCAACCTGACAGGGTTCTCTTTGAAATTATGCCCATGAGAGAGTATACAACAAAGAGGAATGTATTTCATACAATAAAGTGTGTTTGTGATTAGTACATACTTCTGAGGGGAAGTACTTATCAGCAGCCAGTATGAAGGAATAGAGAGAGAGAGAGAGAGAGAGAGAGGGGGGGAATTGCTAGGGTAGTTCGTCAAAGGCAACACCCATGAGAGAAATAGAGTTAATTTCATGTACATTTCTTTTCATATCACAAATTGTAGCACGTTCTACAATCGCCTAGATTGAGATAATTCGGATCTGAAACGTCTTCTGGTCAGTATGTGTCTAAATGAGCTGAGAAGCTTAGGTAATGTTATACTATACTAGAGAGAGCGGATATAAAACACCTATCTATGATGGCTGAAAGACATTATTTTATAACTTAAAAAAATATAATTGTTATTTGTGTGATCCATCTGTTACTTTTATTTATTATTGCCCAATTTATGAACGGTAGTGGTACTATCGGATCAGGTGGCTGAATATATTGGCTTTCTGACACAAAATGCACCAAACATTGATGTTTAATTGTTTATATTCTTCTTTGCAAAACTCAATAATGTTTTACATAATTCAAAACAAAAACAACAATTCCCCTCCACCTCTTACCATTTTAGTCCGCTTTCCCACACTCCCCTCACTCTCCTTCCTTTGACTCAATCATACACTACGAATAAATAGTTAGAGATATAAATAACTTGAAGCATAAAAACGTTCACCAAAATTACTGAATTCGACATTTAATAACCTGAGGAGGGTTGATATGCTGTGAAACAAAACAACAAAACCAAACGCCATAAATAAATAGTTGGACATATGAAGAGCTTCAAGCATAAACACACTTTTACCTGAATGAATGGATTCAGAATTAAATAACCCGAGGAGAGTTGATATGACGTAAAGCAAAGCAACAAAACAACAAAACCTACGAACTGTAGTGTGAAAAAACGATATGAGGGGGTATTCTTTTAATTACATTTCTGCTATATTATTTAGTTTCAGTATGGCTGTGATTAATTCTAAGGTATTATTTGTTAATTATCAAATTAATTAGTGTTTTGTATACTGTCAGATTAAAACACTTTTGGGTATTTGTATATTAGGCGTTCATTAAATGATCTGAAAAAAAACATGATTGTGTAGATATATATTAAGAGTTCGAACGCAAAACGCGATAAATCCAATTCGTTTTAATTGGGACCTTGAACAATAAAAATACGAATATATTAAATCTCGACTTCGACTTTAAATCAAAAAGAAATTATTTCGGTATCATATTATGTAACACATTGTTTTGGGGTATTATCGAATGTTGAAATGCAACACTTTTTGTAGGGAAAGTTTCGTGATTTTGTAAATGGTGTTTATCGCGTTTTGCATTCGAACTCTTCATATATATTTTCCGATGTTTACAAGTAGTACAAGTTTTATATTCTAATATCGAAATATTGGGTACGTTTTCGCAAGTGAATATCGCTATGCTGAACATAACTATTGATAGACAGTCTTTCTGAAAATTTCATTTCTGAATAATTATCACTCCCTGGTGTCACTGTAATTATTATAGTTACTTATTGTTGTGGACCCTTTTAGGGGTACCAACAATGAAATAAAAGAACAAGAGGTTTAGAGATAATAATAATGAATGTATTGAACAGAGAAATTATAGACAAGTCAGTGTTGGCAGTGCTAGTGCCAAAATATGGTACCAATGTTCTCCCGGCAAAAGCCGGTATTTATGGTAGCCGGTTGCTACCATTTAGTTATTAAAGGGTAGGTAGGTTGACCCACAACACCCCCCTTCCGAAACTCATTCCCCGGGAATCTAAAGATATATCTTTTTCCTAGGATTCACCTCGAAACTCCCGGTTAATTTACGTTTTCTTGATGAACGTCTCTGTTCCGGAGGCGTTTTTTGTGTTGGCAACTCAAATGCGTCGTATAGATCTTCCATGATTGTCTCACTCTGATCCGATGGGCCTTCCCCTGGGTCGTCCGACATGCGACGACGCATTTGGTTAATGTGTTTTTTACAGGTGCCTCTAGGACCCTCTACAATGTACACCATCCGCCCCAATCTTTTTTGTACCTTTCCCACTTCCCACACGGTTTTGTTTCCATGGTGTTCCTGGAAGAACACCGTCTCTCCATCCTCGTAACTATTCTTTGGTGCCGTAATGTTGGTCGATTTCACCTGTTTTGGTAAAAGCTTGTCGAATACCGACTTTATTTTTCTTCCAAACATTACTTCCGCCGGTGGTACCTGAGCTGGTGTGTTCTCGTTGGGTGTAATTCTATACACTTGAAGGAACTGCTGGAGTGCCGTTTCTCTCGGCGTGCCCGTCGATTTTTTCAACGCTCTCTTCAAGGTATCAACAAATTTTTCTGCCTGTCCGTTTGACCTCGGATGGTAAGTCGGAGTGGTGATATCTTTAATTTTAAAGTCTTCACAAAATTCTTTGAACTCTTGTGAAGTAAATTGTGTACCGTTGTCCGATACAACAATGTCCACCAATCCGAATCGGGCAAACAGTTCATGCAACGCGCATATCGTGACATCCGTTGTTGGGTTTTTACATCTAACAACTTCTGGCCATTTTGAGTAGCTGTCGACTATAATTAAATAGTAGAAGCCTTCCAATGGCCCCGCGAAATCTATGTGAATCCGGGACCATGGTTGCTCTGCCTTTTGCCATGGACAGTACTGAATAGGTGGTGCTTTCGCTGCCGACGCGCAGCCCGCCCAGGCCTTCAGCCTCGTCTCTATGTCCCTGTCCATGTGTTTCCAATACACATAAGATATCATTAGGCTCTTCATGCGTGTCGCTCCGTGATGCCCCTTATGGAAATCCTTCAGGTTTTTTTTTAGCGTAGCTAGGATTACTACTCGCTCCCGGTATAATAATGTGTCGCAACAGACTAAAAAAGCTTCTGCCGTTTGCTCATCGTCTGTTTGTAATTTATTTTTAATTTCGATAATAAAATTATCTTCTCTTGCCTCTGTTTGTATATCGCCAAGTGTCACTTGCAGCTCTTTTATTGTGTTACACAGCACTTTACTATAGTCATATTCAGACCGAAGTGATGCTATAACTGCATCCTCAAGCGGTTCCGATTAACTATCTGCGTGTCCTAGTCTTTTTGACGGTAAAAATTCCATCTCAAAGTCATAATTTAACAGAAGTATACCCCATCTCTGTAGGCGGTTTGCTGTGTAGGTTGACAAGCCTTTTTTTATCCAAAGATGGTGATAAGTGGCTTATGGTCTGTTTGTAGGATAAAATGACGGCCGTGTAGATACCGGTGAAATTTTGTCATTGCGAACACAATACTCAACGCTTTTTTTTTCAATCTGACGGTAATAGTTCTCTGCAGGAAGTAAAGTTATTTGAAGCGTGCGCGATGGGTTTCATCGAGCCATCCGGCATTTTATGCAAAATGCACGCCCCAATGCCGTAGGAGCTGGCGTCACTTGCAACAATAGTGTTTAGCTCTGGATTAAAATGAGTAAGAAATAATTCTGAAGTTAACTTCGTTTTTAGGGTGTCGAAATGCAGATTGACAGTCGGCGGACCATTCCCATTTACTATCTTTCTTAAGTAACTCATTTAAGAGGGCTCGCAATTTGTGCATACTTGGAATTAATTTTTCGTAATAGTTTGCGAGACCCAGGAAGCTTTGTAGTTGGGTAACATTGTTCGGTTCGGGCATATTCTTGATGGCTATAGACCTTTCTGGGTCGGGACGTCTTCCATTCTTATCAATGACATGTCCCAAGTATTTGATCTCTTCAAAAAAGAATTCACACTTTGACTCCTTGAGTGTAAAAATAAAATCGCCTATCCTTCGAATACTTTGTGTACGTGCTCACGGTGCTCCCCGACGTTCGTACTTTTCATTAAGATATCGTCAAGGTAGCCGATCGAAAAATCGAGCCCGCTCAACATCGTGTCGATTACCTGCTGAAAAATCGACGGGGCCACTTTAATTCCAAAAGGGAGACGATTGAACTTTAGTAGTCCCCTGTGTGTCGAAATGCAGAGAAGCTTAGAGCCATCTTCCTCTACAGGTATTTGCAGATAGGCTTCACTCAAGTCAATTTTTGAGAACAGTTTTCCCCTGTTTAATTTTGTGAAAACCTCTTCTGGTGTCGGCAGAGGATAGTGATAATCTTTTAGCGCATCGTTCAAACCGGTTGAGAAATCGACACACACTCTGATCTCTCCAGATTTTTTCTTCACGTAGACGGTTGGGGCCCATGCCGAGTAGTCAACTGGTGTTAAATACCTTTCTCCACCAACCAGTCTATTTCTGAATTAATTTTTTCAAGAGAGGCAAATGGTACACTTCGTATTCTCTTAAAAACCTGATTTTTATTTTCAATTAGTTCAAAACTCGCCTTCATTTTAGTACAGCGTCCTAATTTATTAGAAAACACCTTGGGGAATGACTCTTTCAAATCCTTCTTCAATGTTTCTGCTTCAGCAGAAAAGTTCTCTATCCGATGACAATAGGGGCTTATCGGCGAATCCCAGAGCTGGAGGGTCTGAATCCAATCTGAACCGAACAAATTTCCTGTATCTTTCATTACGAACACGCGTAATTTTAATGTCTTATTTTTTAGTGTCACTTTTGAAATGACTTCCCCTTCAAAGTTTATTTTCTCTCCGGTTACCGATCGGGCCACTTTATCTGTGCGTAGCATAGTCGGTCTGCCGATCTTTTTTCAGGTATTAATATTAATAATTGATAGGTCAGACCCTGAATCAAGCTGTAATTTAACATCTTGATTGTTCTTTTTTACCGTAACATACTTTCGTATGTTTAGGTTGCCACCATTAATTCTAGTTGTTTTTATGTAACTTTTTTTCTAGTGTTACTTCTGCAATGTGAGGCTTTGTGTCCTATTTTATGGCAATTGCCACAATTTTTTCTTTTAAAATGACTCTTCTGGTACCAATGTAGGTCCCCGCAACCCCAACAAGTGTGGTTTGGCAATTTTGCATCCGACCTTTGAGGCAAATCCTTCCTGAATTATTCCTTCGAAGAGTATTATTTTTTTGAAAAACGACGAACATTTTTAATATTAGAAATTGCTGCTTCCTCTATTTCTTTAGCTTCCTTTTTCTCGGAACTACGTCGTTGACACCTTTCGGCCAGTTGTTGCAATGTTAAATTTGACTCGGTTTCAAGTTTGCTTATTGCACGTCTTCTTAACTCTGCATCGTTTTGCGAGATGAGCCCTTGAACAAAGATTAATACTTTGAAATTGTCCGCTGTCAAGGATGATAACTTAAAGTCGTCACAATGTTTATTGACGATCGAAGAAAACGTTTAGTAATCCTGGCTTTCTTTTCGCGTTAGGTGAATACATTTCCACCTTTTGTGGAATAAACTTGTTTTGGGGCAATATAGTTCCATTAACAATTTAATGGTTTCCGTGAAAGATAGTTCGCTCGTTTTCTTCGGCAGAATATAATCGACAAATTTTGTATGCTCTGCCGTACCTAGTCTACGAAGCACTAAACGAACCTTTTTTTCTTTTCTGACCATGTGCTACAATCAATGTCGAAAAAATCCTGATATCGACGGTACCATGATTCGAAGTTTAGGTCCTCTTCAGGCACATAGTTGAAGGTTTCTATAGCTGACCATATTGCATTTTGGTTGAACGAGTCGCTGTCGTAATTCGTCGTATTTATCATTGTTCAATATTTCTCTCTGATTGAGTCTGTTGCTCTAATTTTAAATTTTTTATCCCAATCAATTGTTCGTCTAAAGATTTTCTATCTTCTCGCTTTTGTGCTAAATTCTTTTCTTCAAAATACTTCAACAAACTTATTTGCTGCGACTGAAATTCCTTCTGTTGAGACTGAAATTCCTTTTGTAGAGCAAGATGTTTTTCATCGTTTGCCTTCCGCTGTTCCGATTGAAATTCAATCATCTCCCATATCTGTTTCGAGAAATCTTCCATTATTAAAGAAATACTTTCTTGAAAAAAAATTAAAGCCACCAATAGTACTTTCACTATTTTTTCCTTTCAAATGCTTACTGTTTAATAACAAACTCAACCCCTTCCCATCACTGCGTCATTCGGGTCTCGTATTCGACCGGCACTTGCTAATCTTTTTTTTCAAAGTTCCTTGAGAAACAAAACGATTTTATTAATCCGGCTTATTGGGTAATTAATTTAACAAATTATTTGTATTTTTGTTCGCATCTGGAACTTTTTCTTTTTTCTTCCAATAAGTCCGTTTGCCTTTCAGTGTAGGCTGAAAATGCAAATAGCAAGTAATGGCTATATTAAAAATTGACTAGTTATTCAAGAAAGTAACTTGGTTTTACTTGTCAGATTTTTTTTTTCCGACTATACGATTTTACAGTGACAAGTCTGTTCGCAAAATACGTTTGACTATATCAGACACGAAAAAAGGTTTTTGTAGTATGGAGTTGTTTTGTTTTTTTCAAACCTTTCAGTTTTATAAGTACATGGTATTCCAATTTCATTTGTTGCACGAGGTAAAATCCTGTATTAAAATACGAAGAACACAAATAGTAAAATCTGTCTTATTTTTTTTTTCGTCCAGTAATTGTTTAAACTGGTTATTTCTGGTAAGGCAGACTTGTCCCAAAATTGAATGTATTCGATGTTTCCAATATCTTCCCGAAAATTGTAAAGCACAAGGTTTTGTTTTTTTCAAACGAGTAGAATTTTTTTTTTTCGAAGGTTGAGCGTGTTGTAGACACTGTTTTATCATTCACAGCTTGCAAGGTCCAAGGTGTTTCCAACGAAGACCTTTACGAATCACTCGCCGCCAGTTGTTGTGGACCCGTTTAGGGGTACCAACAATGAAATAAAAGAACAACAGGTTTAGAGATAATTATAATGAATTGTATTGAACAGAGAAATTATACACAAGTCAGTGTTGGCAGTGCTAGTGCCAAAATGTGCCTCCCAATGTTCTCCCGGCAAAAGCCGGTATTTATGGTAGCCGGTTGCTACCATTTTGTTATTAAAGGGTAGGTTATGTTCACCCACAACACTTATCTTTAGTGCTCACATTATTCATAACTAGTGAGTTATCGCTGTTGAACAAACGATGACGTCTGAGCAACAGCAAGATCTTCAAGATTGGAATACAATCTCTTTCTAAAAGAGATGCGATTGGAAATTTTGAAAACAAACCTTGGATTTAGGCATCCTTACAAATTGTGGCTATTCACTCTGAAAGCTAAAGTAGGTTCACTTTACTAGCCTCGTTGTGTTCGTATAATATTTCATTAAATAATATAGACCTTCAGTTTTGCTGCAATTTGATAATAGATATAGAAGAGGAACACGCTCGAAATATTAAAAAGTTGTCTGACAACAAAATTACCTTAAGATATATTCATTATTTTTCTCTGACATAATAGCTTACACCTTAGTGAGTAAATAATTTGAAGGGTTAGATTACAGATCTAATGGATCAATGATATACACACACATATATATATATATATTCTCCTTTTGTTTCATTTTACTTCAGTCGAAGTTCTCAGAAGTCAAGGGGCATCTTCTTGGGGCTAACACTTGATCTCTATATGAATAACATAGATATTCGAATATGCATGAAAGTTCTATCTGATCTGTCAAACGTTGAGTAAGTAAAGAGTTAAGAACATTGAATTTCTTCTCCCCAATTGACCAGTTAGCTTTGTTATAGGATATATTTCTTGTGGTCTCCTCGCCTTACCGGATTCCTGAACAAGAATTAGTCTAGTCTGGTTGAGTATTCAGCTACGTGCTGTTACTTGAAATTACATCACTAGAAAAGGTGAACTATTCCCGGTGTAACCTCATTATAGTCGTGCTAAGCGGATCTATTTGTGCTTCAAATACTATATTTTTTTAAATATTTGAACAGGATTTACTTGTAGGGGAATTATCCTCATATCAGGTAAGTCGCGCAGACGCTTGTACAGAGAGACCGGATACACATAAGGATGGTGTCTAATAGGTAATTCAAAACTTAATTATGAAAATATATAAGCATATTTTAAAGGATATCCTAAAAGATATAAGCAAAGGATACAATATAAATGCCTAATACGGGTACTGATGCTCAGCATTGTTGATACAGTATTAATACATTTGGGGTATATATAAATCACTATATATATATATATATATATATATATATATATATACATATATATATATATATATATATATATATATATATACATATACATATATAAAGCTTAACATATAATATTACAAAATAAACATAATAGTGTGTTTATTTGTTATGTATGTAAAACCGAGAATTTATTGTTGTCTAATACGAATTTTGTATACGAATATTTTAGCTGCATATGACTATGCATGTATTAGTTACGAACTTATTTAAAGTCTTGCTTCTTCAGGCCAGGGTCGAGCGACTAAGATCATCGTAGACGTTGCCTAAAGAAGGTAGGCTTTAAATAAGATCATATCTGATACATATAGGCACATATGCAGCCAAAAATGTTTGTATTAATAAGTGTCTACTATATATATATATATATATATATTTATATATATATATATATGTATATATATATGTATATATATGTATATATATATATATTTATTATTTTATGCTTGCACATATTTATTATAAGGTAATATACTATATAATGTATAGAGTTTCAGTATTTACTTTAAATATGATCAATACGAGGGTAGAGCTATGCAATAAGAAATTTAAAATATTCATAGCAATGAAGCTACACAGAGCTGCCCGAGTTCCATACCCGTAAGGGATCGTCAGGCTAAGTGTATGGAATGTGTGTTACTTATTTTTTGATATATCTACTTGGTTTTTCGTCTAGCTATCTCAGCAATCAGATTCGTTGGCTTTCCGTTCAACGGGTGAATGTTTTCATTAGGCAATGACTAAGCTTCTCTCAAACAAAGGTTCGACTAAACTTTATTTCATATCTTGTTTTGTTTTGTTTAGTAAGGAGGGGTTTACACCTTTGTGTCAGTTTGTTGAATTAACAGGTTACATTAACGTGCGTTATTCGAATAGTGTTATTATTATACATTTTGTTATTTGTTGCCATTTTAGGTTTTTGTTTTGTTTATTTATTTATTTACTTTATTTTATTTATACTATGAATTGTGATCCTTAAATGAGATTAATTATGTGTGTACAGTTTTTTTTTCTATTTTACTTCAACAGTTGAATAGATTGTTGACCTTATTCAAGTTTAGATTTACTAACATCTCATTCAAACATGATCTAGGCGCGTCGTCTAAATATCTGTATGCAGTGGCCTATATATTTATTTTAACTCGATTATTGGCGAGAGTCTGCTTTTATTGTTATTGAATGTGATATTATGATTGTAATACTTTGTTTTTAAATCAGGAGAAATCATACCCACGTAGTTCTTTTGGTTATACGAGCAGTTTTTAGCAAATAGTGTGGCTTTGTAAACAATACTTTTGATAAAACGATTATCTTTTAGCTGACAAACTGCATAAGTTCTACAGTTACAGCTGTTTTCTTCATTATTGAATTTCTTATTTCTATTTGGGTCATTGCTATTTGTGTTTGGGGTATTATTATTTAAAATTGATATATTTATTATCTTCTTAGTGTGATTTTTATTGTTGTAATCACTTTTTCACGCATGTAGTTATTATTTTTTCTTCTGCCCTAATTTAGTATTTAGTTATTGTGGGTTTTCGCAGCAACTAACAGTTTTAAGTTATATTTTAAAATATTTTTCGCAAGTTATGAGGAAGTGTTTCTCGATGTAATTTGGGAATTTCTGGCCCAGTTTAGCATTTGATTATAAGGCGGTGTAAATCACATTATCTTTGCATTTCTTCTATTTTAATGTTATTATAATTATTGGTGTCCTATTGCTTAAATTTTATTTGTATATTGTTATACTCACTATCTATGTGTTGTATACACAATATTGCCCATGAGAAAACTGTAAAAGATATAGTAGTTAATTTGTTGAGAAAAACATTATAAACAACTGTTTTATCAACATACAAATAATACTCAGGATATACTGTTTCAAATTTAGAGTAAAATTGAAAATAGAATCATATCTAAGTACAGAGATACGAAACCACATTGACCTAATGAGTGGCAACCATGAATATACATATATGTGTGTATTTAAATATTTATAATTAAAAATTATAATTATAGGTTCAAAAATATCCTAAAAGATAAAATCCTAAAATATTACATGGATTCCTACTACGATTGGATGATTAAAATTGTAACTAGAACATTATTAAAGATAACACACGAAAAGGGCAACAAGCGATGAATAAAACAGCTTTGAATTTTCAGCTAAAATGCTATCATGTCCGACTTTAGAAATTGGGCAAAATAATATATATATATATATATATATATATATATGTGTGTGTGTGTGGGTGTGGGTGTGTTATATGTATATACATAAATCAATGGATCATACATCAGTTAAAGCTTAACTTTGAAACATATTGCATTGCTATATTCTCTATTTAATCCTTTTTTAATCTGACGCCTGATCGATGTAATTCTAAAAATAAAAGGAGATTTAAACTGGATTATAGGATTGTGAATGAATGAAAGCTGGCTGACATTGGCCCCGCTCCCCCAACAAAGCTATTTCCGTCTTGTTGTATCACACGGCGATGATGAAAAGAATCTCAACTCTTGCCAAGGTTAGGCCGAAATAGTTTCTTTCAATATATATAATACGTTCGTGATTTCGTGATTTTACAAAAAATGGTTTCTTTTGATTCATGTGGAGTGTTTTCTTTTAAGACTAGAAATTCATAATATATATATTTCTTTTGCTCGTGCCTTCATTTTCCTTATATGTTTTAGATGTCTGTTTGTCTTTGTCAATAGAATCCATCTGTGACTCTTTGTTGAAATATTTAGCTGTTACAACAATTATCGTAATAAACAAATATATATAAATATATATATATATATATATATATATATATAGATATATATATATATATAGAGAGAGAGAGAGAGGGAGAAGGGGGGAAATCAAATAAAGCATTATCGAGTGTGAGTGGCGCAGAGGAACACACCTCTACCTCCTAACAACTTAATCAACATATAGTAAAATAAAGAAATCAGGTGACCAATCTTGCCAATTCCAAACTCAAGAACGCGCTTCTTCATATATATATGAATCCAAACGTTATAAACAAACACAGAATTCTTCAGTTTAACGAGGCTTTTTTTATCATTTCGATTAATGTTCTATTCTTTAAATATCCCCAGGCGGAAGTTAGTCTTGGTGTGTTCTGGGTTGTGAACACAGAAGACCAATACTCGCCTAAAGATGATTGAATGAATTAATCGAAAATATTTGCGAAGATTATATATATATATATATATATATATATATATATATATATATATATATATATACGATATCGTGTGTGGTCGTTGTCACGCTTACATAAAAAGCTCTGCGCATGCCTGCCGCACATAGATTTTGATAAGCATTCAAGTCACCTAATTTTCGTAATATTTCAAGTATTTCCCTTCGGCGAAACGGTTAGCGACGTAGGATTTTGACGTCGGTTGTTTTTACGGCGGGCCGACTAGTTTATATATCGATCCCAACCAACCTATAGGATTTTCTTTTTCTACATCGAAGGGAAACGAGGTAGGGAGGTGGCGACTAGGAAGATACATATTAATACGATAGCGTGTGTGTTATTTTGTGTATTGCGCTTACATCAAAAGCAGCGATCTTCTGAATATGTGTATGCTACTCATAAGTGTAGTATCTGTTTCAATGGATACTGCACCCCATAGACTGATATTGTCTTGGCCTTCGGGGCTTGATTTACACCGGTCTATGGGTCTGTCCTGTGCAGTTCTAGGAGGTGCACCCTCCCAGGCTCTGCCTCCCCTCTTTAGGGAGGAGTAAGTTTATTGCTTACTGTCTGAGGCGCCCCTACCGGGGAATGCCGACGGAGCTGCCCAGGCAATTTTTAAACCCCACTTTCCCGACCCGACCTTGGGTCACATCTTACTTGTGGGAGTAAGATAAAAACTGGCCTTGTACCTAACTCCTGGAGAGGAGTAAATCAATACTCATGAATTAGAGCCAAATTAAATTTAATCTAAAGCATTAACAAAGTAAGGTTTAGTCGTCGAAATATTACCTTCATTAGAAATATTGTATGTAAAGAAGTTTTATAAATTGTTTCATGTATTGTTCATTTTTAAAAAAATATATATGCAAGTCACACCTTATCATATTTTATTCAAACATTTTTAGGTTAGGAACAAGATAATTAGTATTCAAAAACATGATTTTGTGTAATTTACACTATAATATAAAATATACTCGAATAACTATCAGAAGATGAAAAATGTTATTCCCTGAACAGAACAGATTGCATCACTTTTATTCCTCACTAACGATGACTAAAATCATGATATAATGATACTAAATGTTTTGTTTAGAATTCTTATATTAATTTAGAACAAAACCGATTACCCCATTTTTATTCTAGAAAATGTTTAAAATGTCAAACTTAAGGATAAGGTTTATTCATAAGAAAGAGACAGTCAGCCGATCATGTCTCATTGGTGACTAATGATTATTAATCTAATACTAATGCTATTCGGAAATATTTTAATTTTGTAACGGAAGATCCTGTTCTTACTATGCTCGAAACCCCCCTTCAAAATACTCAACAGCAATAACAATTTTGAGAATATTTATTTATTTATGTCTATTTGGAAAATTTTACAAAAATCGGCAGCATTTAAATTTTCATGAAAGGGCTTCCATCACATCTTTGTCTCCTTTACGTAAAATAAACTAAATGTCGCCGACATGACGACTAACAGCGTTGTTTCAAAGTGTATAATGATCAGTTTATTTGTTTGAAAGTGAACCCTACAGATATACAAGAATATACACATACTATAGTTTATAAAATCAGGGGTATATATATATATATATATATATATATATATATCAAAATGTGATACAGTGCACGTGCCCCCTCCAAAGCCGAGGAAATGATTCACCAAGTTGCACAATATATATATATATATATATATATATATATATATATATATATATACATATATATATACATATATATATATACATATGTACATATATATATACATATATACATATATATATGTGTGTGTGGGTGTGTGTATGTGTGTGTGTGTGTGTGTGTGTGGGTGTGTGTGGGTGTGTGTGTGTGTGTGTGTGAATATATGTATATGTCGTAGTTAGCTTATATGTACAGGATGATAAACACTAATGTCGCCTAAATTTGTATGTGACTCCTTTCCTCATTCTCTACAAGAATTGAATGACATTTGTTTAATAACCAGTTCCCGGTGTTTTAAATATAAGGTTAAAAATGAGAGTCTTTGGACTATTTGCTTTATATCATAGCATGTGTTTGAAATAACTTCCATTTAGCTCTGTGCGTTTTTAAACGTAATCCAAATTGTACATGGCATCCGTACAAACTTAATCACTTTTTTTTCACTTCTGCCTGGTGTGTTATTGTTTTGACTCTTAATGCCTTGTTTCACTTGAAGTTATAATTAAAAATTTAAAAAAAAAACATATCGTCTGGGCTGTTTGGTCCACACTGAAAATAAGTCTCGAAACTGATAACAGAACATCCAAATCATTAGTTTAGCTAATACCGTGACATGTTTGATGATTCAGAGTAAGAACTCTCACAGAAAAGTACGTGTAAAGCGTCTGACACTCATTCTGGCACACGCAATTTCCGAATTTGCTTACGTTATCAATTAGCTCAGTTGTAAACTACTTGGGACGCCTTAGATTACTACTGGCTGTAGGAAGATTATCCACGGTTCCACACTTCTTCAAGTGGTAAAACCAATCTTGAATTCTCTATGTATGTTTTACATTTGTACATATAAGAACGTGTACTACACTTTCTTGAATAAGCATAATGTTGATGCAGTATATTCCTCAACTGATCTCCCGTTGATATCAAGTTGCTTTTACTATATCATGTAAACTAAAGATGATTAATATATTACTGAAGCATATATGATGAAATGTGCTAATTACACTAATTTGGGCGGGGGGATGCACTGTATATATATATATATATATATATGAGAAAGGAAGGGTGAGGGTCATCCGACGTAATGGGAAATGAAAAAGAAAAACCCAAAAGATGTTTTTTTTTATGTATTCATCAACGTTTCATCTTTATTTGTAAGACTTCCTCAGGATGATAATTTTAAGAAAAATGTCATGGAAGTACATGAAAATATTGGGTTGACATGATGGGTTTATGAGAAGAAGTAGTAGCAACTACTAGGAGCTCAGAACCGAAGTCCGGGTGAGAGAAGTCAGAGGCAGGGAATGAAATTAATGTGGATGACTGTGAGTGTAATGGGGAGAGGAGGGGGAGGCTCTGTTTTACCCTTTCGACTACTTCCTTCCAACGCTTACCCAACCCTCCTCCCACTTTCAAATCACCTTCATTTCTTCAAATATTTTCTAAAACTATGACACTACCTACACACAAAAAACACAGAGCCTCCCCCCTCCTGTGTTATGGGGTGGGGTTATCCATCAATATATTACATCCTCTTCTAAAGGAGAGGTAATATAGTATAGTTATTACTTCCTTGTTTAGACGTCAATGTATAAAATGTTCGTTAACAGGTCTTCGGTCGCACATTTTGGTAATTGGCAATAAAGCCATATCTACCAATATCAAGTTCGGACATGAAGAACCGAAATAGAGAGGGATTCACATCTGTTAGCTAGTTTATAGTTATACTTATCTACTGATTCCATATACTAATCATTTTGTCTTGAATGTCTATTAATGTTTCAAAATTCGCATATGTATATGTATATATGTATGTATATATATATATATAT